>JAUIMM010000092.1:27402500-28602500 GCA_031769625.1 Taudactylus pleione | reverse complement strand
GTTTGTGAATTGTGTGCGCAGTAGCCGCACGTGCATCAACAAAGTAGTGCCAAGCGTGCGCCTGTGTCATAAGTAAAGGGCCGGCTGGCTTGACCGTTAAAGGGTGCTGTAACCCCCAAAGTACACTCCAGTCCAAACCAAAAAAAAAATAATTTTCTGTGTTTGTGAATTGTGTGCGCAGTAGCCGCACGTGCATCAACAAAGTAGTGCCAAGCGTGCGCCTGTGTCATAAGTAAAGGGCCGGCTGGCTTGACCGTTAAAGGGTGCTGTAACCCCCGAAAGTACACTCGAGTCCAAACCAAAAAAAAAATATTTTCTGTGTTTGTGAATTGTGTGCGCAGTAGCCGCACGTGCATCAACAAAGTAGTGCCAAGCGTGCACCTGTGTCATAAGTAAAGGGCCGGCTGGCTTGACCGTTAAGGGTGCTGTAACCCCCGAAAGTACACTCCAGTCCAAACCAAAAAAAAAATTATTTTCTGTGTTTGTGAATTGTGTGCGCAGTAGCCGCACGTGCATCAACAAAGTAGTGCCAAGCGTGCGCCTGTGTCATAAGTAAAGGGCCGGCTGGCTTGACCGTTAAAGGGTGCTGTAACCCCCGAAAGTACACTCCAGTCCAAACCAAAAAAAAATTATTGTCTGTGTTTGTGAATTGTGTGCGCAGTAGCCGCACGTGCATCAACAAAGTAGTGCCAAGCGTGCGCCTGTGTCATAAGTAAAGGGCTGGCTGGCTTGACCGTTAAAGGGTGCTGTAACCCCCGAAAGTACACTCCAGTCCAAACCAAAAAAAAATTATTTTCTGTGTTTGTGAATTGTGTGCGCAGTAGCCGCACGTGCATCAACAAAGTAGTGCCAAGCGTGCGCCTGTGTCATAAGTAAAGGGCCGGCTGGCTTGACCGTTAAAGGGTGCTGTAACCCACAAAGTACACTCCAGTCCAAACCAAAAAAAAAATTATTTTCTGTGTTTAGCCGCACGTATATATCAAATCGATATAACATAAATGGAGGACCAAACTTTCTCCGATAAAAATAAAATAGAGAAAGATCAAGAACCACTTCCTCCTAGTGCTGAAGCTGCTGCCACTAGTCATGACATAGACGATAACATGCCATCAACGTCGTCTGCCAAGGCCGATGCCCAATGTCATAGTAGAGGGCACATACAATCCCAAATGGCAAAGTTCAGGAAAATGACCTTGAAAAAGACATTTAAATCAGCTGAAGAGAAACGTAAACTTGCCAATATGCCATTTACGACACGGAGTGGCAAGGAACGGCTAAGGTCGATCCCTAGTATGTTCATGACTAGTGGTTCAGCTTCACATGACGATGGAAGCCCTCCTCCCACTAAAAAAATCAAAAGAGTTAAGCTGGCAAAAGCACAGCGAAGAACTGTGCTTTCTAAGAAGATATCACAAATCCCCAAGGAGAGTCCAAGTGTGGTGGTGGTTGCGATGCCTGACCTTCCCAGCACTGGACGGGAAGAGGTGGCTCTTTCCACCATTTGCACGCCCCCTGCAAGTGCTGAAAGGAGCACCCACAGTCCACTTGCTGATATGCAAATTGAAGATGTCACTGTTGAAGTACAACAGGATGAGGATACTGGTGTAGCTGGCGCTGAGGAGGAAGTTGGCGAGGAGGATTCTGATGGTGATGTGGTTTGTTTAAATCAGGCTCCGGGGGAGACAGTTGTTGTCCGTGGGATGAAAAAGCCCATCACGGTCATGCCTGGGCAGAAGACCAAACATTCCACCTCTTTGGTCTGGCAATATTTCTATCCAAATCCGGACAACAACTGTCTTGCCATATGTACCATATGTAAAGGTGAAATAAGTAGGGGTAGGGACGTCAACCACCTAGGAACATCCTCCCTTATACGGCACCTGCAGCGCGTTCATAAAAAGTTACTGTCAAGTTCAGAAACTTTGGCTAAGACCGTAAGCAGTCCAGGGACACCTAAATCCCGTTGTCCTGTTGTATCCAAGCGCCTGCAAACCACACCGTCAACTCCCTCCTCGTCAATTTCCTCCTTAGTCAGGATCGGAAGTAGTCCTGCAGGCCATGTCACTGGCATGACTGACTCTCCTATCCGGGATTCCTCTGGAGGATCCTGCATTGCTACGCCTACTGCTGCCGCTGCTGCTGTTGCTGCTGCTGGGAGTCGTTCATCATCCCAGAGAGGAAGTAGGAACACCACTACTTTTACTAAACAATTGACCCTCCAACAGTCCTTAGCGAGGAGGGTGAAGTACGACAGCAGTCATCCTGAAGCAAAACGTATAACTGAGGCCTTGACTGCTATGTTGGTGTTAGACGTGCGTCCGGTATCCGCCATTAGTGCAGTGGGATTTAGACAATTGATGGAGGTAGTGTGTCCCCGGTTCCAAATCCCGTCTAGATTCCACTTCACTAGGCAGGCGATACCGAGACTGTACAGAAACGTCAGAAAAAGTGTCCTCAGTGTCCTGAAAAATGCCGTTGTACACAATGTCCACTTAACCACGGACATGTGGACAAGTGGAACAGGGCAGACTAAGGACTATATGACTGTGACAGCCCACTGGGTAGATGTATCACCTTACGCAGCAACAGCAGCAGCGTCACCAGTAGCAGCATCTCAGAAATGCCAGCTCGTTACAAGGCAGGCTACGCTGTGTATCACCGGTTTCAGTAAGAGGCACACCGCCGACAACCTCTTAGAGAAACTGAGGGAAATCATCGCCCAGTGGCTTACCCCACTTAGACTCTCCTGGGGATTTGTGATATCTGACAACGCCACCAATATTGTGCGGGCATTACATCTGGGCAAATTCCAGCACGTCCCATGTTTTGCTCACACAATAAACTTGGTGGTGCAGAATTTTCTGAAAAGCGACAGGGGCGTGCAGGAGACGCTTTGGGTGGCCCGAAAAATTTCTGGCCACTTTCGCCATTCAGCGACTGCGTGCCGAAGACTGGAGCGCCAGCAAACACTCTTGAACCTGCCCCGCCATCACCTGAAGCAAGAGGTTGTGACGCGGTGGAACTCAACCCTCTATATGCTTCAGAGGATGGAGGAGCAGCAAAAGGCCATACAAGCCTATACATCCACCTATGACATAGGCAAAGGAGGGGGTATGCACCTGACTCAAGCGCAGTGGAGAATGATTTCCGTGTTGTGCAAGGTTCTCCAGCCCTTCGAACTTGCCACACGTGAAGTCAGTTCAGACACTGCCAGCTTGAGTCAGGTCATTCCCCTCATCAGGCTTTTGCAGAAGCAGCTGGAGAAAGTGAAGGAGGAGCTAAGACGGAGTGATTCCGCTCGGCATGTGGGACTTGTGGATGAAGCCCTTCATTCGCTTTGCCAGGATTCCAGGGTGGTCAATCTGTTGAAATCAGACCACTACGTTTTGGCCACCGTGCTCGATCCTAGGTTTAAAGCCTATGTGGTGTCTCTCTTTCCGGCCGACACAAGCCTGCAGAGGTGCAAAGACCTGCTGGTGAACACACTGTCAGCTGAAGCGGAACGTGACACGTCAACGGCTCCTTCTTCATTTTCTCCTGCAACTGGGGCTGCCAGGAAAAAACTTAGGTATCCTAAGCAACCCGCTGGCGGTGATGCAGGGCAGGCAGGACCAAGTTTGGACATCTGGTCCGGACTGAAGGACCTGGCAACAATTTCTGACATGTCTACTGTCACTGCATATGATACTGTCACCATTGACAGAATGGTGGAGGATTACATCGGTGACAGCATCCAAGTAGGCATGGCAGACAGTCCATACCTGTACTGGCAGGAAAAAGAGGCAATTTGGAGGCCCCTGTACAAACTGGCTCTATTTTACCTGAGTTGCCCCCCCTCCAGTGTGTACTCCGAAAGAGTGTTTAGTGCAGCCGGGAACCTTGTCAGCGAAAGGCGTAGGAGGTTGCTTCCACAGAATGTGGAGAAGATGATGTTCATCAAAATGAATTATCAGCTCTTCCAGGGAGACCAGCCTCCAGAAGGTACAGAGGGACCTGTGGTGGTGGATTCAAGTGGGGACGAGTTAATACTTTGTGAGGATGAGGATGTACACACTGAAGAGGGTGAGGAATCGGTGGATGAGGAGGATGAGGATGACATCTTGCCTCCATAGAGCCAGTTTGTGCAGGGACACATTAATTGCCAGCTTGTTTTGTGGGGGCCCAAACGAACCAATCATTTCAGCCACAGTTGTGTGGCAGACCCCGGCGCTGAAATGATTGGTTTGTTAAAGTGTGCATGTCCTGTTTATACAACATAAGGGTGGGTGGGAGGGCCCAAGGACAATTCCATCTTGCACCTCTTTTTTTTCTTTGCATTATGTACAGTTTGGGGCCTAGTTTTTCAAACTGCCATCCTGTCTGCCACTGCAGTTTCACGCCTAGATGGGTCACGTGTTTGTGCCGCCCACTCGTGTCGCTTAGCATAGTCATCCAGCTACCTCGGTGCAACGTTTTGGACATAAAAACACTATTGTGAGGTGTGAGGTGTTCAGAATAGACTGGAAATGAGTGGAAATTAAGGTTATTGAGGTTAATAATAGCATAGGAGCAGAAAAACCTACAAATTCTGTGATTTTAGCTGTTTTTATGCTTTTTTAAAAAAAAATACAGATCCAAAACACAAAACCCAGAACCCAAAACACGGAAGGGTGGTTTTGGCAAAACCAATCCAGATCCAAAACACGAAGAAAGATCCAGATCCAAAACCAAAACACAAAACACGAAAAGTGGCCGGTGCACACCCCTAAAATAAATGGGTGAAGAAGGAACATATTTCAAATGAATTGTGTGTAAAGGAGCTAGTTTTAATGAAGATTATTGTTGTTTGAAGGCCAGAGAGTAATACTGTATTTATTTCAGTTTTGTACCAGCACTGAGCTGCAGAAGTTTGAGTTATGTACAAAGACAGGGGGAGAGGGGAGAAAACAATGCACAGGTTAAGAAAATGTCTAAGTTTGGTATTTACTAAATTGTGGCTGCTATCTACACATATTACCCATCATTGTTCATGTAATATTGTTTATTTACGGGGTTGTGGTGGTGCTGCTTAGAGTAATAACAGTAACTAGGAAAACTACTCTATTGGGGAGCACTATAATAAATTGGAACAGGTTAAAACATAACTTTTATTATAGACTACAGATTATTTCAAATAGACTTACAGAAACACATACAATGAAAAAGGGGATATGTTCAAGTGCCAAGAAGTGACCAAGGATATTATCCTTGGTCTCCTAAGGATGGCAAAATATGACAAAACAATACCCTGAAATATACTGTACATAAAGTATAGCAAATAAATACAATAAAATACACACAGTATCCACATATAGAGATCAAGATATATGAAATGCTGAACAGTGTTCAATGGTAGGAAGCAATGATAGCAAATATTGCTATAATTTCCAAATGTCCAGATAGACAATGTCAATAAGGATATAGTCAGGGATGTAGAGAACTGCATCTATCAGGTACTGCTGCTTCCCTTCTTGCCAGCGGTATAGGCTAGACATATAGTTACAGCAGCCCCTAGAAACAACAGCTAGTATCAGTTCTCATATGTGACTATTTGTTTCTTTTATCAACTGTCATTACCTAGGGTATAGGACAGCTGATGAGAAAACTATTAGGCCACTGTGGGTGCTGATAGGAAAAGTAGGATAGAAAAATGACAACCAAGCAATGTTTCTAACAGATTATAGAAATCATTTAAGTGAAGAATCACATATTTACTAATGCGTGATTTTTTAGAAGTGAAGGTGTTGCCCATAGCAACCAATCAGATTCTACTTATAATTTATCTTGCACCTTCTAGATAATAGCTAGAATCTGATTGGTTGCTTTGAACAACTTCTAAAAACTAGCACTTTAGTAAATATACCCCTAAGTGTGTCGAAGAGTGCTATGTGTGATGATGACTCTGAATCTAACATTTCTGACACTGAACTCATAGAGTAGCCTCCTACCATTATTTTCACACCCTCTGCAAATGTGCAGCAGCAAAGATAGTGACTTAGAAATAGAGAATGCTCCTGTAGAAGTTCAACAGAAGGATGAGGGTGATATTTGTGTATCTGACACTAATGAGGATATTGATGATGAAAATGTTGATGATGAGGACAATGTTGTTTGTGAAAAAGCAAGTCAGCCACTAGTGTCAGCAGTTCTTGGCTGTAATAAGAAGGCCAATGATGTTATGTCTGATAACATTTGTCAAGCTATTTGTGAGGTGAATGTAAGCAGAGGTAGGGACCTTAGATATATAAAAAAGGCAGTCGCAAGGATTGAGAGATACCAATTACAAGACTCAAGCCAATGAATCAAAATATCAAAAATGCTTAAGGTTTATTTATAAAAAGAAAGTCACACATGTGATCTTATACAATGCACAGTAAAAATATATAATATTCAAGTAATAGTGAGATGGTATATAACTATACACACATCTCAACATCAGTTTATATAAAACTACAGTACTGATCTCAGGATATGCTCAGAATTCCAGGTCCTTCCTTATAGGGATGGAAATTGTATAAATGGTGTTTAGTCTTATAATGCAGGCCACTAGATATTAAATGGGCTGAGAGGACATTGAGTCCTGATATTGTTACCTGTGAACTCCAATCATTTGCAGCATAAAGTTGAAATGGGTATTGACACCCTAGTACCCGACTGGTACTATGCTCAACCCGACCATGGGGAGCAACTTACAGGGAGTGTAGAAAGATTCTGGGAATGGGGAGCCTGCAGTTTGGGGATTATTCCTCCGTGCTGATCAGTCTGCTCCAGCAGTACGAATTGTACGCAGTTTCTTGGAGGATTCCCCAGGGCTTACCTGATGCTCCTTTCCCATGTTCCAAGGCCACCAATTGTGTAATAGGATCTGTCCTTCCAGCTCACATGTTGCTGGATACTCTGTGTGAGCGGGAGGCATAGCGGTCGGCACTGAGTTACTTATGCGGCAAGGTATGGAGCAGGAGCCATCACCGGGTCCTTGTGAGCCAACATCAGGCAACTGTGGTGAGCCGTGTCCTAGAGATCCTTAGACTGTAGGAATTCACCTATACGTTTTGACGTCACATGGGCATTTTTGTAAAGGCGGATACTTTGTGATCTTTTCCATTGCTTAAATAGCATTCTTAATTGACCTGATCTAATACAGCTTTATTCACTTAGAGTGATTGGCTTGAGTGATTTACTTGGGAATACTATTGAGAGACTTCAAAAAGGAGAAATATCTATTAACCTAGAATGTGCATAAATATAATTCTGAAAGAATTCATATCATATAATTGATCATGAGAATAACACTTTTTATTATTCTATCATTGACAGACCATTATGTATCTGTTAATAGACTGAGAGATGAAGTACATATGTACATACATACAAGCATATATATGCATATTTATTCCATTAATTTATTAATTAATATGTCCCTCCTCATTATGTTTTTTTATTATTATTTATCGTTGTATATTTATATTTTTAAATTGACTTTTCTCATGTATAAATGTTACATTTTAAACTGTTATTTTAAGAAAAAATGCATATATATGTAAATCACACACATGGAACAGAGATTATTGTAAAAAAGAGGAAACATAAGTGAGTAACAATATCCAATCAATCAGCTCTACACTTAGAGAATAATGTTTGCACTAGAAAACGTGGTACATAAATTCAATTATGTACACAAATATCCACATCCTGATGTTAAATAAATGGATAAGGAAAGGAATTAATAACTCTTTAATATCTCCATATATATCCATATGGAAATAAAAAGACCAAGAGCAATTATTTAAATACAAACTCAGAAATGATAATAATAACAAATAATGTACAAATGTGTAATTAAAAATAAAAAAAATAAAAATAAATAAATACAAATAAAAATAAATAGAAAAATAAAAATAATAATAATTGTTTAGATATTAATAACCCTCCTATTGTACCAACAAAACTCATATAAAGTAAATGTATAGAACTAACAATATATATGAAAAACAAAGGAATACTGTAAGTAAATAAATTTAATATGATGGAAAAATATACATGAATGCATATTCTGGGAGCTTTAGAAGACAGGGTTTAGTTCTATCTGTTCATTTAAACCATCTGGGAACAAACTGTTCATATTAAAAATGCAAAAGATCTCCTGTTTGCACAAGGTCCTATAATGATCTCCTTTTCTGAGTGTGGACGGAATTGCTTCTAATCCTGTTACTTTTAGGGAAGTCACCTCACCCCCATGTTGTTCTACAAAATGCCTTGAAACACTGTGTAGGAGGTTCTTTCTCAAGATATTCCTCCTATGTTATAAAAATCTTTCTCGTAGGCACCTTATTGTTCTACCTACATATTTGATGTTCTCACAACTACATGTGAGCAAGTAAATCACATATTTGGTGTTACAATTAATAAACTGTTTGATTATGAAGCTTCTATCTAGTCCCTCAATAGAAGTTGTCTTTTTATTTGTGTGTTGGCATGTAATACATTTCTGCATTCCACATTTGTGGAAGCCTGCTGGTTTTACTGGTAGCCAATCTATATCAGTTTTTAAAGGTTCTTTTTGTTCAGTCTTAAGAATACTCGGGGCTAATATATTTTTGAGTGACTTATTCTTTCTATGTACTACCATGGGTTTATCTGGATTGATTTGTTTTAATACTGAGTCATATTTCAACATATGATAATTATTCTTAATAATATGATAAATTTTACCAGAGGATTCATTATAGGTGGAAATAAATGCAGAATTCCTTTTTCTGTCTACAGTATTGGTTTCTCTGTTCTTTGGTTGTAGGATATGTGTCCTATCCATACTGGCCACTTCCTTACATGCTTTCTCTAACAGTGGGGGAGGGTAACCTCTCTCTTCAATACTCTTGCACAGAGCTAATGCCTGTTCTGTGTAATCTACAAGATTAGAACAATTTTGTCTAATCCGCATAAATTGTCCCTTGGGTATGTTTGTTTTCCAAGGGGGATAGTGACAATATAAGAAACTAACAATATAAGAAAAACAAAGGAATACTGTAAGTAAATAAATTTAATATGAGGGAAAAATATATATGAATGCATATTCTGGGAGCTATAGAAGACAGGGTTTAGTTCTATCTGTTCATTTAAACCATCTGGGAACAAACTATTCATATTAAAAATCCAAAAGATCTCCATTTGCACAAGGTCCTATAACGATCTCTTTTTCTGAGTGTGGACGGAATTGCTTCTAATCCTGTTACTTTTAGGGAAGTCACCTCACCCCCATGTTGTTCTACAAAATGCCTTGAAACACTGTGTAGCTCCTGCTCCATACCTTGCCGCATAAGTAACACAGTGCTGACCACTACGCCTCCTGCTCAAACAGAGTATCCAGCAATGCATGAGCTTGAAGTACGGATCCTATTACACACTCAGCGGTCTTGGAACACAGGAATCCCTGGGGAATCCTCCAAGAAACTGCGAACAATTCGTACTGCTGAAGCAGACTGAACGGCACAGAGGAATAATCCCCGCATTGCAGGCTCCCCATTCCCAGAATCTCTCTACACTCACTGTAAGTCATTCCCCGCTGGTCGGGTTTAGCGCAGTACCAGTTGGGTACTAGAGTGTCTATACCTTTTTCAACTTTATGCTGCAAAGGATTGGAGTTCACAGGTAACAATATCAGGACTCAAAGTCCACTCAGCCCATTTAATATCCAGTGGCCCGCATTATAAGACTAAACACCATTTATACAATTTCCATCCCTATAAGGAAGGACCCAGAATTCTGAGCATATCCTGAGATCATTACTGTAGTTTTATATAAACCCATGTTGAGATGTGTGTATAATTATATACCATCTCACTATTACTTGTATACTATACATTTTTACTGTGCATTGTATAAGATCACATGTGTGACTTTCTTTTTATAAATAAACCTTATGCATTATTGATATTTTGATTAATTGGCTTGAATCTTATAATTGGTATCTCTCAATTCTTGTGACTGCCTTTTTTATATATCTATATTTCCTTTATGAGACTGACTACCTCATTCAGTTGCATTGAGATTGAAAGGATTTCTTAACTCTAATAAGCACCTGGGTTTCCCTTCCTATTTGTTTACTTATTATTCAGTCATCCCTATGGCAGCTGGCATGAGTTTTTTTTACTGATTTTGATGAGAGAATCAAGAGGAGACAAGCTTTATTTTGTGATTTAATACCTGAAGAGAAAAATCATGTTCCATTTGAAAGTAATACTAATTGGTTAAGAGAAATGTATAAATTAGAGAATGTATTGAAAACTGAATTGAAACATTGGTTAGATGCTACAAATTTGAAAAAGTATAAAGATGAAAAGATAGTACCTCGGGGGTTACGATTAAATAAACCCTGTATATTTGAAAGTGACAAAGAATTGTTTGAAGAGTGGAATAATATACTTGACCTGCTCACTTTAACTTATGTCTGTAATAATACGTTATAGAATGAAAAAAGTAGAGGAGACAAAGGGAGAGATAGAAATTCAGAGGAAAAAAGTAGAAAGCTTTAAAACAAATCCAGTTTTCAAAGAAAAGGATGAAATGATTGGTAAAAAATTGATGGAGTTTGAAAGAATAACTATACAAAATAAAAAGAAGAAATATGTGAGGGATAGTGTTGATTATCAGAAAGGTGAGATCAGATCTTACAAGAGAAAGAATCAGGGGATTTCTTCCCAACAAGAATTGAGACCCTATACTGGGAGAAACAGGAGTCATACTCACAATAAGATCAATGATCCATATACTTGCAGTTAGATCAGAGAGACCGTAATGAGATGAATCAATTAGATAGTCATTATGTCAAACCCAGAACAAACTGGAACATTAACCATGTCAACGGACATAGTTATGGTGCCATCCCCAAAGAACCTCAGAAAAGAAACTCACAAAATTCACAAACCACTACTCATGGGTTTTTTTAGGGACACATACACATCCACCTCAGCTAGAACTACACAATCGGTACAGCATACTAACAACCCTAAAAAGGTGATGGATATCAGATCCACTAGAGGAAAGAGAGGAGGGAAGAAGAAAAAAAGATCAGAGGAAATAAGGGATAATAGTCAAACATCATCCAAGAGTAAACCTATCTTTAATTTATCAAGCAAAATACTAAATGAAAAACAAAAATCGGTTCTACCTAGAGGTTTAAAGTTTTCACCCTCTACAGGTCCGAACATTTTTTAGTTATATGTGGACTTGAATCACTTTATTAGAAACCTGTGCAGACAGAGATATTTTGCAAATAAAAAATTAGTAAAAATGGACTCTGACTACCAACCTATACTTTTAGATGGTGGTGGCACATATGCTCTTAATACTCTAGAAGAATTACTAGAGGAGAGCAATGATGAAAATCATATGACAAAACTGTTTGATATAAAAGAAAAAGAACAACAGTTTAGATTAAAATATGAATTATTTCCCATCAAAAACAAAAGTGCGAGTATTGAATGTTTCTATAAAACAACTCTTAATGATTTTAAGGATTTGTGTTCCAAATTTAAACCTAAAAATTCAAACCTCAATAGGTGGAAAAAACAGCCCTGTGAGAATTGAGCTCTGATAGCTCAATAGTTATCAAAGAGGCTGACAAAGGGGGGGTATACTCATTCTCAACAGAGATGACTATACCCTCGAGGCCCAACGCCAATTGAATGATACGACGGTCTATAGAATATTGGATCAAGATCCTTCACTTCAATATCTGGAGGAGTTTAAATTAATGTTAAATGATGCTTTAGTTCAAGGAGTCATTTCTAAGGAGATACATCGGTTCCTACTAGTCCCTTTTCCTGTCACTTCCATTTTTTATTATTTGCCCAAAATTCACAAATCCCTCACTGCACCACCTGGGTGTCCTATTATTTCTGGTATTAATTCACTCACTTCCAACTTGTCTTATTATGTTGATTCCTTTCTCCAACCTTATGTTGCACATTGAAGGTCCAATCTTAAAGACACAACACATTTCCTAATTTTAATAGAAGGAATAAATTGGAACAAAAAGTATGCCATTCTCACACTTTATGTGAAAGCGCTATTCACATATCCCCATGGGTTGGGGATAGATGCCGTGTCTAAATGTCTTTCAAAAGATGGGACTTTGGAGGTTCAACATCAGGATTTTATTCTTAAAGCTATTCATTTCATTTTGACACACAATTATTTTATTTTTACTGACACTTTTTACTTACAGGTGCTTGGGACGGCCATGGGGACCAGGTTTGCCCCAAGTTTCACCAACCATTACATGGGGGAGTTTGAATCCAGACATGTTTGGGGGGGTGATTTCGGGGGGAACCTGGTTTTCTGTGGCCGTTATATAGATGATCTTTTTATCATTTGGGAGGGGGATCTTTCTAGCTCACAAACTTTTGTTTCTTCTTTCAACTCCAATCACTTTAATCTTTCATTCACTTACATGTTTAGTATTGACCATGTTAAGTTCCTGGATCTTACTTTGCAAATAATTAATAATAAGATTATTACAACAAGTACTGTAAAGAAGTAAACTCTAGTAATTATCTGCACTTCCAAAGCTGTCATTATCTCCATTGGAAAACAAACATACCCATGGGACAATTTATGCGGATTAGACAAAATTGTTCTAATCTTATAGATTACACTGAACAGGCATCAGCTCTGTGCAAGAGTATTGAAGAGAGAGGTTACCCTCCCCCATTGTTAGAGAAAGCATGTAGGGAAGTGGCCAGCATGGATAGGACACATATCCTATAACCAAAGAACAGAGAAACCAATACTGTAGACAGAAAAAGGAATTCTGCATTTATTTCCACCTATAATGAATCCTCTGGTAAAATTTATCAAATTATTAAGAAAAATTATCATATGTTGAAATATGACTCAGTATTAAAACAAATCCTTCCAGATAAACCCATGGTAGCACATAGAAAGAATAAGTCACTCAAAAATATATTAGCCCTGAGTGTTCTTAAGACTGAACAAAAAGAACCTTTAAAAACTGATATAGATTAGCTACCAGTAAAACCAGCAGGCTTCCACAAATGTGGGATGCAGAAATGTATTACATGCCAACACACAAATAAAAAGACAACTTCTATTGAGGGACAAGACATAAGCTTCATAATCAAACAGTTTATTAATTGTAACACCAAATATGTGATTTACTTGCTCACATGTAGTTGTGAGAACATCAAATATATAGGTAGAACAATAAGGTGCCTACGAGAAAGATTTTTATAACATAGGAGGAATATCTTGAGAAAGAACCTCCTAAACAGTGTTTCAAGGCATTTTGTAGAACAACATGGGGGTGAGGTGACTTCCCTAAAAGTAACAGGATTAGAAGCAATTCCATCCACACTCAGAAAAGGAGACCGTTATAAGACCTTGTGCAAACAGGAGATCTTTTGCATTTTTAATATGAACAGTTTGTTCCCAGATGGTTTAAATGAACAGATAGAACTAAACACTGTCTTCTGAAGCTCCCAGAATATGCATTCATATATATTTTTCCCTCATATTAATTTATTTACAGTATGCCTTTGTTTTTCTTATATTGTTAGTTTTATCCATTTACTTTATATGAGTTTTGTTGGTACAATAGGAGGGTTATTAATATCTAAACAATTTTTATTATTTTATTTACTTTTATTTTTATTTACTATTTATTTTTACTTTTATTTATTACTTTGATTTTAATTTATTTTTAATTACACATTTGTACATTACTTGTTATTATTATCATTTCTGAGTTTGTATTTAAATAATTGCTCTTGGTGTTTTTACTTCCATATGGATATATATCGATATATTAAAATGTTATTCATTCCTTTCCTTATCCACTTATTTAACATCAGGATGTGGATATTTGTGTACATAATTGAATTTATGCACCAAGTATTCTAGTGCAAACATTATTCTCTAAGTGTAGAGCTGATTGATTGGATATTGTTACTCACTTATGTTTCCTCTTTTTTACGATAATTTCTGTTTCATATGTGTGATTTACATACACATATATATGCATTTTTTCTTAAAATAAGGGTTTAAAATATAAAGTTTATACATTAGAAACCCTAGAAAAGTCCATTGAAAAATATAAATATACAACGATAAATAATAATAAAAAAAATAATGAGGGACATATTAATTAATAAATTAATGGAATAAATACTGTATGCATATATATGCTAGAATGCACATATGTACTTCATATCTCAGTCTATTAACAGATACATAATGGTCTGTCAATGATAGAATAATAAAAAAGTGTTATTCTCATGATAAATTATGTGATATGAATTCTTTTGGAATGATATTTATGCACATTGTAGGTTAATAGATATTTCTCCTTTTTGAAGTCTCTCAATAGTATTCCAAAGTAAATCACTCAAGCCAATCATTCTAATTGAACAAAGCTGTATTAGATCAGGTCAATTAAGAATGCTATTTAAGCAATGGAAAAAGATCACAATGTATCCTCCTTGATAAAGATGCCCATATGATGTTGAAACTCATAGGTGAATGCCTACAATCTAAGGATTTCTAGGACACGGCTCACCACAGTTGCCTGACTTTGGCACACAAGGACCCGGCAACGGCTCCTGCTCCATACCTTGCCGCATAAGTAACCCAGTGCCGACCACTACGCCTCCTGCTCACACAGAGTATACAGCAACGTGTGAACTGGAGGATGGATCCTATTATACACTTGGCGGCCTTGGAACATGGGAAAGGAGCATCAGGTAAGCCTTGGGGAATCCTCCAAGAAACTGCATACAATTCGTACTGCTGGAGCAGACTGAATGGCATGGAGGAATAATCCCTGCATTGCAGGCTCCCCATTCCCAGAATCTCTCTACACTCACTGTAAGTCACTCCCCGCTGGTCGGGTTGAGCGCAGTACCAGTCAGGTACTAGAGTGTCAATACCCTTTTCAACTTTATGCTGCAAAGATTTGGAGTTCACAGGTAACAATATCAGGACTCAAAGTCCACTCAGCCCATTTAATATCTAGTGGCCTGCATTATAAGACTAAACACCATTTATACAATTTCCATCCCTATAAGGAAGGACCCAGAATTCTGAGTATATCTTGAGCACAGTACTGTAGTTTAATATAAACCCATGTTGAGATGTGTGTATATTTATATACCATCTCACTATTACTTGTACACTAT
This sequence comes from Taudactylus pleione, assembly GCA_031769625.1. Taxonomy (NCBI): domain Eukaryota; kingdom Metazoa; phylum Chordata; class Amphibia; order Anura; family Myobatrachidae; genus Taudactylus; species Taudactylus pleione. Next base: position 28,587,288 of record JAUIMM010000092.1, on the reverse strand, counting down.
ACATTTTTACTGTGCATTGTATAAGATCACATGTGTGACTTTCTTTTTATAAATAAACCTTATGCATTATTGATATTTTGATTCATTGGCTTGAGTCTTATTATTGGTATCTCTCAATCCTTGTGACTGCCTTTTTTCTATATCTATATTTCCTTTATGAGTCTGAATACCTCATTCAGTCGCATTGAGATTGAAAGGATTTCTTAACTCTAATAAGTGCCTGGGTTTTCCTTCCTAGAGGTAGGGACCTTACCCATCTTGGAACCTCCTCCTGTTACATAATTTGCAGCAAGTTCATGCAATTGCAAATTCTTTAGGAAAATTGCAAGATTACTGTAAAATAATAACAAGCAGGCCAGCAACACCTAACAGCAGCATGGATAGATCCCAGCAGCACATGTCATCTCCCCCCACCAACACCTTCATCATCAATCTCCTCATTGATGATCAGAGGTAGTCCTGCATCCAATTTGCTAAAGCTAACTGATTATTCCACTACTAAGAATTCCTCAGTAGAATCCTTGCATGTTAAGGATGCTGCTGCTAGGGGGGATTCTTCATCTGAGAAGATGGACCAAGAAGACTAATAGTTTTAAACAACAATTGACTTTGAAACAATCCTTTGAAAGATGAAGCTGGTATTAAAGCTGCCATCCAGTTTCACAGTGGATCACTGAAGCCGTGATGGCTATGCTAGCATTAGATCTGCATTAAAAAATATCTGCCATCAATGCATTTGGTTTTAGGCAGTTAATTGAGGTCCTGTTTACCTTCTATCAAATGCCATCTCGATTAAAATATACAAGACTAGTAATTCCTCTCCTACGACGTTAAAAAATCACTAGTTCTTTGCCTAGAAAATGCAATTGTACCCAATATCCACTAAAAAGATTTGTTGACAAGCAGTACTGGTCAAATGACAGATTAAATGATTACATGACTTTGACAGCCCACTGGCTGGGTGTACTGCAGCAGCAGTATCTAACACAAATCACCAGCTCATTTACAGGCAAGCTATTCTCTGTTTCACCAGCTTCACTAGAGGCACAACAGTGTCAACTTGTAGAAAGCATTACATCTGGGTGAATTTGAACTCATCCCATATTTTTCCCACACAGAAAACTTATTGGTTGAGAATTTTTTTTTTAATTATATGAGTGTGCAGGAGATGTCTGTGGTCAGAAAAATTTCTGGACATTTTTGTCATTCAGCAACCACAAACATATTTCAGCGACTGCAAGAACAGTTCCAATTGCCATGCCGCCAACTGAAGTAAGAGTTAGTGAACAGGACGAATTCCACTCTTTTTATGCTTTAGTGAATAGAGGAACAGCCACAAGGAGCTATAACATAGGGAGAGGAAGGGGAATGCACCATACTCCTGTATTCTGGAGAACACTCTCTGTTTTATGCAAGCTACTGAAACCATTTGAAGTAACAACTAATGAAGTGAGTTCAGACACTGCTAGCTTGAGTCAGGTGATTCTCTTAATAAAACTACTTGAAAAACAGCTAGAGAAACTGAAGGAAGGGTATGAAACAAAGTGATTGCGCAAAGTATGTTGGACTTGTAGATCAACTTCTTTAATCACTTCAAAGTGATTGCGCAAAGTATGTTGGACTTGTAGATCAACTTCTTTAATCACTTCAATCCTAGATTTTAGTCTTTATTTCCAACTGACAGAGATGCCAAGAGCTCCTTGCCAACAATTTGACAGCACACATGGCACAACAATGTCTCTTGCTTCAGTTTCTCATGCATATGATGCTGCCAGGAAAAAAATATCCTTTCCCAAGAGACCCACTGGGAGAGTGGATGATGAGTTAACTGGTATTCAATCTTTTACACTAGTCCTCAATAGAATGGTGGAGGATTATTTTAATGATAACGTAAACATAAACATTTCACAGAGTACTTTTGATTATTGGGAGGAATAAAAGGAAATTAGGAGCCCCTTGTACAAGCTAACTTTGATGTACTTAAGCTGCCCACCTTCCAGTGTCTACTCGCAAAGAGTGTTTAGCACAGCAAGGAATCTTGTGAGTGATCAGTGTAGGAAGCAACTTCTTAAAAATGTGGAAAATCTGATGCTCATAAAAATGAACTACAAATTCTATGAGGAAATCCTTTGCCGCCAATTACAACAACAAAGTACAGAGACTTCTGTAACTGAATTCTAGTGGGGATGAGCTAATATTGTGTGATGATGATAATAACAACACTGATGAGGGTAGGGATGAGAATGAGAATGACATCTTCAAACTGTAGACATGGTTAACAACACTGTTAGCTGCTTAAAGACCATTGATAGCTTGTTTTGTGGGGGGCAAAACAAACCAAGCACTTCAGCCACAAAAGTAGCAGCCCTTGTCACTGAAATGCTTGGCTTATTAAACTGTGCATGTCCTCTTTAAGATACAACATAGGGGTGGGTGGTAGAGCCCAAGGACAATTCTATTATGCACCACTTTTCATTATTGCCAATATTGTGTGTGTTTGACAGGCAACATATTATTAAGTCCTGTACTGGGACGTTTGTGTTCTGTATCATGTGAGACCATAACTTTTTTTTGAGATTTCTGAATAGTTATCGTTTTTTATAGTTTTTTGTGCACTCTTTAAGTTTTATTGCAATAAAGCAACTTGTACGCTTTAATGGTTAAAAGTGAGTATTTTTCCTTTTCAGAAAAAAAAGTGGGAAAAAGGCAAAAAGCTAGACTGCTATGTGATATCACACAGGCTCTAAAACTTGTCAGCTTCTACCAGTGTTGACAGCCAAGAGGCAGTGGGGCCCTATGCACCATACAATGGTACAGTTTGTAGTTTGACTTTAGGAGAATAATGATTTGAAAACAGAAAAAGGTTAGTGATTTCCTCTATGTTTATTAATATTCAGTTCATTCATTTATTTTAGATGAAACAGTGCTAGTAATAATCCTGATTTAGTATCCACAAACACTAGATGTACCATGTTTAAAATTAAATTGCCATTTGTTTGTGCTGCACACTGCTGTCGCTTACCTTAGTCAGCCAGCTAGCTTGGTGTAGTTTTTGGCCAGTAGTAGTAAATGTACAAGGTACAGACTGATGACAGAAGCAATGTACAGCTATCTACAATCATCCAAAAGGTACATACAAAGGGTCAAACATGACTAGTTGTGCAGTCCTCTCAGGGTTAGGAACTGGATGCTCTAAAGAATTAAAGGTCTAATAAATAATCAATGTGTTCACAATTTGCAGGTTACTTCATAGAAAATAACATTATATTTATTTAGGTCACTCAATTTATATGGAACAGTGTTAATCCTGATAAAGTATCCACAAACACAAGGTGTGCCATGTTTGAATCTCAACAGAAACATGTATATCACACCCACAACTGTCACTTAGCTAGTCAGCCAGGTAGCTTGGTGCAGCCTTTGCCCAATAGAGGTGAAAATAATATTGTGAGCTGTGAGGTGCTCAAAATTTACAGGAAATGACTGTAAATTAATCCTATTGAAGTTAATAATACCTTAGGAACAAATAGAGGCCCAAAAACATGATTTTAGCTGTTTTTGTCAATTTAAAAAAAAAACTTAAATCCAAAACGAAAACATTTGAGGGTGATTTGGCAAAACCAAAATGCAAAGAACAATTAAAAAATAAAAACAAGACACGGGGGTCATTCATGGTCCTTGTTGGATTGGACATTACTATTACAGCACATGTTAATTGCCTTAATAAATCTACGAATTGGTAATTCTGACCACTGTCATCTATGTAATGCACTCTAGATTAATTATATCTATGTATTTGTTATCGCACATTGTAACCGATGTATTGAGCCCAACATGACTGCTTCATCTGGTAATCTATCGTGTAGAATGAACAATGCATGGTTCTGATGATTTTGCAAGGATTGCACTTATTTTTTTTATGTCCCCGTTATGTGTCATCTCTTCTGGGCATTACCTATTCTGTTCAGTGTAATTCTATGTAGTGTACCTGAAATGGCTACCTCACTTCTTCATGGGAAGGATGAATAATGCTTGAAACTGATGACCCAAAATTGCTGTTGCATGTATGGTTTCTGTATTTTATGAAAATGTAAACCTGTATTATATTCATACTATCTATAAAACACCTTCAGTCCTATTGGAGAAAAGTGCTATATAAATAAAAGTATTATGTATTACTAGAAATGGCCTTTTAGGTGTTCTTCTACACTGAGTTATTACTCTTACTGACCTGTGGCCAATTGGTTGCTTTAAGTGGCTGAGACAAAAGGTGGTTATTTCAGTGATAATAAGTTTGCAACAAATCAGTTAATGATCAACACACAGATGAAAGTTAAAGGAGATATTGCTCTCTAACTATAACTAATATGAGTCAAATTTCAAAAAGTCAGGACCACAAATCTGATAAGTATATGATTCCAAAGGTCTGAACACTAAATACTGATAGGAATAGGCTACAAAAAAACAAATTCCCTCAGCACACCATAATGGTCAGCAGACATACATCATACATGATAATAGTTATGCAGATATATCAGTTACATACATTTGCAATCATAAGGTAAGCCCCCAGCCATGGCAAGGTGTCTCTGCACTGATGATCCTAGCACCTACTTTGGGTCATGCATTTATGTATTTTTAGCTTTAGAGACAACTCACTTTGAGGCACCCCAAAATCCTCCAATATGCCACTACAAATATCAGTATAGTGTCCAGCTACTGATCACATCCATGCCTCCCTGTATTTATAAATTGAGAGGTAACTCACCTGGAGGCACGTCAAGATCCTCTAATATAGCACCACAAGCGTCAGCATATCCTCCAACTGCTGTCCCCATCCATGCCTCTCAGAACAGTAATATACAGTAATACAGTAACTCCAATATATTATGCCATCATTGTCAATCCTATTAAGGTTATTTTTTGTACTATAAAAATTTAAGAAATAAAATGTAATATGGTGAAATGATATAGAAGAATCAAATTCTATTATACCTGCTTACAGAGTTTCTTACATCACCTCCTTAATATCACTGGAAGAAGCTATCTTAAACACTATACAATTATGTTATTGCACGATCACTAACAATATATAATGCTGTAAAGCATTTTCGACAGCCCATGCAGCACTAATAACTAAAAGTACAAATCTCAATAAAAAACATAATTTGATATATTTCTGACAATGTGTTACTACTGCAGACTATGTAAAGCCAGTTGAACTTAAAGTTAATTTCTGGACTGTGAAACAGATATAATCTGTTGCCAGTAGTTACAAAAATAATAGTGAGATTTTCCTCATTAGAATCTAGTATCATTAGAATAGAGAGGTCATTTCAACTGATAGTGAGAATATAATGTATTCTGCAGAAATAAATCCTTGTCAGTGAGGGCTCATACACAGGGGTTTTAAAGAAATGCCTGTTAAAAGTGTAGACAAAACCTTGTACGCTACTTTGTCCTCTTTAATATAAATTCAAAGCACGTTCTCAAATCTACCCTGCAGCATAGTGTACTATGTACATAATGAGGTCTCCCTTAGAATCCAATTATATGTTACCAAGTATTAATACATTGATACACTGCAAGCAATATTTAAATTGATGTGAAACAAAGTTAAAGTTTATCACTGCGTGTGTTTGTACAGGTCCATTCACTTGCATTGCTTTTTTGAGATTCGGCAACAGAGAGCAGGGCTGCCATCAGAAATTGTGGGGCCTGGGACTGACAAAATAGGCAGGGACCCAGGGCCCCCCCTCCCCCTGCTACATCTCATTAATCATGACTTACCTTATCGCCTTGAAGAATGCTCCTTTCTTCTGACTTCTTCTCCTCCAGATATGGCTGGCCCTGCTCCTCATGTGCCGCGGCTCCTTTGACTTCTTTCTTCCAGTGGCGTGGCGTGATGTCATGAAGTCACACGCGCTGAATCTAAAGGAAAAAAATAATTATTGAACAAGAGCAGGGGCAAACTATGGATTTTCTGAGGGTAGGATTCTAATTATATATATATATATATATATATATATTTTTTTTTTTATATATATATATATATACACATATATATAATATATACAGTATATAGCAAACATGTTTATATTATATATAACACACATATATACACATTAAAGGGTTGGGTATGATATCCCAGCTGTTGGGATGCCACTGGTCGCAATACCGGCAGCGCCATCCCGACAGCCTGAATCCCGACACCGATACGACGCTATGGTAAGTAGCTTTCTAACTCCTACCCTACACCTAACCAACCCACAGCGATGCCTAGCCCTAACCTCCCCCTTAGTGCCTAAACCTAACCTCCCCTTCCCCAGTGGCTAAACCTAAACTTTCCCTAGTGCCTAAATCTAACTTCTCCCTCCCTGCACCCTAATCCTAACCCTCCCTCCATGATGCCTAACCCTCCCCCTAGTGCCTAACCCGCTACCTAATGTTAACCTCCCCCTACACACCGATACTTACCTTTGGGATGCCAATGGTCAGGATACTGGTGCCGGGATCCCGACCTGTCAGGTTTCTGGCGTCGGTATTAAGACCATCGGCATCCCACACTCTGGGATGCCAACTTCATCCCCACATTAACACATACATACAGACTAACACATATACAGTGTACACACACTAACACATATACAGTATACACACCCTAACAAATATATGCACACTAACATATATACACACACTAGCACATACACACACATATATGCACACTAACAGATACATACACACTAACACATATATACACTAACATGCTGCTGCATACACATATGTACACACTAACATACAGACACATACATACACACCAACACATATATACACACTAGCACATACACACTAACACATACAGACACAGACAAACACACGCTAAAACAAATACATACTTATAACTTACATTTCTGAAGCAACAGCAGCTTGGTAATGGGTACAGACACCTTGCATCATGAGGCTCCTCCCCCTCCATGATGACGCAATTCGAGTCCGTTCAGGGGCAAGGCTTGTCTCATTGGCTCTGCCCCCATTGCTATACTGAAGCGGGGAATTAAATCTGTCCATCGGAGGGGGAGTGAGCTCTCAGGTTGCAGCAGGTGTGTGTCGGCAGGCGGTAGCAGCACCCCACCCCCTTTTAACTCTTGGAGGTAGTGTGGGCTATGCACTGGTGGTAGGAGCCAGCATGGACCCCCTCCCATTCTGACAGTGTCCGGGCATGGGACTCCAGTCTCGGCAGACCCCCCCTGATGGTGGCCCTGACAGAGATTGACTTTATTTGACTTTGTTGACACCTGCTAAATGTAAATCCAAAAAGAGAGAGAAATTATTATTATTATTATCCTTTATTTATATGGAGCCACAAGTGTTCCGCAGCGCCTTACAAAGTACATAAACAAATAATTTGACAACTGACTTACAGTACAAAATAAGACAAGGACGTGGATAATGTACAATGCTACAGTAGTGACCATAACACCTAGATATGCAACAGAGCATAAGCAACTAAGTTTTAGGTGCCCTGGTGGGGGTAAGATGTAGGTGAAAGTAAAGTAAGGAGAAGCACAAGAGGGTAGAGGCTCTGCTCGTAAGAGGTTACATTCTAAAGAAATACACCTTCTGGCACTTACAAGGTAAAAGTAAATGTATTAAGTAGAAATAAACTACACACAGCCTCTTGTGGACATTTTGCCATCTTCAAAAGTTAAATAGTTTATATGGATGGCACTAAGTTTATTTTCTTAAAATGTAGTTATAATTAAAATGATTAAAAAGTTATATAGGATTATCTTTGAGGTCTGTAAGACAGTATATATAGCATTAAACATACATTTATTATAAAATTCTATCTAAATAAAGAATAAAAGCAAATAATTTTAAAGCTACAATACTAGTATACCAGAAAGAAAATCTAAATTTCACATACAATACTACAGCTATAATTCCATGTTATAACACATGTTATCGTATAAAAAATCTACAACATCCCACAAAGTTGTTCCTACTACAGTATATGAGATAAATTGTCTAGTAGGAGTTCCAATCATCTGTACTAGTGCAGTTGCTTCAGTGTTAAAACCACTAGACAGTGGTATATAGTAGTTGATAAAAGTCTCATTACTCACACGTAATGTAGATATACTCCTCCTTCTGGTAGAGATAGTTGATGGTCATCTAGTTTAGCACAGTGTTCTCCAAATTTTGAAACCTTCAAAACCTGTGGATATGAATATAGTTAAAGTCCCATTTTATCTGCTTTTTTACCATCATTATAAAGTTGATGATGATGACTGGCAGCTACAGAATGCAGCCTCATGAAGTTACCCTGATAGTTTATCTTTGCACAGATGGATTTAACACACTTAGGTAAAAATAAATAAGCATAGTGTAGATAAATAAATTAAACAAATGTACATTATTACACCTCCTGTAACATTAAAACATCTATATAAATGAAAATTATTTTTTTTACTTTGAATAAAATGACACTATTGTACATTATTGCATAATCCAAGTTTAAACAAGCTTAAACATCTTTAAACATGATAAATGTGAAGGTTTCCATTTGGAGTTTTGTCTCGGATTACCTTGTTTCTAAACCTGATTCTTATCATTATTGTTTATTGTAGTATTCTAAGAAATGCAATAATAATTTCTGCACTTTAAAAGAATAAATATAAATATAATGAACAGTTTTACAAAATTGCTATTTTAGATTTTTAAACTTTAAATTATATGGCACCATATTTTTAGATCCCTAAACAATAGAGTGGATTTGTATTAAATAGAGTATTATTTTCTAAACTGAAATTAAAAAAAATGCTAATATGTTTTATTTAATGGATTTAAGATCTGTTCATATGAGCACTAATTTATCATTGACAAACATATTTCACATTGCCACATAATAAAGGAAATTGCCCACACAAAGTTACAAACAATAAATAAGTACTGAGACGAGAGGAGGAATATGCTTATGCTCATTCAGTTTACAGTAAAAAAAAAGTTTTCATAACTATAGAAACATTTTATTCTTCATGAATTTCTGAAGCATGTACAGCCTTTTGAGTCCTTGGAATTATTACCACTGTATGTGCAGTTTTTACCAAATTATTTTTTAATGTGATCACAAATTATAGCAAAGTTAGTGTGCAACATTGAAAATATTTGACTATACTGTACAGTATTAATGTAAATCAAACCACGTGATAAAATTATAGCAAATAAATCCTAATAGTTTTCTAAAATAATTTCAGAAACCTGACTAATGACATGGTTCCCATAATAATTTATGCATGTATTTATAACCACAAGGGTAACGTAAATACTGCTAATTTTGTGGTTGTGCCATAATGACTGGTAATAAAAGTGACAAGAACATTAGTTACAAAAATGTTCTTCCCACTGAGTGGAAGCTAAATATGATTTAGCCAACAGCCATTAATCTATATAGTGCTGTTTGTTCCAAGTGTACCTAATTTTAAATTAATGCAAACTGCAAACTGGCACTTAAGTGGTTAAATGGAATGTTTTTTGCACTTTGTGGTTTTAAATGGAGGTAGCATGTGCAAAAGACATCAGGTATTCAATAAACCCATTAAAATGTAGCAGATTTCACAGATAATATGGATTTAACTAGGAATAATTCTAGTACTTAGATTACATTAGAAATTACATCCCAAAGGTTTTAACATTACTGTGTTGATAATGAGAATAACAGGGTTTTCTAAAAGTAAATAATTGACAAACAATCATTAGAAAGTCATTTACCATTTAGGTTTCTACACAATTATGTACTTTACCGAAATATGAAAAAACAAAACATACATTTTACAGCCAATAAAGCTGCAGATTAATGTACGAACGATACACAATTCGTAACAATCGCATAAACCAAATTTACAAGTATTGGATTTTGTCGACCTCTGTAAACCTTAGACAATTTTTGTTTTATACACTGTATAGTTTGTTGCACACAATACTTCTGTTAATGTGTGAAAATAATATTTTAAAATATTTATGACCATTGAAAAAAACAACTACAATAACTTTACAAGAGCATTAAATAATTAACTTATCTGTGTACAGTAGATCACATTTGTATAAATGTATCAATTCAATTAGCTATAAAAATCTATAGGTCTGTGCTTGAAACCCTTGTGGTTCTGGAATTACTGCAACGTTCACCCAAGTTAACAGTCAGAATAAATCTGCAGGGAAAGTGGGTGTACCAAATGATTCAATCTCATCACTAGGGCTTCTAAGCCAAATTATGCCTATTGTGAAGAGAACCAGTAAAAGATAGCTAGTATGTGCATAGGGATAGGAATATAGGGTGGTGGGAACAGGGTTGCACATTTTATTAACATTGCAGTCCAAATATGTATACCAAAATCCAAATAAATAGAAAAAGTAAAAAAGACAAACTAAATCTTGTCTTTGCATAAATCACAACTCCTGGTATTGTCAATAATTACCACAGTGATCATGTGTTCCTTTCTTAGTTCTACAACCTCACATTTATCACAGAAAATGTACTGTGTTAAAAAGTCCATGTTCTGAAATATGTCACTGTATTCTCTTATTTAAGTCCAAATGTTCCTTCATCTTTGTTATAATCTTAATTGGATAAAAGAATATGCTGGAATTTCAGAACTTGTATTTACAGTATTATACAGTACATTTACTGCATTAAATGTAAAGTTCCAAGATATGGGCAGATAATTGCATATTGACAATACCAGGATTTGTGATTTACATCAAGGAGTATATTTACTAAAGGTCAATTTTAAATCAATCAAAATCAATTAAAATCGACCTTTAGTAAATACACCTCTAGGACTATACCTCTATATACCTCTAGTTTTTCAACCCTGTTCTCGATTTTCCAATCTATATTCCTACCCCTATCCGCATATACTAACTATCCTTTAGTGGTACTGTCCACCAAAGGCATAACTTGGAAGCACTAGTAACAAGCTTTAATTATATTGTTTTTTTCAGAGGGTGGACAGCTGCTCAGTTATGCCAACCACTGTTGAAATTCTTTAAGCACAAGGATTTATGATTTATAATAAGGAAACTGAGTGCACTGAAAGGTTGTCAACACAGATGTATAGACAAGCCATGGTAACCATAATATCAGCTCTACAGAAACCATTCACTGTCTTGAAATAAATTTCCACCTTTTCTTGGCTATCTTCTGATAGAAGTGTTCATTATAGTTATTTCCCAAACTACATATGTTCCAAGCAAACTATCCCTGCAGTTCTACTAGTTGGAAGAAAGGATTATTGCAAACATATTCCCATTTATTGTTACCAAACAGCAATAATTGAACAAGTGCAATATACATTTAGAACACTAGTTTAAAGATGGTTTATTTAATTACAGCTGCAGTTCTGTAGCCTAAGTATCCCTTTTATGTATGTACTAAAGCAGAACCATGATGAAAATAAATAGCTTCAGTAGCAGGATAATTAAAAAGACAATGCCAGTACCAATTAAAAATGATATAACCAGCTCAAATCCTAGTTGAACTCTACTGAGTTTTCTTGGGCAATTTGGGGACCAAGAAGCCTGTCTTATCAACAGTACCTTTTACCTCTTCTACGGCAACCATTCCTATAAGTAAAACAGTTGATCTCTCCTAGGCTGCCCTGGGGTTTAGAGGCCTAGCTATTATGTGTTTGGGACCTGTCTAAAGGAAAATGTATAAATTAAAATAATGAATATTCGCAGAATTAAAACTTTATTTGGACAAAATAATGTATATAAATACCATTTCATCCTTATTTAATAAGCATTTTAAATGAGAACTTGGAAACAAATCTTTAATTATATAACATAAACCAGAGGCTAGAAGAATAAAATAAAAAACAAAGTTATGAAAAAGAAAACCCACTAACTATGATAAACTAAACCTATAGACAATAGTGCCTTAGGGAACTAAATGAATGAACCTTGCACAAGGATGTAAATAGGGGTGCAGAAGAGGTGCCATCACCCAGGGAGCAGGGCCATGAGGGCAGTGCAATCACTGCCCCACAGCACCTGCATTTGGCTTGCAGGGTGCCTGAAATAGCACCCTACAGTTAGTGTGGCTGTTGCAGAACTTCCCAAAGCATCATTTGGACTCTCCGGTCAACCACACAGCCCCCTCAGTGTGATGTCATGATATCACATATTCAGGGGGCACAGTGCAGCCCTGCTCCAGGGGTAACCTCACAGTCCTCTTGTATTTGTTAGATGATCTAGTCAATCACATATATGTTGAATTATTCATGATTAATTTACTTATTATCATCTATATATATTGCACAAGCATACTCTGCATGCTGTATTGTTGGGAACAACACAGTGATAACATAAAGCAGAGAAATAAACAGACAAAGGGGTAAGAGAATCCTGCTGGCTTAATACATAAATAAATCTGACAATGTAAGATATCTTGAGACAAAGATAGAGATTTATTTTGGTGCATCTTCATTAACACCAGGGCTTTACCATATATGATGGTGTAGGACAGCATGAAAGAGTGTAAGATGCGAAAGTCAAAGGCCTACTTGAAACAAGAGACAGAAAGACATTCAGAAGTATGGTCAAATTCAGTTCAGAGCGTAGTGAGCAGAGAAGAGGAAAGAGCCCAGAACCAAGATTGTGATACTCAAACTGAAAAAAAGATAAGGTGATTTCAGATAAATAAGCATTGAAGAAGTGGACTGATAAATAGGATAAGAATCCACAAAGATTGCACAAACTAAGCCCAGGAGTTGCCTTTAAATTTGACAGTAATCAAATCATTCATTAACTTATTCCGTCCAATCTCTGTGTAGTGTTATGAATTAAAAAATTAAGAGTGTCCAGTAGGTTGTATGAAGAAGCATGTTAGATAACTTTATGTAAGCCTCTCAACTAGCTTGAAGGAGTACTGTATGTGAGTTGAAAGAAGGGATGATAATTTTGTTTTTCTATGCAGGAGTTGCATGAATGAATACTGTGTGTGTAGAAAGATTCCAGTGGAAATAAAAATATTACAAATGTTGGTTAAGGCTGGGAAACATTTAGGAGAAAGTGATTTGTGGTGGAATAGAATCAAGTGCACAGGTGTAAGTGTAGGAGGACAATTAGTAGATACTTCATATTCATATGTATGAAGAAGAAACAATTATATATTAGATCTTGCCAATCTTGAAGGAAGCAAGATCTTCAGCAGTGATGGTAATTTGCGAAGTTGGTGAAGAAATATTGAGAGGAGATTTGAATATTTTAACCCTGATGTTCTCTTTGGGTTTACTTGACCCAAATATTTTTTCACTTGCTCATAAAGTTCAATGAATGCCTTTTTAATAGTTGGTCATTGCTATTTTAGGAAGCCTTTAATTTATTTTAATATTTTTATGATATTTTGTTTTCATGCTAATATAATGTTTGAAATGATTTAGCATATTGTCATTTATAACAGTTAAAGCATTTGTTTTATTTTAGAATACTTTGGTGAATCATAGATTACAATGTATACTTCAGGAAAATGTTTTATGGTACTTGCTTAAAAACATTTTTGGTAAGTGAATCCAGTGACTGCTCTAGTGCCCATCCACTAGATGACAGGCAAAAGACTGCACGATTATGACATTGTAATTTTGCAGTCATTTGTCTGTGATGTGCCTTCACATTTTCAAACATGTTGAACCTGATGATATCGTCAGGTTGTACAACATATTTGTATGATGATAGATGTCTAAACGACCAGTGGGAGTGCGCATCGCTGGTCATTTTAGATATTTTTAAACAATCTGCAAATGATTTTCAAACGATTATCGAACATTTATTGAACGATCGAATGATAATGATATCGTTATCGTTCAATTGCTCATTTTAATCGTCTAGTGGATGGGCACCTTTAGTTTCAAATAATTCTATTCTTGTTTATTCTTATAGATATTAAATACCCTGATACAAAGGTGGATGCAGTGTCAATTTTAATTGCAAGCAGCCAATGTTTTCAGTAGAGATGAGCAGTTCGGTTTCTCTGGAAATCGAACACACTCGATCTTTGGGGTTCTGAGTGATTCTGAGTCCTGGCTCAGGTCTTCCCACCAAATTCAGATTCCAAAACAAGGCAAAATGTCACCTTCCCTAGGTCAGATCTTGCTTATTTTGGATTGTATACAAAAGTCCCTCACTCATGATTGGGCACCATTTCACACAGGAGATTGGAAGGAAAGGGTGTGGGACTGTGGGCTGGAGCACTGTGGGGCACTTTGTTAAAAAAAAACACCATTAGAGCACTATCAGAGTGCAATTAGGAGTTTGTTAAGTTTAGGAATAGACGCTAGAATTTAATAGTACCTCTAGTGTATAAAATAATGCTGCACTTTTTGATTGGAATATGCCACTAGCTGTGGCCATAGATGACATCAGAAAAGAGCTTTTCAGATAGGGAGCCACTTGAAAATTCATGTAGAACACCAAAATGGTGGCCATATACATGATTCCCTGAAATTGGCTATATCTTAGCTTCTATCCTTCTGATTTAAATTTAATTTTTTTGTTTAATAGCTAATTTTCATTGGAAACTTTTTTGCTATTTCACTCTGTTTCCTAAACCTTAAGAACTGAAAATGTTATTTTTTTAACAGAAGTTATTGTCAAATTACTTTTTTATAATTCACAATATCACTTTTACACCCCACAAGGCAAAATGAGCATTGTTTAAGCTTACCATTGATACCAAGAAAGTCTTGTTTTGATTAGAAACTTCTTCGGAAATCACAGATTAATACCTGTATTGTGGTTCCCAGGAAAAAGTGTTTTTGGCCTTTTCCTACAAATGCTTGTATCTTAGCTCATTGTAGTCATATTTAGATTTTTTTTTTGTTTTATTATAAAGCTCCTTTAAGTGTAAAGTATTTGTAACTATATTTTTTCCTAAATCCTTAAGGGTTTTCAAAATTTTCTTTAAAAACTAAAATGTTATTCCCTACCATTCTTCCAATTTTGAACAAGGTGTAAAATACAATAAAAAAACAGTTTTAATTATTAAATGACACTTTTCATTTCAATTTGATAATTATATGAAATGGTAAATGTCTACAAAAATAATCAAATTTTAAGAAACCTTCCTGCAAATTATTTAAAGTGCTTTGGGCTTCATCTTTGATGGTAGACAATATCTCCTTCCTTATCATCTGATTCATTCCTTAATAAAAGTATTTCTTTTCAGTTTAGCAAGTAGAGGATATTAGTATAGGATCATATCAAGTTAATAATTATTAATTAAGGATGTGTTGTCACATTGTTGACCCTCATTACAGTTTGAGCAAAGTAGTGTGTAAGGAACCTTGGCCTTTGAGCAGGAGCATTGTATACAACATCTGACAATACAGGTGCACTTAACCAGTACTTTACAAGCTTCTCAAATAGAGGGCAGAGATGACCAGACTGGCCTCCATTCCCCTTCAACCATGGTGCATCCCCATCCTTCTAGCCCTGGAATATTGGCTTCTACTGAGCAGGCCCGACCCCAGACTTGTCCTGCCTGATATGCTGAATGGAGACAATGTTGGCTTAATGCCTCTTTAGCTTAATGCTTCTTTGGCTTAATGCCTCTTTAGTTGGTGGCAAACTTTGAAGAGTTTGACTTTTTGAAGTAAAAGGGAGCTTTTTCACACAATTGACTGAAAAGTCTTTACCTTTTTTGTAGTAAAATAAAACAACAAACTTCTCCAGAATTGCAAAACTCTCATCAGAAATAGATTCTTGCAGGACAGAGATAGCACGTAATGCTTTTGTAGCTTCAGGGAATGATTTCCATATATTCTATAAAGTCTGTTTCCCTTTCATGGCAAATGATGAAGTTGCATCTGATCCAGTGAATGCATGGAATCCTCGCAAGGCAACAGCTTTATCTTCACCTAGATCTTTAAACATGGCATTAATGCTGATGTATCTTTGAGGCTTTCCAGTTCCAAAGAGAAACTGTAACTCCTGATGACCAGCACTTTTGAGAGTCATAAAAAAATAGATTGCCAAAACAAGTACGTGATAGATTGCCAAAACAAGTACATCAATATCTACTGTGTAAATTACAATTTTCTTTCTTTGCTCCATGTTCAACACTATCTCTAGAATGCAGGAAAATCCTTCCATCTGCTTCTTCCTGTTGTCTGCATTCAACTCCGTCAATTGAATATTTTTCCAATCTAGATGAACGAATGATCTCAGTAATGATGTGAGTCCAATCAAACTTCGAAAGTGCTTGCTATTCAAATAACTAAAGAATTCTGTCTTATTCTGATTCCAGGAGAGGAAGTCATTCCAATTATTTGGTAGCATGTTTTCTTGTGCTACTTGGAGACAAACACAAGCAGCTCTCTTCTCTCTCACAAGTACAGACAAGCTGTCAAATAAGAATTCCAAGAAGTGCGTATTATTTTCTCATCAAACCTCACAATATCATTAAAAATTCTGTTTTTGAACTCCATATCACTGTACTCTCTAAATCTCCATGATTATATGTCTGTAAGAGCATGTGCTAGTACTGCTCCTTCGTAAATGATTGCATCACATAAACCCTCAAACTGTTCGGCATCAACAGTTACTTCTAGGATCTTAGGGCCTGATTCAGCATGCATCACAATTGCGATCACAGCTGCTTAATCACATGCAATGCAGCTGCGAAAATATGCAAATGTCTGCCATCGCTCAGCCAGCATAGAGACGCTGACTACTGCTTTCTCATATCTGTAATACCTCACAGTTGTGTAAATACATCAGTAAGATTGAAGTACATCGGCCCATTACACACAATTACAGCGGGTCTGACCTGTCGCAAAAAATGCAAGTCTCGTCACACGCAGTGACTACTCAAGCTGCGTAGGCAATTGCAGTGGCTAATTTTTGCATGCATATGCAATGGCGTTTAAATGGACAGGCCTGCCTGTGTTTCTGCAACCACTCCCCCATCACCATCCCCAAACACTCACGGACTGTCAATCAATCTGCAATCAATTCCTGTCTGCATCCGTAATCGCAGTGTGATCTCCGTGCATGCACATTTGCGGTGCATAGGCATGTGCAGTAGGGGTGTGCACCGGCCACTTTTCGTGTTTTGTGTTTTGGTTTTGGATCTGGATCTTTCTTCGTGTTTTGGATCTGGATTGGTTTTGCCAAAACCACCCTTCCGTGTTTTGGGTTCTGGGTTTTGTGTTTTGGATCTGTATTTTTTTTTTAAAAAGCATAAAAACAGCTAAAATCACAGAATTTGTTGGTTTCTCTGCTCCTATGCTATTATTAATCTCAATAACCTTAATTTCCACTCATTTCCAGTCTATTCTGAACACCTCACACCTCACAATAGTGTTTTCATGTCCAAAAGGTTGCACCGAGGTAGCTGGATGACTATGCTAAGCGACACGAGTGGGCGGCACAAACACGTGACCCATCTAGGAGTGACACTGCAGTGGCAGACAGGATGGCAGTTAGAAAAACTAGGCCCCAAACTGTACATAATGCAAAGAAAAAAAAGAAGTGCAAGATGGAATTGTCCTTGGGCCCTCCCATCCACCTTTATGTTGTATAAACAGGACATGCACACTTTAACAAATCAATCATTTCAGCGCCAGGGTCTGCCACACAACTGTGGCTGAAATGATTGGTTCGTTTGGGCCCCCACAAAACAAGCTGGCAATTAATGTGTCCCTGCACAAACTGGCTCTACGGAGGCAAGATGTCATCCTCATCCTCCTCATCCACCGATTCCTCACCCTCTTCAGTGTGTACATCCTCATCCTCACAAAGTATTAACTCGTCCCCACTTGAATCCACCACCACAGGTCCCTCTGTACCTTCTGGAGGCTGGTCTCCCTGGAAGAGCTGATAATTCATTTTGATGAACATCATCTTCTCCACATTCTGTGGAAGCAACCTCCTACGCCTTTCGCTGACAAGGTTCCCAGCTGCACTAAACACTCTTTCGGAGTACACACTGGAGGGGGGGCAACTCAGGTAAAATAGAGCCAGCTTGTACAGGGGCCTCCAAATTGCCTCTTTTTCCTGCCAGTACAGGTATGGACTGTCTGCCATGCCTACTTGGATGCTGTCACCGATGTAATCCTCCACCATTCTGTCAATGGTGACAGTATCATATGCAGTGACAGTAGACATGTCAGAAATTGTTGCCAGGTCCTTCAGTCCGGACCAGATGTCCAAACTTGGTCCTGCCTGCCCTGCATCACCGCCAGCGGGTTGCTTAGGATACCTAAGTTTTTTCCTGGCAGCCCCAGTTGCAGGAGAAAATGAAGAAGGAGCCGTTGACGTGTCACGTTCCGCTTCAGCTGACAGTGTGTTCACCAGCAGGTCTTTGCACCTCTGCAGGCTTGTGTCGGCCGGAAAGAGAGACACCACATAGGCTTTAAACCTAGGATCAAGCACGGTGGCCAAAATGTAGTGGTCTGATTTCAACAGATTGACCACCCTGGAATCCTGGCAAAGCGAATGAAGGGCTTCATCCACAAGTCCCACATGCCGAGCGGAATCGCTCCGTATTAGCTCCTCCTTCACTTTCTCCAGCTGCTTCTGCAAAAGCCTGATGAGGGGAATGACCTGACTCAAGCTGGCTGTGTCTGAACTGACTTCACGTGTGGCAAGTTCGAAGGGCTGGAGAACCTTGCACAACATGGAAATCATTCTCCACTGCGCTTGAGTCAGGTGCATACCCCCTCCTTTGCCTATGTCATAGGTGGATGTATAGGCTTGTATGGCCTTTTGCTGCTCCTCCATCCTCTGAAGCATATAGAGGGTTGAGTTCCACCGCGTCACAACCTCTTGCTTCAGGTGATGGCGGGGCAGGTTCAAGAGTGTTTGCTGGCGCTCCAGTCTTCGGCACGCAGTCGCTGAATGGCGAAAGTGGCCAGAAATTTTTCGGGCCACCCAAAGCGTCTCCTGCACGCCCCTGTCGCTTTTCAGAAAATTCTGCACCACCAAGTTTATTGTGTGAGCAAAACATGGGACGTGCTGGAATTTGCCCAGATGTAATGCCCGCACAATATTGGTGGCGTTGTCAGATATCACAAATCCCCAGGAGAGTCTAAGTGGGGTAAGCCACTGGGCGATGATTTCCCTCAGTTTCTGTAAGAGGTTGTCGGCGGTGTGCCTCTTACTGAAACCGGTGATACACAGCGTAGCCTGCCTTGTAACGAGCTGGCGTTTCTGAGATGCTGCTACTGGTGACGCTGCTGCTGTTGCTGCGTAAGGTGATACATCTACCCAGTGGGCTGTCACAGTCATATAGTCCTTAGTCTGCCCTGTTCCACTTGTCCACATGTCCGTGGTTAAGTGGACATTGTGTACAACTGCATTTTTCAGGACACTGAGGACACTTTTTCTGACGTTTCTGTACAGTCTCGGTATCGCCTGCCTAGTGAAGTGGAATCTAGACGGGATTTGGAACCGGGGACACACTACCTCCATCAATTGTCTAAATCCCACTGCACTAATGGCAGATACCGGACGCACGTCTAACACCAACATAGCAGTCAAGGCCTCAGTTATACGTTTTGCTTCAGGATGACTGCTGTCGTACTTCATCCTCCTCGCTAAGGACTGTTGGAGGGTCAATTGTTTAGTAAAAGTAGTGGTGTTCCTACTTCCTCTCTGGGATGATGAACGACTCCCAGCAGCAGCAACAGCAGCAGCGGCAGCAGTAGGCGTAGCAATGCAGGATCCTCCAGAGGAATCCCGGATAGGAGAGTCAGTCATGCCAGTGACATGGCCTGCAGGACTACTTCCGATCCTGACTAAGGAGGAAATTGACGAGGAGGGAGTTGACGGTGTGGTTTGCAGGCGCTTGGATACAACAGGACAACGGGATTTAGGTGTCCCTGGACTGCTTACGGTCTTAGCCAAAGTTTCTGAACTTGACAGTAACTTTTTATGAACGCGCTGCAGGTGCCGTATAAGGGAGGATGTTCCTAGGTGGTTGACGTCCCTACCCCTACTTATTTCACCTTTACATATGGTACATATGGCAAGACAGTTGTTGTCCGGATTTGGATAGAAATATTGCCAGACCAAAGAGGTGGAATGTTTGGTCTTCTGCCCAGGCATGACCGTGATGGGCTTTTTCATCCCACGGACAACAACTGTCTCCCCCGGAGCCTGATTTAAACAAACCACATCCCCATCAGAATCCTCCTCGCCAACTTCCTCCTCAGCGCCAGCTACACCAGTTTCCTCATCCTGTTGTACTTCAACAGTGACATCTTCAATTTGCATATCAGCAAGTGGACTGTGGGTGCTCCTTTCAGCACTTGCAGGGGGCGTGCAAATGGTGGAAAGAGCCACCTCTTCCCGTCCAGTGCTGGGAAGGTCAGGCATCGCAACCACCACCACACTTGGACTCTCCTTGGGGATTTGTGATATCTTCTTAGAAAGCACAGTTCTTCGCTGTGCTTTTGCCAGCTTAACTCTTTTGATTTTTTTAGTGGGAGGAGGGCTTCCATCGTCATGTGAAGCTGAACCACTAGTCATGAACATACTAGGGATCGACCTTAGCCGTTCCTTGCCACTCCGTGTCGTAAATGGCATATTGGCAAGTTTACGTTTCTCTTCAGCTGATTTAAATGTCTTTTTCAAGGTCATTTTCCTGAACTTTGCCATTTGGGATTGTATGTGCCCTCTACTATGACATTGGGCATCGGCCTTGGCAGACGACGTTGATGGCATGTTATCGTCTATGTCATGACTAGTGGCAGCAGCTTCAGCACTAGGAGGAAGTGGTTCTTGATCTTTCTCTATTTTATTTTTATCGGAGAAAGTTTGGTCCTCCATTTATGTTATATCGATTTGATATATACGTGCGGCTAAACACAGAAAATAATTTTTTTTTTGGTTTGGACTGGAGTGTACTTTGGGGATTACAGCACCCTTTAACGGTCAAGCCAGCCGGCCCTTATGACACAGGCGCACTCTTGGCACTACTTTGTTGATGCACGTGCGGCTACTGCGCACACAATTCACAAACACAGAAAATAATTTTTTTTTTGGTTTGGACTGGAGTGTACTTTGGGGGTTACAGCACCCTTTAATTGTCAAGCCAGCCGGCCCTTTACTTATGACACAGGCGCACGCTTGGCACTACTTTGTTGATGCACGTGCGGCTACTGCGCACACAATTCACAAACACAGAAAATAATTTTTTTTTTGGTTTGGACTGGAGTGTACTTTCGGGGGTTACAGCACCCTTAATGGTCAAGCCAGCCGGCCCTTTACTTATGACACAGGCGCACGCTTGGCACTACTTTGTTGATGCACGTGCGGCTACTGCGCACACAATTCACAAACACAGAAAATAATATTTTTTTTGGTTTGGACTGGAGTGTACTTTCGGGGGTTACAGCACCCTTAACGGTCAAGCCAGCCGGCCCTTTACTTATGACACAGGCGCACGCTTGGCACTACTGTGTTGATGCAAGTGAGGCTACTGCGCACACAATTCACAAACACAGAAAATAATTTTTTTTTTGGTTTGGACTGGAGTGTACTTTCGGGGGTTACAGCACCCTTAACGGTCAAGCCAGCCGGCCCTTTACTTATGACACAGGCGCACGCTTGGCACTACTTTGTTGATGCACGTGCGGCTACTGCGCACACAATTCACAAACACAGAAAATAATTTTTTTTTTGGTTTGGACTGGAGTGTACTTTCGGGGGTTACAGCACCCTTAACGGTCAAGCCAGCCGGCCCTTTACTTATGACACAGGCGCACGCTTGGCACTACTTTGTTGATGCACGTGCGGCTACTGCGCACACAATTCACAAACACAGAAAATAATTTTTTTTTTGGTTTGCACTGGAGTGTACTTTCGGGGGTTACAGCACCCTTTAACGGTCAAGCCAGCCAGCCCTTTACTAATGACACAGGCGCACGCTTGGCACTACTTTGTTGATGCACGTGCGGCTACTGCGCACACAATTCACAAACACAGAAAATAATTTTCCTGAACTTTGCCATTTGGGATTGTATGTGCCCTCTACTATGACATTGGGCATCGGCCTTGGCAGACGACGTTGATGGCATGTTATCGTCTATGTCATGACTAGTGGCAGCAGCTTCAGCACTAGGAGGAAGTGGTTCTTGATCTTTCTCTATTTTATTTTTATCGGAGAAAGTTTGGTCCTCCATTTATGTTATATCGATTTGATATATACGTGCGGCTAAACACAGAAAATAATTTTTTTTTTGGTTTGGACTGGAGTGTACTTTGGGGGTTACAGCACCCTTTAATGGTCAAGCCAGCCGGCCCTTATGACACAGGCGCACTCTTGGCACTACTTTGTTGATGCACGTGTGGCTACTGCGCACACAATTCACAAACACAGAAAATAATTTTTTTTTTGGTTTGGACTGGAGTGTACTTTGGGGGTTACAGCACCCTTTAATTGTCAAGCCAGCCGGCCCTTTACTTATGACACAGGCGCACGCTTGGCACTACTTTGTTGATGCACGTGCGGCTACTGCGCACACAATTCACAAACACAGAAAATAATTTTTTTTTTGGTTTGGACTGGAGTGTACTTTCGGGGGTTACAGCACCCTTAACGGTCAAGCCAGCCGGCCCTTTACTTATGACACAGGCGCACGCTTGGCACTACTTTGTTGATGCACGTGCGGCTACTGCGCACACAATTCACAAACACAGAAAATAATTTTTTTTTTGGTTTGGACTGGAGTGTACTTTCGGGGGTTACAGCACCCTTAACGGTCAAGCCAGCCGGCCCTTTACTTATGACACAGGCGCACGCTTGGCACTACTTTGTTGATGCACGTGCGGCTACTGCGCACACAATTCACAAACACGGAAAATAATATTTTTTTTGGTTTGGACTGGAGTGTACTTTCGGGGGTTACAGCACCCTTAACGGTCAAGCCAGCCGGCCCTTTACTTATGACACAGGCGCACGCTTGGCACTACTTTGTTGATGCACGTGCGGCTACTGCGCACACAATTCACAAACACAGAAAATATATTATTTTTTTAGCACTTGGGGGGAGCACCCCTGATGGACAGAGCACCCCCTGGACAACACTGCAGCACTCCTTTAGGACTGGGACACTGCACAGGACTTTGGAGTGGACACAGCCCCTATGGAGAACTGACTGCACAACACAGTCCAGCCAGCCCCTATGGACTTTGAAGTAGTGGACACAGCCCCTATTAACAACAGCAGCACAGCACAACACAGCCAGCCCCTATGGACTTTGAAGTAGTGGACAACAGCAGCACTACACTACACTACACTACACAGCCCTAACTCCCACCCTCCCTCTTCACTGTCCACAGCCGAGTGAGAAAATGGCGCCGACGTGGGTACCTTATATAGGATCCAAAACCCGCGAGACTCGGAAGGCGGGATGATGACGTTTTGCCTCGATTTCAGATCCGAGTCAGGCGGGAAAAGTCGAGCCTGATTCGGATCGGACTCGGATCGGGGGGGCTCGGGGGGGTTCGGATTTCAGAAATCCGAACCCGCTCACCCCTAATGTGCAGTATGCAAAAATCAGCAGATCTGCGTATGTGGTAGCAATTGCAAGCCATGCTGAATCAGGCCCTTAGTTCATAGAGATTTCTGAGATGCTTGCAGAACTCCATTTGAGGAAAGAGAAGGTGGAGCACTGGTGTTCTCATATTCAAAAAGCTTGTCCAAATCTAACTCCCTGTCTTGACTTACAATGAAAACTCTAGAAAAAAATTCAACATCACTTCTAGAGTCAGAAATCATTGGAGAGGAAATCATTTTTTTGAGCAAAGCCAAATATCTTGGTCCAAGTTTTGTGTATTGACAGTTGCTTCTGTACTCAAACATTTTTTCACATATTTGATCTACAATTCTAAAGCTAGGTACACATTAGACGACTTGCAAATGATGCAATGTCATCAACGATTTCCCTTGAACTCCCGGGCAAATGATCTAGTGCATACACATTTGCATCATTTGGTGGTTAGATCATTAACTACATAATGTAACCATATCATATGGTCGTTTGGTAGAAAATACAGACTGCAAGATCTGTGGGGAATCATTAACGAGATTGACAGATCTTCCTGCATGTACAAAAGATTTGTAGATGCAATGAATGATGGGATGGGTACACGAATATATGCATACACATTTGATGATTTGAACGATATGTCATTCTGATCCATCAGAATTGGCCAAATCATTCAAAATATCATCTAGTGTGTAGGGGTTGTAAGGCTTTGTTTCAGCACCAACTACAGCTTTTACTTGTGCTGTATCCATCACAACCTTAGTGTCCAAAACTACAAGATCGGAGGAGTTTAGCACAAAACGGTTTCGAAATTCAAGGAAGCTTTCTTTGTAATGTTTGTTTTTTGTCCTGAAACATTCTCTGGTAAGCAGCTTACTCTTCATGGTGAGCCCTCCTGTTGGTAATGTTAGTTTTGAACTCATGTAGAATATTAACTAATTCTGGACCAGCAAGCATCCACCTGCTTAACATCACTTCATCTTGCAACAGACCACAGCACCGCCATCTCCTTTTATGATTGCATTATTTTGTTGATGAGCTTGGTGCACAGCAAGTACAGAGAAGGGATTTTTGCTTTAATAAATAACAAAAAGACCATTGAAAAAGTACTTGTGTATATTTGTATTGTCTTTTAATTCTTCCAAGTCTTTTATCTGGACTGGCAACCAATGAACATTGGGCCTGATTCAGAGCAGCTCGCTCTGACAGAGCGCTTGCTCTGAATCAGGGCCGGGCTTTTTCTTTTTTGGAGTGTCCCCTTGGCCGCTCGCATAGCTGTGGGTGACCACCCACAGCTATTGCGAGTGGCCAGGATGATGGTCGCGATGGTCAAGACCATTGTGACCATTGGGCTTGTGACAAGACCCTTGTGGTAGGGTCTCACCCATCACAAGACCCAGAGAGCTTTCGGCTCTAACAGAGCCGGAAGCTCTTCACTGACATCACTTGTGATGTCAGTGGGTCCGCCCCCAAATGGAAGGCGTGCTCATGGGAATGCCTCCGTTTGGGCAGCCACCCTCCCGGCCCACCCACCCACCAAACAGGGTGAGCTGTCACTCAACATTGACAGCTGGCCCCCTTTGGTGTGAGACCCGGAGCGACGGAGTGCCCGTCGCTAGCCGGGTCTCGCGCATACTCACGATGGAGCCGGCTCCATCGTGCGCATGCACTGTGGGCCACCATTGACCCAGTTGCAAGCGCTCAGTGCTTGCGACCAGGTCTGAATCAGGCCCATAGTGTTAATGGTCCATCAAGAATCAAGAAAAATCAAGATATTATATTTTTCATTTTATTAATGAGTACAATTTTTACCAAAATGAAAATAAGAGAATATATACAAAAAAAATAAAATACAATTTTTACAAATTACACAAAAAATATCAAAAATTAATCAAAATCATTTTTATTTTATTTAATCCTAACTAAACCTCAACGCTTTGGTTAAAATTATAATTACAACAATATGTAAGCTTAAAAAAAGCTAAATATGAGTACAATGAGCTAAAATACAAGCATATGAGTACAATGAGCTAAGATAAAAGGCCCAAATTGCTTTTTCCTGGGAACAACAATATTGACTTGTGATTTCCAAAACAGTTTCTCGTCAATACAGGACTTTTTTGGTATTAATATAAAGCTAAAACAATGTTCATTTTGTCCTCGGGGGTACAAAAGTGATATTCTGTGAAAAAATTAAAACAATAAAAATTTTTGAAAATTGTGCGGGAACCTTAAGGTTTAGGAAAAAAAGTGTAATAGCAAAGAAGTTTCCAATTAAAATTAGCTTTTGACCAAAAAATATATTTAAATCAGAAGGAGACAAGCTGAGATATAGCCAATTTCAGGGAATCGTTGGTGGTCTTTCTTTAATGGCTGCCATTTTGGTGTTCTACACTGATTTTCAAGTGGCTCACTATCTGAAAAGCTCTCTTCTGATGTCATCTGTGACCACAGCTAGCGGCATATTCCAATCAAAAAGTGCAGCTTTTGCGGTTTAATTGCAATGTACCAGATGTACTATAATAGTATGTAGGTCTAGAGTCAGGAGTAGGTGCCTGGGAGGTGTAATTGCAGGCATCATTGTCAATTGACAGTGTTTGTCACATACACTGCACACTCACACTGCAGTGCAAACAAATAGGCTACTTTCTGTGTGGTGCTGTTGATTGGGTTTTTTAGTTTTTTAAAGTGAACCTGCACCCTTAATCTACACCCCAAAAACATTATCACAAAGACCAGTTCCTCCATGTGCATGCAAACATTTGCCAGTGTTGTCCATGTCTAAAAAAATACATTAGTGCAAAAAAATTGTGCATAGTGCACTATCTTTGCAGTGTAAGATGTGTGTCATTGTGTTCTCCCATCATCTGCACTCCAAAACAATTCTCCAAAAGACCTGTTCTTCCAAGTGCATGAAAACAATTGCCAGTGTTGCCTGTGTTTAAAAAACAAAGCCATTAGTGCAAAAAAATTGAATGGTGTGTTATCCTTAAAGTATAAGTAATGGTGTGTGCGATGGTGTCCTCCATCATCTTGCACCCCAAAACAATTCTTAAGTGTAAACAATTTTTTGTTGGATTGTGTCAAAAACAAAAACAATCGTGGATCAGTTGATAGAAGAGCAGGAGCAGCAAACCAGCATAAGTGCTGTGGCTGCTGCCAGTCATGATAGTACTTTAACATCAACTAAAGGTGGTCAAGGGGAAAGAAGGTTTAAGACAAGCACCTGAAATCTAAACAACATTTTACATTCAAAAGGAAGGAGAGCGCACACATTTTACATTGTTAAAGAAAACTACCTTTAACAATAGTGTGAAACATTATTACCAAAAAATTTAAAACTGCCAGCATGCCATACACCATATGCAGTGGCAAGAAAAGGTTTAGACCATGGCTTTTCTTTGTGAGTGTTGGTCTTGCTACTCCTGTTTCATGCCCTAAAATGCCTATTGCGGAAGCCAGGGCCAAACACAGTCAGGCATTTTATGTAACCTCACATGCATGCAAAACCTTTATCGCTCTAGAAGTGTCACCTTTAATACAGGCAAATCAGTGCACAAAAAAATAAGAACAAACTGTGTTTTCACAAACTAGCAAATCCCTGATTACAGTTTAAGTGCTAAGTGTGAGTCTGACATTTCTGACACTGTAGTCCTAAGGAAGCCTCCTTCCACCATTTCTGCACCCTCTGCAAATGTGAGGATCAGTAATAGTAAAGATGTTGTCATAGAAATTGTGGATGCTACTGTAGAAGTACCAACAGATGATGGGGATATTTGTGTATCTGACACTACTGAGAATGTTCATAATGAATGTGTTGGACAAGAAGAAGTTGCTAAAATTCAGGAAGGGGGTGTTGTTTGTGTCACATTAATACAGCCACCAGTGGCAGGAGTTCTTTCCAGTGATAACAAGAAGCCCATTGTCATGCCTGTGCATAAGACCAAAAAATCCACCTCTAAATATTGGTCTGCATATCCACCAGTTTAGTAGGACAAATAGTAACAATCAGAGCATATGTTTTATATATGTTGCAGTCAAAAGTAGCTTCTTTATAAAACAGTATATTAGGCATAAGCAGTCTTGTCTTCCAGTCAAGAAGCGGTTAAAATTTAAAAATTGTGCTCTGACAGTTTTGTCTTTCAGTCAGAAGAAGCAGGCTTTAATAAAGCAGTCCTTAAATCAATATTCTGTATACTTACAGATCTTTCTCGACTGGACCCAGTGGTGTGTTGGTCTCCACTGGCTCACGTTCCTGGCCAGGCAATTTGTCTTATGTAGCCATTTAATAATGATTAAATAGTGTGGTCTCCAACCATATACCTTTTTGTTACTTATGTAGACTAATAGTATAGCACAATGCTCTCTTTCTCTTTGCTCTGTGTACCCAATAAATAGTTCTACTGCAGACTCCAAAGAGATATTCCAACTGGTATGCAATAATTTGCAACAAAGTGTAGTCTTAAAGCTTTTCCCCACCTGCCAGCATGGCTTTCAGTGGCTTTATCAGAAGGAATATAACATGTGCCAGAGAGTCAGATCAAATATCATTTAGCACATGTGTTCTGCATATGTTATCCAAACCTCATCCTGGGTTGGACCACAGACGCATGCACAGTATCACCACTGGTGCATTCCAATACACTTCCTGAGTGTCAAGTCTAATAATCAAATCATTAGACCGCAGACGCATGCGCAGTCTCCCTGCTTGTGCATTCCAATATGCTTCCTGAGTGTCGAGTCTAATTTTCAACTCAATGCATACAGTATGCTCAGACCAAAATCTGTCTGCTCAGGATTTCATATTCTTAGTTCAGCAGCTACATTGTGCATTAACCTAATTGGCAGGCACAGTTATCCACTTTGAGCAATATCATATATACCAAAACTATACTTTTAAAAATGATACTTTAAAAAATATGTCATCGCTAAAATCTAGTTAACAACTATTCTCTAGGATTGTTATCCTTTATATAGATATAATGTATATTCTCATGTCTTAAATTATATAATAACAACTAGTCTGTATGATCTTAATAATGAATTGTCATCCTTTAAAAATCATTAATGAAACATCTTGTTTATAAGAAATGTATTTGCAGTCTTTATACACTATCAAAACTATACAACTAATATTTAGCAATAAGTATAAAAAGTGTATATACAGCAAAAAATTCCCAATACATACATGAAGGTGAGTGAGAGAGAATATACAGGGCGTGGGGGAGGGGGGGAGAAAAGGGGAGGAGATGGGGGTGAAGGAATAGTGGAGACAAAATACCAGATCTTATCTACCAGAATGGGAACTGGATATTCACTAGTTCGATCCTACTAAATACAACAAATCACTCCATATTATCTACAAGCCTACAGAAAGTACTACGATGCACAAACCAATGGTCTCAAGGGTCCTCAGGTCCCATAGTAAGCACATTGGAGCACAGCTGAGGGGCAACAGAAAGGTATAATATCATAATCATAAAATAGGATTGAAGATATAATCTCCCAAATTAAAATAACAGCATAAAAACCATTTAATATCTGATGAGGTGGAAAAGTGAGGGTAGAATGAGATATGGAAACCTTGGAATTGTGGATGTAATGTGTGAATCTCCTCACACATTACTAAGCTCAATAGTATCATTGAGACCGTTCAGCACCAAGGTGCCCAAACGGAAGTTCCAGTAGGCTTCGCATCTACAGAACCTACTGAATCTATCTCCTCCTCTGCATGTCACTATTATTTGTTCAATAGCAACAATTGTTTTATTCTTCAAATTATAATATTGACATCTTGATATATGTTTCGATAATGGATGTGTTTTAATACCCCCTAAATAATTTATTCTGTGTTCTAAAAATCTTATGTGTAACACCACATACTGTTTGCCACATCTACAATGGATTAAATAGATGACATATGTGGATTTACAATGAAAAAATTATTTATTTTGAAAATGACTATTGTTTATGTGCTCTAAATTCTGTAGATTTGTTGGGGGTTTGCAAGCATGATAAACCATTTCTTGACTGGAAGATAAGAGTGATTGACACTGCCAGCCTGAGTCAGGTAATTCTGGGCAAGGAACGCAAAGGAGAGAACGCACGCAACCGCCCACTGCGACAATATGCTAATCAATGCATACGCACGGAGACAGCAGCATAAGATGCCGATGCCCAACCCTATATTAAGCCGCCCATCTCACTTTACTCAAAACCTGATCAGTACGCAAGATATCGTAAACATCAGAAACATCGAGAACCATTGATCACATTTGCATAATAGTGGTTGACCAGACCTCACGCAGGATATTGGCAATTTCCTGTGTGCACGGAGTCTCATCACTGCATCTGTCGCTGCACTGGCTTAATTATGGATGCCACTAAAACGGCGTCCCAAGGCACAGGCACGCCTTCATTTGCCCGACCACCCCCGCCACCACCCAGAGATAGCACTTTCTGTCAATCAATAAGGGAAGGGGTCTGTGTACATGCTGAATGTAGCTTGCATACGCTTACCCGATTGCACTGGCTAGTTCACACACGAGCAGTGCGATGCATACGCATGCGCAGTACAAAAACATCGGTCAACTGCGTGTTACCTCTCCTTTGCGTTACTTGCTGTATCAGGCCCTCTGTTACTTAAACTACTGGAAAAACATCTAGAGAAACTGATGTAGGAGATGAAATTAAACAGTCCCACTAAGTATGTTGGACTTGTTGATCAAGTTATTTTATACCTTAACCAGGACCTAAGGGTTTGCAACATCTTGCAGTTGGATAACAAATAAAGATAAAAGATAACAGCACTGTGGGCCACAAAAATAAAATAGATAAACTTCATATAAACAAATTTGGTGTAGAGATAATAAATAAAAATAAAATCAGTTATGCCATAAAAAGGTTATTTCAAGTTATAATAGATGCACTAAATCAATCAATATCTTATATATAAAAAACACCAAAAATCGATGCATATAAAAATACACTGGAATGGGATCACCAAAAGATGTTAGGTGGTATCTGCAATCACATACCACAGCTAATAATCAGACAGTTCACCAGAGTAGCAAATCTGTATCATCTAATGTTGCAGAAATGAACAAATTGTAACCAAGTTGCTAATTTCTTCATGTGGGTTAGCTGGGGATTTTAAAGGCACCACAATTTGTGAGATCTACTGCATATATTTGTAATCTGCTCCGGTCTGCAGTATAAATAGACAAATAGTCAGGGAGGCACTTTTAGAACTCCACTACTTTGTGAAATGATTAGTCACTGAATAAAACTTTATAAGCTATGTTTATTATTATAATGCCTGTATCCTCATCCAGCTGAAGATTTAATAAGCAGGTAATACCTGAATACAGGGGTGGGTGGTATGCAGCAGTCAATTATATCAAGTGGAATTATGTTGTTTATTCAGTCAATGCACTCCACAGTCTCACTGGGGGCCAATAAGGTGGTGGTCAATAATGCTGACCTGGCACTCACCAATACGAGAGAAGACTGATATTCAGCGTGGTGAGGTCCGCCTTACTCACCACATCCCTGACTTGTTAACAACCATGTTCAGGGAATCTTGTCACCCAGTGTGGTGAGGTCCGCCTGTTTTCACCTCGTCCTCTGTTTAGTTGGACAGTGTGCGGAGGGGCCTGTCACCCAGTGTGGCAGGGTCCGCCTTCTCCCACTGCATCCTCAGTTGTATGTGGCTAGTAGGAAGTGCCTGCCATATCCCAACTAACCACGTCCTTGGCTGGATAGCTGTTGGTGAGCCCCTGCAATGTCCCGAATTCAGTCAGTCTGACAAGAATTTGACAATCAGCGGAAACAGAGGATATGTTCCGCAGCAATGATCAGAAAAGTTCCCTAAGTGAAACGCTGTTTGACCAGTTCCACTGTACACGGCTGCTACCAAGTCAGGGATGTGGTGAGTAAGGCGGATCTCACCACGCTGAATATCAGTCTTCTCTCGTATTGGTGAGTGCCAGGTCAGCAATATCAACCACCATCTTATTGGCCCACAGTGAGACTGTGGAGTACATTGACTAAATAAACAACTTATAATTCTGATTGATATAATTGAGTGCTGCATATCACCGACCCCTGTGTTCAGGTATTACCTGCTTATTAAATCTTCAGCTGGTTGAGGATACAGGCATTATCATAATAGACATATTTAATACAGTTTTATTCAGTGACCAATCATTTCATGAAGTAATGGAGTTTTAAAAATGCCCCTTGGATATATATATATATATATATATACATATATATATATATACATTGGCAACTTTTAATAGATGTTTTTAGAATTATTTTGACATAATGACAATTATATGTGTGTTATAGAGACATATACACATTTTTGAGTATATATATTGTGATATGACCGGGATAGGGGGTCCCTCTCCTGGGGCAGATGGACACCTCTCCACACACACAGCAGCCGGGAAACAGTACACCAGTCCGGGATCTCGTGCAAGCTGGTCGGAACCAGTTTGTATTGTGCCAAATGGATAAACATAAACCAAAATATAAACATAAAACCTAGCCCATCTGGGCACTAACTAGACAGGTTACTCCCTCTCTACAAGTGGCAGGGCCTACTGCCTTACCATAAACACAGCACATTCAAATATCACAGTGTTTCTGAACAAACCTCAGTGTCTGTTCTCCCCAGGGTATGTGAGACAATGAACCAAACCTTAATCCAGCTTATATGAGCCACTTCTAGGCGCAACTACTAATCAGCCTGCTCTCAGACTGAAATGCCAAACACCTGGAATGGCCTGTGGATGGAGCCCTCCCTCTCTTCTCACATCCACAACCCCAGGACCCATTATCCGGCTTTTACCAAAAGCCGACACTTCTGGTCTGTTTGGCATAACACACTTTTCCTGGGGTTTTTTAAAACACATATGATAGAAATCTGGGACACACATAAATGCCAACCCAGACTTCTCCAGTGCTTCTATCACAATTTGTAGTATGAAAAACTTGGTATATATATATATATATATATATATATATATATTATAAGGGCACAATCGTGCCCTTATATTAATGCTGCATCTAAAAAAACGGATTTCTCCATATAGAATTCCGGAGGGGGGGGTCATGGTGTTTAAAGGGATACACCTCAAAAGCTATAAGAGAATTCAAGCTGAAATTTGGAATGGGCAAGTAGAACTGTTATTTGATGCTGCATGCAAATTTCAGGGCTAAAATATAAAAACTGAGGATTTGGGAGTAATCTAAATCTCCAACTGTCACTTTTTTCTGGCATTCTCAATTAGGACCACATTTCTGCTGTAGTCTATGGGGGATTTTTGGGAAGGCATAACTCAGGGTAAGGGGTGAATTTAGACTTTGGGTTTGTTTTATTAGGTAGCTATTGCTCTAGGGTAGGGCCTTTTGGGGTTCAAGTAAATTAGAAAGTTACAGTTTTTAGAGTATTACCTCAAGAATCCACCATTGTAAAGATAGGACTTTTCAACTTGTTGCACAGACACAGTAGGATCCTCAAGCAGGTTTAATCACTGTGGCTTCACTTGTGTGTACCAAGATGACCGTCGTTTGCGGGCGGTAGTGGGGACCAGGTCCGGGGGGGAGGAAGCCGGCATTTGCTGCTGCTGGGATGCAGGGGGGGAAGAGTTAGGGTTAGTGGGCATTAGCTGCGGCTGGGAACCGAGGACGGTAGTGGGCATTAGTGACAGCGTGTGGGCGGTGATATAGCAGGCATTAAGACCTGGGGGAGGTAGCTGCACAGAGATGCAGGCTCATATCTGGAATATCCGTAATACCTGCATCTGTGTTTAAAAACAAACAAACACAGAAACAGGAACAGGTCAGTGAAACCTGTCTGTGCTTCTGTGTTTAATTAAATAAAAAACCTGTGTAAAAAAAATGCTGTGGCCCCCTCCCCAAAAACAACAACCAGCACCGGGCTTTTGAAAGTCAGTACTGGTAGTGCTAAATATAGTGGACAAATGATATAGGGCCCCCCATATGAAGCACAACCAGTGCCAGGCTTTCCAGAACCAGTCCTGGTTGCCAAAATACAGGGGACATATGACGTAGCTCTGAGCCTGCTCTGATTCTGGAAATATAGGGGGAAAAATGTGTAGGGTTCTCCTGTATTTACCAGAACCAGCACCAGACTCTTTCTAGCAAGGGGGTGATGCCACAGCCAGGGGAGCCCTTTCACCAGGCCCCCCAGCTGAAGCATCACCCCTGACTGCTAGTCATCCCAGGGAAGCTGGGGAACCCCCAATAAATGGGTCCCCCTCTCCAGGGCACCCCAGGCCCAGGCTGATATACCAGAGCTATCCTTGGCACCACTGGAGCGGGGGGTGCCGGGTTGATTGTGTAAAGTGTGGTGCAAGTAAGGAGTTAAAATATTGTCTTTTGCTGTAGAACTACAGTTCCCAGTAAGCCTCCCCCTCATGTTGGTACTTGGAGAACCACAAGTATCAGCATGCAGGGTATTATGGGCTTTCTGGTACCTGTAGCTCCACAGCAAAAGCAATATTAAAAAAACATACAACACACCGTAAAAAGTTAAATTTTATTAAAATGTACATGCACACACACATGTACTTACACATGCACACAGTATTTCACATACTCACCTAGTATCCCTGAAGCCCAACCTTCCTCTTCTCCAGTAGACAATCCTATGGAGTACCTGTAATAAAAATTCCATACTCACCTTCACCTATGCGTGGATTTGTCCTCTTTATTCCAAAGTAGGCAATCCAGGGTCTTGACAAAAAAAATGCAATTACCTGAGCCATGGACATTAGTAGTCTCCTCCACGGACACTACCCAAATGAAAGCTCCGCCCGGGATTTCAGTTCAGAAATCTCGGTGTGGAGAGATCATTCAATGAGAGAGGTGAGCCTTCTGCCTCTCAGCCAATGAGCGGTCCTCATTATTGACTTCAATGGTGAGAACCGAGAGTGCCCTTTTCACAAATGGCGCCTAAGTGACATTTTTTTAATAAAAAAATGGCCACCGTGAGCCAATCATGGCTCACAATGTCATCGCCCGGGATTTCAGTTCAGAAATCTCAGTGATGAGAGAGGTGAGCCCTCTGCCTCTCAGCCAATGAGCTGTCCTCATTATTGACTTCAATGGTGAGAACCGAGAGTGCCCTTTTCGCAAATGGCGCCTAAGTGCCATTTTTTTTAATAAAAAAATTGCCACCGTGAGCCAATCACGGCTCACAATGTCATCGCCCCGCCCCCTTGGCTGGCATATATACAGCCAGCGTGAGGCGCTGTGCACTCAGTCATCAGACGGGGAGCTGGAAAGAAGACCAGCTGAAGCAAGAAGACGCCGGGAAGCCCTGGATGGCGGCAGCTGTGGAATAGAGCTTAAGGCCACCGCCTTCCAAGTGAAGATGCTGTAGAAGTCCTGGGGGAGTGGCAGGCATATAAAAGAGCTTGAAGGCTACCACCCCCAGGTGAAGGTGCAGCTACATAAAATATTTTAAACAACGGTGTCTGTTTTATTTTAATATTTCTTTTGCAGGGGTACTATAGGTACCAGCAGGCCCTTAATGCCCTGCCTGCTGGTACTTGTGGTTCTCCAAGTGCCAGTATGTGAAGATGCCTTCTGGGACCTGTAGCACTACTGCAAAAGACAATATTTATATTTTCATATGCACCACACAACACAATCAACCTGGCATCCACCCCCCAGGGGTGCTGGGGATAGCCCTGAGCTATTATCCTGGGGGGTGGGTGCCCTGGAGAAAGGGACCCCTGTATTGGGGGATCCCGAGCCTGGGCTGACTAGCAGTCAGGGGTAATGCTATGGCTGGGGGGCCCAGTGAAAGGGATCCTCTGGCTGTGGCATCACTCCCCTCTAGAAAGAGTCCGGTGCTAGTTCTGATAAATAAAGAGTGATCCAATTCCCCCTGAATTTTCAGAACCAGGGTCGGTTCATAGCCCAGTGCTGGTTGCACTGAATAAGGTGGACCCCTATGTCATTTGTCCCCCATATTTTGGCAAATAGGACTGGTTATGAAAAGCCTGATCCTGGTTGTGCTTCATATGGGGGACCCCTACATCATTTGTCCCCTGTTGAGTATCAGAAGATACTGACAGTTGGAAATTTAAATTACTCCCAAGTTCGAATTTTTTATGTTTTTGCCCTGAAATTTGGCATGCAGCACCGAGCAAAAGTTCTACCAGTCCATGCCAAATTTCAGCACCATATCTCCAATAGCATTTAAGGTGTGATTTCTCTATGGGAAAATTCTATTTTTTTCGAGAGGACATTGCTCGTCCCCTGTATTTTGGCAACCAAGACTAGCTCTGATTAGCCTGGTGCTGGTTGTGCTTAATACAAGAAACCCCTATGTCATTTGTCCCCTGTGTTTAGCACAGCCAGCACTGGGGCTCCAAATATGTCCATGCATCTGTATCTTATTGATTTGATTTTCTCAGGTGTATTCCCAGAACCAGTGAGTCCCTCTGTCGCTTGCTGATGCTTCTGTGCACACCCGCTGCTGCCATTGCTCTGCATCTCCACTGCTGCCACTGCATCACACATCTGCAGCCTGCCCCCGCAGCCATCTCTCCCTCTGCACCCTTAAAACACCTCCTGTTTGCAGTCTGCTCCTCCACACATGTTAGTGTACCTATTTTTTGTCCTTCTGCTTTATACGGGGCACCCCTATGTCATTTGCCACCTGTATTTAGCACAACCAGTACTGGCTTTCCAAACCCGGTGCTGGTTGTTGTTTTTGGTGGGGGCCACACCATTTTTTTTTTGCACAGTGTTTTTTCTAATTAAACAAGTATAGACAGGTCTCACTGACCCATCCCTGTTTCTGTGTTTATTTAAATACAGGTATCATGGATCGTTCAGATCCAAGCCTGCATCAGTCAGCTGCTACCTCCCCCGGGTCCTGCTACCTGCACCACTGCTGCCACTAACACCCATGGGTCCCAGCCGCAGCTAGCTCTTGCTATCCCCCAGGTCCGACCGCAGCTTATGGCTGCTTCCTTCCCCCGTGCCCACCGCCACTACCACCCACACTAACCTGCCATCTTGGTGCACCCAATTGAAGCCACAGTGAGTACACCTGATGGAGGCTCCTACTGAGGCTGTGTATCAAGTTGAAACTTCCTATCTCTATAATGGCTGATTTGTGAGGTAATAGTTTAAAAACTATAAATTTCCCAATTACCTAAACCCCAAAAGCACCTACCATGGAACAATAGCTACCTAATAAAACAAACCCAAAGTGTAAATTTGCCCCCTACCCTGAGTTATGCCTTCCCAAAAATCCCCCATAGAGAATAGCAGAAAGGTGGTCCTAATTGAGTGTCAGAAAATACTGACAGTTGGAAATTTAAATTACTCCCAAGTTCTAATTTTTTATGTTTTTGTCCTGAAAATTGGCATTCAGCACCAAGCGGCAGTTCTACCAGCCCATGCCAAATTTCAGCACCATACCTCCAATAGCTTTTGAGGTGTAGTCCCTTAAACACCATGCCCCCTCAGGATTTCTCTATGGGAAAATTAAGTTTTTTTTAAATGATCCCTACAACGCTCATCCCCTGTATTTTGGGAACCAAGACTGGCTCTGATTAGCCTGGTGCTGGTTGTGTTTAATACAGGAAACCCCTATGTCATTTGTCCCATGTGTTTAGCACAACCAGCACTGGGGCTCCAAAGCCCAATGCTGGTTGTGCTGTGGAGGCACAGAATTTTTTTTTTAATATTACACATTCATTTTTTAAAACAATACATAGATGGATCTAACTGATACGTCCATGCATCTGTGTCTTATTAATTTGATTTTCTCAGGTGCATGCCCAGCACCAGTTAGTCCCTCTGTCACCCGCTGATGTTTCTGTGCATGCCCGTTGCTACCACTGCTCTGCATGGTTTCTTCAAACTCCAGGGCTGTTCCTGACCAAAGGACAAGAATGTCATCTATATAATTTGAGGTTTTTTTTTTCACTTTATGGCATACAGTAATTTGCAGTGTTTGTTTGCTTGTTAAAGGATATCAACTTTATGTAATACCATTTTAAGAAACACATTTTTGTTATATGCTTAAAGTAAAATAAAAAATAAGGAACGTGTTATATTGATCTGACCAGTGCAAACATAGGGCTTGATTCCGAGCCGGACGCTATTTGCGCTCGCTCGTTCAGAAAAAGGGGCCGTCTATTTAAATTGAGCGCTCGCTCTTTGCGGTCTGTTGACGCCTCTATGACTGAGCGAGCGAACGAAACATGCGCTCGCTATTTTGTAAAGACGCCCCTATGCCGTTTGCATCATACGTCATCTCCGCTATTTATTACATTAATCGAGTACATTGAAAGGAGTCTGAACTGCTCGCAGTGCTTGTGGTTGGATTTTCCTACTGCAATCATGCGAACAGTTCAGGCTAAGAGACAACCAAGTGACGTGGCCGATGACGCTGCTTTGTTAATTATGCACACCCTTAAAATGCCCGTTTTGACCGTTTGGCACGCCTGCGTTCGGATCACCACTCCCCGTTTTCAAGCACCTTCCCCTGTTACCACCCACAAATGCCTCATCCTGTCACTCAAATTAGCAGGCATTCGCTATTTTGCGAACACACGATTTCCGACCGCACTGACTGGTTGGCGCATGCGCATTATGACCCATACGCATGTGCAGATGTGCGAACATCGCTCGGAGCGAACGAGCGGCCGCTTACGAGCGGCTCTGAATCAGGCTCATAGAGTTAAAATAACAGAACAGCAAGATTAAAGATGCATTAGAGTAAAACATTAGGGTTAAATGCCTGGGCAAAGATGAGAGATAGTATTTTTGTTTGGAGGTGCCCAGAGCATTTTTGTAGAAAGTGTAAACAACAGAAAACTATTGAAAGAACTTCACTGCTGCAGTAGAGAAGAATCTTTTTGAAGATATGACTGCAAAACACACTGAGGACATTCTTTCTACAATGGAAATCAAAAATTGTTTGGGAATCTTTCCAATACTGTTGCAGAAGTTTCCACAAATGTGTGGCACTTGTAGGTTGCTTTGCTTTCACCCTTATGACATGCTGACCATTCTATGATTTGAAACCTACCATCTTGTTCTTTTCCTCGAACATTGGCCCTAGCGCTGTGCGCTCGCAAGCGGCTTCATTCTGCGCGTGTGCGAACTACTCTGTGCGATCGCAGGCCGCTCACTCACCCTGCAAAGACAGCCCAGTGAAATGAGTGACAGGAGAGGCCGTTTGTGGGTGGTAACAGGGGCAGGACACTAATAATGGGGGTGTGGAGGTGCGAACGCAGGCTAGCCTGAGTGTTTCAACGCCGTTTTAGACATGCATAATTAACATGCAGCATCATAGTACACATCACATGCCTGTTTTTTACACTGATGTCCTCGCAGTGCTTACGGTAGGGTAAGACAACCACAAACGCTGCGATCGCTTCCGATTGTCCTTGATGTCTCAATGTTGTAATACACTTCCTGGAGATGACGTGTGCTGGTGGGCGGCTCTGCCTGTGCTATTGGACATACGCTGTCTGCTCGCTAAGACAAGGTGGGCGTGCTTATGCCTTAGTGAGCGATCGCTTCCCGTGGCATCACTTTGACAAATTTGCATACGCTGGGGGCGAGTGATCGCATCTAGCAATAGACTCTGAATGAGGTCCATAGTTTTGTCATGGCCTGGAAGGTATGTTTTTGGTTATTGGGCCTGATTCAGCAAGGATCGCAAGTGTGATTATGCACGCAGATGGCCAATAGTTGCGTTCTGCGCATGCATATGCATCGCAGTAAGCATGCGTGAACACTTCACTGTGATCAGGACTGCAATCTCAGTGGCTACGCAGACCCATCGCAAAGTGATTGACAGGAAGTATCATTTTGGGATGGTGACAGGGGGATACCAGGGCATTTTAATGCCATTACAGGGGCGTGCATAAATTTGCTACTGCAATGCCATACTGAGCTCTCACTGCATACCGGAAGGTTACTAATTTCTGAGTAAGGTCTGACCATGTGAAAGTGTACATGAGGCTGCGATGGTACTAGATGTTACCGATGGTTTTGCAGTCCTGCTAAGTATTACAGATGTGTGTAAGGTAAGGTGGTTGTCCTTATGTTGTGCTGCGACGGCATAGTGATTGCAATGGATTAGCATATCATCGCAGTGAGACTGCGTACATAAACCCTTGACCAAATAGGCATAGACCCAAATATATTGCATGTTGCTGCAAAGTGCTGTGATGCCCTTTTGGTTCAGTGTGACAGCCACTTTGTGCATATTGCCAACTCTGGATCCACAGACCATTATGCTTCCTCCTCTATGTTTGACAGTTAGAGGTATATTTACTAAAGTTCTGGTTTTTAGAAGTATAATTGTTGCTCATAGCAACCAATAAGATTTTAATTAACTTTTATCTAGCACCTTCTTTAAGATAATAGCTAGAATCTGATTGGTTGCTATGGGCAACATCTCCACTTCTAAAAACCTGCACTTTAGTAAATATATCCCTTGGTGTCATAGGAGTTTATTTACTAGGCCACCTTTTCTGCTGCGTTTAAGCCCAAAATGTAAAAGGACAATGCATTTTAAAAGCAAAGGGTGAGATGTTTTGCTTTTATAAGGATTTTTCTGATAAATAAACCCCACACACTGAGAAACCATCCTTTTGTCTAGTTGACAACATAAAAAAACTCTGCATGATGAACCAAAAATTTTAAATTTTGATTCCTTGATCAATAAAACCTTATTTCATCATTCAGTAGTCCATTGGCAGTGATTCATGGCCCATGCAAGGTTCTTTGTCATCGCTGCAGGACAACTGTACTGTAGTTAATTAACCTACTGCTTGTTTCTCTAGCACTAAATTTTGTACCATTTCAGGTAATTCACTGTACTTATACTGCTTAAATTTCAATTAATAATAGGGAAAATGTGGGTGTTCTAAAACTTTTGACTTTTGTATTACAGAAATAACAGAGTGTTCTCTACTACTGCAGTGTGTAGATCTTGCATTAGTTCTCCACGTAATATACTAAACATATGGCACTCCCAGAACTGTCAGTCTTTCTGT
Source organism: Taudactylus pleione (assembly GCA_031769625.1). Lineage (NCBI taxonomy): Eukaryota > Metazoa > Chordata > Amphibia > Anura > Myobatrachidae > Taudactylus > Taudactylus pleione. The sequence goes on along the minus strand of JAUIMM010000092.1, from coordinate 28,546,661 downwards.
CAGCTTCCACATCTTCAAATGAGCCCTTTAGACTCACTGATTCAGACTAGCCTATCAGATAACCTTGTAACTCTCTGCTCAGCTCCTTTTAATATCTACTGTACCTAAGCTCTCTCCCAGTTCTTCCTCATAGTTACACTACCTGTTAGACTGTAAGGGGTACATTTACTAAAGTACTAAAACATCTGCATTCTTTTATTCTTGTGTCCTCATTAGCTACATCCTAAAAAGTTAATTAAAATGGAATTTGATTTTCTGGTGTCAAAAAACATATGCATTATTTTATTATTCATTTAAATAGTATTTCAAGAGTGTGTGGCTTGGAGAGGCAGCCCATGTTAGTGTATTTACCCTTGGGGGCATATTTACTAAAGTGTGGGTTTTTAGAAGTGGAGATGTTGCCCATAGCAAACAATCAGATTCTAGCTATTATCTTCTAGAACAGGGGTTCCCAACCACGGTACTCAAGGCACACTAACAGTCCAGGTTTCAAGGATAGCCATACTTGAGCACAGGTATCTTGATTAGTACCTCAGTTATTTTGATTGAACCATCTGTGCTCAAGCATGGATATCACTAAAACCTGGACTGTTGGTGTGTCTTGAGGACCAAGGTTGGAAAACACTGTTCTAGAAGGTGCGAGTTAATTGATAAGTAGAATCTGATTGGTTGATATGGGTAACATCTCCACTTCTAAAAATTCTCACTTTAGTAAATTTACCCCTAAGTCTTCAGAGGCAGGGCCCTCTTTCCTCATTTACTCATCCTAGTGCAATCCCTATCACCAGTGTGCTTTTGTTTCACTGTGTCCATTTTCCCCTCCGATCAAGGCTGCTATCGGGGGGGACTACCGGGCCTGTAGTACCGGGCCCGGACACTCTGGGGGCCCGTCCACTCCTCCGAACGCATGTCCACTACTTACCCCCTGTTAAACTTACGTTCACTGACAGTCTCTGTCGGGGCCGCCGCCCGCCAGCCGCCAGCGCCCTTTCCTATATCCTCTCACTATCTCTGACATCTCTGACTGCCCGACACTGCTCCCGTGCATATGGCTGGCTGTGGGAGGCAGGCAGAGTGGATGCTCCCAGCCTGCTCTGTGCTGCTAGCCTATAGCACAATCGAGCAGCCGGGAGCATCCTCTCTGCCTGCCTCCCACAAGCAGCCACAAACACCACAGCAGCGGAGGGCGGCTGGAGAGGTAGGGAGAGGATATAGTACTGGGCGCAGTTGGCCGCGCAGTGGTATAAGCGGACCACCGGCCGAGCCTGTCAGGGAGTGTAAATTTGGCAGGGGAATAGCAGTGGGTTGGTGGGCCCCGTGGGCCCCTCGTTGTGAGGGGGGAGGGAGATTACTGGGGGGGAGGGTGTTTGCTGTGTTCTGCATAATGGGAGCTGGGGGGGCCCTACCTATTTGGTCCGTTACGGGCCCCGCGATTTCTGAAGGCGGCCCTGCCTCCGATGACTATTGTCCTGCCTGTGGATATTTTTACCTTCCTCAATTATATCCAGATCACAATGGATTTTATGTACTGCTTCTAGAGAATCACATCTGTTACAAAGATTTGTGCCATCTGTGAAAAGGTATGCTTCTTTATGTAGACTACAAAAAATACCACTAATAGTGGAAATTAGTACTAAAATGAGAACCAGAACTCTTTGCCAGGCTCGTACTGGGCTACCATAGAGTCTGGGAGATCCCCTGTGGCCCCTACTGCTTCGTAGCCACTACTTGCAGGACAGCGGAGCCTATGTCACCAGCGCCATTCACTATAGAAGAGTGCAGTCTGTAGTGCAGCAGCAGCTGCTTGCTGGGCAGTCATTAAGGCTGTTTTGACTGACCCTGCTGGCAGCTACAAATGAGGACTGTGGTACACTGCAGTGCTCCACTGGGTAATTCCCATTAGGCTCTGCAGAGGGAGCATGTGCTGAGCTCTGATTGGAAGAGCCCATCACATGCTCCTCTGACCCGTGGAGATCAGCAGCAGCACAGCTTCATTTGAGTGACTCATCTGAGACTGTGCCTGCTGATTTCTGCTGGCTGACAGAGGCTTCTTGTGTTGCTCCCAGCTACTGCTGCACTCCCCCTCCCAGCACCCTTTCTCCAAGTTGCAGTTTCTCCCTCTCTGAGTCCCAGCACACATTCTTCCAGTTTGTTGTCTCTTCCCCTCTCAATCCCAGCACCCCTGCTCCTATTCCCAGAACTCCATCTCCTAGTCTGCTGTTCTTTTCCCTCCTAGTTCCAGCATCCCTGCTTCCAGATCAGGCACCCCTGCTCTCAATCTGCTGTCACTTCCCCTCCCAGTCCTAGCAACCCTGCTACCAGTCCAAGCACACATTCTCCCAGTCTGTTGTCCCTTCCCCTCCCAGTGCCAGCACCCCTGCACTCAGTCCCAAGTCCCCTGTTTCCAGTCTGCTATCCCATCCCTTCCCCTCCCAGTCCCAGCACCCCTGCTCCCAGTCGCAGCATCCATTCATCCAATCTGCTGTCCTTTCCCCACCCAGTCTCAGCACCCCTTTTCCTCCACTCTCCAGTCCCAGCACCCCATATTCTAGTCTGCTTCTCTTTTCCTTCCTAGTCCCAGCACCCCTGCTCTCACCCACTACTGCCTTCTTACATCCGTAATACCTTACAGTCCTGCGTATACATCAGTAACATCAGAGAACATCGGCCCCTCACGCACAATTACAGCATGTCTGACATGCCTCAGAAATTGCAAGTCTTGTCACACACAGTACTAAAGCTGGGTAGAGATTGCAGTGGCTATAGGCAATCGCAGTAGCTAACTTATGCATTACCATGCAACAGCATTCAAACGGAAAAGCGTTTCTGCAACCACTCCCCTGTCACCACCCCCAAATGCTCTTGGTCTATCACTCACTCTGCGATGGATTCCACAGTGCATCCGTAATCACAGTGCAATCGCAGTAGTGCGGTGCATGCGCATGTGTCCGCCTGTCAGAGACATTATCCCCCTTTGAAAGCTGCCCATATGTAGATATGATATTGTAAAAAGTGCTTGTGTAATCTAAAACTTTCTAATTTGTTTTTAAATGGGGAAAAAAATACATCTCATTAAAAATCAGACAGATGGTCTGATTTGGAGGTGGACATAAAAGCGCACGCAGCAGCAAATGCCGCTACATACTCTGCGAGTTCATGCAAATGCCGCTACATACTCTGCGAGTTCATGCAAATGCTGCTACATACTCTGCTGTGCGTACATCCATGCAGCCTCCTATGTCCATCCATCTCAATCACAACAGCGCCTTTGTGTGTAATAGTAGTATACAGTATGTGCCAGGTTGAAGCCAGCTGAAAACACTTGTACAGTATACAGTATTTGCCTGGTTTATTGCAGTATCATCCACTAGGGCAGTGATAGCCAACCTGATACACTTTGGAGGCCACATTGGGGGGCCCTCTAACCTTTATAAGGGCCGTACATGAGGATAATGTGATAAAGATGATGCTATGTCCTGCTAGTATTATGTTGATCAGTGATACATGTGAAACTAGCCTTATTTGAATGGTTAATTTTTTTATTTAAATACTATACTATGGAGCTCCCGGATGGGTAAGGAATGCCGGCGTTCGGGATCCTGTGTGTCAGAAATTCGACACCAGAATCCTGACAGGGTTAGAATACCAACACCAACATTAGAATACCAACACTTTGTCAGTTGGTATCCTAATCCTCCCCCTATTCCTACCCTTACCCTCCCTCTCCAGTGCCTGACCCTATCCTCCCCCTCCTAGAGCCTAAACATAACCCTCCCCCCTTAGTGCCTAACCCTAACCTTCCCCCTAGTGACTAACCCTAACCCTCACCCCAACCTTGCTTCTTACCTTCGGGATGCCGACAATGGGATTCTGACAGGTGTTGGGATTCTGGCGCCGGCATTCTTACCACCAGAATCCCCTCCATCTGCATTTTAACCTCATCCCGGTTCTGTTTTAATGGCTGGCCACTCTTTGCTGGTGGGAAGGTCACACTACCACAAGCAACTACCCATGTTCTTTAGTGAACCTCTGTGATTTAATTCCCCTTGTGGGTCCTTCATGCCCCAATCCAACACTGTTCTTTGCTGAGATTCTCCACTGGTTACCAGCCCTTGATCTGAGTTTACACAATTCACAGCAATTTGGTTCTTGTCATTTAGCCAAATTGTTATTCATTCCACTATCTTTCTAGCAAATCCATGGATTTAAATTATTTTGGTATACAATAACAAATACTTTGCTAAAATCTAAATATGCTATAGTCACTGATCCACCATGATCTCTCCCTTTAGTGAACTAGTCAAGAAATCCACCGGCTTTGTTTGACATAGGGGTCTATTCAGCAACAGTGACGATGTTGCCCACAATATTATTGGGCAACATCGTCACGAATAATTATCATTTGTCAAATCTTTAGTAAGCTATTCAGCTAGATTTACAGCAGGGACAGCGGTTGCGGTAACACGCTGTCCCTGCAATGTCACAGAAGGGATTGTTTTCGGTTTCAGAAAATAATCACTTCTGTTTGTTCCTCTGGGCATGCTCAGTCATGCGCTCAGGAACAATCTCCGTCCTGGCTTCCTGGTGACCGAGGAGTGCAAAGTACAGCTCCAGTCTGTCCAAATAGATTGACATGTGTATACAGGCCTGTATACATGTATATTTATGTGCTTTTATATTTAAAATGTATATAAACATTTTAAATATAATAGCACATAAATATACATGTATACAGGCTAGTATAAAGCCTGTATACACATGTCAATCACTTTTGGCAGGTATAATAGGCTCTAATTGGCCTTATCTGCCACCAATCACCGGGAAGCAGGCACGAAGAATGGGCGGGCTTACAAGATGCTGCAGGGACTTATGGGAAATATTCCCTCTGTCCCTGCAGTTTTCAGGAAATATAAGTATTTTCTTCGTATAACGCCATTCTGAAATGGCGTTATATAAAGTAATGATTTATCGAGTGATTTAACAATTTTTGCTATGCTGAATAGCAAAAAGAGTTAAAGCGCTGTAGAGATCAATGGGTGATCCCTACAGTGCGGTACTCGGTGAGATGGGAATTAGTGGAGAAGATACTTGCGTTATCTTCTCCATTAACCCATTGCTGAATAGGGGATTTACATAAAAAATACAGAAATCATAGTTTTCATATTTTTTATGTAAAAAATATCAATGCTGAATAGACCTCATAGCCTCTTAGTCTACTCAGACTGCTGTCTTGCATTGTGTAATTTTGCAGATATAAATATTCAAGAATCATGGGACTATAGTTAACATATTCTGTATTACTGCATTTTTGTGTGGAGCTATATTTGCCATTCTCTAACCATTAGAAATGATTGATTAAAACTTTTGGTCACTGGTGCTGAATGTACTGTATGCATTACTTTTAGGTCTTTTAATATACTTTGATATATACCATCTGTACCCATTGACTTATCTGCTTTTAATATTGATACATATATGTTTTAGTACTAAAGCATGATGCATATATAACTGTATATAAAATGATCACTGTTAAACTATGAATTTATTTTTACATACTTTTATTGCATAACATTGTAGTGCACTGCATACTGTTGATTAGCATTGATTGTTTGAAAGCAAATTACATCCTGTTATCCCTTATTAATCTATATATCATTTAAGACAGGGACACAAACCATGTCCACTTTTGTATTTGGATATAAGTTGTGTATTTCTGAATACAGAACTCTGCTCTAGTAGACATATTGTAAAATATTTTTCAAGAGCATATTATTAGCACAATATACTAATAATAATAATAATAATAATAATAATAATAATAAATCAAACTGTACCTTACTATAATTGTTATATTTATATTATTGTGCCAGATAAAGGTAAGCAGGTGATATTTGAATGGGTTATAGAGGCAATTAAAATCAGGGAAGTCCTTGCAGAAGAATAGATTTTAGATTAATTGAAAGGATTTCAAACTGAGAGCTTTCCAGTCCTGCTAATCCTCAATTTGAATTTTCATTAATCCCAGCAAGAACAAAGTCTCAGGGGGTTGAGTGATGACTGGATAAGACAAAATACCAGGTATCCCTCTCAATGCAAAAATGACCTTTATCTACAGATGGTTGAGATACACTTGATCACATTGATAAAGCCACAATTCAACATAATACACACAAATTATTCAAGATCATGACCAGGTTTAATTCAGGAAAGAAAATAACGTGTCATTAGACTGTAGATGCTGGAATTAGTGGTCTTCAAATCTTAAAATAAATAGCACTTCGAATTATATTTATTTTGCATGTATTTAACCTTTGGTAACACGCTAGACTATATATTTTATATAATTTTGTTCAATGAACAGTGTGTGACTTGCAAGCTTATTCTTGTCAGCTTTAATATGGTGGTTTGTGTAATAGTTGAGGTCAGTCAGCAAATCTACACATTCAGCATTAATATTTTCTTAAACAAACTTAAAATTATGCAAGCTGGCTCTTTTGCATTAAACAAACATTTTAATGCTTTCCATCAGTGACTTCTGTACGTTATTTAAATCATTCTTGTTTTAAATGCAACTGTACTGTAAACGGGAAGAAGTGCTCTCATGACTTGCATATGTTCATCTCCGCCACAATGATAATTTATTCTGTACACAATGATCTGTTACAGTTCTTCAAATGTATCTACCTATGTTGTAACCTGTGCCGAATTAATGTTTAATAAACGCAAGAAACTATAATTACAAAATAAGGAGGCAGGAAAGAAGAATGTTTTGTATCTTGCAAAATGGATCATCTTGAAAAGTAAACAAGACAATTATCTTAATGAATGTTATTTTAAACAAACTTGTTTCTTTAGGGGTTTGAGGACCTAATTATTAAAAATAAATTTTCACATTGAATTATTAATATTGTATTGCTGGAGCTACACAACAATTTTTATCTACTCCAACAATATTGGTGCAACTTGCTCTATTTAGTAAACAAAAAAATCTTTTTCCTCCAGTATTCAGCTGGAGAATTTTTTTTTCTTATTTCCCTATTTATAGAAGAGACAACTACAGTGAAATTGAATTGATGATTTCACTGAGGTTTGTTAACTCTTCTCTTAGAGATATAGGGCCTGATTCAGACCCGTTCACAAGCAGGCGCTCGCTCGCTTGTTCCTGGACGATGTTCCGCAATTGCGCATGCGTATGCATCGCAGTGCGCATGCGCAAACTAGTCCGAGCGATTGGGCAGCGCTCGCTCATCCAGCAAAGACAGCCCAGTGGAATAAGTGACAGGAGAGGCCATTTCAGAGGTGTGCATAATTAACAGGCAGCGTCATAGTACACGTCACCTGGTTGAATTATACACTGAAGTGCTCGGAGTGCTTGCGGTAGGGTACAGTCAACCGCAATCGCCGCGGTCAGTTCCAATGTAACCCGATGTACCGATGGTTGTACATAATTCCTGGAGATGACATACGCTAGTGGGCGGCTAAAGACAGGCTGGTGGGCGTCTGCATACACAAAGTGATCGCACGCCAAGACATAGTGGGCATGCTTATGCCTTGCCATTCAATCGCATGCCTTGACGTCACTTAGCTGAATTTGCATAAGCTGGGAGCGAGCGGCCGCACCTAGCGAACAGGTCTGAATCAGGCACATAGTCCCCATAGGTTTTAGTGGGGAGAGATAAGCTATACTATTTATGGAGATGAGATAATATTCTCCAAACATCTTATTTTTATATGGCTATGGCAGGAAAAAGCAGAGAAACACAAAATTAGTTGTGCAGGCAGATAAAAATATATTAATAAAAGTATTAAAAAGGACTTTTAAGCTTGTTACTTATCTACATATATATATATATATATATATATATATATATATATATGCATAAATGAGGCCGGCACTCCACAGCAAATGAAACACGTGCCCAGGTGCCCTCCGATGGTCGGATATGACCAAAGTATAAATATGGAAATAACAGCGGCACTCACAGAACTAGTAAATAAGACTCAGGACTCCACAGGTCAAGTTCAACGTTTCAGTCCAATGACTTTTATCAACTGTTCATTTACTTAGAATGTAAGCTCTCACGAGCAGGAACCTCTTCCCTCGTGTGCTTCTCTTTACATTTTCTTCTACTCTTTACTCCCCATAAGGGCACCTAACACTTGAATGCCAACTCCCTGCTGCTTATTGTGAGTGTTTTAATCGCTATTGCAGCAATGTATATAAATCGTGTCCTTGTCCTGCACTGTAATGTACTGCAAGTTACTTGTTTCTTGTTCACCTACTAGTTCTATGTACTATGTAAGGCGCTGCGGAACACTTGTGGCACCATATAAATAAAGGATAATATATATATATATATATATATATATATATATACACAGTCAGGTGCATAAATATTGGGACTTTGACAGAATGCTCATATTTTGGCCTCTATTCACCACCACAATGGCTTTGAAATGAAACAAATAAGATGTGCTTTAACTGCAGACTTTCAGATTTAATTTGAGGGTAATTACATCCAAATCAGGTGAACGGTGTAGGAATTACAACGGTTTCTATATGTGCCTCCCACTTTTTAAGGGCCAAAAGTAATGGGACAAACTAAACAATCCTAAATCTAACTTTCACTTTTTAATACTTTGTTGCAAATCCTTTGCAGGCAATTACAGCCTGAAGTCTGGAATGCATAGACATCACCAGACGCTGGGTTTCATCCTTGGTGATGCTGTGCCAGGTCTCTACTGCAAATGTCTTCAGTTCCTGCATGTTCTTGGGGCATTTTCCCTTCAGTTTTGTCTTCATCAAGTGAAATGCATGCTCAATCGGATTGAGGTCAGGGGATTGACTTGGCCATTGCATAACATTCCACTTTTTAGCCTTAAAAAACTCTTTGGTTGCTTTTGCAGTATGCTTCGGGTCATTGTCCATCTGCACTGTGAAGCGCCGTCCAATGAGTTCTGAAGCATTTAACTGAATATGAGAATATAATATTGCCTGAAACACTTCAGAATTAATTCTGCTGCTTTTGTCAGCAGTCACATCATCAATAAATACAAGGGAACTAGTTCCATTGGCAGCCATACATGCCCACGCCATGAAACTACCACCACCATGCTTCACTGAGGAGGTGGTATGTTTTGGATCATGAGCAATTCCTTTCCTTCTCCATACTCTTCTCTTCCCATCACTCTGGTACAAGTTGATCTTTGTCTCATCTGTCCATAGGATGTTGTTCCAGAACTGTAATGGCTTTTTTAGATGTTGTATGGCAAACTCTAATCTGCTCTTCCTGTTTTTGAGGCTCACCAATGGTTTGCATCTTATGGTGAACACTCTATATTCACTCTTGTGAAGTCTTCTCTTGATTGTTGACTTTGACACATATACACCTACCTCCTGGAGAGTGTTCTTGATTTGGCCAACTGTTGTGAAGGGGTTTTTCTTCACCAGGGAAATAATTCTTCTGTCATCCACCACAGTTGTTTTCCGTGGTCTTCCGGGTCTTTTGGTGTTGCTGAGCTCTCCGGTGCGTTCTTTCTTTTTAAGAATGTTCCAAACAGTTGATTTGGCCACACCTAATGTTTTTGCCATCTCTCTGATGGGTTTGTTTTGATTTTTCAGCCTAATGATGGCTTGCTTCACTGATAGTGACAGCTCTTTGGATCTCATATTGAGAGTCAACAGCAACTGATTCCAAATGCAAATGTCACACCAAGAATCAACTGCAGACCTTTTACCTGCTTAATTGATAATGAAATAATGAGGGAATAGCCCACACCTCTCCATGAAATAGCTTATGAGTTGATAGTCCCAATACTTTTGACCCCTTAAAAAGTGTGAGGCACATATAGAAACCATTGTAATTCCTACACTGTTCACCTGATTTGGATGTAATTACCATCAAATTAAATCTGAAAGTCTGCAGTAAAAGCACATGTTTCATTTCAAAGCAATTGTGGTGGTGAATAGAGGCCAAAATATGAGAATTCTGTCAATATCCCAATATTTATGCACCTGACTGTGTGTGTGTATATATATATATATATATATATATATATATATATAGTGGCAGGGTCAGCATAATTCCACAGGAAGTGAATGTGGAATGTCCAGATATCTCAGGTTTGGCCTCAATCAGTTGTCATCAAATTAATGAAACTGCACCTGTAATGTCTTTAAGAATGTGTTCGGAGCACAGAATGGGGCTTCTGATGGTGACTAGCATCCAGAAGGGGGGGATGTGGGATGTCAGGGCAAATGTACCTGTGATATGATTCGGTGCTGCTATGCTGATATACTCACATGTTCCTGTACAACTGTGAGCTTATGTGAACCTGTACTGCTGTAACATATGCTGTTTGAAGAACTGCAAGTCTGGTGTATGAAGCTCTAACCTGCCTGGGCTGGTAATAAAGAGTTTTGGACTTTCATCCTGTATACTGTATGTGATTTCTTGTTGCATTTGGGCCCGAAAAGTGACCTGATTTGCTGGATGCTACTATGCAGCAAAGAACCCAAGAGAGAGAGCAGAGTCTGGCAGTTTGATGAGTGCGCACTCTGTACAGCAGTTACTAATTTATGTATATAGGGCTTTGAGCCCAGGGAATGATTTGCAGTGTTAAGGATAATCAACTGGGATAGTGTGCTGGGAATGTGGCTGTCACAAGCCATAGCCGCGTTCCATTGGATGGTGGTTCTATCAGGCCAGTTGCTGGGAGACAGACATGCCATGCTGTCAGCTCATGAAGTCCTCCCTTTAGGTGGTACATCATCCCTGCTGGAGTGGGATTGGTGTTTCCTCCATTTTCTGTCCTGCTGGAGCATTGCCCGGGTCCCGGTGATAGCATTCCACGTGTTTCCGGTTCCGGTTTCTGCATCGTGTTGATCAAGTGTTCTGAACCTTATCCTGTCTGTCTACAGCATCTTGCTGCTTGTGTCATCTCGGCGGCACAGGTTGCACTCCAGCGACATCCCCCGCTTGTGTCAACCCAGCAGCACTAGCCACACTCCAGAGTCCTGCTGCCTGTGTCATCTCGGCAGCACTGGTCACACTCCAGCTACATCTAGCGCTTGTGTCCACTCTGCAACACAGCCACACTCCAGCGTCCTGCCGTTTATGTCATCTCGGCGGCACAAGTCGCACTCCATCGACATCCACTGCTTGTGTCAACCCGGCGGCACAAGTTGCACCACTGCGCCAACAGTCACTGGTGTCATCTCAGTGGCACAAGCTGCACTTCTGCATCATCTGCTATACTGCTCAGAGAATGCAACCACTCCTGCCTTCAAGGCTGCCACACAGCCCAATTGGCTGCATCCTCTAATCAGCCCTCAAGGCTGCTACACAGCCCAGTGGCTGCATCTTCTATCAGCCCTCAAGGCTGCTACACAGCCAAGTGGCTGCATCTTCTACCAGTCCACAAGGCTGCTACTCAGCCCAGTGGCTGCATCCACTACCAGCCCTCAAGGCTGCTACATGGCCTAGTGGCTGCACCTTTCCACAAGGGGTACCCCTATCATCGTATTTACTCAATCCTGATGGGCTCTTCTACTATCCAGTCTAGATTCTGCTCTGGACTCATGACACTGGATTGCCCTAGCTGGATAGTCAGACCTGCTACATTTGTGTAAAAGCAGCAGGGAGATATGGAAGAAGTTTTTAAGGTGTTTGCTGAATTGGCTGCAGACCAACAAAAACTGGCTACAAAGCAGCAAACACAAATCCAGCTATTGCATGAAGTGCTGAGGGAAAAAAGAAAAGGTGGGCAGGGTTGTGCGGTTTTGCAAAAGCTCACAGATTCAGAGTGTATTGAGGCATTCTTGTGCACTTTTGAATATACTGCCACCCAATTAAAGTAGCCAGAGGAGGAATGGGCTGCCTGGTTACCTCCCTGTCTCACAGGGGAATCATAGCGAGCCTATACTGACCTGACAGTAGCGGAGGCTAGCTCATACCCTCATCTAAAGCAGGCCAGTCTTAGCAGGGTTGGGATGACTGACCCCAGTAAAGTCCAGGAGTTCCATGATTGGTGGCTGAACCCCATTGAGCCTCCCAGAGTTCAACTGGCTAAGCTAGCCAGACTGAGTAAAGCGTGGTTACAGCTAGGGAAACATGCAGCGCTATGTATAGTAAAAATTGTTGCCTTAGACCATGCTTTATGGGTATTAGACTGTGGGTTACAACACTGGGCCTTGCAAGCTGACCCCCAGACATTTGAGGAGTTAGCAGTGGTAGATGAGCGGCATTCTAGTTTCAGAAAATTAACCAAAACTAAGCAAGGGTGGCAACCAGTGCCACAGCCCAGAACCCAGCTACCCATAGCTAAGGAAAAACCCATCTTCCTGTTGTGTGTTTCAATTGTGGTGAGTCTGGTCATGTGCGGTGGGACTGTCCGAAACAGAGTGAACCAATGGATTGCAGTGTGGGTAAAGCAACCCAATCTATAGTCAGCATGGCTGCTGAGACCATCTCTCTGGCAGAAACCACCCTGTTCCGTATGATGGTACAAGTGAATGGCTGGGAGATCTGGGAACTAATTGATACTGGCAGTGCCCTCACCATTGTCACCGCTAACCTGGTACCTCTGGGGGGCTGACCAGGTTTTTCCCCCTGTCAAGGTGTTGTGTATTCATGGGGATGTTGAGGAGTGCCCATGTGTGCATCTACCACTATTAATAAAAGGCCAGTCATTGAAAGTGGTAGCAGCGGTGACAACCAGACCACCTTATCTGCTAAGCCTGGGCTGGGATTTCCCATTGCTGCAGGAGGTTCTTACATGGCATGACGATGGTAAATGACCAGCAGCTGAGGTGAGCCAGGAGCCGAGGACCATGGGTGACCAGAACCTAGCAACCAGGAAAGCTCCCTTAGTCAGTGAGCTACAGGAGAAAACAGAGACTGAGGACCAGTGGCCCAGTGTTGGAGAGCAAGTGTCTTTAAAGGACTTTGGCAGAGACCAACAGAATGATAGAAATCTGATTAATACCTTTGAAAATGTGGTAGAAATTAATGGCAAAATGGTTGCTGCTGTGCCACCAGAAGGTGTACCATATTTTATTTTGAAAAATGATTTGCTGTACAGTGTAACCTCTTTGCTGGGTAAAAGGGTAGATCAGTTACTAGTTCCCCAGAAACACGAGCAGTTGGTATTAGGGGCAGCACACACGCATCTGTGGGGTGGCTATTTAGGGGATGATAAAACTCTCCAGCACATACAACTAAGATTTTTTGACCTGGTATTCATGCCACATTAAAAAAATTTTGTCAGGCATGTCCAGTATGTCAGAAGACAGCACCCCGGCCAAGGTTTAGGGCGCTCCTGGTTCCTTGTATGACCATTTAAGTAAAATTTGCACCACTCCTGAACAAGTACATGGGTAGGGCACAATAGCAGCAGAAACATCATTATGACGTGATTGCGGTTAACCAGTCTTTTAAAACGGGAGACAGGGTACTGGCTCTGGTGTCCACCAGTGAAAACAAAATGTATGCCCAGTGGCAATGCCCCTATGAAGCAATAGAGGCAGTGGGACCTGTTAATTATAGGGTTCAACAAGAGGGTAGAAGGAAGGAGTTACAAATCTATCTTGTAAACCTGTTAAACCCCTGGAAAGCGAGTGCTGGTCAGCCCTCTTTGGTCACCAAGAAAACCCCAGAATGTCAGGTACACATTGAGAATACCCTTAATCTTAGACAGAAACAGCAGGTGGTAATTAGTAGCAAGATGTGTTCTCTGATATTCCGGGGAATACCCAGATTATACAGCATGATATAGTTACTCCTCCCGGGGTGGTAATAAAACAGAGCCCATACCATATACCCGAGGCAAAGCGGGCAGTGGTCAAACAGGAAGTAGAGGAGATGCTGCACTTAGGGGTCATAAAGGAATCAAATAGCGAATGGAATAATTCCATTGTTTTAGTGCCTAAGCTTCCAGGTGCTTTAAGATTCTGCAATGACTTTTGCAAATTAAGTAAAGTTTCGCAGTTCGATTCCTACCCTATACCCCGGGTGGACGAGCTGGTGGAGAATCTAGCAAAATAGACAGTATCTCCCCACCCTAGGTTTGACAAAAGGGTATTAGCATATTCCTTCTAAAGCAAAAACAGCTTTCTCTACACCAAAGGGTTTGTTCCAGTACAAAATGCAGCCTTTTGGTTTGCATGGAGCACCAACAACTTTCCAGATGGAAAGGATCGGGGCCATCCTTTCCCAAGTGGTAATATGGAAAGAGAAACCCATCCTCTACCTTAGCTAGAAATTGCTGCCCAGGGAATGCAAGTACTCAACTATGGAGCAAAAGTGCTTGGCAATGAAGTGGGCAGTAGACTCATTAAAATATTATTTGTTGGGGTGAGAATTTGTGTTGGTTACAGATCCGGCCCCTTTACAGTGGATGCACATGAGCAAAGAAGTGAATGCTCATGTAACCCGCTGGTTTTTGTCTTTGCAGCCATTTAAATTTGACGTACAGCATCATCCGGGGAAACAGCACCTCAATGCTGATGCCCTTTCCAGGAAGTTTGTTGGGCCCGATTCACCAAACAACCCTATGATTAAGCTAGGGGAAAAGGAGGAAGAGGGTGGAAATGGCGAACTTTGGAGAAAAGTAGAGAGTTGTGTGCCTGGACGGATAGCACAAATAGATGTGGGTGAGGCAGGTAGCTCGCCTGAAAGTTTCTTAGCTTCACCAGGGTGGTTGTAGCTAAGGGGGGAGGAGTGTGGCAGGGTCAACATAATTACACATGAAGTGAATGTGGAATGCCCAGATATCTCAGGTTTGGCAGAGTCTGGTGTATGAAGCTGCAACCCGCCTGTGCTGGTAATAAAGAGTGTTGGACTTTCATCCTGTATATGTGATTTTTTGTCACTATATATATATATATATATATATATATATATATACTCAAATAACAAAGATGGCACTATATGAAATAACGCACACCACGCAGCGGTGGTAGTCACTGTTTCAGAGGCTTGCCCTTTTTTAATCAAGACATCATCAAGATCATACAAACCAATAGAAATAACTACTCAGCATTCTGCACCACACATCCATGCGTGTCCCAATCACCGATGATGTCGTCATCACGAGCAGCCATCCGCCGGTGCCTTAAGTGTCCATAACCATAACAACATAGGAAACAATGCAGCAAGGGATGCATTGCAACCTAGGAGACAAAATTCAGGCTGAGAGTACAACATAAACACTGCACTAATCTGTAACACATTGCATCAATGCAGGATGTGAAAGATCTAATAAATCTGTAAGAAAAAATGATTCACAATAAAAACTAAAAAATAATGAACAAAAACATTTTGAATTCGGATAATGAGTCCATGCTAGCAATGTAAGCAATGTCACAAGAGTAAGCACGCAGAATTTATAGCTGGCATCATGATAAAAATAAGGGGTAAAGATTGCTAATCTAAAAGAGTTATCAACACTACAGTTCACAAGAAACAGGAGTATGACAGCATCTCATTCAGACCAGCAGGATGCATCGTATCTAAAACATGAATCCACCTTGCTTCTTTCTGGAGTAAGATATTGCCTCTGTCACCCCTCTAATGTTAGGGGGAACCAAATCAATCGTTTATTAATGTAATGTACTCAGGCCATGGTTGAAATCGCAAAAATGCCTGGCTACAGGTTGTTCGGATGGTTTTCCCTCTGAGGCAGCTCTAATACTGGATCTGTGGAGAGCCATATGCTCTTTGAGAAGTCTGGTGGTCTTCCCAATGTACAAAAACCCACAGGAGCATCTAATAATCAAATAATAGACCACATACCTACTTGAACAGGTAAGGGGAAATCTTACATGGAACATTTTGCCTGATCTTGGGTGTACAAAGGTATCTCCTAACTCTAAGAAGCTGCATGTAGTGCAGCAAGTGCAATGGTAATTGCCAACTTTGCAAGTAAGGAAATGACTAGTCTTGGGGGTTTTAAAAGGTGTAATGTCGTTCTGCACAACATATTCTCTGATGTTTCTACCACGCCTGCAAGCAGGAATGATAGAAGTATTCTTCTTCAAAGCTCATAACAACTCATCTTCTGACAAGATCAGCTGAAGAGCCTTCCATCAGGCTTTCCATCGGGAACTGCTCCATTTGGCCAGCCACCCCCCCTGCTCACCTCCAAAATGGTGCGAGTTGTCGATCAAAATCGGGCAGGCGTTCTGTCGGGAACTGCTCCGTTTGGCCAGCCACCCCCCCAGCCTGCCTCCAAAATGGTGTGAGCTGTCGATCAAAATCGACAGCCGTCCCCTTTTTGTGCGAGACCCGGAGCGATGGAGCGCCCGTCGCTAGCCAGGTCTCGCACATGCGCACGTTGGAGCCGGCTCCGGCGTGCGCATGTGCTGTGGCCAAACATCGACCCGCTTGCGAGCACATAACGCTTGCAAGCAGGTCTGAATCAGGCTCTTTGGCCGATCTTTGAAGAATACTTCTATCATTCCTGCTTGCAGCTGTGGTAGAAACATTAGAGACTATGTTGTGCAGAACGACATTACACCTTTTAAAACCCCCAAGACTAGTCATTTCCTTATTTGCAAAGTTGGCAATTACCGTTGCACTTGCTGCACTACATGCAGCTTCTTAGAAATAGGAGATATCTTTGTACACCCAAGATCAGGCAAAACGTTCCATGTAAGGGTTCCCCTTACCTGTTCAAGTAGGTATGTGGTCTATAGTATTAGATTATTATTTGCACCTGTGAGTTTTTGCACAGTGGGAAGACCATAAATATGCTGGCCCCCATTTACAAGTACCCCAAATTTGCTGGGATAAGTTATTTAATGCAAAAAAAATCCTGAATACTATTCTTCCCCACTTGTACAAAAATGTAATTTAGCAGCTATATAACCCGTTTAAAAACACCAAATACCTTCAGCAAGCCAAATCGGGGGGGGGGGGGGGGTACCATAGTAAACCCCCATGTCAGACCATCTTTTTGGGGGTCTCATCTATAATTGTCAAGAAAACCATATTAAAAAATCTCTTAATAAACACTGGAATGTTCTGGTGATGGATCCCATTCTTAAGGGAATCCTACCACCAAAGCCAAAAATTGTTTTTAGAAAGAATAAAAACTTGATAGACATTTTGGCCCATAGTCTTTTTAAGAAACATCCACCTGATACATATTTTTTCATCAAGTGCAATGGATGCTTCAAATGCTGAAATTGCAATATCTGCAAATATCTTCATCCAAATAGGATAAAATTTAATAATTATAAGATTTCGAAAGATTATACAATTAAAGACTTTATAAATTGTAATTCGACTATGGTGATATATTTATTAGAATGTACATGCGGATTCAAGTACATTGGTAAAACCAAAATAAATTTGAAATTACGCATTCAGGAACACGTGCGCAACATTAAAAATAAAGTGGAAAGCCATACAGTTTCTAAACATTTTTTGGATAAACATGGTGCCGATCTGGAACATTTGACTTTTAAAGCAATCGAACTTGTTAAACCTGGTGAAAGAGGGGGAGATATAATGAATAATCTTTCCAAAAGAGAGATGTTTTGGATCTACGAGCTACAGACACTTTCTCTACTGGGATTCAATTAATATTTTGACATAGCACCTTTTTTGTGAAGACCATCTTAAGGAATTTTAGATCATTTTTTAGAATTTTTAGAATTATTTTATAGTAGTTTTTAATCCATTACACATCACTTAAATTATGATGATTTTCTTATTCCTCCCTTCCTTCTTTTATAGATTCAACATGCCCTATCTCCTAAAAAAATTTGCAATCTTTTATAGATTCAACATGCCCTGTGTCTTTAAATAATTTGCACTTTATATTTATAGGTCTCATTTACCCACTTTTATATGTCACGGTTGGAATATAGTAAAGATACAATATTATTCCAACGTTCCATAAATCAAGATGTCTTCCTTTGATCTAAAAGATGGCTCCGCGGGAATTGAGAACATGATTGGAATGTCTTCCAGAAACAAAGATAGCCGCTACATATCGCCGAGATGTCTTTGCTTGTTTTTACAGTGTCCAAAGAGGATTTACTGGGAATTACGTTATGGCTGCTATATGGGACTATTATTTGTTATATTGCTATTTTAGCTGACTTTGATTATGACAATAGAGGCTACAGTTTATATAATGATAACTCCCAAGATGGCAGTGCGTTCCACTGGGGAGGCATCTCTGACGTAGTCACGCTCCATGTGAGACCCGCTGCTGGATATGACGTGGCCGCGTCTTGGATGTATAGCCTGATGCCGGATGGGACACGGCCGTGCTTTTGGGGGTGACGCGCTTGACATACAGTTGCATGTCAGGTCCGGCTTGTTTGATGTCCCCCGATGCCGGATACGATGCGGCCGCGTCTTAGCTATGTTATTTGGTGTGACATGCTTGACACACAGATGCGTGTCAGGTTCGGTCTGCTGTTGTTCCCTGTTACCGGATATGACACATATATTTATCAGAGGTAGTTTATCTATTTATTTCTCTTCTGGCCATTTTAAGATTTTAAGATTTTTGTGTCCTTATTTGTGATTATTATTGCATGGCTCTATGTTTTTGGTGTATTAATTCTTAAACAGTTAAGGTTTATCACTCCCTAAATGACAGGAAGTGAGGTCATACTGGCTTTACATGTGCGGTCTCTGTATTTAATTGAATAGGGTATAAGTAGAGCATATTGTTACTGTGTCTCCATCCCCTTGATGAAGTCTTAAAGAGATGAAACGCATTGGGATTGCTGCCACCAACCGCTCATATATGGACAGATAAGCATTGAATACTTTTATGTCTTGTACATGTGTTTTTTTACCATTTTTTGGATACTGTGTCATTAAAATTGTTTTAGTATAATCTGTCTCTGACCCTGAAATGTGCCTTGGAATAATTTTCTAGGTAAAAGGAATGATTTCCAAAAGGATCTAGCCGATTATTACAATATATAAAGTTATACACAGTATAAGATGGTACACACTATAGTGTTTCCTTTTTTGTTTTTCTCTTTCATATCTCATTTGGTATGAAGAAATATCCTTTCAGATAACTAGTGGATAGATCAAGGATTATTATTTCACTTAATTTCACCTTTTTTTGTGTGTTTATTCTATGAAGTAATCTTGACACTAGTAGGCGCTCATTTTTTCACTTTATATCATTTATTGTGAGTGCCATACCCTATCACTATTTTGGAGCAGCCACTCAATGATTTTTTGAGGTGTGTCACATAAATTTATTTATATCTGAATATTTAATTTGTGTATATTTGAGTGTCACGTTGTAACCAGTGTGCCTCTTCATTCCCTACACAAATATATATATATGTATACAAAGATTTGCGATTCGGTTTCCACGGACACCAAACACACCCAAACTTAGGGACTATGAGTCTATGCGAGCTGAAGCTTGGGTCTTCCACCCATGTTCAGATCTCAAAACAATGTCAAAATGTAATCAGATCTTGTTTTGGATTGCTTGTTTTAACTTGTTTTAAGTTTTGGACTGCTTATTGAAGTCCCTCCCTCATGATCAGGTGCCATTTCACTCTAAAGTCCGGAGGGAGAGTATGTGGGTATAGGGGAACTTTGCAAAAAAAATAACAAATTTGGGCACTGTGTACTGTTGGCTGGCAGCAGCAGTCTGTGAGACATAAAAAAGCCATAGGAGAGGACTTCAGCACTGTGTTGTTTTTTTTGTTTCTAAAAAAATACCTAGTGGGGCACTTTCAC
Organism: Taudactylus pleione; assembly: GCA_031769625.1. Classification (NCBI taxonomy): domain Eukaryota; kingdom Metazoa; phylum Chordata; class Amphibia; order Anura; family Myobatrachidae; genus Taudactylus; species Taudactylus pleione. Next base: position 28,526,928 of record JAUIMM010000092.1, on the reverse strand, counting down.
ATAAAAATAATAGGAGCACTGTAGTGGCACTGTGTGCTGATGTAGCACTGTGAGGCACAAAATACACAATATCAGTGGACTGCAGCACTGTGTTACTGAAAAAGTCTACTGGGGCACTTTTTCATAAACCAAAAAAAACCTATTATATAACATTATCATTACTATTAGGGAGCCACCATTATACTAGGAGCAATGTGAGTCAGTTTGTTGTGTGTTCACGCACTGCAAAAACATGTTAAAATAAAACTTGTGTGTTAAAAATATAATGTCATTATTAGGGTGCCACCCATATTATACAAGCAGAACTGTAAGTCAGTTTGTTGTGTGGTCAGGCACTGATAAAAAATGTTTATATAAAACTTGTAGGTTAAAAAATATAACTTCAATATTAGGGGGGAACTCGGCTTATACTAGGGGCGCTGTGACGCAGTTTGTTGTGTGTTCAGGGCCTTCAGGCACAGTTAAAAATGTTTACAACAAACCTTGTTTGCTAAAAAAATATAACGTCATTACCACCTTTATACTAGGAGCCAATTGAGCCAGTTTTGTTGTCTGTTCAGGCACAGTTAAAAAATTTGACAATACAACTTGTGTGTTAAAAAATATAATGTCATTATTAGAGTGCTACCCAGCTTATACTAGGGGTGTTGTGAGGCAGTTTGCTGTGTGTTCAGGCACAGTTAAAAATTTTGCAATAAAACTTGTGTGTGTCAGTCGATAGAGCAGGAGCAGCAACCCAGTACAAGTGCTGCGGTTGCTGGCAGAAGTCATAATACTTCAACATCTACTAAACTTTTGTCCAGGAGAAATAAAGTTTAAGACAGGACACTTGAAATCTAAACAATATTTCACAACGTTAAGGAAAACATAAGCTCTAAAAATAAAGGGAAAATGTAATGCCGACAATCGTTAAATTGCAAACATTGCCACCTCTGTGGTGACGCAATCTGATAAAATAAGTATCAATAGAGTGGTGTAGGATTATTTTAATGAAAATGTACAAATTAGCATGTCACACAGTCCTTTTGATTACTTGGAGTAAAAAAGGCAATTTGGAGCCCCTTGTACAAACTGACTTTGGTGTATTCAAGATGGCCACCCTCCAGTGTGTACTTGTAAAGAGTGTTTACCCCATCTGGGAACCTTGTGAGTGTTCAGCGTAGGAGGCCAATTCCTTAAAATGTGGAAAAACTTATGTTCATAAAAATGAACTACAAATTCTATGAGGAAGACATTTGCTGCCAAATACAACAAAGTACAGTGTAAAGATGATTAACAATGCTGTAAACTGCCTTAAGCCCATTGGTAGCTTGTGTTGTGGGATCCCAAACATACCAATCACTTTAGCCATAAAAGTGGCAGTCCTTGACACTGAACTGCTTGGTTTGTTAAATTGTGCATGTCCTTTTTTAATATAGAACATAAGGGTGTGTGGGTGGGCATTGCCAAGATTGTGTGTGTTTGACAGGAAGTATACATTGCTGTTCTTTACTGGGGCACTGGTATTCTGTAGCTTAAAAAAACTTTTTTTCTGTCTCTGAATAGTTAGTTCTTTGTAGGTGTTTTTGTGTACACATTTACTTTTATTGTAACAAAGCAGCTTGTACACTTTAATGGTTAAAACTGAGCATTTTCCTTTCCAGAGAAAATAGTGGGAAAAAAAGGTAGACTGCTACGTACTATCACACAGGGTCTAATACTCTTCAGCTACCATCAATAATGCCAGCCAAGAGGCATTGGTGCCCCATACACCATACAATGTTACAGTTTGTAGTTTGAGTGTAGGAGAATAATGAATTTGAGAACTAAAAGGTTAGATATTTCCGCTGTATTTTTAATCAGTTCTCACCTCTCCCCCCCCAAAATAATGTTATAAACCATAGTATAAAGTGGATAAAGAGGGAGGGGGGAAAGGACCAAAAACAAAGGTGACTGAGCACAAACAAAAATAAAATAAAAAGGAGCGAAAAAGGATGCAATCATTATGGCCTATAACTATTATAGAAATGATGTACACAATTAAAATTCCCATCATTTCCAATACAACTTAGGCTCTTCTCCCATGATCAAAGAGAAATAAAATAAACAAAACAGAATAGTGTATTTAACATTGAAACTCTTTCCTATATAATATATACTGTTACAGTGCAAATACAATTTGGTAAAATAAATGTACAGACTTATGACAGACACAATGTACAGCTGTCTACACTTTTCCAAAAGATAGATGCAAAGGGTAAAATATAACCAATTGTACAGGACTCTCAGGGTTAGCAACTGGATGGTATAAAGAATTAAAGGTCTAATAAATAATCAATGTGTTCACAATTTGCAGGTTACTTCATAGAAAATTACATTAGCTATAATTTTGAGGTCACTCATTTTAGATGGAACACTGCTAATAATAGTCCAGCTTTAGTATCCACAAACACTAGATGTACCATATTTGAAGTTGAACTGCCATGTGTTTGTGCCACCCACTGCTGTCGCTTAGCTCAGTCAGACAGCTAGCTTAGTGCAGCCTTTGGCCAATAGTGGTGAAAACAATAATGTGAGCTCTGAGGTTGTCAAAATTGACTGGAAATTATTTAAAATTAAAGTTATAGAGGTTATCAATAATGGAGGAACAAAAACAGGCCCAAAAATCAAGATTTACTGTATCTGTTTTTATAAATTCTTTTAAAAAACATCCAGATCCATAACCAAATCATTTGAGGGTGTTTGCCTAAACCAAAACCAAAACATGATGATGAATTACAACCAAAACCAAATCATGGGCGTCTGCTCACATCTCTAATGTTTACGTATATATACAGCGGGTAAAATAAGTAATGAACACCTCAACATTTTTCTGAGTAAATATAACTGCAATGGGGCTATTGTAATGACATTTTCACCAAATGTCAGCAACAACCCATGTAATCCACACATGCAAAGAAATCACCATAGATGTCCATAAATTAATTTATGTGTAATAATGTGAAATGACATAGGGAAAGTATTGACGCTTACTGAAATTTATTTAATACTTTGTACAAAGCCTTTGTTGGTAATGACAGCTTCAAGACGCCTCCTGTATGGAGAAACTAGTTGCATGCATTGCTCAGGTGTGATTTTGGCCCATTCTTCCACACAAACAGTCTTCAAATCTTGAAGGTTCCGTGGGCCTCCTCTATGAACTCTGATCTTTAGTTCTTTCCGTATATTTTCAATTGGATTCAAGTCAGGTGATTGGCTCGGCCATTCTAACAGCTTTATTTTCTTTCTCTGAAACCAATTTAGAGTGTACTTGGCTGTGTGTTTGGGATCATTGCCTTGCTGAAATGTCCACCCTTGTTTCATCTTCAGCATCCTGGTAGAAGGCAGCAGATTTTAATCAAGAATGTGTTGGTACATTTTTCCATTCATCCTTCCTCCAATTATATGAAGTATGCCAGTACCGTATTCTGAAAAACAGCCCCACACCATGATGTTCCCACCTCCAAACTTCACTGTTGGTCTGGTGATTTTGGGGGGATTTGCAGTGCCATTTCTCCTCCAAACATGGTGCGTATTATGGGATCCAAAGAGTAAAATTTTGGTCTCATCTGACAGACTATATTCTCCCAGTATATCACAGGCTTGTCCAAATGTTGTGCAGCAAACTTTAAACAAGCTTCAACATGCTGTTTCTTCAGCAATGGAGTCTTGCGTGGTGAGCGTGCATACAGGTCATGCCAGTTGAATGCATTACTTATTGTTTGCATTGAAATTCCTGCTAATTACAGGTCTTTCTGAAGCTCTCCACAAGTGGTCCTTGGCTCTTGGACAACTCTTCTGATAATTCTTTTCATTCCTCTGTCAGAAACCTTGCGAGGAGTAACGGCCGTGGCCGTTTTATGGTGAAATGATGTTCTTTCCACTTCTGGATTATGGCCACAACAATCACTGGAGCATTCAGAAGTTTAGAAATCCTTCTATAACCAATGACATCAGTATGTTTTGCAACAATAAGGTTGCGATGGTCTTGAGAGAGCTCTTTGATGTTACCCATCATGAGATGTTTCTTGTGTGACATCTTGGTAATGAGACACCTTTTTATAGGCCATCAGTTGGGACTGAACCAGTTTATATTAATTTGCACTGACAAGGGGCAGGATTGCTTTCTAACTACTGATAGATTTCAGCTGGTGTTTTGGCATTCCATACCTTTTTGCACCTCCCTTTCTTCATGTGTTCAATACTTTTTCCCTGTGTCATTTTCACATTATTACACATAGCTTAATTTATGGACATCTATGGTTTTGTTTCTTTGCATGTGTGGGTTGCATGGGTTGTTGCTGACATTTGCTAAAAATGGCATTACAATGTTGATGTGTTCAATACTTATTTTACCCACTGTATATACTGTATATATATATTTTACCAATCTGTAAAGATGGATAAGGAAGATCAGCACTCATGAAGAATATGCAAAAAATTATTACATTTATTAAGAAATGTACATCAGGAAGAGCCAATGCCTTAAATCATGATTGAAATGGACGTTGGGCGCTCACTGATTTTTTACATTTCTGATCAAACAAAAATATTTTTTTAATTTTCTTCTTCAGTACCGATTCTCCATATCTGACTTTACAGATTGGTAAAGTATATGCTTATATTTAGCGATCTTGCACCATGATATATATATAAATATATATATATATATATATAAACAGTCCAAAGACGGGCACTCTCCAAAATTTTCACGTCAATTTGACATATCAATATACATTTATTTATGGAAATAGCAATCCACCCAGCAAATCCGCAATGATTTAAAACACTGACATTTCATAAGTTTGATCAGCATATCATTTCTCAAGTATATATGTGTCCTTCATTGCCTAAATAGCCATTATCCAAACAACAATTATGCTGGTTGTATCCTTATGGCAGAAAAATGATGTCTAGACCAATAATAGCCTCACTTAAAGCTCATCAACATCATTCCCATAATCTCTTAGTGGGAATGATGTTGACCAAACTTATGAAATGTCAGTGTTTTAAAACATTGTGGATTCACTGGGTGGATTGCTATTTCCATAAATAAATGTATATTGATACATCAAATGACATGAATATTTTGGAGAGTGCCCGTCTTTGGACTGTTTGTGCTCGGTCGACATATTTATTATGGTGGACCTTTGTGGTAGCACCCCACAAGTTGCCTACAGATTTTATATATATATATATATATATATATATATATATATATATGTATTAGGGGTGTGCACCAGCCACTTTTCGTGTTTTGTGTTTTGGTTTTGGATCTGGATCTTTCTTCGTGTTTTGGATCTGGATTGGTTTTGCCAAAACCACCCTTCCGTGTTTTGGGTTCTGGGTTTTGTGTTTTAGATCTGGATTTTTTCTTAAAAAATAAAAAAAAACGCTAAAATCACATAAAATGGGCCTTTTTTTGTTCCTACGCTATTAATAACCCCAATAACATTAATTTCCACTAATTTCCACTCTATTCTGAACACCTCACACCTCACAATATTGTTTTTAGGCCAAAAGGTTGCACCGATGTAGCTGGATGACTATGCTAAGCGACACAAGTGGGCGGCACAAACACGTGGCCCATCTAGGAGTGGCACTGCAGTGGCAGACAGGAAGCCAATCAGCGTTATGGTGCCCATTTGCATGTAGCACGAACCCGGGAGATCCGTGCTACATGCATCTGTGTGATTGGCACAGAGCAATGACAGGCCCGTCTATGCTGCTGTGGTGAAAAAAAAACAAAACCTGTGTAAAAAAAGAAAAAAATGAAGTGTACCCCCCAAAAAAGAGCAACCAGCCCCGGGCATTAGTAACCCAGTGCTGGGTGTGCTTAAATACAGGGGACAAACGATGTAGGGGGTCCCCTGTACTTAAGCACAACCAGCACCGGGCTAGTCAGAACCAGCACTGGTTGCCAAAATACGGGGGACAAACGACGTAGGGGTCCCCCGTATTCTACGCAGCCAACTCTGGGCTCTGATCCGGTCCTGGTTCTGGAAATACAGGGGAAAAAAATTAGTAGGTTTCCCCTGTATGCTCCAGAACCAGCACTAGACTTTTTCTAGCGGGGGGCTGATGCCACAGCCAGGGGAGCCCTTTCACCGGGCCCCCCAGCCGCAGCATCAACCCTGACCGCTAGTCAGCCAAGGCCAGGGATCCCTGGAGAGCTGGGGACCCCCCCAATAAAGGGGTCACCCTCTCCAGGGCACCCCAGGTCCAGGCTGATAGCCCGGGGCTATCCCCGCCACCCCTGGTAGCGGTGGGTGGCGGGTTGATTGTGTGGTGTGGTGTAAATAAAGAATATCAAACATTGTATTTACAAGTAGAACTGCAAGTCCCAGCTAGCCTGTCCCGCATGCTGGTACTTGGAGAACCACAAGTACCAGCATGCAGGGCATTAAGGGCCCACTAGTACCTGTAGTTCACCTGTAAAAAAAATGTTTAAAAAAACACAGGACACACACACCGTGACAGTATAAGTTTATTAAACATACATACACACACACACACACATGTACACATACTCACCTATGTAACCTGTAGCATCGGTCCACTTGTCCGGTAAAGTATCCCTAGGGGACCTATGAAAAAAAACATACTCACCATCTCCTATGCAAGGTTCTGTCCTCTTCGTTCCAAAGTAGGCATCCCCGGACTTGGCAAAAAAAAAAACGAAAACGCAATCCACGAACTTAGTACCGTTCTATAGAACGGTACTTCCTGAATGAGAGCTTAGCGGCGGGGTATCACCATGGAAACCCCGCTGCTAAGCGTTCATTGGCTGAGAGAGGTCATCTCCCGTCTCTCAGCCAATGAACGGCTCCCTCCATTGTAGTCAGTGGTGGGAACCGAAGGGTAAACTTTAATAACCTTGCGGCTCCCACCATTGACTACAATGGAGGGAGCCGTTCATTGGCTGAGAGAGACGGGAGATGGCCTCTCTCAGCCAATGAATGCTTAGCAGCGTGGTTTCCAAGGTGATACCCCGCCGCTAAGCTCTCATTCGGGAAGTACCGTTCTATAGAACGGTACTAAGTTCGTGGATCGCGTTTTCGTTTTTTTTTTTTTGCCAAGTCCGGGGATGCCTACTTTGGAACGAAGAGGAAAGAACCTCGCATAGGAGATGGTGAGTATGTTTATTTTCACAGGTCCCCTATGGATACTTTACCGGACAAGTGGACCGATGCTACAGGGTTATATAGGTGAGTATGTGTACATGTGTGTGTGTGTGTGTGTATGTATGTTTAATAAACTTATACTGTCACGGTGTGTGTGTCCTGTGTTTTTTTTTTAAAATTTTTTACAGGTGAACTACAGGTACTAGTGGGCCCTTAATGCCTTGCATGCTGGTACTTGTGGTTCTCCAAGTACCAGCATGCGGGGCAGGCTTGCTGGGACTTGCAGTTCTACTTGTAAAGACAATGTTTGATATTCTTTATTTACACCACACCACACAATCAACCCGCCACCCACCGCCACCAGGGGTGGCGGGGATAGCCCCAGGCTATCAGCCTGGGCCTAGGGTGCCCTGGAGAGGGTGACCCCTTTATTGGGGGGGACCCCAGCTCTCCAGGGATCCCCGGCCTGGGCTGACTAGCGGTCAGGGCTGATGCTGCGGCTGGGGGGCCCAGTGAAAGGGCTCCCCTGGCTGTGGCATCAGCCCCCCGCTAGAAAAAGTACAGTGCTGGTTCTGGAACATACAGGGGAACCCTACTCATTTTTCCCCTGTATTTCCAGAACCAGGACCGGATCAGAGCCCAGAGCTGGTTGCGCAGAATACGGGGGACCCCTACGTCGTTTGTCCCCCGTATTTTGGTGCCTAGCGCTGGTTCTGACTAGCCCGGTGCTGGTTGTGCTTAAGTACAGGGGACCCCTACGTTGTTTGTCCCCTGTATTTAAGCACACCCAGCACTGGGTCACTAATGCCCGGGGCTGGTTGCTCTTTTTTTTGGGGGGGGGGGGCACGCAATTTTTTTCTTTTTTTACACAGGTGTTTTTTTTTTTTACCACAGCAGCAGAGACGGGTCTCACGGACCCGTCAGTGCTCTGTGTCAATGACACAGATGCAAGTAGCACAGATCTCCATGGTCCGTGCATGCATCTGTGTCATTGAAATACACAGCAGCACAGACGGGTCTCACTGACCCATCTGTGCTCTGTGTCACTGTCAATCACACAGATGCATGTAGCACGGATCTCACGAGTCCGTGCTACATGCAAATGAGCACCATAATGCTGATTCGCTGAGAGCCATGACAGATGGCTCTGTCAGCCAATCAGCACTTTGCCCATTAAAGGCAAAGGCATTTTTTTTAAAATGGCCTCTCGAGGCAAAACCTCGAGATCTGACAGCAGATCTCGAGGTTTTGCCTCGGGAGAGGGATCCGGGGCAGACAGGGAGATCCGAGCTTGGGCTCGGATCGCCCCAGATCCCCGAAGTTCGGGTGAGTTCGGTTCTCAGGGAACCGAACCCGCTCATCCCTAATATGTATATATATTAGGGGTGTGCACCGGCCACTTTTCGTGTTTTGTGTTTTGGTTTTGGATCTGGATCTTTCTTCGTGTTTTGGATCTGGATTGGTTTTGCCAAAACCACCCTTCCGTGTTTTGGGTTCTGGGTTTTGTGTTTTGGATCTGTATTTTTTTTTTAAAAAGCATAAAAACAGCTAAAATCACAGAATTTGTTGGTTTCTCTGCTCCTATGCTATTATTAACCTCAATAACCTTAATTTCCACTCATTTCCAGTCTATTCTGAACACCTCACACCTCACAATAGTGTTTTCATGTCCAAAAGGTTGCACCGAGGTAGCTGGATGACTATGCTAAGCGACACGAGTGGGCGGCACAAACACGTGACCCATCTAGGAGTGACACTGCAGTGGCAGACAGGATGGCAGTTAGAAAAACTAGGCCCCAAACTGTACATAATGCAAAGAAAAAAAAGAAGTGCAAGATGGAATTGTCCTTGGGCCCTCCCACCCACCCTTATGTTGTATAAACAGGACATGCACACTTTAACAAATCAATCATTTCAGCGCCAGGGTCTGCCACACAACTGTGGCTGAAATGATTGGTTCGTTTGGGCCCCCACAAAACAAGCTGGCAATTAATGTGTCCCTGCACAAACTGGCTCTACGGAGGCAAGATGTCATCCTCATCCTCCTCATCCACCGATTCCTCACCCTCTTCAGTGTGTACATCCTCATCCTCACAAAGTATTAACTCGTCCCCACTTGAATCCACCACCACAGGTCCCTCTGTACCTTCTGGAGGCTGGTCTCCCTGGAAGAGCTGATAATTCATTTTGATGAACATCATCTTCTCCACATTCTGTGGAAGCAACCTCCTACGCCTTTCGCTGACAAGGTTCCCGGCTGCACTAAACACTCTTTCGGAGTACACACTGGAGGGGGGGCAACTCAGGTAAAATAGAGCCAGCTTGTACAGGGGCCTCCAAATTGCCTCTTTTTCCTGCCAGTACAGGTATGGACTGTCTGACATGCCTACTTGGATGCTGTCACCGATGTAATCCTCCACCATTCTGTCAATGGTGACAGTATCATATGCAGTGACAGTAGACATGTCAGAAATTGTTGCCAGGTCCTTCAGTCCGGACCAGATGTCCAAACTTGGTCCTGCCTGCCCTGCATCACCGCCAGCGGGTTGCTTAGGATACCTAAGTTTTTTCCTGGCAGCCCCAGTTGCGGGAGAAAATGAAGAAGGAGCCGTTGACGTGTCACGTTCCGCTTCAGCTGACAGTGTGTTCACCAGCAGGTCTTTGCACCTCTGCAGGCTTGTGTCGGCCGGAAAGAGAGACACCACATAGGCTTTAAACCTAGGATCAAGCACGGTGGCCAAAATGTAGTGGTCTGATTTCAACAGATTGACCACCCTGGAATCCTGGCAAAGCGAATGAAGGGCTTCATCCACAAGTCCCACATGCCGAGCGGAATCGCTCCGTCTTAGCTCCTCCTTCACTTTCTCCAGCTGCTTCTGCAAAAGCCTGATGAGGGGAATGACCTGACTCAAGCTGGTTGTGTCTGAACTGACTTCACGTGTGGCAAGTTCGAAGGGCTGGAGAACCTTGCACAACACGGAAATCATTCTCCACTGCGCTTGAGTCAGGTGCATACCCCCTCCTTTGCCTATGTCATAGGTGGATGTATAGGCTTGTATGGCTTTTTGCTGCTCCTCCATCCTCTGAAGAATATAGAGGGTTGAGTTCCACCGCGTCACAACCTCTTGCTTCAGGTGATGGCGGGGCAGGTTCAAGAGTGTTTGCTGGCGCTCCAGTCTTCGGCACGCAGTCGCTGAATGGCGAAAGTGGCCAGAAATTTTTTGGGCCACCCAAAGCGTCTCCTGCACGCCCCTGTCGCTTTTCAGAAAATTCTGCACCACCAAGTTTATTGTGTGAGCAAAACATGGGACGTGCTGGAATTTGCCCAGATGTAATGCCCGCACAATATTGGTGGCGTTGTCAGATATCACAAATCCCCAGGAGAGTCTAAGTGGGGTAAGCCACTGGGCGATGATTTCCCTCAGTTTCTCTAAGAGGTTGTCGGCGGTGTGCCTCTTACTGAAACCGGTGATACACAGCGTAGCCTGCCTTGTAACGAGCTGGCGTTTCTGAGATGCTGCTACTGGTGACGCTGCTGCTGTTGCTGCGTAAGGTGATACATCTACCCAGTGGGCTGTCACAGTCATATAGTCCTTAGTCTGCCCTGTTCCACTTGTCCACATGTCTGTGGTTAAGTGGACATTGTGTACAACGGCATTTTTCAGGACACTGAGGACACTTTTTCTGACGTTTCTGTACAGTCTCGGTATCGCCTGCCTAGTGAAGTGGAATCTAGACGGGATTTGGAACCGGGGACACACTACCTCCATCAATTGTCTAAATCCCACTGCACTAATGGCGGATACCGGACGCACGTCTAACACCAACATAGCAGTCAAGGCCTCAGTTATACGTTTTGCTTCAGGATGACTGCTGTCGTACTTCATCCTCCTCGCTAAGGACTGTTGGAGGGTCAATTGTTTAGTAAAAGTAGTGGTGTTCCTACTTCCTCTCTGGGATGATGAACGACTCCCAGCAGCAGCAACAGCAGCAGCGGCAGCAGTAGGCGTAGCAATGCAGGATCCTCCAGAGGAATCCCGGATAGGAGAGTCAGTCATGCCAGTGACATGGCCTGCAGGACTACTTCCGATCCTGACTAAGGAGGAAATTGACGAGGAGGGAGTTGACGGTGTGGTTTGCAGGCGCTTGGATACAACAGGACAACGGGATTTAGGTGTCCCTGGACTGCTTACGGTCTTAGCCAAAGTTTCTGAACTTGACAGTAACTTTTTATGAACGCGCTGCAGGTGCCGTATAAGGGAGGATGTTCCTAGGTGGTTGACGTCCCTACCCCTACTTATTTCACCTTTACATATGGTACATATGGCAAGACAGTTGTTGTCCGGATTTGGATAGAAATATTGCCAGACCAAAGAGGTGGAATGTTTGGTCTTCTGCCCAGGCATGACCGTGATGGGCTTTTTCATCCCACGGACAACAACTGTCTCCCCCGGAGCCTGATTTAAACAAACCACATCACCATCAGAATCCTCCTCGCCAACTTCCTCCTCAGCGCCAGCTACACCAGTATCCTCATCCTGTTGTACTTCAACAGTGACATCTTCAATTTGCATATCAGCAAGTGGACTGTGGGTGCTCCTTTCAGCACTTGCAGGGGGCGTGCAAATGGTGGAAAGAGCCACCTCTTCCCGTCCAGTGCTGGGAAGGTCAGGCATCGCAACCACCACCACACTTGGACTCTCCTTGGGGATTTGTGATATCTTCTTAGAAAGCACAGTTCTTCGCTGTGCTTTTGCCAGCTTAACTCTTTTGATTTTTTTAGTGGGAGGAGGGCTTCCATCGTCATGTGAAGCTGAACCACTAGTCATGAACATACTAGGGATCGACCTTAGCCGTTCCTTGCCACTCCGTGTCGTAAATGGCATATTGGCAAGTTTACGTTTCTCTTCAGCTGATTTAAATGTCTTTTTCAAGGTCATTTTCCTGAACTTTGCCATTTGGGATTGTATGTGCCCTCTACTATGACATTGGGCATCGGCCTTGGCAGACGACGTTGATGGCATGTTATCGTCTATGTCATGACTAGTGGCAGCAGCTTCAGCACTAGGAGGAAGTGGTTCTTGATCTTTCTCTATTTTATTTTTATCGGAGAAAGTTTGGTCCTCCATTTATGTTATATCGATTTGATATATACGTGCGGCTAAACACAGAAAATAATTTTTTTTTTGGTTTGGACTGGAGTGTACTTTGTGGGTTACAGCACCCTTTAACGGTCAAGCCAGCCGGCCCTTTACTTATGACACAGGCGCACTCTTGGCACTACTTTGTTGATGCACGTGCGGCTACTGCGCACACAATTCACAAACACAGAAAATATTTTTTTTTTTGGTTTGGACTGGAGTGTACTTTCGGGGGTTACAGCACCCTTTAACGGTCAAGCCAGCCGGCCCTTAACTTATGACACAGGCGCACGCTTGGCACTACTTTGTTGATGCACGTGCGGCTACTGCGCACACAATTCACAAACACAGAAAATAATTTTTTTTTTGGTTTGGACTGGAGTGTACTTTGGGGGTTACAGCACCCTTTAACGGTCAAGCCAGCTGGCCCTTTACTTATGACACAGGCGCACGCTTGGCACTACTTTGTTGATGCACGTGCGGCTACTGCGCACACAATTCACAAACACAGAAAATATTTTTTTTTTGGTTTGGACTGGAGTGTACTTTCGGGGGTTACAGCACCCTTTAACGGTCAAGCCAGCCGGCCCTTTACTTATGACACAGGCGCACGCTTGGCACTACTTTGTTGATGCACGTGCGGCTACTGCGCACACAATTCACAAAAACAGAAAATAATTTTTTTTTGGTTTGGACTGGAGTGTACTTTCGGGGGTTACAGCACCCTTTAACGGTCAAGCCAGCCGGCCCTTTACTTATGACACAGGCGCACGCTTGGCACTACTTTGTTGATGCACGTGCGGCTACTGCGCACACAATTCACAAACACAGAAAATAATTTTTTTTTTGGTTTGGACTGGAGTGTACTTTGGGGGTTACAGCACCCTTTAACGGTCAAGCCAGCCGGCCCTTTACTTATGACACAGGCGCACGCTTGGCACTACTTTGTTGATGCACGTGCGGCTACTGCGCACACAATTCACAAACACAGAAAATAATTTTTTTTTGGTTTGGACTGGAGTGTACTTTCGGGGGTTACAGCACCCTTTAACGGTCAAGCCAGCCGGCCCTTTACTTATGACACAGGCGCACGCTTGGCACTACTTTGTTGATGCACGTGCGGCTACTGCGCACACAATTCACAAACACAGAAAATAATTTTTTTTGGTTTGGACTGGAGTGTACTTTCGGGGGTTACAGCACCCTTTAACGGTCAAGCCAGCCGGCCCTTTACTTATGACACAGGCGCACGCTTGGCACTACTTTGTTGATGCACGTGCGGCTACTGCGCACACAATTCACAAACACAGAAAATAATTTTTTTTTTGGTTTGGACTGGAGTGTACTTTGGGGGTTACAGCACCCTTTAACGGTCAAGCTAGCCGGCCCTTTACTTATGACACAGGCGCACGCTTGGCACTACTTTGTTGATGCACGTGCGGCTACTGCGCACACAATTCACAAACACAGAAAATAATTTTTTTTTTGGTTTGGACTGGAGTGTACTTTCGGGGGTTACAGCACCCTTAACGGTCAAGCCAGCCGGCCCTTTACTTATGACACAGGTGCACGCTTGGCACTACTTTGTTGATGCACGTGCGGCTACTGCGCACACAATTCACAAACACAGAAAATATATTATTTTTTTAGCACTTGGGGGGAGCGCCCCTGATGGACAGAGCACCCCCTGGACAACACTACAGCTCTCCTTTAGGACTGGGACACTGCACAGGACTTTGGAGTGGACACAGCCCCTATGGAGAACTGACTGCACAACACAGTCCAGCCAGCCCCTATGGACTTTGAAGTAGTGGACACAGCCCCTATTAACAACAGCAGCACAGCACAACACAGCCAGCCCCTATGGACTTTGAAGTAGTGGACAACAGCAGCACTACACTACACTACACAGCCCTAACTCCCACCCTCCCTCTTCACTGTCCACAGCCGAGTGAGAAAATGGCGCCGACGCGGGTACCTTATATAGGATCCAAAACCCGCGAGACTCGGAAGGCGGGATGATGACGTTTTGCCTCGATTTCAGATCCGAGTCAGGCGGGAAAAGTCGAGCCTGACTCGGATCGGACTCGGATCGGGGGGGCTCGGGGGGGTTCGGATTTCAGAAATCCGAACCCGCTCACCCCTAATATATATATATATATATATATATATATATACTGTGTGTGTATATATATATATATTATATATATATGTATATATATATATATATGTGTGTGTGTGTGTGTGTGTGTGTGTGCAAAAAATGCAGTATTTTATAATTACATGTAGATAGTATTTCATCAGTGTGTGTTTTGGAGATGCAGCATATGTTAATGAACTTACTCTGGATCTTGTCCCCATTTGCTGCACCTCCAAAAACAAAACTAAGTGGAAAAAAAAGATTTATTAAATAGTATTTCAAGATTGTGTGTCTTGGAGATTCAGCGTATGTTACTGTGCATACTCTGTAATGAATCTTCCATAACTATTTTAGATGAGTCACATTTAAAATAGGCAAATCAGTGCATAAAATGAACACTAAGGCTGACGTACAAACTATGTGTTCACAGAATTCACAGTTCCTAAGGAGAGTCTAAAGGCGTCCATAGCTGCTATGTGTGGTGACATTTCTAATTCTGACACTGTAAATGTAGAGAAGCATCCTTCTACCAATTCTAAACCCTCCATAATTGTGAGGATATGTAGTTGTAAAAGTAATGATGATGAAGTTTTAGGCATAGACATTTAGGATGCTACTGTGGAAACACAACAGGATGAAGGGGATAAATGAAAAATCTTAGAATCTAGCAGACTCTCAGCCTGCCTCTCACTCTGTCTATCAAGCTCTAGTATCAATTTCATGTTTATTATAATAATTATACTTTAAAAACAGGTCTGGTTAGAAAGGTGAAAGTTTATACTCAACTGTAGCTGCAAGTAATGCAACTGAGAATGCTGGTGCTGCCCACAGACCAGGGTATAATACAGAGTAACTTTTGTTTTTAAATGTGAAGCAAAATCAAAGAGCCTAATTCAGAGATGTATGCAGTAATGATGTTTACGCAGTTGAGCATAGCTGTCATGGCTTCAGTGATCTGCTGTGCAACAGGATGGTGGCTGTGATACTTGGTTTATCTTGCAAATGTTTGTATCATAGACAATTCACAGAGAGAAAATGGCAGCTGCTCAAATCAATCTGGCAGTACTCTACAGGTACATGAAAGGGAGGGGTCATACCAAGTAGAAAAAAGTTTTTTTTTTAATCCCCTATTGTTCCTCAGCACACTGAATTGTACCTGCAACAATACATGAAGACTGTATGGTGATAGAAATTCAGAGATATTAGCTGCATACATTTGCAAATCCATGGGAAGCTGCCAGGCCATGTCATGGCTTCTCTGTTGCTAGCAGTCCCTAACACTAAGGGGTTCATGTCTTGAGTGCAGTGCACCCCAAAAATTATCCAGCCCAGGACCCCCCCAGGGCATCACATGAAAAAAGGAAAAAGGGTGACAGTGAAGTGTAAAGTATAGATGTGTGAGTATAATTAATAAGTTATTTATTAATTAATAGAGTCCTAAGACAGGGCAATATTCTCTGTGATCTGTTACCATCTTATCCCCTCATTACTTTTGGAAAGATGGGTCACTTAAATCTATGCTAGCACCTAGCACTTAGAACAAAACAAGGAAAATAAGATTGTGAGTCATATACAGAATGATTTTAATTGGTTGATGTCTAAACCCTTAGGATTTTATAGATGTGGCAAACCAAGATGCACCATTTGTTCCCACATGGCCAGGCGAACCACAGAAATCAATTTACCATTCACATGGGAAAAATAAATATTAAATTTGTTTATGAATTGTGATTCAAAGTATATAATTTACTTACTGTCTTGTGATTGCAGCCTATTTTATGTTGGCAGAACTATTAGGTCTTTGAGAACTCACTTTATGGAACACCGACATAATATTATTAATCATAGTACCCTCCATAGTGTCCCTAGACATTTCAACATGAAACATAATAGTAACCCTTTCTGTTTGAAAATTATCAGTCTAGAAACAATTGCACTGACATCCAGGGTTATAGATTCACCAAATTGTGTAGCAGGGAGGTCTTTTGGATGCTTAATTTTAATTCTATACACCTCGAAGGGTTGAATGAGTCAATGGAACTTCATTTGGTTATAACTTAAAAACATCCGAACATCCTGTTATATCTATTTATTTTTTCTTTATATGTTTATTTTAATGTATAATTTCATTATTATTATTTGTAACTTTTGATTATTATTTTTTATTACTAATTCTTTATTTATTTATCCACATCATTACCTCTATGTATATTTCTAGCTATATATTTTTTAATTTGTATTATTATTATTATTTTTATTATTATTATTAATTTTTTATTATTTTATTATTTATTTATTTATTACTTTTAACTTATTATCTTTTTTATCTTATTCACCATTTTCTTCTTTATAGCTGATATTATGTGTAGTATTTTGGTATTAATATTGTGAATTAGATATTTTCTGTCTATATCATCCCTTGCAATCTACAATAGGATTTAGTACTCTGCTTGTTATATTCATACAGAAGAAGTATTTAACCCAGTGGTATGAATGATCTCTTCAGAACCACATACTAACTTCTTATACATAATCACCTTCTTAGCAACATGTCACTTCAAACTTCTATCTCCCCAAACAATACTACCAGCGGATTTCCCTTGATGTAATGGGCATTGCCCATCATGTGACTGAGGTTGAACACATGAGTGGAACTCCGGGGGCCTTAACATGGTCCTACTCTCTAAAATATGCTTTATTCTAGACAGTACCTACCAGGTGTAGGATAATTTATATGATTGTAAATCTATGCAATCATAACAATCCTGGATTAGATAGATATATAGATAGATAGATAGATTGATAGATAGATAGATAGATAGATAGATAGATAGATAGATAGATAGATAGATAGATAGACAGACTCTATATATTTTGGTGTTCTAATTAAATAAAAAAATGTAAATATGGCCACAAAACAACATAGCATATGCGGGACCACTGAAGAGAAAACTGTCAGCTTCAGAGGTGAACTCACAATGATTTTTTTGTGCATGCATAGAAAGTACAGGATGTAGTCATTAGACAGACATTAACAATGTCAACATTCATAATCGACAATGTCAACTGTTATGATGTCAACAGGCAACAGGTTGACATTCTCAGAATGTTGAAATGTGAAATGTCGACTGTCAGAATGTTCACATTAGGGTTAGGCTGTGGAACAGGAGCATTAGCGAGTAAATGGAGGTTAGCTTTAGGCTATGGGGGTTAGGATTAGGCTCTAGGGGGAAGGATAAGGGTAGGAATTAGGCTAAAGGATAGGGGGAGTATACCCACCAGAACAGCTGCTCCATCAGATGTCTATGCTGGAAGTCACACTCACATGACTGATTTTACCCGAATGACACCACTGAAGCCACTGCACCTCAAGGGAGCAGGTAAGTCACTGCTGGGCCACCAGGGATGATACAATATGTCAATATTCTAACATGTCAACATTTTGTCAGTGTCCACAGGATAAATGTCTACATAGTCAATGTTGTCATTATGACCAAGTTGACTTTCTCATGTTGATATTATGAGTGTCGACATTATGATACTAACCCTGAAAGTACATAGACATGCGTAGTACACATTATGATTTACTCCAAGCAAATTAATGATTCCCCAACTTTATATTAGTTGCATAATTTTAATTATTTCTGGGAGTGCAAGAAGTCCTGTGTCGTGTTTTCTTTTTCTTGAGAGAGTTTACCAATCCACTTGGCTACTTCAGGGCCATTGGAATAGGTACTGTAAATGTTTAATAAAAGAAGGATGAAAGACTACGTATCTGCATGTGTGTCTTTATTTATTAATGTGTTTTATTTTCTTAATCTTATGTACTGTCTTTATTTACAATTTACATTTGCGGTTGTATGTCCCAGCAGCCATGTTTGTTAACTGGACCATGATGGAACATGTAGTTTACCAAGGACAAAGTGTTTATTTATCTTATGTTACCACTAATACCTAGCACCTACTACTACGTGGGTGCTGGAAGACCTCTAGTGCTATTATCACCAGAACTGGTTACACTTAGTAAGCAGGGTACAGTAAGTTTTTTTGCAGGCCAAAACCTCCTCGGGAAGCTAGTCCTAGCACCAACTAACCTGGCGCTGGTTGTATGCATGGTGGGGAGACATCCACATCCCTCTATGATTCCACCAGACCAGGCTAGCAAAGTCTAGTGCTGGGTAAAAAAAAATCTGAGGGGGAATCTTATGCTCTCTGACGCCACCTTCTCTCACACACACACACGCACAATCCAATAGGTGCTTCTTGCCATCTAACCATTAATCTTCAGCAAGCAGTCAAATTATTATCTTCTAAGTATATAAGGAGAAACAATTTGTGACAATATAGTATATGTGATCAAATAGTATATGAAGTTAACATCACAATCGTTTAGTTGGTCAGATAATCGTTCAATTAGATTGTTGGATGAAAAGTTGCTTAATGTATGACCAGATAATGTTATAAGAAAACATTTATTGAATAAAAAAACATTTAAAATTGTCAGAAAAAAATAAAATTATAGTATATTTGAAGAATAAGCAATTAATGTAATTAAGCATATAGACACCTGTCCTTAACTAAACCACACAACACTCTTCTTTAAGCCAATAAAAAAGACAGTCTCAAAGTTCTTTATATTGAAACAATATTGCAGTACATATTTCTTAGCCACTTCATGTTGATGCTGAGCTGAAAAGAAGTTCTTGGCTGGAGAAAAGCAAATAGAACACAGTGTCCTCCTGCTACTTCTGGATACGGAGACTGCCACAGTTAAAATTGTTCCAGTATGGAGGAATGTGTAGCTAGTCATCGTACACCAATAACCTGCCACTCAGATGCCAACCCAAAGCAATGATTAGTGGACCAGCTCAGCTTACCCCTGCTGCTGCTGTTCCTCTCCCTTCCATGTGCCCCACTCTAGTTTCACCGCAGATTCCACACAATGGCCATTTCCCAAAGTATTTGTAAAGTCCTCAATAAATAGATATGCAATGACAATTAAGTCGAATTATAGGGGACTATAGCCATATCTGTGAGTGATAGGAACTGTAAGCACACCCAATCATTTTAAAAAGTTGGTTCTTTTGTTTTGTGGTGTGGTTGGGATATAATAAGGGAGACATCAGTTGAATGAAAATGATAGGAAAATGGAATTCCAGATGGAACACATAAGTTCAAATTCATCCAAATGTGGTATTAGAAGAATATTTAGCAAAAGTTTAAAAAATGATACTCATGTGTAAAACTGAGGTAAAAGATCATCTCTACCATATTTCTTCCCCACATCTGCGGAGTCCTTGCACTGATACATCATAACCCCACACTAAGTAATAATAATTTTTGCTTGCTTGTAAAAAAAAAATGTAAATGTATATACTAACCACATTTACATATATAGCATCATATCCAAGTATACTACTAATTGCCTTTTGCAATCTTTACTGCTCTTTTCTTACTTCTTTCCCTGCTCAATACCATTTGAACTTGGAAATATTTCCTGAAGATACAGGAATCAGCCATTGATGCTATTTTATTACAGTACAGTAGTTCAGTCTTTGGCATTTATCACTTTTTTTGCCAGCATTACACCCCCGCGTATTATAGCTGTTTCATTTATTCCCTTTTCTAAACTTTCCACCTCTCCCTGGGATTCATGGCATGCTTCAGATTTCAATAATATATCCTTACTGTAGCTGCAATATATCATTTACTTGAGCAAATGACATACAGAAGCTATTACTTGTGACACAAAAAAATGTACTACTGGTGTTGAACATTTAGCATATGCAGCAGGACAACATCTTAGGCTTACAGTAGTATGCCAGAGAGACAAAAGAGGTAACAAGGGACAGCACAGATGAAGAGTAGAAAAGACTGCTACATTTTATTGCTGAAGAGATCATTTAATTAACCCGCTCCTTGAACTATTTGCAAAGAAAGTATGACAGAACAAGGCTGGTATGAGCGGGCAAATGTGTTTGTTGGTATAGAGGCAATTAAGTCAGGGTAAATGAGAGGACAGAAGAAAATAAGAAGAAAATCAGAATCACATATACAGTATGTTTCATAATAACAGAAGCTATCACAGGGTTTTAGGTAATCCCAGGACAGAACATCATCTAAATGTATGTACTTAATACTGCTTTTACACCGAAATTCCGGGTCTGACCCGGAGTTGGTACAGAGGCCCTGATTCAGAGACGGACGCACTGAAAGAGCGCTCACTCTAAAAAAGGTTTTCTTTTTTTTGTGCGGCCTCCTGGCCGCTCGCATAGCCGTGGGTGACCACCCACAGCTATTACGAGCAGTCAGGCTGATGGTCGCGATGGTCAAGATCATCCTGACCATCATGCTTGCGATGAGACCCTTGTGGTAGGGTCTCATGGCCGCAAGCCCCAGAGAGCTTCTGGCTCTAATATGGGAATGCCTCCGTTTGTGAAGCCACCCCACCGCCATGCCTACAAAACGGGGCGAGCTGTTGATCAACATCAACAGCCGCCCCTTTTGTAGTGAGCAATGAAGCAAGAGTATTTCTCTCTTGCTCCAGGGCTTGCGCACATGCAGTGCGGCCGCTGCACGTGCAGAGAGCACACCAGACCCGCTCGTGAGCACTCAAGCACTTGCGAGCGGGTCTGAATCAGGCCCAGTGTTCCAACCCGGATCCGACCTGGAATTTCCCCAGCACTGACCCAGGATATTCCCGAGTCGGCGCCGTTCACACCGGAGCCGGGTTTGCACTATCTGCATGGATAATTAGTGATTAGCATATAATAAATATTATAAAAAAATATATTTTTAGTAAAATATATAATTACTTTAGTCTCCCTAATCCTAATTGTGTATAATATAATGTGCTCTTTATGAAGGCTAAGATTCACATGTAAGCTTGTAGACATTCTAGAGGTAATGTATTTGGCTGGTCTCAGCTCATCACCTCCTTGCCAGGAGCTGTAGCTGTTCCTGGGATAAATTTCAGGAGAGTGCTTTATGACATACTGTACTGTATCATACCAACATACTTTGAGCACTGTATCTACATATATATGTATAAATGTTATAACACATACAGTGTAAGACCTAACAACATTCACACAAATACACACTAACCTTAAGAATATTGGCTGCACAGGTTTCAGTGCTGTCAGCTGAACCAGTTCCTTCTTCTTCTGTTGGGCTCTATTTATCACAATCCACATCTTAGATGCAGATGTGATGTGATAAATTTGCCTGGATTTGTAATGTGATAATTGAAAACATTGCAACAAATATGTATCAAATATTGCAAGCAGTGACAGGACTTGTAAGAAAGCTCTGTCCCTGCAAATACTTTCTGTGTGTGTGACAGAACATAAGCCACCAGTAAACCCCCCAACCGAGACCCCCCATCCTCCCCACTAAGCTGACACTTACCTGCACTGTGATTGATGATCTGGTGAGCTCCTGTGCTGTAAACTGAGATACAAGTTTACAGCAGAATTTGGATGCTGGGGTCACAGAGCAGGATCACAGTGATCAGCTGACTGTAGACAGGGGAGCTCACTAGATCACCAATCACCGGTGCCCTGGATACAGGTGCTTTGGTTTATTATATTTTTTTTTACAGTGATCAGCTGGTGGTCTATTTAGACACACAAAGTTGATAACAGGCACCATCTCCCTGCTCTGTTCTGCCTGTCAAAGCTGATCTCCTAGGAGTCAGTGTAATGGGGAAAGCTATAATAATGCCATCTCCAGAAGGCATTATTATCATAGGGCTTCTCTCTGTATTTTTTTTGCAATTGAACTGTGGTAATTTTAAAGCAGATCATTACAAGTTTGGGAAATGTTATATGCTTACTAAATATATGCAAATTTAAAGGCTTGGAGTAGTTTTTCATGAAAACTGCTCCAAAAGTCCTTTAATACATTTATGTTATACTAAAATAATGTGAAAAGGGTGTGAAAACACTGTACTACCAACACACACTAGCAGCTGCATGTTTCTCCATCCAGGACTCTCACTCTACCTCCCCTATTCCCAGCTCTCCTTTGTCCCGAGTGCTCTCTTCTTTATTATTCAGCTTTATCTCCTGCTATTTCCCTTCTATATCATTCTGTTCTCTCTTCTCCTAATGACCCCCTCCCCACCCCCTCCCAACCCCCTCCCCATGCTGCTCTCCCTCTCTCCCGTCACCCTGATTTCTTCTTTCCTGTACTTCTAAATAAAGTACAAAGAGCCCCAGGCTTTGTGAGGCCCGGTGCACTCAAGACTGGGTTGTCCTAGAGGGCAACATTTGGGCCATAGTATTGAGTCCTCATGTGCAAACCTTGGGCATACACACATGCTAGGGTTGTGCACTTTGCTACCCTAGATGCTGGGCTGCCCTCTTTACCTATCCTCCAGCCCAAGTGTGGGACTATTACCGAAAAACAAGACTGTCCCACCAAAATCATGATGGTTGGGGGTATGCATACTGTACATACACTCATTGTCACACACATAAACCCTTAGATACGTACTGTTGTACACATAGCCACACATATATGCAATACATATATATATATAGTCACATACATCTACTCTTACATACAGTCAGGTGCATAAATATTGGGACATTGACAGAATTTTCATTTTTTGGCCTCTATTCACTACCACAATGGCTTTGAAATGAAACAAACAAGATGTGCTTTAACTGCAGACTTTCAGATTTAATTTGAGGGTAATTCCATCCAAATCAGGTGAACGGTGTAGGAATTACAACGGTTTCTATATGTGCCTCCCACTTTTTAAGGGGCCAAAAGTAATGGGACAAACTAAACAATCCTAAATCTAACTTTCACTTTTTAATACTTTGTTGCAAATCCTTTGCAGGCAATTACAGCCTGAAGTCTGGAATGCATAGACATCACCAGACGCTGGGTTTCATCCTTGGTGATGCTCTGCCAGGCCTCTACTGCAAATGTCTTCAGTTCCTGATTGTTCTTGGGGCATTTTCCCTTCAGTTTT
The DNA here is from genome assembly GCA_031769625.1 of Taudactylus pleione. Classification (NCBI taxonomy): domain Eukaryota; kingdom Metazoa; phylum Chordata; class Amphibia; order Anura; family Myobatrachidae; genus Taudactylus; species Taudactylus pleione. Next base: position 28,503,519 of record JAUIMM010000092.1, on the reverse strand, counting down.
GTCCTCATCAAATGAAATGCATACTCAATCGGATTCAGGTCAGGGGATTGACTTGGCCATTGAATAACATTCCACTTTTTAGCCTTAAAAAACTCTTTGGGTGCTTTTGCAGTATGCTTTGGGTCATTGTCCATCTGCACAGTGAAGCACCGTCCAATGAGTTCTGAAGCATTTGACTGAATATGAGCATATAATATTGCCCGAAACACTTCAGAATTCATTCTGCTGCGTTTATCAGCAGTCACATCATCAATAAATACAAGGGAACCAGTTCCATTGGCAGCCATACATGCCCACGCCATGACAATACCACCACCATGCTTCACTGATGAGGTGGTATGTTTTGGATCATGAGCAGTTCCTTTCCTTCTCCATACTCTTCTCTTCCCATCACTCTAGTACAAGTTGATCTTTGTCTCATCTGTCAATAGGATGTTGTTCCAGAACTGTAATGGCTTTTTTAGATGTTGTTTGGCAAACTCTAATCTGCTCTTCCTGTTTTTGTAGCTCACCAATGGTTTACATCTTGTGGTGAACCCTCTATATTCACTCTTGTGAAGTCGTCTCTTGATTGTTGACTTTGACACATATACACCTACCTCCTGGAGAGTGTTCTTGATTTGGCCAACTGTTGTGAAGGGGTTTTTCTTCACCAGGGAAATAATTCTTCTGTCATCCACCACAGTTGTTTTCCGGGTCTTTTGGTGTTGCTGAGCTGTCCGGTGCGCTCTTTCTTTTTAAGAATGTTCCAAACAGTTGATTTGGCCACACCTAATGTTTTTGCTATCTCTCTGATGGGTTTGTTTTGATTTTTCAGCCTAATGATGGCTTGCTTCACTGATAGTGACAGCTCTTTGGATCTCATATTGAGAGTCAACAGCAACTGATTCCAAATGCAAATGTCACACCTAGAATCAACTCCAGACCTTTTACCTGCTTACACATATACGCTTACATAAATACTATTGTACACCTAGCCACACATGCACACATACATATATAGTCACACACATATACACTTACATACATACTGTTGTACACAAAGCCACACATGCACACATATACTGTATAGTCAAACACATATACACTTACATACATTCTGTTATACACATAGCCACACATACACATACATATACAGTCACACACATACACACTTACATACATACTGTTGTACACATAGCCACACATATATATAGAGTCACGCACATATACACATACACTGTCACACACATACATACTGTCATATACACATACACAAATACTAAGTCACAAACATATGCACATACATATATACTGTCATCATATAGTCACACTCACACCTACATACATAAAGTCACTAACATACTGTATACACAGTCACACTTACTGTGCAAACCCTCCCTTAATCTTACTCTGCCCACAACATTTCTCATGAACTATAACCTTTCCAATGACCAAACTGCGTAAGATACCGTACACTACAAAAAACAGGAACCCAGAATCTCTTGAACTTCAATTCTAGATTGCTTTCTATGACAGAAGGAGAATTACACAACAGATGAAAAATTAATGTTTTCAGGTTTTAATCAAGGCACCTAAGAAATGTCTTTGAGTATTTCACAAGAATCAATATATTTTGGACCTATTTTGATAGAGGGAAAATCAAACTATAATATTTCATGTTGACAATCAGATTCCATACCCAATTTCATTTAGGAGCTACTTAGCAAGACCAGCAAATTTACAGAAAAAACTCAAGAGCGTCAAAAGATGGTGATGTAAATGAGAAAGATCTAGAAAGTGACCCAATGAGTTTAATTAAAGGACACATTAAAAGTCCAAACAAACATACAGTATATGTAATGCCAATGGTAGTTCTCAGCCATTGTTTAGTAAATTCAGCACTAAACTAGGGATGAGCGGGTTTGGATTTCTGAGTCCGAGTCTGAGTCCGGCTCAGGTTTTCCTGCCTGACTCGGAACTGAAATTGAGGCAAAATGTCATCATCCCACCTTCCGGATCTCGCGGGTTTTGGATTCTATAAAAGGTCCCCGTGTCGGTGCCATTTCTCACTTCGGCTGTGGACAGTGAAGAGGGAGGGTGGGCTGTGTTGTGTTGTGCTGTGCTGCTGTTGTCCATAGGGGCTGTGTCCACTCCTCCAAAGTCCATAGGGGCTGGCTGGACTGTGTTGTGCAGTCAGTTGTCCATAGGGGCTGTGTCCACTCCAAAAGTCTATAGGGGCTGGCTGGGCTGTGTTGTGCAGTATCCCATAAAGGCTGGAGTCATAAAGGGGTGCTGTAGTGTTGTCCAGGGGAATATCTGTCCATCAGGAGTGCTCCAACCAAATGCAAAAAAAATGTATTTCTGTGTTTGTGAATTGTGTGCACTGTAGCTGCACGTTCATCAACAAAGGAGCAGCGCCAAGCGTGCGCCTGTGTCATAAGTAAAGGGCTGGCTGGCTCATCTCTTAAAGGGTGGTGTAACCCCCAAAGTGCACTCCAAAATATTTTTAAAATTCTTCTTTTCTGTGTTGTGAATTGTGTGCACTGTAGCTGCACGTGCATCCACAAAGGAGCAGCGCCAAGCATGCGCCTGTGTCATAAGTCTATTAAAGGGTGGAGTAACCCCCAAAGTACGTTCCACAAAAAATAAACAATTCTTTTTTTCTGTGTTTGTGTGTTAAATGTATGCCCAGTAGCCGCACGTGCATCAACAAAGGAGCAGCCCCAAGTGTGCGCCTGTGTCATAAGTAAAGGGCTGGCTGGCTCATCTGTTAAAGGGTGGTGTAACCCCCAGAGTGCGCTCCACAAAAAAAAAATCTTTTTTTCTGTGTTTGTGTGTCAAATGTATGCGCAGCAGCCGCATGTGCATCAACAAAGGAGCAGCGCCAAGCGTGCGACTGTGTCATAAGTCTGTTAAAGGGTGGTGAAACCCCGAAAGTGCGCTCCACAAAAAATAAACAATTCTTTTTTTCTGTGTTTGTGTGTGAAATGTATGTGCAGTAGCCGCAGATGCATCAACAAAGGAGCAGCGCCAAGCGTGCTCCTGTGTCATAAGTAAAGGGCCGGCTGGCTCGTCTGTTAAAGGGTGGTGTAACTCCCAAAGTGCACTTAAAAAAAAAAAAAAAAATTCTACTTTTCTGTGTTGGGAATTGTGTGTGCTGTAGCCGCACGTGCATCAACAAAGGAGCAGCACCAAGCTCTGTGAGGATGAGGATGTACACAACACTGAAGAGGGTGAGGAGTCAGTGGATGAGGAGGATGAGGACGACATCTTGCTTCCATAGAGCCAGTTTGTGCAGGGACAGATTAATTGCCAGCTTGTTTTGTGGGGGCCCAAATGAACCAATAATTTCAGCCACAGTCGTGTGGCAGACCCTGGCGCTGAAATGATTGGCTTGTTAAAGTGCGCATGTCCTGTTTATACAACATAAGGGTGGGTGGGAGGGACCAATTACAATTCCATCTTGCACCTCTTTTTTTTCTTTGCATTATGTACTGTTTGGGGCCTAGTTTTTCAAACTGCCATCCTGTCTGCCACTGCAGTGTCACTCCTAGATGGGACACCTGTTTGTGCCGCCCACTCATGTCACTTAGCATAGTCATCCAGCTACCTCGGTGCAACATTTTGGACTAAAAACAATATTGTGAGGTGTGAGGTGTTATTGAGGTTAATAATAGCATAGGAGCAGAAAATCCCACAAATTCTGTGATTTTAGCTGTTTTTATGCTTTTTTTCAAAAAAATACAGATACAAAACCCAGAACCCAAAACACGGAAGGGTGGTTTTGGCAAAACCAATCCAGATCCAAAACACGAAGAAAGATCCAGTTCCAAAACCAAAACACAAAACTAGAAAAGTGGCCGGTGCACACTCCTACACTAAACTAAACCATACTTACAGTACTGTAGGCGCAAAATGTAACAGACAATGCTATGTAACCCTAGGACTAACTGGTCTGTCTCCAGCCACTTCAAACCTAATTTTGTCTTTTTTCTACAACTGTTAATTTCAAACAGAATTTAAACACCAATCAGGTAACTGGTACCTTAGTCATGTTATCACAGTACAGAAGTTGGCAGATATTGTTAAGTAGCTCTTAATGTACAGAACTTTATGCCAGGCTATTTTTCTGCCACCAAGATTGCATTTTGAAACCATACAAAGCCAGAAATATGTTGGTATTCACAGAAACCCTTGCAGATGGTATTTCTGGGATCACAAAATTAAAAAAAAACTGATTTCTTGAGCATATAGAGATGAAGCATGTTTCTTTATTTTACAAATTAATAGAATGTACAACTTTCACACAACACCCCCATCACTTCAATTGTATGTCACCATGCAATATGATACACATGTTGAGAGTTGCTTGATTGTGACATATGCCCCAAAGAAACATGTTTCATCTCATATAGCTTTATTGCAGATATTATTCCAAAATGGAATTGATCTATTAATGAACTTCTAAGTATTAATGCAAGCAGTTCATGATGATTGAATAACAACTTTGAGTAAATAAGAATGATTTTCAGGACCTGGCATATCTAGAGTCAAGCTTAATCCTTCACTCCACTGTTTTGGGGAGTATTACACACCAGTCCTCCCGTTCTTCTAGCCCAAATAAGTAGAACCCTAATGGGATATATATCCTTTATACTATATATGAGACTTTGCTTCTTCTTAATATTCAAAGCCTAAACATGGAAAGAAAAAGTGGTGGTGTACAGTAGCAAAAATAACTTTATTAAAAATGTAACAAAAATTGTAAAATGTAAAAAATAATGAAAAGAAAAAAATAATTATATATATATATATATATATATATATATATATATATTTATATATATAGCAAATAATCCGACACTCTTCCAGATCGTTAATATGGTAATACTGTACCTGGGTGCCCTCAAGACTTGTGTATAGAAGAAAAAAAATACTGCGGCACTCCGGGATTTGAACAAGTCAATAATATATTAAATCATATAAATAGCAAACCAATGTTTTGGGGCCTATGGACCCCTTTGTCAAGATGTGTGAAAATGTATGGAAAATAGATCTTACCTTAAGTAGGTGAACACCCGCGAAAAATGTGTAGAAGGAAAACACCCGGTGAGTGAGCTGCCCCGCAGTGATGACGTTGAGGCTCCAAAGGTCTCCCAGCTGTCATGGTAACCAAGGAAGCCCGGCGGCGTCATGTGTGATCATTGTGGGAGAAGGAAACACAAAAAGCACATAACGTGTAACTCCAGAGTCGCTTCAAAAAACATTTAGAAGGAACGGAATATGGAATAGCCATGTTAAAACTAAAAGACCCACAAGAGATAGTATGGTGAAAACAAAATACATGTGTACCATAAGTGTATGCCAAATGATCAACAAAAGGCATTAGTTCAAAGAAATATACAGGCATGGTCTGTAAAAGAGAACCACATCAAATATACTTTCAGTCTAGCTAATATCACAAAGTGTGTTACTGTAACTGCTAGAAGAGACTGTATTATAAAAACAAGAGGGATGTCAAACAGAAAGAGAAAATAAAGAAGAGGAAGGAATATCAAAAGGGAAAAGGGGAGAAAAAGCAAGAACCTGAAGTGGAGATATATAACCAGGAATCACTAAACCAGGAAATATTAGTAGGTCTAATTGAATACACTCAAAACTATCTTTTCATTGAGTCCATCCGGATTGATGGTCTTCAGTCTGTAGATCCACTTTGCTTACAATTGTAAGAGTCTGTTGCCCCTGTCACCACCTCTAAGGGTTTTGGGAATGTGGTTAATGGCGATATGTTTAAGGGTAGATAGAACTTGTCCCTTCTCCAGAAAGTGGTGAGCCACTGGTTATCCAATGTCTTGCCAGCCAAAGTGGCTTTAATGGCTGAACGGTAGAGTGCCATCCTTTCCATCTTTGTACATGTGGTCTTTCCCACATAGTAAAGTCCACAGGGATAAATGATGATGTATATAATGTATGAGGAGGTACAGGACAAAATATGTTTAATTTAAAAAAAATTATCAGAATGAGAATGTTTAAAAATGGAACCCGTTTGCATGTTTTGAAAGGTGGTGCAACGGAGACATTTGTAGCAGCCCGGAGGTTTGCTGAGAAAATTGGAGGTAGAGTCTGATGGAGTGGAAAAGTTGGTAATGTCCGTGTGGACTACAATGTCTTTTATATTTCTACCTCTAGTAAAACATGGCATGGGGCATTTGTTCCTAAAACATTGAAGGTCCTGGTCAGTGGAAACAATGGGCCACAGGTCTCTAGTGGCTCTGGGAAGTACTGGACTGGATGTGTTAAATCTACTGACCCAAGGGATCACTTGGTCCTTGGTATTAGTCTTGGAATGAAATAGTTGAGACCTGGGAATATCTAAAACTTTTAGTTTCTTCAAAAGATTGCAGTCGTATCCTCTGACAGTGAACTTTTGGACCATTTTGTCCAATTCTCTACTCAATTTAGTGTGGTCACTTGTGATATGAGCTACCCTAATCATCTGTGATTTTGGCAACCCAGATTTCAATGGATGAGGATGATGACTGTTTGTGCAGAGTAATGTGTTTTTATCAGTGGGTTTCGCATATATTCCAGTTAAAATTACACTGTTAGTTATAGAGACCTTTACATTAAGTTAATTTAGAATATGGTGGTCCATTTGAAAAGTTAGTTTAATGGGTGAATCCCTGGCATTAATGCGTTCCATGAGTAAAATGAAATCAGGTTCTCCCCCTGTCCACAGCATAAGGTTGTCTATATAACGGGCAAATATCAAAATGTTGTTCTTGACCTCTATATCTTGAAAAAACATTTGGAACATAACGTTGGCAAAAGAAGGGGCCACGTTGCTCCCCATCACGCAACCATTCAATTGGAGGAAAAATTTCCCAACAAATAGAAAATAGTTCCTGATGAGGGTGAGTTCCAGGAGTTGGAGAAAGAGGTCCAAGTTAATTATGTTCATTTGATCTTTAAATAGGAACTGCTTTATTGCTGCTAGTCCACCTGGGTGAGGAATGTTCATATATAGACTATTGACGTCCATGATGCATAATAAAGTACCTGGGGGGACATGTTCTATGGTGTTTAATAGGTTCAAAAAGCTGGTAGTGTCCTTAATGAAGTTAGGTTGTTTAAAAACCAATCGCTGGAGGATGCTGTTCAGAAATTGAGAGACTGGATGATACATAGAATTTCTGGCGGAGATGATGGGTCTCCCTGGTGGATTGTGGAGGTCTTTGTGAATCTTAGGGACCATGAAGAGAATTGGTACTACTGGACATTCTTGTGTGAGATCATTGCAAATAGCTTTAGATAGCAAGTCCTCTTTCTTGGCTTGTGCATGTAGGGTGTCTAATTCCTTGTTATACTCATTAGTAGGATCTTGCCATTGGCCTTTATAGGTGTTAGATTCTGACAGCTGTTTGTTGATTTCTGTCCTATAATCTACAAGATTCATGACAACAATGCTGCCCCCTTATCAGCGGGGCAAATTGTGATGTCTCTATATGAGCCCAGTTTGATTATATCTGTCCACTCAGATTTGGTCAGATTAAAATGAATGTTAGGGCTGGCTGCCATATATCTGATGATAGACTCATCTATGAGGTGGGTGAAAGACTTTATTGAGGGATTAGAAGATTGTGGTTCAAATTGTGACTTGGATCTTGAAGATACAAATTTCTGATGTATCGAGGTAATAGGAGTGAGTTGTTTTGATTGACAATACTCCTGCAGCCTTAATTTATGTGAAAATGTATATAGGTCTACCTTCCACGTTAACTCGTCAAAGTTGGTATTAGGAACGAATGTGAGGCCTTTATTTAGAATGCTGAGTTCTGGAGCCATTAATTGTCTTGAAGACAGATTGTATATTATATTTTCTTCTTTTGCTCCAGATTTTTGGATCCTCATGTTCTGACGTCCCCGACGGGTGGACGGCCTCTTCCCCTGGTGTTTTTTGAAGTAGAGGGAGGTGTCTCTAAGGGGATGGACATGGTTTCCAGAGTCCCCTCTGAGTCTTAAAAAGCAAATTCACTGTTAGATGAAGCAGGGTCTCGAGATAATGCTTCCCTGCGTTTCCTCCAAGGGTATTTGGCCCTAAAGTTGTAAGGTCTTGACTGACCTGGATCGCCACCCATCAGCCACTTGTATATTTTATTGGTCTCATAATCCTCCTTCACAATATTATATTTGGTACTTTTGAATTTGAATAGGCCTCTTTTATAGGTATCGCATTGTACTTGCAATTTATGTAACATGAATGAGATGAATCCTGCATCAGGGAAGTCTTATGTTCTTGTTCCAATATGCTGATTTTGTCTCTAGTTTGTCTCAATGCCCCGCTTCTTTTACAACTAAGAGAATTAAGTCCATACTGCACTTATTTAAAGTCCAGATCCATGTTTTGCAGAAATTGGGATTGTAGTGACCGATAGTCAGGACATTTTTTACTCTATATCCCCTCAGGATAAGTTTTTCTCAATGGTAATTTGAGAGGGAGATACCATGCAGAAGAAAATTGATCTCTTTGCTCTTTAATTTCAATAATTGATATTTGGAATCTTCAATCTCACAGGAATTGTCGGGAATGGTGAGGCATTCAGTAAAAAGTAGTCTATCTGCATCATCATCAGTGAAACTGTGAGTTTCTCCTTTAATTATATTTACTCCTCTGCACCCTGTCATTTCATCTCAGGGAGCTGGGCTGTCCATGTTGGTATTGGTTACTGCAATGTTGAGAAATTACTACTTGCAAAGTTACAGTCAAAGTAAACAATGGTCATGGCGAACTTCCAATATATGCACTCTTCATATGTTAATCTGATCATAGGCGAGCTGCATCACCTTGTAGAAAAAATAGCGAGGTGCCCTGATTCTGTAGGGACTGAAGTCAATCCCAAGGAATATATTAAGCAAATAATCTGGCACTTTTACAGTTCGGTAAAACTGTACACTTTTACAGTTCGGTAAAACTGTACCCGGGTGCCCTCAGGAACATGTGTGTAGAATAAAAAAATACTGCGGTGCTCCGGGATTTGAACATGTCAATAATATATTAAACCATATCAATAGCAAACCTATGTTTCGGGGTCTCTGGATCCCTTTGTCAAGGTGTGTGAAAATGTATGGAAAATAGAGCTTACCTTAAGTAGGCGAACACTCACGAAAAATATGTAAAAACGTGATCTAGCAGCAATGAAGCAGTTCCTGATTAAGGAGCAAATGAACATAATTAACTTGGACCTCTTTCTTCAACTCCTGGAACTCACTCTCATGAGGAACTATTTTCTATCTGATGGGAAATTTTTCCTCCAATTGAATGTTTGCGTGATGGGGAGCAACATGGCCCCTTCTTTCGCCAACGTGTTTATGTTACAATAGGAAAACTAAATGTTTTTTCAAGATATAGAGGTCAAGAACAACATTTTGCTATTTGCCCAATATATAGACAACCTTTTTATGCTGTGGACAGGGGGAGAAGCTGATTTCATTATACTCATGGAATGCATTAATGCCAGGGATTCACCCATTAAACTAACTTTTCAAATGGACCACCATACTCTGAACTACCTTGATGTAAAGGTCTCTATAACTAACAGTGTAATTTCAACTGGAATATATGCGAAATACACTGATAAAAACACATTACTCTGCACAAACAGTCATCATCCTCATCCGTTGAAATCTGGGTTGCCAAAATCACAGATGATTAGGGTAGCTCATATCACAAGTGACCACACTAAATTGAGTAGAGAATTGGACAAAATGGTCCAAAAGTTCACTGTCAGAGGATACGACTGCAATCTTTTGAAGAAACTAAAACAAAAAGTTTTAGATATTCCCAGGTCTCAACTATTTCAATCCAAGACTAATACCAAGGACCAAGTGATCCCTTGGGTCAGTAGGTTTAACACATCCAGTCCAGTACTTCCCAGAGCCACTAGAGACCTGTGGCCCATTGTTTCCACTGACCAGGACCTTCAATGTTTTAGGAACAAATGCCCCATGCCATGTTTTACTAGAGGTAAAAATATAAAAGACATTGTAGTCCACACGGACATTACCAACTTTTCCACTCCATCAGACTCTACCTCCAATTTTCTCAGCAAACCTCCAGTTTGCTACAAATGTCTCCATTGCACCACCTGTCAAAACATGCAAACAGGTTACATTCTTAAACATCCTCAGTCTGATAACTTTTTTTAAATTAAACATATTTTGTCCTCATACATTATATACATCATCATTTGTCCCTGTGGACTTTACTATGTGGGGAAGACCACACGTACATGGAGAGAAAGGATGGCACTTCACCATTCAGCCATTAAAGCCACTTTGGCTGGCAAGACCACGGAACAACTAGTGGCTCGCCACTTTGCAGAGAAGGGACATGTTTTATTCTCCCATAAACATATTCCATCGACCACATTCCCAAAACCCTTAGAGGTGGTGACAGGAGCAACAGACTCTTACAAATGTAAGTAAAGTGGACCTACAGACTGAAGACCATCAATCTGGATGGACTCAAAGAAAAGATAGCTTTGAGTGTATTCAATTAGACCTACTAATATTTCCTCGTTTAGTGATTCCTGGTTATATACTGTAACTCCGCTTCAGGTTATTGCTTTTTCTCTCCTTTTCCCTTTTGATATTCCTTCTTCTTTATTTTCTCCTTCTGTTTGACATCCCTCTTGTTTTATAATACAGTCTCTTCTAGCAGCTACAGTAACACACTTCGTGATATTAGCTAGACTGAAAGTATATTTGATGTGGATCTCTTTTACAGACCATGCCTTTATATTTCTTTGAACTAATGCCTGTCATTGATCATTTGGCTTACACTTTTATGGTACACATGTATTTAATTTTCACCATACTATCTCTTGTGGTCTTTTAGTTTTAACACGGATATTCCTTATTTCCTTCCTTCTATATGTTTTTTGAAGCGACTCTGGAGTTACACGTTATGTGCTTTTTGTGTTTCCTTCTCCCAAAGTGATCACACATGATGCTGCCGGGTTTACCTCGGTTACCATGACTGCCGGGAGACCGTCGGCGCCGCTACGTCATCACTGCGGGACAGTTCACTCTCCGGGTGTTTTTCTTCTACATGTTCTTCGCGGGTGTTCATACATTTTCACACAGCTTGACAAAGGGGTCCAGATACCTCGAAATTTTGGTTTGCTATTAATGATTTAATATATTCTTGACTTGTTCAAATCCCGGAGTGCCGCAGTATTTCTCTCTCTCTCTCTCTCTCTCTCTCTCTCTCTCTATATATATATATATATATATATATATATATATATATATAGTAAATACATGCTTAAAATGTTAAAATGTGGTGTGGCAATATAAATGTAAATTGTATACAAAGGGAGAACTCCACAGTTGTATACTTTCATGGGTGCAGGCAATGTAGTTCTTTGATTCTGGGACTACAATGCATATTAGTACTAGCATAGTAGTCCCAGGTCCCTGGTCTCACCATACTGGATTTATTAGGGCTGCCCATAGGATTTAGGGAGCCAATCCTGGTTGTTGGCTAACTAAGCATTATGTCATCCAGTCTGAAAAGGTCTTTGCGAACGGTTCACCTTTTAAAATTGCATTATTGAATTTACAAAATTATGAATAGGTCAATATTTTTTTTCAAAAATTTCTGACATCAAATTATTGTCGGGAAATGTGTATTTTGGACTTAATTAACTGCAGTAGTTTAGTGCAAATGTATTTATAGTCAGGGTTGCCCCAGGTTTAAAATTCTTTGAATTCTATGGTGGGTAGCAGTCCCAAGTACAGTGTTCAACTCTTCCCAATCACACTGACACAGCTCTGAACTATGGGCCCGATTTAGACCCGCACACAGTTTGCACGCAGCCATAAGCTGCCAAAGTATGCAAATCCGGCGATCCCATAGCAAGACATTAGCACTATCAATTGGCCTGTGGTCACCGTGTGTATTTAGACGCCCACCAGCCTGTCATAAGATGCCCACTTTCCCTTTAGTAATACACATCATCTCCAGGAAGTGCATGCAACAATCAGTAACATTGAGTACCATCGCTCCCATACGCAGCACTTGTGGCTGACCATACCCTACTGCAAGCACTGCGAGTGCTTCAGTGTGTAATTCAGCCATGTCACGTGTATTATGATGCTGTGTCTTAATTATGAATGCCTCTGAAATGCTGTTAAGACGCACAGACACCCCCCCATTTCCATTGACCAACCCCTGTTAACACCAACAAATGGCTCATCCTGTCACTCATTCAAAGAGGAGTCTATTAACAGGGTGCAAATGCTTCCTGATCGCATGGACTAGTTCGCGCACACACACTGCGTCTTATTCACATGCGCACATTGCAAACATCGGCAGGCTATGTGTCAATGCAGCCTAGCGAGCGGGTCTGAATCGGGTCCTATAATGTAAATTTCTCTACTGGAGCAGCAGAAAGCCTGTAGACATCACCAGCAGAGATTTTCTATAGGGGAGATATGTTCTAGTAATCACAAAATACAGAGTAGCTTTCCCACAGGATTCATTAAAGCTAGAATATCTTTCAACATGCTCAAATTTAGGCTTAGGTATAATTTGCCTTTACACATACTCTATGCAATTTGCACATTAACATGTTATCTACAAAATTAAATAAAAAAAATAATAGCTAACAAGTAAATAATTAAAAACATACATTTTTCATTTAAAAAAAACTATGGGGTATATTTACTAAAGGTCGGTTTGTTGTTTTTGGGCATTTTTGCATGCTCATTTAGTAAACTACAGACTGATTTTATGCCAACCAAATGACCTTCTTTAGAACACAAAATAACCTTGGAACAACTATTTTTTAGTTAAGGTAGATCTTCATTCAGTGTTGTACACAAAATCAGTGTTTTGCACACAACACTGATGGTAGGAGTTCAGCACATACTCAGGATCAGTACTGCACAGTGCAGGTCTTCTACTGTGAGATTGCTCACAGTGCCTCCAAGCCGCAGCATGACTGACATGCTGCAGCCATTCCAGAGTGTTACAGGGGAAGCAACGGTGAAAGTTTTACCAAATGGGGGCATGTTGTCCCTGTTTTGTAGGCATACCAAGGCCAGGGTCTGCATATTCCAATGCAGAGTTTCTGGCTCAGTCAGGGTAAAATAAGCAGGCATCCTGCGTAAACTGAGGGTTACTCAGATGACCAATGTTTTCACAGATGATCTGATGCTGCATCCTCAGCAGGCCCAGCAACAGGGGGGACTAGGAGCACAGCCGTACAGGGCCCCAAGATTCTAAGGGCCCTGGAGTGCCCTATCACTGCATGGTCCATCATATAAGTGGAGGAACGTGCAGCGGGTGCATCGCCCCAAGGCCCGCGGTAATGAGGGGGCCCACAGCAGCATTGACAGCAGTATTGTAATGAGTCAGACTGATGTGTTACAGTACACTGCTCTGGGACACTGCTGCGGGCCATAGCAAAGAAGGAGGAGTTGCTCCAACCCCCCTCCTCCCCTCTCATCTCCTCCCCTCTCCTCCCCTCCCCTCTCCTCTTTTTGTCTTACCTTCTTCTCCTCTCTGACACTGACTGCAGTTGCCAGGGGCACGATGTCACACTCTTGTGACTGGCCCCAGTGCAAAAACTCTTGGGCTCTGGCTTTGCTCTGCTGCGGCCAGGGGAAGTTACCAGATGTAGACAGCATCTCCCACACAAGGACTGGGTGAAGGCGGGTTCCGTACTAACAGTATTTTCTCTCTCTCACTCTCTTCCCCCCACCTTCATGTCCCTGTAAGCTCTTCCAACCCAACTAATGACCTTTACACCCTCCAACAGAGGCCTGGGGGGGCCTAAAAAATATGCATACCTGGCTCTGTGATTTCTGTTGCTGGCCCTGATCCTTGGATGCAGCAGCGGATCACAGAAACTTGCAGTAGGCATCTATTTACACAAGACGCCTCCTGAAGTATTAGCCCATTTATAGACAGTAGCTGTGTTCAAAGATACAGATGCACGCTGTGTCCATCTATGAATTAGGCCCATAAACAAGTATATAAACCACAGATTTACTAAGTATCAGTTTGCAAAACCGACCAAAAAATGATGACCAAAACACCCAAGTAATAGACTAGCAACTGAGAGGCATGTTTGAGTACTAAAAACATTCTATTGGAGAAAGCTTCATCATGATGCCTCTAAAGAGGGACACAACCATGTGGTGCACTGTGCCTGTAGGAATTAAGGCCTTTCAAGGGTACTCTATGCTCAGCACATACATACCTCAGATGTGCAGCATGCTGCCACCTTATTGAGAGGAGCCAGGAGGCAGAAACAGATGACATACCTATGTTCTTCCGTGGGTGTTAAAGTATAGTGCCATACAGATATTCTACTTCAACCATAACAACCTAGTGAATCTTGATGACCTCATAAAGGATCATCTTGAGCTAGACACTGCATGGTCATGTGTTGTATTAGGCCTGCACAAGCTGTGTGCACTGCAATTTTATGCCAATCAGTCACCTCTACTATGCTGGGCATATCAAAGCCAATATAAGCTGCCTTCTCACCTAGGTCATGGCTACCCTTAAGAGCCTCTCCTATGTTCACATTTGCTTTCCCATCTAGAAGTCGCGGTGGCATGAACTAAGGGTAGCTTTCTAAAATCTCACAGGCATGCCTAATGTCTTGGGAACTGTAGACTGCACATACATTGGGCTGAGCACCTACTGGGATGGATATCTACATAAATAGGCACCAAGCCTATTGCATGAATGTGCTGGTGGTGTGCAATGCAAAATTAAAAAAAAATGAGTGTTGTAGCAGGCTATCCTGGTTTGTGCACAATGTCTTTATCCTCAGACACAACCCTCAATGCAAAATAATTGCCCAATGGATGGTTGCTGGTAAGTAACCTATACTGTTAATGTTATAAACAATATTTAATTAATGTTTGTTAACACATTTTTTCCAGGGGATTCTGGCTATGGTTGTTGCTCCTGTCTTCTGACTCTGTTGTCACTACCACAGACTCCTGCTGAGCATAAATTTTTCGAGGAACATATGTCCACCAGATCAGTGATATAATGCACTTTTGGACTAGTAAAACCTAGGTTCAGGTGTTTAGATAATTTTAGTAGAATTCTGTTATATCATCCATGCAAGTGTCTGATTTTGTGCTATACAGCCATTTTTACCATGAAGTGACTCTCTGAGCACAGACAGTAGAATGCAGGTTAGGCATTCTATCATCCTTTCTGCTCCTTCTCCTCTTCTCCCTCTCCATCTAAAGAAATAACAGGTAACACAAATAAAACAAAGAAGACAAAAAAACACTGAAAAATAAAACATACACTAACACTACATTCCTCGCAATCACACCACAGGCACACACAGATAATCATTGACCAGACAAAAAAAATGCACAGCAGACTGATTTGTGACCAATGCTGCATATTTGTACACAGATTCTGCAACTTTTAATGCAGTCACTTGGATTTAAAAAGCTGCTGGTGGGTGTCTCAATTCATATCCTGGTGACAGCAACATTTGTATGTCAACTCACAGTATCTGAGTAAAAAGACACAGTTGTAATGGGATTACCGTAAAACTCTGACTTAAGGAATATAGTTCAGAAACAGAAAAGTCCCTCTCTCTTTTTAGGTAATTACCCCAAAGAAAATTCAGTCCACAATCTCTAAGACATTAAGGTATTAATCGCTGCTTTAGATAGATCTTCCTCTGATAAATCTGAATAATTAACCCAAGGATAAACGTGTCAGATTATTTAAGGATATTCATATATGGATGTTATTCTACAAAAATACTGGAACTCTGGGGTCACTTTTGTACTTAAGATTGTGATTATAGGTCTGGTCTGCAGAAGTAAATTTTAATTCAGCTTCTATTGCCACTTATAATGAATACATGATCCTGCTGCTCTGCAAACTGTGCTGTTGTCTTATGGGTCATTTATATTAATGAGCATATAAGCGTTTATAGTGTTATTTCTCATTTTAAAATTACTTTCTATTATAAGATCAGAAAGCACACTGGAGATCGATCTACTCTACTATTTGTGCTCCTACTCTGTGTAATATTTACATATATGAATATGTACTGTCATTGCTTAATTTTAAAGGAATTTCTATACTAAGCCCAAGAAACACACTGGAGATTGACTCAGTGTTCCCCCGCTACTCATTTTCTAAGAGCTCTCTCTATCACTCTCCCTTAGTGTAAGAAGAATAGCACACTATATATATATATATATATATATATATATAGTGGCAAAGAGGGTTCTTTGTAATGTTCTGCTATTAAGAACATGACTCGATCCCTGGAACATAGAGGCTGGATACCTTTAAAGCACAGTGGCATCACATGGGTTTGATTGGACTGTGTGTGTGTGAAGCATAAAGGGTTCTGGGATTCAGGGGGAAGGTGCTCCTGATGCTGAATTAATTGGCCAGGTGATAGAGAGCTGTTAATGATTAGCTTATTGTCAGGAAACCATATGATGGTGTTATATCCTGATTAAACCTTGGTACAATCCTGCCTATAAACCTCTAGACAATCCTGCCTATAAACCTCTAAACATAGATGGTGCTAAGTAGCGCTATGATCAGTCGCACACCCCAATAAATGCTCTCAGACTTTGGCACTTGTGGTCTAACACACAAAAGTTATTATTCAAGAAAAGTACAGATAGTTACACACTGTGATCTAAAGACAATTAGCACAAATAAATCATACAGACCCAAGGTACAGTTGTTATATATGCACGTGCTCTGGTCCCAGATACCGGCATCAGCAAGAAACCTCCGTCAACAGCACAGCAAGAAGACTCCAGACTGGGGTCAGAGAGCGCACATATATACTCTTTCAGGAATTGGCAATACAATAGACATGAGCTGGTATTGTTTCATTGGTTCTTCTTCTTTGGTCTTCTGTTACAACATAGTTCATTGGTCTGTTTGTACTTGAGAAGTTCAGCCTCCCAGTGGCTCTTTGTGTACTTTTTCCTGCCACATAACTAAGCAATGAACACTTCATACATTGTACATTCTATCACCTAATTCCCTATAGTTCATAACATGCAGATGCTTGTAGTGATTTCCCCACCGACCGAACCAGAGATCTGCAAATACACAGCGGATCAGAATGACACCAAACATGATCTACTTATTATGTACTAAACCATAAATATCATATAACGTGCACTGCAAATATAAATAACACTTTGGGTAATAACCTTTATTACTGCAGAACCTTTTTATGTAATTTGTGTATGTGTAAGAGAATATTGCATAAAGTTGCTAACATGCGTGGTGCGTTTATTTGTAGTGCTTATGATAAACTGCGCAACTGTGCGTAATGTGCAGTGTTTATGCGCGTATGTTTTTTGCATGTAAGTCTATTTATGATGGATTTAATATATATATATATATATATATATATATATTTTATCCCTTACTAACATATTTTTAAAACTATAATGCAAGATGTTACAAGCAGCTATCTTCACTTTCAAGCAGGGTGGGGACCCCCAGCTGATTGTCATTGCCACTGCATCTGGTAATCAAAACCACTGTCAATTGTCACAGCTATACTTGTCTATGTGGGGCTTCCCAATTTATATGTAAAGCACTCACAGTATCCTGGTGTATTGTTTTTTAATTACTTTTCTCAGACATGTATACAGAAGCTATTTCTTGTTACTAACTAAACCCTGCATGAATATTGTGTTTGTCAGTGTGAGAGTGTTATATATTATTCACTATTTAGTGTTGTGCGAATGTGTGGATACATGCGCACACTGGGTGCTTGCGCACGCAATGTTACATAATGGATTGTACCAAAATAAATTGGGCAGCGGACGACCAAATCGTCCGATAACAGTTGAATTGCGGTCACATGCAATTATTCGACTTCGACAGTCCACCCTTTGATTGCCAAACAAACTCTATCACAACCTGTTTTGAATCTGTTTAGACATGCATGAGAATATACAGTTTAATGTTATTATGGTATGACACAGTTTGGTCATTTGAACCATTAGATAATGTGTCTCAAGGAGGGTGAAACAACCCTTATACGCCATCTGCGGATCCTTAAGGGACCATGGGCAGGATGTGGGAACTCATCTAACCTATAAAGGAAGTTTGGGAAGGGAGATTGGGACTGCATTACCTAAGATGACTTAAAATAACATCAACGATATATTTATGCACAACCACACAAATACAGTTCTACATTTACCTCAGTATTCATATTGTCACTACTGACCACCATCATAATTTCGTTCTTCCGGTTTACCTTATTTTTACATTTTACACACTTCAACACAGTAGGAACACACCTGACACATATGCCAATTATTATGATGACAACCAGTATGAGGATCAGGAGTTTACCTATGCTTGCAATCATTTCTTGGACCCATTCTCCTAGACATGAGAACCATTTCATTGGGTATAACCATGAAACCCATTCCTCTACCTTCTCCTCTACTTCAGCCACTGAAGCATTATGGTACTTTTGAAATTCCCATTTAAACTACAGAATTTTATCCATCTTATGGTCTATCACCTCCTTGGGGTCGCTGGTATCATTTGTGACGTAAGTGCAACACTTTACTCCAAATTGGGTTGCCAAAGTTACGCAATACCCTCCAGTGACAGCTGTTAAATAATTTAACACTAGTCTGTGTTGCACCAGTTCTTTCTTGTATGCTTGCAACTCCCTACCTGTATTCCTGAATGTGTCATCATACATTTTGGTGATATTATCTATTAATTTAGCAAGATCTTGGATATATCTAAAATTTAGTGTACCCCGAGCAATCCTGGTTGGATCTACTGCTACCAAAACCTGGATGTCTCACTAATTAACTGTGTGGCTTTATGCACATCACCAGGTATCATATTTCTTTTGTCTCTGTGTTCATACTGGGTGTGAAGATATGGTGATGGTGTGTTTTTATGAATACTAAGCATTTCAACATGTGTGAGGGTCATAACCTCTAGGACTACTCTTCCAAGATAACACAAACCTTCGGAACTTGGAGAGAGCCACTTATACGTTTTCCTTCCACTAATAAAATATACATCATCGGGGAGAACATAAGGAATAGTATGCATCATGATCATCAAACACATTTCCCTCACAAATAATCCTATCTCAGGTTCTCCCATCTGGCAAATACATGTTTCTGGTTGTATAATCTTAGCACAGTACCCTTCTGGTTTTCTACCAACCATTTCTTTGGTGGAACTCAGTGTATATTTATACCGGAAGTGTCTTCCACCTGACCTAATTTTGCGTAACAGTTCATAAATCATAGGCTCACGGTCAGCTCTTAGTGAGAAGGTCATCGTCTGATTATTCCCAGTCACCTCCCAACTTCCGGGTTCATTGGAGTTGGTGATGTTTGAACAGTGATTTATCTACTTGATACTGGTGGTGTCACGGCCAGGGTATTTCAGCATGGCGCTAGGCGAGTGTTACCTGTGAGGTCATTGTGGCATGGGCTGTCTGGTGGCGGAGCTGGTGTCTGGCAGGGGGCTTTGGCTGCGCGCGTTGTTGTGCGGGCCTGTTGTCACTCTGCGCTGGTAAGGCCTGGCGGCGTCTCCGTTCCATTTGGCATGGGTGCCGCCATCTTGCCTTCTAGCCATGTGATGCGGCTGGCCAATCCTGGTGAGTCACATGTTCCCTCTGGCCAGTAACAGCACGGCATGGGGTATTTAGGAAGGGTCAGTGCCTTCCTTCTTTGCCAGTGCAACGTGTATCTCAGCCTAGCTGAGAGGGAGTTCTCTGTGCTTTCCTGTTCCTGTGAATTCGCTGTCTGCCAGTCTGCCTGTCAGCTCCTAGCTCCCACTGGACTACCCCGCTTCCTCCATCACCCTTGCCCATACCTGAGTGCCTGAGCCTGCTGACATCCTGCGCTTCAGTTCACTATCTGCAAACCTGGCGTGTTTATTTTCAGTTCACTATCTGCAAACCTGGCTTGATTATTTTCAGTTTCACTACCTGCACACCTGGACAGCTCTAATTGTTTCTACTTGGACATTAACCCTTTTGCTCCCACCACAGAACTCTTGTGCACATTTATATATTCCTGGACTTTTATTTACTGCCACATTATATGTCTACTCAAGCACTTATTAAAGATCCTAGTTTTATTTTCAAATCTGCTTCTGTGATCGCTCCTGCTACCACCCCGGGTCCACAAACAACCCAGAACATAACAGTTTGCACTGGCCCCATGGAGCCGGCCACGGATCAGGAGTCAGGAGTGGATTTGTTCAGGTGCATTTCTGGTCATTTAGAAAATCTGGAAAACATGCAGCATCAGATGGCTAAATTTCTGCAAGAGATGTCCAAGCGACAGGATAGTTTGCAAACTTCCTTTTCTACCCCTGAAGTACCAGCATCTACATCCGCATCAGCATCTGGGAATACAGGAGGCAGATCATCTCCCCGCTTACATCTTCCTTTACCAAGTAAATTTGACGGCAATCCTAAACTCTGCCGAGGATTCCTAAATCAGTGTGACATACATTTTACCCTGCAGCCTGACAACTTTCTAACTGCAAGAACTAAAGTGGCTTATATAGTCTCCCTGTTATCCGGCCAGGCCTTGGAATGGGCTTCCCCACTCTGGGAGTGCTCAGATCCGCTGCTGGATAATTACGCAGGCTTTGTGTCATCCTTCAGGAGGATTTTTGATGAACCTGGGCGTACTGTATCAGCATCATCAAACATCATGACACTGAGAAAAGGGGTCCGTCCTGTCAGTCAATATGCCGTGCAATTTCAAATTTTAGCATCAGAGCTCAAATGGAATGAGGAAGCCCTCACCTCGGCCTTCTGGCATGGGTTGTCAGACCGACTAAAGGATGATCTAGTCACTTGAGAGCTTCCTACTAATCTGAACGACATGATTTCATTGTGTATCAAAGTTGACCTACGCTTCAGGGAACGTCAGGCTGAAAAAAACAACTGACCGGCAAAGGTCATTTACCCCCTCCATTTCTACCCAACCCATTCCTTCTCCTACTGAAGAGGAGCCTATGCAGGTGAATCATACACACCTCTCCAAAGAAGAACGTCAGAGAAGAATGCAAAAGAACCTCTGTCTGTACTGCGGAGAGTCCGGTCACCTGCTGATCTCCTGCCCCCGTAAACCGGGAAATGCCAAATCCTAACTGACCCTGGAGACATCAAGTTAGGAGTTATGAACCCGTCTCCAAAAATTAAAGATTTCACGATTACCCTAGCCTTTGATCTTAAACCAAAACCTGTCTTTGCTACTGCTCTACTTGACTCGGGAGCAGCCGGAAATTTCATAACGTCTAGTTTCATAGATAAATTTCAGATTCCTTGTTTGTCTCTCAACCATGCCATCTCTCTGACTTCTATAGACGGACGCCCTCTAACTAACGGGATAGTCACCAAAGAGACTCAACCAGTATTGGTCCGAATTGGAGCACTTCATTCTGAGTCCTTAAAATTCCTGGTGATATTAGAGGCCTCTCAAGAAGTGGTTCTTGGTCTACCCTGGTTACGTCAACATAATCCCAGGATTGATTGGAGTTCTATGCAGATTCTGTCATGGGGTATGGATTGTCAGAAATCCTGTCTTCCAAAAATTCGACCTGTGAGAAAGACAGTTCCATTAGTTTCTTCTGCCATTCCCAAGGAATATCAGATGTTTGCCAATGTGTTCTCTGAGCAACAAGCAAATATCTTACCCCCTCATAGGGAATGGGACTGTCCAATTGAATTGATACCTGATAAGATACCACCTCGTGGTCGTACCTATCTGCTGTCCTTGCCTGAGACTCAAGCCATGACCGAGTACATCCAGGACAACCTGGCAAAGGGGTTCATTCACCCCTCTACTTCACCTGCCGGAGCTGGGTTTTTCTTCGTTGGCAAGAAGGACGGTGGTCTAAGACCATGTATCGATTATCGAGGCCTTAATGACATTACTGTAAAGAATCGATACCCTCTTCCCCTGATTACTGAGTTGTTTGATAGGGTCAAGGGCTCTGTCATTTTTTCTAAATTAGATCTGAGAGGGGCTTACAACCTCATTCGTATCCGAGCTGGCAATGAATGGAAGACCGCTTTTAATACCAGAGATGGACATTTCGAGTATTTAGTAATGCCTTTTGGATTGTGTAACGCCCCTGCTGTCTTTCAAAGTTTCGTTAATGAGATTTTCCGGGATCTGTTATATGTTTCGGTTGTTGTCTATCTGGATGACATACTGATTTTTTCACCCTCTGTGGCTAAACATCAAGAACATGTTAAAGAAGTTCTGATCCGTTTGAGAGAAAACCACCTTTACTGCAAACTGGAGAAGTGCGTCTTTGGAGTGCCCAGTGTACCTTTTCTCGGCTATGTAATATCTGGCTCCAGTTTAGAAATGGACCCCAAGAAGGTACAAGCAATTCTGGATTGGACCCGACCTCAGACACTGAAGGCCATCCAGAGATTGTTGGGCTTCGCCAATTATTATAGACGCTTCATTAAGGGATTTTCTACACTGCTGGCTCCCATTACAGCCTTGACCCGCAAAGGTGCTAATCCTGCCCAATGGTCTCCTGAGGCAGAGTCTGCCTTTCATCTTCTAAAACAGGCCTTTATCTCAGCACCAGTTCTTCGACAACCAGATCTGGACAGGCCTTTTTTGTTGGAAGTGGACGCATCATCTGAAGCTGTGGGAGCAGTCTTGTCTCAATGTTATGAGGACAAACGAGTCCATCCATGTGGGTTCTTTTCTAAAAAATTCTCACCTGCCGAAAGGAACTACGCCATAGGTGAGCAAGAACTACTAGCTGTAAAGTTGGCGTTGAAGGAATGGAGATATTTGCTAGAAGGCGCCAAGTTTCCATTTACTGTATTTACGGACCATAGAAATCTCCTATTTCTCAAAACCCTCCAATGTGTGAGTCCTCGTTTGGCCCGCTGGGCAATATTCTTTGCCAGATTTCAGTTCACCCTGACCTTCCGGTCTGGAGCACTTAATCAGAAGGCTGATGCCCTATCGAGATCTCTCCTCTGTGATGATCAATCTGAAAATCAAAGCAATACCCCTGTCTTGGAATCAAGAGTTTTTGCCTCATTACAAGTTCAGCCTCCTACGGGAAAATCATTTGTGGCCATGGAATTAAGGAAGCAGCTTCTCACTTGGGCACATTCCTCTCGCTTCGCAGGGCACTCAGGCACTCGGAAGACCTTGGAGTTCCTGAAAAGACACTATTGGTGGCCTTCTATGAAGGCAAATATAATGGAGTTCATCTCTTCCTGCTCCTCCTGTGCCCAGCATAAATCATCACGACAAGCTCCAGCTGGGGAATTGCTTCCATTACCTAATCTATCACGTCCATGGACGCATCTCTCCATGGATTTCGTCACAGACCTGCCAGTCTCTCAAGGTTTCAACACTATCTGGGTTGTAATAGACCGATTTTCTAAGATGGTCCACTATATACCGTTGAAGAAGTTACCTTCTGCCCCTGACCTGGCACAGTTGTTTGTCCAACACATATTTCGTCTACATGGCCTTCCTGCTGAAATTGTCTCTGACCGTGGTGTGCAGTTTACTGCAAAATTCAGGAGGGCTTTGTGTTCTGTTCTTCAAGTGAAGTTAAACTTTTCCACAGCCTACCATCCGCAAAGCAACGGCTCCACCGAGAGAGTTAATCAAGATCTAGAGACTTTCTTAAGAATTTTTATATCATCTTCCCAGGACAATTGGGCTGCCTTGCTGCTGTGGGCTGAGTTTGCACATAATGCTTCCTACCACTCGTCAACTAACCAAACGCCATTTCAGGTTGTATATGGCCTTCATCCTCGTGTTCCCGAATTTCGAAGCCTGCCTGTTTTCGATGTTCCGGCCGTAGAGGACACGGTGCGGAATTTTGCTGCCATCTGGACTCAAGTACGGTCTGATTTGTTGAAGGCATCCTCTCGCTATAAGACCCAGGCCGATAAGAAGCGTAGAATAGTTCCACGCATGCAAGTTGGAAGCCAGGTCTGGTTATCCACCCGGAATCTTCGTCTGAGGGTTCCTTCTATGAAATTTGCACCACGCTTCATCGGTCCCTTCTCCATAACAGAAGTCATTAATCCAGTGGCCTATCGTCTACAGTTACCCCCATACCTAAAAATCCCTAATTCCTTCCATATTTCCTTATTGAAGCCCCTGGTCCTGAATAAATTCCATAGTGCTCTACCTGCTTTTCCTCGAGTCAAGACGGAGAGAGGAGTTGAGTTTGAGGTCGCCCAGATCTTGGACTCTCGTCTACGCAGAGGTCATCTACAGTATTTGCTGGACTGGAAAGGTTACGGTCCAGAGGAACGTTGCTGGACCGATGCTCGTGATGTCCATGCTCCCGCGCTCATCAGGAGATTCCATTCTGCCCATCCGGAGAAGCCTGGTGAGTGTCCTGAGGCCAGCCCAAAAGGGGGGGGTACTGTCATGGCCAGGGTATTTCAGCATGGCGCTAGGCGAGTGTTACCTGTGAGGTCATTGTGGCGCAGGCTGTCTGGTGGCGGAGCTGGTGTCTGGCGGGGGGCTTTGGCTGCGCGCATTGTTGTGCGGGCCTGTTGTCACTCTGCGCTGGTAAGGCCTGGCGGCATCTCCGTTCCATTTGGCATGGGCACCGCCATCTTGCCTTCTGGCCATGTGATGCGGCTTGCCAATCCTGGTGAGTCACATGTTCCCTCCGGCCAGTAACAGCACGGCATGGGGTATTTAGGAAGGGTCAGTGCCTTCCTTCTTTGCCAGTGCAACGTGTATCTCAGCCTAGCTGAGAGGGAGTTCTCTGTGCTTTCCTGTTCCTGTGAATTCGCTGTCTGCCAGTCTGCCTGTCAGCTCCTAGCTCCCACTGGACTACCCCGCTTCCTCCATCACCCTTGCCCATACCTGAGTGCCTGAGCCTGCTGACATCCTGCGCTTCAGTTCACTACCTGCAAACCTGGCTTGTTTATTTTCAGTTCACTATCTGCAAACCTGGCTTGATTATTTTCAGTTTCACTACCTGCACACCTGGACAGCTCTAATTGTTTCTACTTGGACATTAACCCTTTTGCTCCCACCACAGAACTCTTGTGCACATTTATATATTCCTGGACTTTTATTTACTGCCACATTATATGTCTACTCAAGCACTTATTAAAGATCCTAGTTTTATTTTCAAATCTGCTTCTGTGATCGCTCCTGCTACCACCCCGGGTCCACAAACAACCCAGAACATAACAGGTGGAGCTTAAAATGGGGTGGTTCGGTATTAAGAAATTTTCCGTCCAGTGTCTCCCCTTTTTGCAATTCTAGAATTTCAGAGATATTTACCATGAAGGGCACTAATCCTACATTATTCTGTCCTTGTGGCATGTGAGAGCACACCCAACAGTCGGTTTGGTTCAAAATTTTGCCCTCCATGGTGTGATAATCCTCTAAAGGATACCCACCCCAATACTGATTATACTTGGGTTGACACCGTTGGATGCATCTCTCATCAATTACGGACCCACAGAACTCACACATACAATAATCCTCAGATGATAGAACTTCACACTATCTCTGAGTATCCAAAATAGCAGATCTCTTAACAATTACAGTACTAAGATTGGTCACACACTCCCCTGATTGGCATAATACTCCTCCTTTCGACTCTACTCAATTCTGCCATCAGCTCCCATCTCCTCTATCGGTCCCCTGTCACAGAAACCAGAAATCCCAGAACAAACCAGGATGATGGAAACTCCGGAAGAGAATATAAAAATGAACACAGCAGACCAGTCCATCGCCACAGCAAGGACCTGCAAATTTCTTTAGCTCAAGTATCTCACTGCCACCTTTTAATCCTCCCGGAACAAGCTCATGATTGACAGGTCCACGTTATCAGCCTTGTCTCCGCCTTGTTTCTCCACCGGTTGGTTGACCTTTTTGCAGTGAGTGGCATGGACCCAGGTATCTTTCTCGGCCACCTTCAAAGATGTGGTACTCGTCAGCAACACCTGATACAGACCCTCCCAATGATCAGTCAACCTGAATGCAAGAAATTTCTGATCATAACATATTCTCCAGGTTCAACATCATGACAGTTTGTTTCAGGCACTTCATGGGACAACAATTTCAGTTTCTGCTGTTGCTGTTTTAACTGTTTACTTATTTATATCATATACTTTATAGTTACCTCATTGTTACCTTTTAAATCTTCCTGCGGGCTTATAATCAAATGAGGTTGTCTACCAAACAGGATTTCAAAGGGGGGAAGATTTAGAGGGGGTCTAGGAGTGGTCCTTATGCTATGTAGGACCAACGGTAATGCTTCTGGCCATCCTAGACCAGTCTCTGCCAGGATTTTACTTAGTTTGTTTTTAATAGTTCCGTTCATCCTCTCCACCTTGGCACTGGCTTGCAGTAGGTAGGGGGTGTGAAGTTGACTATTAATACCCATCAGCTTACACATATTGTGAAAAACATCACCTGTGAAATGAGTGCCCCTATCACTCTCTATAATTTTAGGGATAACATCTGCACACAAACTCCTGATCAATTTTCTTGGCAGTAAACGCAGCAGTATTAGTGGCAGTTGGGTATGCCTCAACCCAATTGGAAAACACATCAGTGCACACTAATACATACTTGAGATTCCTGCAGGGTGGTAATTGGATGAAATCAATTTGTATTACCTGGAAAGGTCCATCAGTCGGAGGAATGTGAGATGGTTCGGTAGGGATCGTTTTACCAATGTTTTTCCTCAAGCAGGTCAGACAGGACATTGCTCTCTTTTCTGCTTGAGAAGAGAAACTCAGTGCGCACCAGTATGCTCTCACCAATTTGCACATACCTTGCTTTCCCAAACGAGCCAGACCATGCGCTGCTTCAGCCAGGCTGGGGTAGTATGCCTTGGGAGCCACTGGCTTACCTTGTCCATCCCTCCAGAGTCCAGAGGACTGTTGCTCACATCCCTTGGACCTCCAGACTGACTTTTGCTGGGTAGAACACAAATTTTGCATCTCAATTAATTTCAGCATATCAATTGTTTGGAAAGTCATGATTTGATCAGTTGGTACATTAATTTTTAATTCTGCTGCCCATTTTGCAGCTTCGTCTGCCCTGTTGTTGCCCAGTGACACCGGATCATCTTCACATGTATGGACTTTACACTTAATTACTGCCACTGCCTTTGGCAATTGGATTGCTGTTAATAGTTTGGAATGTGCAGTTGGTGTGCCTGCTGCTGTCATAAATTTTCTCAGACGCCATAACGCACCAAATTCGTCTACTACTCCAAAGGCGTACCTAGAATAAGTATAGATATTAGCAGATTTAACCTCCGCTAATTCCCCCTCCCTCTTTAGTGCCACCAGTTCCGCCACTTGGGCCGAGTGTGGTGGTCCTACAAGGTTTGGCTTCAATGATGTCTTCGTCATTTACAATAACATAACCTGTACATATCTCTCCAGTGTCAGTCTGTCTATGACAACTCCCATCCATGTAAAATGTCACATCTACATTTTCTAAAGGTGCATCCCGTATGTCAGGTCTTGCGGTAAAGGTTTGATTCAGATATTCCATAAAATCATGTGCATCAATATACCTGCAGAACTCACCTGCTGCCAGCGGCTCACCTCTCTCCACCCTTTGTGCATCATGTTGCACATATTGTAAATACGTAGCTGGATTTAACGTACTGCACCTTTTGATGGTGATGTTTGCCGGTGCTATTAGGGCTAGTTCCCAGTTTGTGAACCTAGCTGATGAGACATGTCTGGTTTGGGCAGAGTTTAGCAAAGCAGATACAGCATGCAGAGTATAGACAATCATATCATGGCCTAGTACTACATCCTCACTCTTACTGACCAATAGAGCAGTTGCTGCTACACTTCTTAAACATGTTGGGAGTGATCTTGCCACAGTGTCCAACTGTGCACTGTAGTATGCTACGGGCCTACTGGCATCACCATGTTTTTGTGTGAGGACACCTGCTGCGCAACCATCGGCTTCCGTACAGCAGGTGCTCTTGTCAGACTCTCCTTAAGATTAAGGAAAGCCTGCTCTGATTCCTCTGTGTGTATGACATGATCGGGCTTTGAAGAAGATACTAAGGCCCTGATTCAGAGCCGGACGCTCTGACCAGAGCGCTTGCTCTGAATCAGGGCCCACCTCCATAATTATGGAGCGTCCTCCTGGATGCTCGTATAGCTGTGGGTCACCACCCACAGCATATACGAGCATGCAGGATGATGGTCGCGATGGTCTTGACCATTGCAACCATCGCCACTGCGAGCCGAAGCCTGCGGTTGAGTTTCTCAACCGCAAGGCCCGGAGTGATTTTGGCTCTATCAGAGCCAAAATCACTCCCACTGACATCACTAGTGATGTCAGTGGGGCCGGCTTCAGACGGCAGGCGTTCCCTTGGGAACGCCTCCGACTGGGAGGCACGCCCCCAGCACGCCCACCAATGGGGGCCTGCTGTCAATCAACATCGACAGCACGCCCCCTTTGATCAGACACAATGAGCGAAGGAAAGTCCTTCGCTCGTCACGTCTCGCGCAGGCGCACGACGGAGCTCCCTCCTTCGTGCGCATGCGCAGTGCACACCATCGACCCACTTGCGAGCGGACAGCTGCTCACGAGTGGGTCTGAATCAGGCCCGAAGTCCTGTAATGGCAAGGCCAAAATAGAAAAACATGGGATCCACACATTACCAAGAAGGTACGAATTTGCTGTTGGTTCTGTGGCAGTGTCATGTTCTGTATGGCCTGGATTCTGTCATTTGTGAGATGATATAACCCCTGAGTTAGGCAGTGTCCCAAATATTTAACCCTGGACTGGCCTGGCTGTAGTTTGTCCTTAGCCACCTTGTGTCCTGTTTGCGAGAGATGAAGCAACAAAAGTTTAGTATCATTTAAACATGACATAAACAAATCAGAACATAACAATAAATCGTCCACATATATGTATTAGAACAGATCCATTGGCAGGTTGAAAAGATTGTAAACAGTCGTGTAAGGCCTGGGAAAAGATGCTGGGGCTGTCTATGAAACCTTGGCGCAATCGTGTCCATGTGTATTGTACACCCCTGTATGTAAAGTTTAATAGGTACTGACAGTCAGGATGAAGAGGTACAGAGAAGAAAGCAGAAGAGATGTCAATGACAGTGAAATTGCATTTGGTGGGATCTGCATGATAATGACAGCTGGATTTGGCACTATGGGAAATGGCTCTTTACCAGCTTATTAACCCCTCTAAGATTTTGAACCAGCCTATAAACCCTCCTGCCACTCTTCTTTACAGGAAAGATGGGACTATTGGCTACACTAGCTGTACAAACTAAAATTCCCTGCTGTAACAATCGCTCAATTATAGAATAAACCCCTAATTCTACCTCCTGTTTTAAAGGGTACTGGGGAATTTTTAGAGCTTGTCTACCACTTTTTAAATTTACCATTACGGGACTTACATTTGCCATTAATCCAGTGTCCTGTCCATCCTTGGTCCAAAGTGAATCTGGAATTTGGGACAGCATTTGATCTACCTGAGATGGATTCTCACTTAAACTGGTAGAGTGATACATTATCCTTTGGGGAGTGTCCAGCATATCCCTCACCTCATGCGCAACTCTCTCTGGGATATCTAAAAATACACCATCAGGGGTACAATATATGACACATCCCCTCTTACATAACAAATCCATCCCCAGTAGGTTAGTAGGAGCCGCTGCTGCCAGGAGAAAAGAATGTCTGGTATGCAATGGCCCGATAGTGACCTCTGTGGATTTTGTTAAAGGATAATGTTGCACTTTACCCATTACGCCCATTGCTGGTACTGTCTCATTGGTTACCTGTAAATTAGCGGGTAAATTTATCACTGACCTGGTCACCCCTGTGTCTACAAGAAAAGGATATTTAGTACCAGCTACATCAACCATAATTACCGGTTCTTCCCTAGTACTTCCCATTAACCTGACTATCTGTAGACTACAGGTATGACCTGACCCCTAGCGTTGTCTCCCACTCTCCAACATAGCATTAACGGACACAATTGGAGCTGGTGCCTGTTGGACATTTGCTGGTCTCTGTGTATATCTCTTATTGGGATATCCAGGTACTCCCTGGTTAGGGGGTCTTACCTTCTTCGCTGTACAGTTCCTACTCACATGTCCTGGCTGGTTGCAATTAAAGCACTTTCGTGAGTGGGGTGGATGAAAGGATTGCTGTGTGGGTTTAGCAGGAGGGAAAGGTGGTGGGTATGGGTAAGGATATTAAGGGAGATATGGTGGTTGTGGATAGTATGGGAGTTGTGGTGGTGCGTGATACGTGGGGTAGGGCTGTGTTTGCGGTGGTGTAGGATTAGTGAGGACATGTAGCTGTGCAGGTGTGTCTGCTGGCTGTGATGTTACAGTCATTCTTTCTAGAGCTTGAATACTAACAGCCATTAGTTTCTCGCTCTGGGTCTCTCTCTTTTTAGAGATTTTCATAGCTGATTCTATGAGGGTGTCTACAGTGACTCCCCTCCAGCCAGGCTGTGAGGTCTGAACTCGGGTCTTTAGGTTCTCTTTTAGACCATCCATAAGTATAGTGACAATCATTCCCCTGTGGTGAGTGCTATCTTTAATATCTTCTAACCCAGTGTACTGGGCGATAGCCTGCAGAGCTCGGTAATAATCCTCTGCAGATTCACTCTCTTTTTGTTTTATGGTGAAAATTTTGCTCCAGTTAACTACTACTGGAAAATATACACCCAATTGTGTTACAATGCGGGAAATGTTACCTTGGTTAACTTGGTCTGTTAAGGGAACATCTCCATCCAATGCACAAACTGTGATAAATTTTGTCACGTCAGTATTGCGTGGAAGACAAGCCCTTAACACCACTCGTCAATCTTTGTTGGTTGGCTCGTGAGAACTACCCAAATTTTTCAAAAATCTTTGACATTTGGTTAATTCCTTTTTAGGATTGGGGAAATCATTCATTATGCATTGCTACCTCCCTGGTGGGCACTACACCGTTCGCATCCGTATTCCCATTCGGAACAGTTATTGTCCGGATAGGATGCAGACCGGCCGCAGTGCTACTTTTGACCTTATTACCTGGCTGGGAGTTTAGTCTATTACTGCTATGTATAGGGTTAACAACTTCCTCTATGGGTGCAGTGGATGTTAACACTTCCTGTACTATTACTGATGGAGATGGCGGCACCACTTGTGCTTGCCGTGGCGGAGCATCTAACATGTGTACAGCATGGGAAATGGCAGACATAGCAATAGGCTCATCATCCGCATCATAATTATTTTCCTTATGATTACTTAAGAGAGGGTACAAATTACTTGTTATATTTTTATGGGTTTTTTAACAACTGTACCTGCACCCCCATCTGCATAGGGCGGCGGCGCTTCCATTAGCAGCACATCATTGTCTAACATCTCTACTGTTTGCATGGCTCCCATCCTGGGACAACCCCTATGTTTTTCAATAAAAGATTTAAACTGGTGAAAGACACTCAAGACACTTTCTCTTACCTGTGGACGTCTTTGAAACAGGGCGTATCCACAAACCCTATGAAAGACCTCTAGACGCCTCCACTCACCTATGGAAGATGCTGCTTCCATGCAGAAATCCCTTTTTAGCTACCTTTCAACTGCTAGGGAGTAATACTTACCCTTTGTTTTCCAGTTGATTTCGTCCACCCTCTCATCAATTCACAATCGCAGTTTAGCCAAAACAATGCAGTTCAATTACAGTCCTCAAATAAGCCTAACCGATTACTGAATACTGTAATCACACTGAGAGCCGAACCCTAACAAAAATAACAACCCATACACCTGCTTTGTGTATAGTAAACGGAAAGTCACTAGGCCGCTCCTTACGCCTAGCACTTAAGGATCCTTCGATACCCTTAACATTTAGAAACCATGTTAACCCCTAAATCAACAAATGCTCACTGTTACACACTTTTTTCCTGTGCAGAAAAACGTTCTCCCAGAATATGGCAACACTGATCGAGATACTTACAACACTGTTAACTATGAATAACACAATGCAATTTCAATGCAATTCAATGGCTTTGTTCAAAACACGTGGCAGCACTACCGGAAGTACGTGTACGCTATTGTGCGACTGGAAAACAAACTTTTTCCTTCCTTGTCCCTGGCTTCTAATCAGCACTCCTTTCACACAATAACCAGCAATGAACTCTCAGCAACAAAATGGTAACAGGTGACGGCTAAATGCGTCTCCTGTTATGGTGCCTCCACCCTTTTGCTGAGAGACAACTGACCGAGTGTTACCGTGTATCAGATAGCGTGATTCACACTGCGAGCCCCCAACTGTTATATCCTGATTAAACCTTGGTACAATCTTGCCTATAAACCTCTAGACAATCCTGCCTATAAACCTCTAAACATAGATTGCGCTAAGTAGCGCTATGACCAGTTGCACACCCCAATAAATGCTCTCAGACTTTGGCACTTGTGGTCCAACGCACAACAGTTATTATTCAAGAAAAGTACAGATAGTTACACGCTGTGATCTAAAGACAATTAGCACAAATAAATCATACAGACCCAAGGTACAGTTGTTATATACGCACGTGCTCTGGTCCCAGATACCGGCATCAGCAAGAAACCTCTGTCAACAGCACAGCAAGAAGACTCCAGACTGGGGTCAGAGAGCGCATATATATACTCTTTCCGGAATTGGCAATACAATGTACATGAGCTGGTATTGTTTCATTGGTTCTTCTTCTTTGGTCTTCTGTTACAACATAGTTCATTGGTCTGTTTGTACTTGAGAATTTCAGCCTCCCAGTGGCTCTTTGTGTACTTTTTCCTGCCACATAACTAAGCAATGAACACTTCATACATTGTACATTCTATCACCTAATTCCCTATAGTTCATAACTTGCAGATGCTTGTAGCGATTTCCCCACCGATAGAACTGCAGATCTGCAAATACACAGCTGAACAGAATGGCACCAAACATGATCTACTTGTTATGTACTAAACCATAAATATCATATAACATGCACTTCACATCATTGCAAATATAAATAACACTTTGGGTAATAACCTTTTTATGTAATTTGTGTATGTGTAAGTTTAAGATAATATTGCATAAAGTTGCTAATATGCGTGGTGCATTTATTTGTAAGTCTATTTATGATGGATTTAATATATATAGATTATATATATATATATATATATATATTATCCCTTACTAACATATTTTTAAAACTATAATGCAAGGTGTTACAAGCAGGTAGGTTCACTTTCAAGCAGGGTGGGGACCCCCAGCTGATTGTCGTTGCCACTGCGTCTGGTAAGCAAAACCTCTGACCATTGTTAATTCAGACAAATTCAATTGTGCATATCAATGTCTGGGTTATATTTCAATTGCCACAACCATACTTGTCTATGCGGGGCTTCCCAATTTATATGTAAATCACTCCTGGTGTATTGTTTTTTAATTACTTTTCTCAGACATGTATACAGAAGCTGTTCAGAGGATAGCAACTCATCTTAAATGGCCAATAGAGGAGTGGGTGGTACAATTGGCTCCTTATTTGATGGGTGAAGCCCAGTGGGCCTATGTGGATACACCCAAAGCCCAGGTGGTGAATTATCAGCAGCTAAAAGCTGCAATGCTGGCATAGGTAGGGCTGACAAGGCCTGGAAAAGCACAGAGGGATTCATTCAGAGACAGCTGTATGGTCTATGACCGCACGGCTGCCTCGATGTTATTCCAGTGTGCATGCGCACGAGGGAGCTGGCTCCTTCGTGCACATGCATGAGACCTGCTATGACCGACAGCGCCGGTCGTAGCAGGTCTCTTTCCAAAGGGGGCGAGCTGTCGATGTTGATTGACAGCTCGCCCCGTTTGGAAGGCAGGCCGGGGGGGTGGCAGCCCAAATGGAGGCGTTCCCCTGGGAACGCCTGCCATTTGTGGGAGGCCCCACTGACATCACTAGTGATGTCAGTGGAAAGCTTCTGGCTCTGACAGAGCCAGAAGCTCTCCGGGGCTTATGACAAGTGAGACCCTACCCTAGGGTCTTGTCGTAAGCCCCGATAGTCGCAATGGTCTATGACCATCGCGACCATCACCCTAGCGGTCGTTAGAGCTGTGGGTGTAAACCCACAGCCTAATGACCGAAACAGAGGCGGCCTGTCAGGATGCAAGTGGACGCCCAGTTTGTGAGCGACCGCTTGCATCCTCCGACTGCCTCTGAATGAGGGCCAGAGTTGTTATGACGAGCAATATTAGCTGGGGTCCGCAATGTGTGCTCAGCTAGCTGATCTAGCGAAGTTAACCTAGAATTGGTTACAGCCTAAATGAAATCCAC
This sequence comes from Taudactylus pleione, assembly GCA_031769625.1. Taxonomy (NCBI): domain Eukaryota; kingdom Metazoa; phylum Chordata; class Amphibia; order Anura; family Myobatrachidae; genus Taudactylus; species Taudactylus pleione. The sequence continues at coordinate 28,469,181 of JAUIMM010000092.1, read as the reverse complement.
CAGACAGGATTGTGGAAATCCTGGCAATTAACCACTCTGTGCAGAAGCTAAAGTAGGAGCTGCAAGAATGGGTTCTTCAGAGCAATCCATAGTCATTTAAGGAGCTTGCAGTAGCCAATGACCAATATTACACCCTGGGAAATATGGCCAAGACAGCAAAGAATGTTGTGAGACCAATATTCAGAAAATAATTAGCACAAGAAGTGGGCACAGGGGGAGAGGGTGACCCCAAAAGGGTGCTTTATGTGTTGGGTACCGGAGCACTTTCTGAGGAATTGTCCACATTGGCAGGAACCAATGGATTGTTCAGTTGGGTGACGGGGCCTCACATGCCCTGTCTGTGTGACCGTGTCTTTATCCCTGGATATACCAGTGCTGTTCCGAGTGCCAGTCCTTATATTGCAACAGGCAGTGTTGGCTGTGATAGATTCGGGCAGTGAAGTCACCCTGGTGTCCTGCACTCTGGTTACAGAAGGACTGATGGACTTGCTGTGGCCAGTAAAGGTCCTGTGTGTCCACAGGGACACTGAGGAATATGATCACATCTGTCTTCACATGACTGTGAGGGGACAAATGGTGCAAGTGATAGCGGCAATAGCACCAAGGTTGCTGTATCCCCTTATTCTGGGGTGAGAATTTTCCCTGTTCTGGGAGTTTATGTGGATCGGGATCCGGATCGGACTGGATTTGCCATCAACTGAAATACTGGCTAGGCATCCAACCCTACAAGATCCTGTTACTCACATTCCAGACCGGAGAGAGAAGTCAGAGAGCAGCAAGATCTGATTGCAGCCAGGCTTTGGCTGAAATCTGACCACTGTCACCTACCAGAAGGCATGAAGAGGAAGGAATTCTCAAAAAAGTATGGGTGGAAGCAGAAACCTGGCCAGCTGGTGGAGAAGAATGGTCTCCTGTGTCCTGGACTGTAACACTCCATGACTTTACTAGAGACCAATTAAAGAATTGTGCATTGGCAGATGCCTAAAAACATGTAATGGAAGTAAATGGAGTGTTGAAGGCTGAGTGACTGGCTGAAAGATATCCATACTTTAGAATAGAAGGGGACCTGCTATGTAGGGTAGGGTTGGTTCGAGGGAAAAGAGTTAAACAGCTCTTGGTGCCATGGGTACATGTTCCTTTGATATTGGCAGTGGCCCATGTATACCCCAAGGAAGGGTATTTAGGAAAAAACTCTCAATTGGGTACTCCAGAGGTTTTAGAGCCAGGCATCCTCATGGCAGTTAAGAAATACTGCCAAGCTTGCACAGTCTGCCAAGAGACTATACATAGACTTAAGTAAAGAGTTTCTTGGATACCCCTTCCTATAGTACCAGATTCAAAAGTAAAGCACCATTTAAAGGGGCAAAGGGGAAGCCGTTCATTGTCTGAGAGAGGTGGGGGCTCACCTTTCTCAGGTAATCAATGCTCAGATACAGCTCTATAAAGGCAGAAGCCGGGTCTGAGCATTTAATTCGGGAGATATCAACCATCCTGGTTGGTATCTGTTGCATGGATCAGGATTTTCATTTTATTGTTTAAGAAGACCTTGGATGCCTATTTTGGACATGGGGACCACTCCTGGTAATGTAGGTGAGTATGTGTGTGTGTGTATGTATGTATGTAATAAAACTGTACTTTCACGGTGTGTGTGTTTTGTGTTTTTTTAGACATTTCATTACAGGTGACCTACAGGTACCAGCGGGCCCTTAATGTCCCGCATGCTTGAACTTATGGTTCTCCAAGTACCAGCATGTGGGGGAGGCTTGCTGAGACCTGCAGTTTGACTGTAAAGACAATGTTGAAACCTCTATTATCAACACACCGCATACACTATCAACCCGCCGCCCACAACTCAGGGGTGGGATAGCCCCAGGCTATCAACCTAGGCCAGGGGTGCCCTGGAGTGGGGGATCCCTTTATTGGGGGGGCCCCAAATCCCCAGGGATCTCTGACCTGGGCATACTAGCATCAGGACTAATGTTACGGCTGGGGGGCCCGGTGAAAGGGCTCCCCTGACTGTGGCATCAGCCCCGCACTAGAAAGGGTCCAGTGCTGGTTTGAATTATAGGGGGACCCCTATGCAATTTTTTCCCCCTATAATTAAAACCAGGACTGGCCCTGCAGCCTGGTGCTGGTAGCCAAATTATGGTGGAACCCTACTCGTTTTGTTCCCTATAATTTTAGGTACTAGGACATGCTGACAAGTCCTGGGCTGGTTAGGCTTTTAGGGGGAGACCTCACATAACTTTTTTAATAAAAATTAACCCTTTTTTCTATTTACAGGCAGAAACATATATGGATCACAGTAATCTGAGATACATGGTTCACACTTCTTCAGGAGCCTAATCGCTATGTTATCTATACCTAGTGTCATTTCAGAGTGGTAATCTTTAACCTACATGTGATTCTAGTATTTACCTTGAGTTTATTGGTGGGTGGAGCTATAGGACCTGCAGCAGGTATATCAGAGGCAAGGGACAGTGGTTACTCACTATGCTTTGTGGTGTTGTTCTGTTCACACTGGCTTGGATTGTCCTGATGACGGTCCCTGGGAGGATCGAAACGTCGACAATATGGTGATGTTTTTAAAGATGATTCTATTAAAGATGTGATTTTATCTTTATTTTCTACCTGGTGAGTGCCCTTTTTTCTATTTTTGTATTTTTTGATTCTGCTGGATCTCTAAGGAGCACTGCCTATATATGTGACTTATAGTTGAAGCCTTGAGTGCGGACTTACGGTAATATATATATATATATATATAAATCCAAAAGGTAATCAGCACTCAAAGGAGATTATAACCAGTAGGCAAAAAAAGCAAAGTGTTTATTGCATGGTCTACGTTACGTTTCAGGGCATCCACCCTGTTGTCAGGACCCACTTGCACATACACAGGACAAACACAGACAATCACTTACCCTCCATAAATACCCACATAGGGGTCAGTCTGCTATCTCCGTCCACGCCCAGCCGCAAGTGAGTCAGCGTCTCCCACTGCCACACTTCCGGGAACCGTCAGCCTGAGTTGCTTAGCAACCCAATTTCTTGCGGCTCACACAGATAAGGCTGGCAGCACGGGAGTGCTGGCAGTTTTGGACATCTATATATAAACAGTCAGGTCCATAAATATTGGGACATTGACAGAATTTTCAGATTTTGGCCTCTATTCACCACCACAATGGTTTTGAAATGAAATAAATAAGATGTGCTATAACTGCAGACTTTCAGATTTAATTTGAGGGTAATTACATCCAAATCGGGTGAACGGTGTAGGAATTACAACTGTTTCAATATGTGCCTCCCACTTTTTAAGGGGCCAAAAGTAATGGGACTATCAACTCAAAAGCTATTTCATGGACAGGTGTGGGCTATTCCCTCGTTATTTCATTATCAATTAAGCAGGTAAATGGTCTGGAGTTGATTCTAGGTGTGACATTTGCATTTGGAATCAGTTGATGTCAACTCTCAATATGAGATCCAAAGAGCTGTCACTATCAGTGAAGCAAGCCATCATTAGGCTGAAAAATCAAAACAAACCCATCAGAGAGATCGCAAAAACATTAGGTGTGGCCATATCAACTGTTTGGAACATTCTTAAAAAGAAAGAATGCACCAGAGAGCTCAGCAACACCAAAAGACCCGGAAGACCACGGAAAACAACTGTGGTGGATGACAAAAGAATTATTTCCCTGGTGAAGAAAAACCCCTTCACAACAGTTGGCCAAATCAAGAACACTCTCCAGGAGGTTGACGTATATGTGTCAAAGTCAACAATCAAGAGAAGACTTCACAAGAGTGAATATAGAGTGTTCACCACAAGATGCAAACCATTGGTGAGCCACAAAAACAGGAAGACCAGATTAGAGTTTGCCAAACAACATCTAAAAAAGCCATTACAGTTCTGGAACAACATCCTATTGACAGATGAGACAAAGATCAACTTGTACCAGAGTGATGGGAAGAGAAGAGAAGGAAAGGAACTGCTCATGATCCAAAACATACCACATCATCAGTGAAGCATGGTGGTGGTAGTGTCATGGTGTGGGCATGTATGGCTGCCAATGGAACTGGTTCCCTTGTATTTATTGATGATGTGACTGCTGACAAAAGCAGCAGAATTAATTCTGAAGTGTTTCGGGCAATATTATATACTCATATTCAGTCAAATGCTTCAGAACTCATTGGACAGTGCCTCACTGTGCAGATGGACAATGACCCGAAGCATACTACAAAAGCAACCAAAGTGTTTTTTAAGGCTGAATAGTGGAATGTTATGCAATGGCCAAGTCAATCCCCTGACCTGAATCCGATTGAGCATGCATTTCACTTGATGAAGACAAAACTGAAGGGAAAATGCCCCAAGAACAAGCAGGAACTGAATACATTTGCAGTAGAGGCCTGGCAGAGCATCACCAGGGATGAAACCAAGCACCTGGTGATGTCTATGCGTTCCAGACTTCAGGCTGTAATTGCCTGCAATGGATTTGCAAAAAAGTATTAAAAAGTGAAAGTTAGATTTAGGATTGTTTAGTTTGTCCCATTACTTTTGGCCCCTTAAAAAGTGGGAGGCACATATAGAAACTGTTGTAATTCCTACACCGTTCACCTGATTTGGATGGAATTACCCTCAAATTAAATCTGAAAGTCTGCAGTTAAATCACATCTTTTTTGTTTCATTTCAAAGCCATTGTGGTGGTGAATAGAGGACAAAATATGAAAATTCTGTCAATGTCCCAATATTTATGCACCTGACTGTATATATATATATATATATATATATATATATATATATATATATATAACATTTAATCACTTTAATGATTACAGCTTCACAATTTCCTGAATGCTTCATAAGCGCTTCATAGTGGACAGTATAAAAAGTATTAAAATATGAATAATTGCAATACTAGTTAATTATCCATATGATATCAAGGAACATGATTAAAATGTGAGATATTGTAATTTAATGTCAAGATTTAAAAAAAATGACATCAATGTTACAATTTTTAATTGTACATATTACAATTTAACTAATGTATTAGTAGAAGCATTGAATTAACCCATAATGTTCAGGACATCTGCAACATGTATTATTCATTTCATTATGTTCTATTTTAAGAAGCTGTGCCTATAATTATAAAAAGACAAAATGGTATACCATACAGTTTAAAAATGAATCACAGCCCACTGGAGCAAACACAAGAACATGTTAATTTCTTTGGGGACACACAGAGTACAGTAATAGATTTTTATTCAGAAACTGTATGTTATATGAATATTTTTGGATTTCAGATTTCACATTAAGACTTCTTGATGTCAACTGAATAATTTGTATCAATGTCTATATTTCATGTTCATTTATGTTTATGAAACTTTCTGGATACAGTGAATTTTAATCCTCAAATTATTTAAATAAATGTGACATTTTTATTTAAACTACAGTGGCTTGATTACAACTTGAATCTAATCTACAATATACTGTATCGACACAATTATAAATGATCCCCTGGATCTATTCATTCTAAAATGTATGGGGAGGTCAATACTTCAATTAAAGAGTTTCATTACAGAATAGTTCTGATATATAACAGTGATGAACATTTCTGTTTCTTTTAATACAATTAGCTTTTATTAACATTTGGCACCTGTTTTTTATCAGAAGATTTCATAGTACACTGAAAAATGTTTTGAAATTAATGGGAAACCTCCGTAATAGAGAAGTAAATAAACAATAGGCAGAATACCCCTCACCAAAAACTATAATCAGCCAGAGCACTACATACAGTAGTATAGGCTGCTTCCCAATGAATGAAGGTAACAATGAGTGTTGGGTCCAATAAGATTTCCTCATCCCTTATACAAATATATGAGAAGAATATTAAACACACAAAGATTTAAAATATTTATTTTAGACTATATCATCGAAGAAGTATTTGCTACTAATAAAGTGCTATAAACAAGGTTTCCAATAATCTTTCATTATTTTGTATTGCTTTGTGTGCATTTTATTTACTTATTAAATATAATGATAATGTGGGAATAGTCTTTGTGATCATAATACTATTATATTGGGATCACTGAGACCAAAAAAAGTTTTACTATTATGCTACACCCTTAGTCCAGGAGAGCTGGTAAGAGCCAAATTACTGTCTAGTGTGGGGCTAATAGACTTTGTAGGGACCCTTTTTGGGGGGCCTATATAGACAAGATTCAGGCATGTTGATTCAGGCAAACTGGATCTGATACAAAATGAATTACTATGAGATCCCAGTCTGCAGTTTTTCCTGTTACAGTGCATCTGGCCTGCCCCATAGTAAATGTTGCTGGTTTCCATTTTAGCAGTGGCAACCCATTGTTGTTGTCCTGTCGTTTTATTGGGAATCAGCCCTGGATCTCAGGTGTTGGAGCTTTTGGGTGAGGGCATGCTAATATTTTTTTTTATTTAGCATTGAAAGAGACACATAAGTCATCATTATCTACTTAGTCCTCAAAAATAAGTCCTAAAAACATATCCAGTGAAGAACTTAATGATGATTATGAATGTCACATCTTGACAGCACATGGTGTTGATTAACACATATTAATTAATGAAGTTTATTTACTTTTCACTAGTACTTGATATACAGTATATTAAAATGTAAGATATTCTACAGATGGTAACTCAATCCACTTAAAATGATTAAAATGTTCCTCCATAGGTGTTGGAGGAATTGTGGCTCAGTTGATGTCTGACATCATGGGAAAAAGTGTCCTTCCTGACTCCCTCCTTACCTTATTACAGACTTCCCCCTGACTGGCATACAGTCTTTTCCTTTGAACAGGATACATGTTTTGTTCAGTGTCTTCTTCCTATAACTTTTTTTTAGAAATATTCCTTTCCTTAGAGAAACATTCCCTGCAATACCTGATGTGCCCATTTATAATCATCATGGCTTAGAAGCCTTCCTGTTGAAACATATACAACCAGTGGTGGCTCCAGAGGTGGGGCTGCAGTGCAGTCCAAAATTCAAATACGGGAGCCCCACTGACTGCCCTTCCAAACCCTACCAAACATCAGCAGCCAGGACCCACTGGCAGTTGGTGTGGCTCCCCTATTTCAATTTTGGACTGCGCTGTAGCCCCACCTCTGGAGCCACCACTTTCCTCATTAGTTTAATTTTTAACTAAAGTCCTGGGACCAAATGTAATAGAGTGAGAGTTTAGCAGTAAACTCTCACACTTTTTAAACGCAGCCAATGTAATAGAGTCCAAGAACATGCAAACGTGCATGTTTTTAGACTTAAAAACTCTCATGATTTAAACTCTCATCCAGATGTTTTCCCATATTGAAGATAAAACTTGACCAATGTGAGAGATTACTGCTAAACTCTCACATTTTCTTAACTCTCACCCTCTTACATTTGGCCTCCTGAATCAAGAATTCTCAATTATTGTACAAAAACTTAATTGTGGTATTCATATAGCTGTATTGTTTCCTCATATACCAAGATCATTGATAAACATGTTCCAAAGCTTTTTTATCCTTAGTATACTCCTTATAAACCTGTCATGATGCAAAATCTATAAATTCACCAATTTACAGAAAATACCCAATGGGATTAAAAATCATTTAATGATTTACTGGTTTCAGTATTCATAGATGGTTCCTATGCCTATTACCAGGAGTGTCAAGGGAAGGAAGGGGAGCGGTTACTAACGGCCCAGGCCTGTAAGAGGGCCAGCTGTTGAGGAATAAAATGGTCCCCCTTTTCAGTATATAGCGCTGTACCACAACCAATGTATAGTGGTAATAAATATGAACTACATATGGAACATTCTTGTGTTTCACTTATATAAAGGGAGCTGATTGCAAGTAATAAATATTCACTAGTCTTTAGTTAGTTTGAAAAAGATTTTATTTTTATTTTACAACATTAATATAAAAGAAGAGCTTAGTCCTATGTCCTAGAGTAAATACTCCTATTTCTTAAGCAACAATACAATTTACAGCATGTCATTTATATAATAAATAATTAAGAGAATCAATGTTATGTCCTAGAGCAGGGGTTCCAGACCATGGTCCACAAGGCACACTAATAGTCCAGGTTTTAGGGATAGCCATACTTGAGCACAAGTGACTTATACCACTTTCAGACAGAAAATGGCAAAAAAAACAGCTTTTTCCTCGCAATTTCGTTCCAGGATTTTTGCCATTTTCTGTCTCATACCCTTTTCACACAAGAAAATGAAAATCCCAGGTGATTCACTTTCACCTGGTAATTTGCTAAAAAAAATGTTTTTTTTCCCCATGTGAAAGGGTCAACCTGGGACTTAATTCCCGGGTCTACGACCCTGAAAAAAAACAGGGTTGGAGACCTGGGAATTTAGTCCCGGGTTGACCCTTTCACACAGGGAAAAATCCAAGGTTGTTTAGCAAATTACCAGATAAAAGTGAATTACCTGGGATTTTAATTTTCAGTGTGAAAGGGGTATTAATTAGTACCTTAGTTATTTTAATTTAACCATGTGTGCTCAACCATGGATATCACTAAAACCAGGACTGTTAGTGTGCCTTGAGTACCGAGGTTGGGAATCACTGACCTAGAGAAATAATATTTCCTATTAGTAGACATATACAATTTGATACTGAATCTTATGACAATGTTGTAACAAATAAGATTCAGAATCAAAATAATTCTAATATTACAAAATCTGAATTAAAAACAAATGAAACAGCTTCAATAAAAATATAACATATATGCATTTAAAAAACATAAAAAAAAACTAAAACATAAAAATGGAAAAATAAATAAACCATACAATGAAAGATTGGGGAAAAAATTATCTATCTTGTTGCACTGTCCAAATGCAAAAAGTTTCCCGAGGAGGATCACCTATGCATCTTCAGACAGATGAAGACTGAGTGGGGGGAACCATTTATATATAGATGTGTCCACATATATATCATGTGCTACAAGTCGCGTTACACATAACGCATGAGAGCTGTGTGACTCGGTAGTGCCTAGCATCTTTTCGTGCGACTTTTCACCTTCATATGCGTCCTATTCGCACAGTGATGCAAATAGAATGCACAAGCAGCTTCTGCTGATTAAAATTATATGTGCCTATATTCTGTGTGCATCAACATCCGAAATCCAAAATGCTATGTTACAGTGTCTGCGGCTTTGACACTCTAACGTAGCATTTCGCATGCAGATACACCCACCATTATACACAGAATATAGGCAAGCCGCATATCATTTCAATCAACAGAAGCTGCTTGTGTGTCCTGTTTGCATCACTGTGTGAATACGATGCATTTGATGGTAAAGAGTCGCACGAAAAGACACTTGGTGCTGCCGAGTTACAACACGGCATGGTGCAACTAGAAGGGCTGTTTAATGCGCAAGGAAGCTACTGCTGATGTATGAGGACACATTTGTAACCTAAGGATGGCAGAACTTTTAATTAAATATGCAGTCGAGATAGTTCCAAAAGAGCAAGAGATTGTTAAGTGAGGTAAATTTTAAAAGTGATTGCTGTAGTGAGAGTGGAGAAGGGATAGTTTAAACAAAAATGTGGTGGCATTGTGATTATTTGTGTAATGTATCAAATAAATTAAATAGACTGTCAGACCACTGTACTGTACATACTGTAACTAAAAAAAAAGTGTGAAAAGTAGTTTATAGTCTTTTGTAAGCCACTCCCCCTATCACACTCACTTCTCCTTTATGAGATGTATCAATCTGCCAAAAGAGGAAAAGTGTTAAAGTTATAGCAGCAAATCAGTTTGTAGCTACCATATATCTAGTATATTCTATACAATGGCAGGTAGAATCTGAATGGTTACTATGGACAATTTCTCTGCTTGTCCTCTTTAGAAGGTTTGATACAACTCCCCATAAAGGAGAAGTGTGTGTATATGTTTGTGTGTGGGGTGAAAGGGAAGAGGGATGCTTAGAATGAACTACTGTATAAACCAAGTAGGAAATGAATACAGATACAGGAAATGGGATCATTTTGTATCTAAAAGCCCTGTTTAGTTTGGAATATTCCACTGCTGTAAATATCTAAAGTGTATCCCAGACAGTTTTCTATAAATTACTGCATTTTAATTTTTTAATCTTCAGAGTAATGTCCAAACTCTGTAACTACTATGGGAAATAAACAATTAAAAGGTAGCGCTCTCTCAAAATGGCAGGAAATAAGTCCCTGGTGGAATATTTTATTAGAATGTATCATCACATATAATAAATTATGTTACATTATAATAAAATATTCTATAGGATACTTGTACCCTGCCATTTATAGAGAGCGCTATCTTATAATGGTTTGTTTCCTGTATTGAAGGATTGCACATCCCTATGTAAAAATGCTTTTATTTCCTTACTTCTTTTCCTTTACAAATTTGTATGAGGCGCGATGTTCTTTCTTCCCTTTTGTTATGCCACCATAATTTAATATGGGTGTAGTATGATATGTCAACAGTCATAATGTCGACATTCATCATGTTGATATGAGAGTGTTGACATGGTCATATTGTCAGTATTGACCATGTAAACATTCATGATGTAGACAGTGATGAAATGTCAACATATTAGAATGTCGACATATCTTCCCTGGTGGCCCAGCAGTGACTTAACTGCTCCTGATGGCTGCAGTGACTCCAGGACGTCTTCTGGGTCCCAGCAGTGATATGACCATGACTTCTGGGTCAGAGCTGTGTTTCTCTGGCGTTCCGGTAAGTAAATCTCTCCTATCCCTAACGCTAATCCCTACCCCTAACCCACTAACCCACCCTATAGTGCGTAACCCTAACCTTCCACGACAGCCAAAGCCTTACTCTCCCATTCACAGCCTAACCCGAAAGTCAACATTCTGATGTCATCATAACTGTTGACATTGTGTTATCGACATTATGAATGTCAACATTGTGAACCTTGTTTTTGATCTTACCACTCAATATTTGATCAACAGATCAAAATTTTTTATATTAAAATGGTATCTTAGCTTTTGGATACATAATAGAGTTACTTGCCTGTATTAACAGGACTATTAAGAAGAAAAAATTCAGAGTAGTTGAATACTGTTCTCCTACTTCTCCTTCACACAGTAGATAACCTCTGGCTCTATGAGCTTTGTCACTACTGCAACGGTGCCTCCAGTGAAGTCACTGCTGCAGATCCTCTATCTACAGGCAAAGCCACTCCTGGAGAATATCTATCCACTAAAACCTTCAGCTTGTCGAAGACTTTTGCCAACCTGTGTGTGGTTTCACAAAGCAAGCTGTTCAGCCCAGGCACTGAACTCCCTGATCTGTCTGTTTTGGTGCCTTTGCAGAATCTGACCTTGCAACTACCAGACAGGACTGTTAGTTAAAAGAATGACATGTGTGATATGTTGCTGTGCAGAGGCAGGGAGAATTGTGTTACAAGCTGCTGTGCAGAGGCAGGGAGGATTGTGTGACAAAATGCTGTGCAGAGGCAAGATGATTGTGTGACAAGATGCTATGTAGAGACAGGGAGGATTGTGTGACAAACTGCTGTGTAAATGGCAGGGAGGATTGAGTGACAAACTGCTGTGCAGAGGTTGGGAGGATTGTGTTACAAGCTGCTGTGCAGAGGCGGAAGGATTGTGTTACAAGTTGCTGTGCAGAGGCAGGGAGGATTGTGTTACAAGCTGCTGTGCAGAGGCGGGGAGGATTATGTGACAAGCTGCTGTGCAGAGGCAGGGAGGATTGTGTGACAAGCTGCTGTGCAGAGGCAGGGAGGATTATGTGACAAGCTGCTGTACTGAGGTAGGAGGATTGTGTGACAAGCTGCTGTACTGAGGCAGGAGGATTATGTGACAAGCTGCTGTGCAGAGGTTGGGAGGATTGTGTTACAAGTAGGGGTGTGCACTGGCCACTTTTCATGTTTTGGTTTTGGATCTGGATCTTTCTTCGTGTTTTGGATCTGGATTGGTTTTGCCAAAACCACCCTTCGGTGATTTGGGTTCTGGGTTTTGTGTTTTGGATCTGTATTTTTGTTAAAAAAAGCATAAAAACAGCTAAAATCACAGAATTTATGGGTTTTTCTGCTCCTATGCTATTATTAACCTCAATAACCTTAATTTCCACTCATTTCCAGTCTATTCTGAACACCTCACACCTCACAATAGTCTTTTTATGTCCAAAAGGTTGCACCGAGGTAGATGGATGACTATGCTAAGCAACACGAGTGGGCGGCACAAACACATGGCCCATCTAGGAGTGACACTGCAGTGGCAGACAGGATGGCAGTTTGAAAAACTAGGCCCCAAACAGTACATAATGCAAAGAAAAAAAAGAGGTGCAAGATGGAATTGTCCTTGGGCCCTCCCACCCACCCTTATGTTGTATAAACAGGACATGCACACTTTAACAAACCAATCATTTCAGCGCCAGGGTCTGCCACACGACTGTGGCTGAACTGATTGGTTCGTTTGGGCCCCCACAAAACAAGCTGGCAATTAATCTGGCCCTGCACAAACTGGCTCTATGGAGGCAAGATGTCATCCTCATCCTCCTCATTCACCGATTCCTCACCCTCTTCAGTGTTGTGTACATCCTCATCCTCACAGAGTATTAATTCGTCCCCACTGGAATCCACCACCACAGGTCCCTCTGTACGGTCTGGAGGCTGGTCTCCCTGGAAAAGTTGATAATTCATATTTATGAACATCATCTTCTCCACATTTTGTGGAAGCAACCTCCTACGCCTTTTACTGACAAGGTTCCCGGCTGCACTAAACACTCTTTCGGAGTGCATACTGGAGGGGGGGCAACTCAGGTAAAATAGAGCCAGTTTGTACAGGGGCCTCCAAATTACCTCTTTTTCCTGCCAGTACATGTACGGACTGCCTGACATGCCTACTTGGATGCTGTCACCGATGTAATCCTTTAACAGACAGACGCACGCTTCTCGCTGCTGCTTTGAGGATGCAAGTGCGGCTACAGCCCACACAATTCACAAGGACAGGAAAAAAGAGAATAATTTTTTTATTTTTTGTTAAGCGCACTTTGAGGGTTACACCACCCTTTAACAGACAGACGCACGCTTGTCACTGCTGCTTTAAGGATGCAGGTGCAGCTACAGCCCACACATTTCACAAAGACAGAACAAAAAAGAAGAATTTTTTATTGTTTGTGGAGCACACTTTGAGGGTGTCACCACCCTTTAACAGACAGACGCATGCTTGTCACTGCTGCTTTAAGGATGCAAGTGCGGCTACAGCCCACACATTTCACAAAGACAGAAAAAAAAAGAAGAATTTTTTTATTTTTTGTGGAGCACACTTTGAGGGTTACACCACCCTTTAACAGACAGATGCATGCTTGACGCTGCTGCTTTGAGGACAGTATCATATGCAGTGACAGTAGACTTGTCAGAAATTGTTGGCACATCCTTCAGTCCGGACCAGATGTCTAAACCGGCCCTTGACTTATGACACAGGCGCACGCTTGGCGCTGCTACTGTGTTGATGCACGTGCGGCTACATCGCACACAAGTCACAAACACATAAAAAAAATAGTTTTTTATTTTTTGGAGCCCTTTGAGGGTTACACCACCCTTTTACAGACCGACGCACGCTTGTCGCTGCTGCTTTGAGGATGCAAGTGCGGCTACAGCCCACACAATTCACAAAGACAGAAAAAAAGAAGAATTTTTTTATTGTTTGTGGAGCGCACTTTGAGGGTTACACCACCCTTTAACAGACAGACGCACGCTTGTCGCTGCTGCTTTAAGGATGCAGGTGCGGCTACAGCCCACACATTTCACAAAGACAGAAAAAAAAAGAATTTTTTTATTGTTTGTGGAGCGCACTTTGAGGGTTACACCACCCTTTAACAGACAGACGCATGCTTGTCGCTGCTGCTTTGAGGACAGTATCATATGCAGTGACAGTAGACTTGTCAGAAATTGTTGCCACGTCCTTCAGTCCGGACCAGATGTCCAAACCGGCCCTTGACTTATGACACAGGTGAACGCTTGGCGCTGCTACTGTGTTGATGCACATGCGGCTGCATCGCACACATGTCACAAACACATAAAAAAATAGTTTTTTATTTTTTGGAGCACTTTGAGGGTTACACCACCCTTTAACAGACAGATGCACGCTTGTCGCTGCTGCTTTGAGGATGCAAGTGCGGCTACAGCCCACACATTTCACGAAGACAGAAAAAGAAGAATTTTTTTATTGTTTGTGGAGCACACTTTGAGGGTTACACCACCTTTAACAGACAGACGCACGCTTGTCACTGCTGCTTTAAGGATGCAGGTGCGGCTACAGCCTACACATTTCACAAAGACAGAAAAAAAAAGAAGAATTTTTTTATTGTTTGTGGAGCACACTTTGAGGGTGTCACCACCCTTTAACAGACAGACGCATGCTTGTCACTGCTGCTTTGAGGATGCAGGTGGAATCTAGACGGGATTCGGAGCCGGGGACACACTACCTCCATCAATTGTCTAAATCCCACTGCACTAATGGCGGATACTGGACGCACATCTAACACCAACATAGCAGTCAAGGCCTCAGTTATACGTTTTGCTTCAGGATGACTGTTGTCGTACTTCATCCTCCTCGCTAAGGACTGTTGGAGGGTCAATTGTTTAGTAAAAGTAGTGGTGTTCCTACTTCCTCTCTGGGATGATGAACAACTCCCAGCAGCAGCAACAGCACTAGGAGGAAGTGGTTCTTGATCTTTCCCTATTTTATTTTTATCGGAGAAAGTTTGGTTCTCCATTTATGTTATATTGATATATACGTGCGGCTAAGGCGCACACAAACACAGAAAATATTTTTTTAGTTTTGCTGGATAGTGCACTTTGTGGGTTACACCACCCTTTAAGAAATGAGCCAGCCGGCTCTTTACTTATGGGACACAGGCGCACGCTTGGCGCTGCTCCTTTGTTGATGCACGTGCGGCTACAGTGCACACAATTCACAAACACAGAAAATATTTTTTATATTTTGTTTGGAGTGCCCTTTGGGGGTTACAGCACCCTTTAGTGGTCAATCCAGCCGGCCCTTTATTTATGTGACACAGGCGCACGCTTGGCACTATTTTGTTGATGCACGTGCGGCTACTGCGCACACAATTCACAAACACAGAAAATATTTTTTTATTTTGTTTGGAGTGTACTTTGGGGGTTACAGCACCCTTTAAAGGTCAAGCCAGCCGGCCCTTTACTTATGACACAGGAGCACGCTTGGCACTACTTTGTTGATGCACGTGCGGCTACTGTGCACACAATTCACAAACACAAAAAAATATATATTTTTATTTTGTTTGGAGTGCCCATTGGGGGTTACACCACCCTTTAACGGACAAGCCAGCCTTTTACTTATGGGACACAGGCGCATGCTTGGCGCTGCTCCTTCGTTGATGCACGTGCAGCCACAGTGCACACAATTCACAAGCACAGAAAGAAAATTTTTATTTTGTTTGGAGTGCCCTTTGGGGGTTACAGCACCCTTTAGCGGTCAACCCAGCCGGCCCTTTACTTATGGGACACAGGCGCACGCTTGGCACTACTTTTTTGATGCACGTGCAGCTACTGCGCACACAATTCACAAACACAAAAAAATATATTTTTTGATTTTGTTTGGAGTGCCCTTTGGGGGTTACAGCACCCTTTAATGGACTAGCCAGCCAGTCTTTTACTTATGGGACACAGGCGCACGCTTGGCACTACTTTGTTGATGCATGTGCAGCTACTGCGCACACAATTCACAAACACAAAAAAATATTTTTTTTTATTTTGTTTGGTGTGCCCTTTGGGGGTTACAGCACCCTTTAGCGGTCAATCCAGCTGGCCCTTTATTTATGGGACACAGGCGCACACTTGGCACTACTTTGTTGATGCACGTGCGGCTACTGCGCACACAATTCACAAACACAGAAAAAATATTTTTTTTTTAGCACTTGGGGGGAGCACCCCTGACGCACAGAGCACCCCCTGGACAACACTACAGCACCCCTTTAGGACTGGGACACTGCACAGGACTTTGGAGTGGACACAGCCCCTATGGACAACTGACTGCACAACACAGTCCAGCCAGCCCCTATGGACTTTGAAGTAGTGGACACAGCCCCTATGGACAACAGCAGCACAGCGCAGCACAGCACAACACTACACTGCACTACACTACACTACAACACTACACTACACAGCCCAGCCAGCCCTAACTCCCACCCTCCCTCTTCACTGTCCACTGAGTGAGAAAATGGCACCGACGTGGGTACCTTATATAGGATCCAAAACCCGCGAGACCCGGAAGGCGGGATGATGATGTTTTGCCTCGATTTCAGATCCGAGTCAGGCGGGAAAAGTCGAGCCTGACTCGGAACGGCTTCGGATCGGGGGGGCTCGGGGGGTTTTGGATTTCAGAAATCCGAACCCGCTCACCCCTAGTTACAAGCTGCTGTGCAGAGGCGGCGAGGATTGTGTGACAAGCTGCTGTGGATAGGTGGGGAGGATTGTGTGACAAGCTGCTGTGCAGAGGCGGGGAGGATTGTGTGACAAGCTACGTGCAGAGGCGGGGAGGATTATGTGACAAACTGCTGCATGTTGACATTACGACAATGGGCCGTATTCAATTTGGAGCGAAAAGCTATTTTCGCATTTTTTTTGCAAAAATGTTGCCGGTTTTTTTATTTCCATATTTAAATCCATTCCGTTTTCGCCTATGCGAAAAGTCAATGCACTGAAATAGGCGATACTTTCTCCACAGAGTAGTAGGTGAGAAAAAGTGTAAAGTCTATATTTTGGGATGAAGATGTTGAGAAACCACTCAAAACCCTTGGTACACCCCCGAATGGACAATTTGCTCCAAAAATGAATTAAAAAATTCCAGGAACACCCCCAAAAACACCTTTGAAATTTAGGGTGAAAATGAAAAAAGTGGCGGGACAACTTCAAAAACTAGCGGAATAAGCTCCTGGGGGTGTTTTTGGGATTGCAGGTGCTGGTATGACTACAAAATTTCACTTTTATAAAACTTCACTTTAGAAACAATTAAATATGCTAGCACCCATTTACAGGCACCCCAAATATGATGGAACTATTTATTTGCTCCAAAAAACACTGCTTTATGCCATTCTTCACCACTTTTGCCAAGACGCTAATAACAACCATTTACCATCACTTAAGTACCCTAACTAGTTCAAGTAGGACTAATACTAAACTACCATAATAATTTCCAAAATCAGCCCATCTTTTTCTGGGGTACAGAGTGATTCCCCCAATTCAACCTGCACTATCGCCTGTTTCACATTCGCCGGTTCCTATTGTCGCCTGTTTGGCAATTGAATACGGAGTAAATTGGGAGCGCGCATGAAAAGTTTTCGTGTCCAAAACATCCGAAGGCGCCGAAAAGTCAGGCAGGCAAATATTTTTCGCCTATGCAAAACTAATTGAATACGGCCCAAAGTTAACATTCTCATGATGATATGTTCGGCATGTCGACACGATGAATGTCGTGAAAATATAACACAACCGCTGAGTAATTGTATGGAAAGTTGGTGACCAGCTTTACACACAGTTATCACAACTGCAATCATAGATCTTGGAGAAAAACAATGATTTCTTTCCACTTCAGGCAAAGAACATCCATGCGGAGGAATATAAACAGCACATACACAACACATAAAGAATAATTACTAATGTCCTGGGCTTTTGTTTTTATTAATTACCTTGTACTGTTTTATCTGGTCCACAGAATGAGCTTAAAACTATGATTGGTTGTTACAATGTGACCAGCCCAGCCTGGCAGAGCCTGGTGCTGATTGATGCTTATGCAGGTGGACCCCTTGCTTGCTGTTCCTCTGGGTTACTGATAACCAGGCCAGGGTATCACTGACTAATTATTTAAGGAGAATGCTTCTTTAATTTATTTGTTTGTACAAATAATGTGATAATGAAAGACGGAAGTTGCAGCAGATATGCCTCTTACAAGGTCTACACTGAATAGGCTGTATATCCAGAAATAGTGCTACACTTACATGTACATGTCCCTACGGTAACTAACATTAGCATTCCCCCAATCTACCTTTCCTGATTGTAAGGAGCCGCAAGTTCAAGTTACATTTAACTCTAAATTCAGCTGTTTTTACTGCACATACACAACATATTCAACTCTAAATTAATATACTTATGTGTATCAATTATATGGACTAATGTTCAACTCGTAATTAACACCAATGTGTGGATATGCCATTCTGCAGCATAAAGAGATATACATCAGAACTCAAAATATGGTCATGTCAAATTTCTGCAAAGTGGCTTATTTGCTGTAAACTTTCATTTACTAAAACGTATGATTAATTTCTACATGAATTAGTGTTATTACCTAAATCTTAAGATAGTATTTTCAGTATTATATACAGAAATAATCATTACAAAGTCTAATATTATAAAACATGGCATATTTTATTTGCAACATGTACAATTCATCACACTAAATAAAAGCTTCCACTATATTGACCAATGCAGAATAAAAAGAAATAAACACAAACAACAATTACATATAAAGCCAAATAAGAAATCCATTGGTAACAAGCACAGAGAAATTGGCTAAAGCACAAAGCAATTTGTATTTTCACTCAACAACTTTGAGAGAGCTGAATGCGTTTGGAAAGATTAAGTATTGACCTTAACATGACTCAATTTTGATCATTATTTACATCTGACATACAGTATCACAATTAAACAACCATTCTGCCACTGCTGCTCTCTGAACACTAAAGGCCAACAGAATAGCAATGTGTGGTGGTGAATCACGGGATCAAAGATCGTTGTTGAATCAATAAAGTCAGCTCCACTATATTGATCATCCTCCAAGGCAATACATACTGATTACACTGAGAATTTGAGGGAAATGGAAGAAACAAGACACACACCTGTCAGTGATGGGGTCATTAACTTATGTCCAAAAACAATTTGCCGTGTAGCATGATCTTGAACTAACTACACGAGGTGAAAATGCTGTAACGATGGTGCTCAGTAATTGCAATTAGGATATGTTTCTACAAAGAATTTCCAACAGTTTTATTAAAATATTTCAATAACTTTAATGGACCAGATATATGCAGTATTGTATCTCAATGTTCAGACCAATTTTATTGGGTTAACTGAAAATAATTAGTCAATTTATTTTTCCAGTCTACCCAAGTTAATTGTACATTTTGTTTTGAGGACATGTATTTCTTATGGCTAAATAATAATAATAATAATAATAATAATAATAATAATCAAAGGTTGGGTACACAAATGAAGGTTTATGCCATTAATTCACTGCTATTTTTAATTAACTAGTTTTACCAGGTAGAAATGCCATGCTGTACATGTGTTTTTTATTAAAAAGATGTTATAGATGACAGAATCAGGCTAAATTGTTTTCTTCCTTATGTAACACCCTCTAGGAGATGTAGAGCCGTGATTTCCATTAGGCAGCTTTAGGTAGCTGTCTAGGGTGCAAGGGCCTAGGGGGTGCCACTGACAATGCATAGCATCAAAATTAAGGCTGTCTCTAAAAGAGGCATCCTAAATCTACTTCTTGTAATTCTACCAGCAACATGGATCTTACAAATTTCTGCTGCCACCACTGCACTCATTCCTTGCCCGCTGCTCTGGTCTGGCCAAAACCTCTTTCATGAAAATGCCTGTTGCAGGCTGCAGCCTGGCAGAGGGACTGTGCACCTCCCCTCCTCCCCTTCCTGTGGATGCCCATTCATTAATGCATGTAGAGAAAATGTTCCACTCCCCAGACAACGGGGACCTCAGAGGTGCTGCTGCTGCTGCTGACAGTGCTGGACTGAATCTCAGTGGAGCTTAGCAGTGCAGAGAATGAGGGAAGCCTTCTTTCTAATAGACACAGAAAGCTTTTTTTATTTTAAAACTTCAAATACTGATATAAGAGGATAAGGGTTCCCAATATGCTTAATGCACTCCTTATGCTGTATAAGTCCTTATTCAGTAAAATTAGTACATACAGTATATAGTGAACCTCTTATATTAGAGTGTTGTTTGAAGAAAACAATGCTTACTGCTATTACCTTTTGGGCTTTATCCCAGAAAGAAGACGGCGACACAGAGAGAAATCTTTAACATGTAGTAAGCTAATTATTTTTATTGTAAAAATACCTTATTCTGATATAACTACAAAAATAAAACATTTTGGGCTATATTAACTAGGGATGTACGCCGACCCCCTTGTTTTGGATTTGGATCTGTATCTCCTTCAAGGTTTTGTATCTGGATATAGTTTTACAAAACCACCCTTGCGTGTTTTGGTTTTGGTTTTGGATCTGTATTTTTTCCTAAAAAATCATAAAAGCAGCTGAAATCACATAATTTGGGTCTGTTTTTGTTCCTTCAGTATTATTAACCTCAATAACATTTAATTAGAGTAATTTCCAGTCAATTTTGACCAACTCACAGCTCACAATTTTGATTTCATCCAGTTTAGGCCAAAAGGTTGCATCAAGCTAGTTGGCTGAATAAGATAAGTGACAGCAGTGGGCGGCACTAACATGTGGCTGTTCAGCTTGCAACATGGCACAGAGTGGCACTGCAGTGGCAGACAGGTTGGCAGCATTATAAACTAAAAAATAAGAATGTCCCAAACAGCACATAATGCAAAGAAAAGAGGCTCAAGATGGAATTGTACTTGGGCCCTTTTGTGATACCCAGAGTAATTTCAAACAGTAATGGTCTCACTTTACCTGGTACTTGAATTTCTCCACCCAGCACAGATTCTAAGGTGCGGTTCAGAGACGTAAGGAAGGTGGGACTACACGAAAGGTATTTTTAACAGATGCCTTCATTGAAAGCTGGTTTATTTGAAGCAGATGTTTGTCTGTAAGAATCAGCAACTGTATACTCTAATTTGTTAATATGCAGATTTCAACATTACTCAATTACACTCCGTTAGTTCAGAACGAAACATATACATACATTTTTGCATCAAAGATCAGTAGTGCAAATCAGATTCAGGGGTAAACAAATATCTTCTCATTCAAGAATAAGGCACAGTAAATTACATTAGCAACCACTTTTCAGACATTATAAAATGTACATAAAAGAGCTCAACAATACTTAATATGTGAAGCAAATAACCTCAGTTAAATATTTCCTACAAACATCACAACACATTAAATGATTATAGTATACCTTATAGTATAAGTGCATTTATAACCAACTTTGCATATCTCAAAGAAACATTTATCAAGAAGCTGAATGTTTCCATAAATTGAGTCCAGTAGTAATAAAATGTCTCTTGAATCTTCACTGATCAGCACACAAAAACAAAGGAAGCTGAGGATCCATTAATAAGCGCTTATAATGAAAGTGAATTGCAATTTCCAGAACACTATGGATTCCAATATATATATATATATATATATATATATATATATATATATATAATGATTATTATTGTATTTGGTCAGTCACTACTGTAGTATTACAAATAGAACTAGATACCATGCTGTAATATTTAATCAGAGTCACTACTGCAGTAACGGAATACTAGCCTTTAATCCTGTGTAAGGTTGCTTGGTAATTATCAGGCTGTAATTTAAGGTCACTGCTGCTTCTCCCAGCCCAGTGTTTTACAACTATGGTGGATGATCCTTGGCAACAGGGGTGATCACAAGCAGAGGGGTGATTGTCAAACCAGAGTGCACAGACGGTCGCTGTTTGGCTCCTGTTTGCAGCTTCATGGGATGGGCATATGCCGGTCTTCCCAGCAGTTGCCTGGACCACCGCTACCCAGCAGGTCTCAGGGCTGCTTCGGCCACTTCCGCAGGTCTCCCGCTGCAGGGATAGTGCTGTTGTTTCCGGGTGTAAGCGGCTGATGCTCTGTCTCCCGAGTCCTTGGTTTGGCTGCGTACATGTCACTCACTGCTGATGTGGAAAGTACAGGCTTCACGCTGAGCTAAAACTAAATGATTGTGCTATACTGAGTAGTGTTATGGATCAAGTAAAAAGGTCTAGTTTAAATAAACAGATTTAATCTAAGGTAAATAAAAAAAAACATACATTTTAAAAGAGGAAGATAATCTCTTCGTCACACAAACATACAAATAAATACAAATGAATTCAAATAACTGCAATAGTCCCAGCTAAGCCGGTTAACTTGATGAAAAAAGGTCTCTAGAGGTGAAAAAATTGGAAACACCTGCTCCGTTTGTTTCCAGTGATTCTCGGAGCTTGTTAATGTGTATCCAGCTCTCAACCTAACCCACATAATATTCTCTACTCCCTATCTTCCCCTTCTGTGTCACTCCTGTCTGTCTGCCTCTCCCCTTTAGAATGTAAGCTCCCACGAGCTGGGACCTCTTCCCTCATGTGCTTCTCCTCACACTTTCTTCTACTCCTTACTCCTCATAAGGGCACCTAACACGTCTACGCCAACTTCCTGCTGCTTATTGTGAGTGCTTTAATCACTATTGCAGATATGTATATAATGTCCTTCACTGTACTGTAAGTTACTTGTGTTTTTTTATTCACTTATTAGTTTTATGTACTATGTAAGGCGCTGTGGAACACTTGTGGTGTCATATAAATAAAGGATAATAATAATAATCCACTTGTAAACAATGTATCAAATCTCCTCATGCATAATAAATCAGACCAGCCATGTATAAGCAGACATAAGGGCACACTGTAGTGATTAAAGTACTTTTACTGTAGAGATTAAAGTACTCTCCTCACTGCAGAGTTCCAGCGTCTGGGTCACTGGCTGTGCACAAGCTCAGTGACAATCAAAGTTCTCAGTCAAAACTGGAAGGCACTGGAATGTATCCGCAGTGATTTGACAATAGTAGTGAATGTTTAGGGGAGTCAATCTCAACCCCAGATCTGTCACTGCCACATGCAGAATAACTTTATCAGAGGGCGCAATAGTGTGAAGAAAGGCGGTGGGTATATTCCTTAATAGCCAAGTCAAACTTACTGCGTCCTGACCGAGCCTGCAGTGTGTTCCAGCTGGAAGTGCTGAAGCATTGTGAAGGAATGGAGAACAGAGTCTTCAGACCAGCAGGTGTGAAATTCTGC
Source organism: Taudactylus pleione (assembly GCA_031769625.1). NCBI lineage: Eukaryota > Metazoa > Chordata > Amphibia > Anura > Myobatrachidae > Taudactylus > Taudactylus pleione. The sequence continues at coordinate 28,446,118 of JAUIMM010000092.1, read as the reverse complement.
ATCTGTTAGAGATCCCATTTAGGCAGAGGTTTGTGGCTGGTGAATGCCAATATTAGGTGCAGGGAGAATAATCAGGGAGAACCCAAGTTCTAACGTGTTTCCCTTCCTACATGAAGGTTCATCAGAGGATCATGGGTAATCTTCCAGGAAAGAGTATTGCACTGCCCCGCACTAAGTGTCTGACAAATTTGGAGCATCCAGCATAACCAATACTCTATCTTCCAATAATCCAGTCAGGTGTGATCTGAAGAACTGTGTTTATTATTCAATAGAGGATCTTGCGTAGATGTACACAGATCGATGCGTATAAACAAGTGTGCACATGTGTGCGTGATGAGTGATAAGTGATGATATGACAAGTGATGATGAGTAATGGTAAGTGATGGTAAAACTGAAAACAAACAATGAAAAGCAATTACTATATGTACATGGGAATGCAAAGCAAACATATATATAACATGGGATATGCAAACAACATGAAACATACAGTATGCAAAGTATGGGCTGTAGTGTCACATAGTACAGCTAACATGCATAACATGACTGGCTAAGCAGATCTACAATATGATGGCAAGGTTGAAGCTTAGAACTCACCATCGGATGCTGTACCAGGTTGAGCATATGTAATAATGACTGTCTGGGACCATGTAAAAAGGAAAATGGCTGCTTACAGCTCCTTTAGACCAGAATGCATTTCTAGACTGCTAAGGGATGCTAAGAAGGTCAAAATGGATCAGATTTAAACTGCTGCTGTCCTGACCACTAGGTGGGGCTGATAATGTGAATTAGAGCAACATAACAAACCCTATGCTGAAGGCATGACACTCCCCGTCTGGTATCGCTGATACCACAAATATAAACTCTAAGTAGGTAGCAATAAGAACAGTTCAGACACTGGTCTGAGAAACAACATAGTCTCTCCTTGCTTACAAATCTTGACTTCGACCTTATGAACTTTTCCGTCCTTGCTCGGGAACGTCTTAGTGACAATACTCAAAGGTCACTCGTTACGTTGTGACTGGCAATCTCTGACAAGCACAATGTCACCAGGTTTTAGATTGGGTTGCCACTTGGTCCTTGGCTGCGGGGTAGAGATATATTGTCTTTTCCACCTGTCCCAAAAGGTGTTTGCTAGGCTTTGAACTTGCCTCCATTGTCATTTGAATAAGTCTTTGTTGGTGAACTCTCCAGAAGGAGCATAGATAGTCCCGGTCTTCTGAGTAAGAAGAGTAGTAGGAAGAAGAAGAAGCAGATCTTCTGGGTCATTAGAAACTGAAGTCAAAGGTCTAGCATTGACGACAGCTGAGACTTCAGCCATGAAAGTTATTAAACTCTCATAAGTAAGTCTTGCAGTACCTACTTGTAGGAATATGGAATCAAGGATTCTGTCTATCATGCCAATCATCCTTTCCCATGTACCTCCCATATGAGAAGAATGAGGCGGGTTGAAAGTCCATGTACAACTTTGCTCACTGAGGTATCTCTCTACACCTTTAGTGTTGATGTTTGAGTGAATTTGTAATTCTTTGGTTGCATAACATTTTGACAGTGATGCCAACCTATACATTCAGTCACTCTTAGAAATGTGGCACATTTAAATGAATGGGCTGTATGAGTTAGGCAGGTAATTGGTCTAAGAAGTGATTTCCAAGTTGAGAATCTTTGGAATCTGGCTCAAGTTGACAATGTGAGATCATGGTATGGATCATTGTCACAACTAGTACTGCAGCACAAAGTTCTAGCCTGGGTATGGTATGCTCTGGAAGTGGTGCTAACTTCGCTTTGCCCATGACAAACCCAATATGACACTGGCCTCTAAAATCCACAGTTTTAAGATATGCAATAGTGGCAATTGCTTGGATTGAAACATTAGAAAATACACATAGTCTCTGGTTTTGTACTTCTGTAGAAGGCACAGGAGCATATGAACGTGTAATATAAAGGTTGGTTAAGGTGGACAGAGAACTTTTCCACTCCTCCCACAAATCTCTTTTCTGAGGAGACAGTGCACATCCCAGTCAGATGACTCGCAGGTTAGGTCTCTGAGCAAGGTTTTACCTTGGATAGTGACAGGAGCAGCAAATCCTAAGGGGTCGTACAAGCTGTTTATAACAGACAAGACACCTCTGCGGGTATAGGGTCTTTCCCCACTGTTCACTTGGAAGGTAAAGGAGTCAGATTTTAAGTCCCCATAATAGTCCAAGGCTACATTGAGCTGGTGGAGAATCAGTTCCTAAATCTAAATCCCTTAAGTCACTGGTATGATCTTGAGAAGTGAAGGCTTCCATCACTCTCTTACTGTTGGAAGCTATTTTGTGAAGCCTGAGATTAGAGCAGGCAAGCATTTCCTGAGCTCTCTTGAGAAGGCTGATTGCTGTCTTATCCGTTGGCATAGATTTTAAACAGTCATCTACATAGAAATATTTTTACACAAGTTGTCTAACATCAGAACCATACTCTATCTCACCCTCTTGAGCTGAACATCTGAGTCCGTAGATTGCAACTGCATGGGAAGGGCTGTTACCAAAGATGTGTAGCCTCATGCGGTACTCTGCAAAATCTTTAGAGGGGTCTTTGTCTCTGAACTAAAGGAATCTAAGGAAATTCCTGTCACTTTCCCTCACGAGGAAGCAATGAAACATTTGTTGAATGTCAGCTGTGAAGGCAAGAGAGTCCTTACGGAAACGTATGAGTACCCCGAGGAGTTTGTTGTTAAGGTCTGGTCCTGTCAGGAGAACATCATTTAAGGAGATGCCTTCGAACATGACTCTGATCTGACCTGGTTTCTTTGGGTGGTATACTCCAAACATTGGTAAGTACCAGCATTCATCTGTGTCTTTAAGAATGGGAGCTATCTCAGCATGACCGTTCTCAAATATTTTGTCCATGAAAGAGAAGAAGTGATCTTTAATTTCTGGCATCCTGTGGAAGTTGCGTTTTAGTGAAGAGAAGCGTTTAAATACTTGTTCTCTGTTGTTAGGTATGCGCCATCTGTGTGTTTTAAAGGTAGAGGTGCAACCCAACTGTTGGCATCATCTTTGACTAGTCCCTTTTTCATTATTTCCAGGAATAGATTGTCCTCTATGGACATTGCGACTTGGTCATCCCTTTTTGTTCTTTGGAAGACTGTGCACCCCAAATGTTCTTGGTAGCTGTCACAGATGTGGTTGTCACTAGGAGAGTCTATGACAGTGCAGTGTGGTAGTTCCTTTATGAGGAAGTGATTGTGACATGGTTGAAATAGAGAAGGGCATCCGTTTTCTAAAGTGCAGGTAAGCATGCTGTTGATGGTAGCTGCTTTATGCACATTTCCAAGACATACTTCTCCTATTATGACCCATCCTAGGTCTAATCTTTGAGCATAAGGAGCATTGTGTGGACCGTTAATCTGACTTCTGATTTTGTGGACTCATAAGATATCTCTCCCAATGAGTAGAATTATCTGGGCTAGTGGGTCCAGTTCTGGTATCAGATGTGCTATACGTTTCAAATGTGCATGATGGATAGCTGCGTCTGGTGTAGGTATTTCAGACCTATTATCAGGGATCTCATTGCATTCAGTGATAGTGGGTCAGGGAAGGCATGTCTTTCTGTCTAAGGACTTGACTTGATAGCTGATTGCTCTTCTCCCCATTGTCTCAAAACTCCCTTCACAAATCCTTAAGGAGTATGGAGTGCTGGGTCCTTTGATATTAAAGGTCTCAAAGAAGGTTGATACAGCTAGAAACTTGTTACTTTGTTCATCTAGGATTGCATAAAGTTTGATGGCTTTCTCTGGTTGGCCATTAGGGTAGACTCTGACTAAACAGATTTTGGAGCAAGATTTGCCACTAATAGTATCTTTGCAGACTTCAGTACATTGTGAAGTTATCTCTGGTATGACTGCAGTAGTGTCTCTTTGCTCCACATTGAGCTCCCCGCCATGCTCTGTGTCACCATAACTGTGTTGTAAAGTCAATGGGGAAGGTCCAGGGTGTAGAGCTGTGTTGTGTTCTGTGCTGTGACATCCTATGCAGTTAACACTAACCTTACAATCCTTGGCAAGGTGGGTTGTAGAAGAGCAGCACTTGTAGCAGATGTCATTTTCTCTTAGGAATGCTTTGCAGTTCTCCAGGGACTTTTCTCTGCAGGCTCTGCATTTCAGGAGAGGATGCGGTTTGTTATTCAGGAGACACTGCTTGGCAGGATCTTTATCTTTATTCTCTAGACAAGTAGAATAGGTAGACCTGTTGTAAGAATCTGTATAATGCAGATTAGTCTTGTAAACTGCGACTGACATTTTGCGCGGGTTAGGTAGAATAGGGGTTGAGCTAGTCAGTGTAAAGGCAAAACTAGGATCATTCCTGGTCTTAGCTTGTTGGTGCACAAAGATAGAGAATGGTGGAAATGGCATGTTGTGCCACTGCTTATATTTGGAACCATGGATGAGCCATTGCTCCTGCAGATTGTAAGGTAGCATTTGCACTATAGGGTTAATGCCTCTGGCTTTGTCGAGGAAGGCAAGTCCTGGTAAGTCTCCCTTACACTTGGCTACTTGAAGCTCCATTAGTAAGTCACTTAATTCTCTCAGTCTCTGATAGCTTTTGTTAGGTAACCTAGAGAAATCATCAATTCTTTTGAATAGTGCACTTTCTATTATCTCTGGTGAGCCATAGCACTGATTTAATCTATCCCAGAATTTGTTAAGGCCATTCTCAGGGTGGTTAATATTGATCACTCTTATACTTCTAGCATGTTCAGCGGATTAATTCCCAAAACATTTAATTAAAAGGTCTATCTCTTCGCTATGTGAAAGGCCTAACCCTCTGATTACATTTTGGAAAGAGGATTGCCAGGCTCTGAAGCTCTCAGGGCGGTCATTGAACTTTGAGAGTCCGTTTGTGACCAGCTCACGGCGAGCAAGAAAGTTGGCAAAGTCTTGATTGGCTCTAGGAGATGCTGTTTGTGCATTAACATGGTGAGTAAATGGTGCATGATCATACCTGTTAGGATTGTATGGTTCCTGTTGGCTTGTATCATACCACTTTTGTGTGCGGGTAGTTGTGCCTTTGTTGTAGTTTGCAGATTCAGATACCTGGTGCGGGGGAAAGGTTGTCCCTCATGGTTTTCCTGTGTCTAGAGTTCTCTTGTTTGCAAGTTTGCAGTTCACTGTTGACTAGTGGGGGTGCTGCATGGTGTGTTTGGCTTGTTTCACTGATGAAATCTGAATGCATGCTTTGTACTGATTGAGCTTTGCTGTCCATTTTGGATGCTTGATTTACATTTTCTGATATGCATTGCAATGAATTCTGCGAACCAAGCTCTGCGTCAAGCACATTGTTCCTTCTTATATTAAGAAGTTCTACAGACTCTAAGAATGCTGCTTCAGTGATAGCAACTGCTGCCTCCTTCTCTGCAGTGAGCTTCTCACTAATTGCTTTTAGGTGTTGTTTCTCCATAACTCTTTCTGCATCCAGACGTGACCTCTCCATATCTCTTTCTGCATCCAGACGTGATCTTTCTGCATCCAGACGTGGCCTCTCCATATCTCTGTCTGCTTCCAGACGTGTTCTCTCTGCATCCAGATGTGACCTCTCCATATCTCTATCTGCATCCAGACGTGTTCTCTCTGCATCCAGATGTGACCTCTACATATCTCTTTCTGCATCCAGACGTGTTCTCTCTGCATCCAGATGTGACCTCTCCATATCTCTTTCTGCATCCAGACGTGTTCTCTCTGCATCCAGATGTGACCTCTCCATATCTCTTTCTGCATCCAGATGTGTTCTCTCTGCATCCAGATGTGACCTCTCCATATCTCTTTCTGCATCCAGACGTGTTCTTTCTGCATCCAGACGTGTTATTTATGCATCCAGACGTGACCTCTCCATATCTCTTTCTGCTTCCATACGTGTTCTCTCTGCATCCAGATGTGACCTCTCCATATCTCTTTCTGCATCCAGACGTGTTCTCTCTGCATCCAGATGTGACCTCTCCATATCTCTTTCTGCATCCAGACGTGTTCTTTCTGCATCCAGACGTGTTATTTATGCATCCAGACGTGACCTCTCCATATCTCTTTCTGCTTCCATACGTGTTCTCTCTGCATCCAGATGTGACCTCTCCATATCTCTTTCTGCATCCAGATGTGTTCTTTCTACATCCAGACGTGACCTCTCCATATCTCTTTCTGCTTCCAGACGTGTTCTCTCTGCATCCAGATGTGACCTCTACATATCTCTTTCTGCTTCCAGACGTGATCTCTCTATTCCTTTCTCTGCTTCTAAACGTGAGTTTTCTATTTTCAATTGCATCTCTTGTTCAGCAAAGGTGGCCTGCACTTTTGAAGCTTCTGCTTTTGCGCGTGCCATTATGGCTGCATTGCTGACAGATAAAGATTTGGAGGAACTAGAAACTTGGGACCTTGTTTTGTATGAAGATGTCATTTTCTGTGACATGATGATGGAATGGAAATGCTTGACTCTGTGTAGAGGCTGCTGTATTGTAATGTGCAGATAACTGAGCTGACACTGTAGCAGGTCTCTGAGTAGTCAGGACCTTGGGACTGTTGATAGGCTGTTTGACTGTGCAGGGACTGTTGTCTTGCCATATGCAGGTGGCTGTACTGACAGTGTGAAATTCCTGTGTAGTCAATGGTGGTACTCCTATTGCTGAGCTGCCATGGTTAGACTGTATAGAAACTCTTGTGCTGTCATATGCAGATAGCTCTGGCTGGCAGTGTAACAGATCTGTGAGTCTGTATGTGTCCCACTTGCTGACAGAAAAGTTGCTGACAAAGTCAGATATATGCATCACATGCTGGGAGCATCCAATGTTTTACTGTACTGCCCGCACTAAGTGTCTGACAAATTTGGAGCAGCCAGCATAAACAATACTCTATCTTCCAATAATCCAGTCAGATGTGATCTGAATAACTGAGTTTATTATTCAATAGAGGAACTTGTGTAGATGTACACAGATCGATGCGTATAAACAAGTGTGTGCGCATGTGTGCATGATGAGTGATAAGTGATGATATGACAAGTGATGATGAGTAATGATAAGTGATGGTAAAACTGAAAACAAACAATGAAAAGCAATTACTATATGTACATGGGAATGCAAAGCAAACATATATATAACATGGGATATGCAAACAAAATGAAACATACAGTATGCAAAGTATGGGCTGTAGTGTCACATAGTACAGCTAACATGCATAACATAACTGGCTAAGCAGATTTACAATATGATGGCAAGGTTGAAGCTTAGAACTCACCATCGGATGCTGTACCAGGTTGGGCATACTGTATGTAATGATGACTGTCTGGGACCATGTGAAAAGGAAAATGGCTGCTTACAGCTCCTTTAGCCCAGAATGCATTGCTAGACTGCTAAGGAATGTTAAGTATGTCAAAATGGATCAGATTTAAACTGCTGCTGTCCTGACCACTAGGTGGGACTGCTAATGTGAATTAGTGCACCATAACAAACCCTATGCTGAAGGTATGACAAGTATAAATAGTTTCCTCAATTAATTAATCAATCACATCTTGACAGGTTCCTTTACAGACATAGAGGAGATTAACCCCACTTAACTAGTTAGTACACCACAAGCAGAAAAGTATTACAAATTACTCTAAATATTCACATTAATGATCATTTACTATTGCAAACATACTGTTTATGAACCAGACCTCTATAAGAATCTAAATATAGATAATATCAGAGAGCATTACCTCAAGCAAAAAAAAAAAAAAAACTCAAACAATAATAAAAAATATAAAATAAATATATATAAAAAAAAAAAAATAGATAATAAATAAATAAAAAGTAATAATCATTAAATGGGTAATAATGTATTTAAAACAATTTCACCCCCAAATTATTTTTCTTCAAGAACTGTACTGGGTGGAGGGAAGTGGTTCCTCTCTTAGAGCCCCCTGGTTGGACCAGTGTATCTCAGCCGATTTCCATAGAAAAGCCAGAAGGGTGGCAATATTATTTGACAAAAACCTTCATTCAATGGCGGACCCTAATGGCCATTATTTGATTCTTGATGTGGAAATATGGGGTTCCAAATACACATTGGTAAATGTTTATGCCCCCAATCTAGCTACTTCTGACTTGTTGCAGGACTTAACCAATCTTTTATTACAACGTACTAATTTCCCTCTTATTTTGGGGGGGGATTTAAATTCAGTGGATGACTCCATCTTGGACAAAAGGCCTCCACTACTCCATACTGGCTCTGCCTTATGGAAACAAGTTCAAATGATGAGATCCACTCTCCAGCTTATGGATATCTGGCGACTCCTAAATCCTACAGATAGATCTTTTACATTTTATTCTGGAGTCCAGGATTGATACTATTTTGATAGCTGACTCCCTGGTAACTCAGGTTAAGCATACCAATTTTCATAGCATATTAGTCTCCGATCACACCCCAGTTTCCTTAATACTCGAAAGGTCAATACAATCAGGCAATTCTATATCTTGGCGCTTTCCCAGTTATCTTTATCAATCTGATGACTTTCGTAGATTTCTAACAATTGGTCGAATTATCTAGATGACAACTTGGATTACTGGGATAGACCAACCATATGTTGGGGTGCAGCCAAAACTGTTCTTCACGGCCAAATAATAGAGTATGTCACTAGACAGAAAAAGAGATCGGGTGCAATGTATTGCTATTTGCATGATTCATTGACCAAAGCCCTCCAGGTGCACTTGACCTCTCATAATGAGGAATCTCTACAATTATATATCCAAGCCAAGCCTGTGTTCAAAAGCAGTCCTGGGAGACCATGGTGTGGTGAATGAAAAGTGGCCGCTCTCACACTGGATGTTTCCCTTTGTGTACAGGAGACTCCAGGTAGATTAATGCAATATTTTTCCAACTGCGCTGGATAGTAGCGCAAGTGAGTGAACAGGTAAGTACCCAGTTAGGTACATGAATCACATGCAGGGTCACAAGTGGATTTTAAAACCCCATGAATGTCGACATGTTTCGCTCCACCAGGGAGCTTTTTCAAGGGAAACATCCAGTGTGAGAGTGGCCATTTTCATTCACCACACCATGGTTTCCAAGGATTGCTTTTGAACACAGGCAGATGGTATTGCTCTGCTACTTCTACAATTTGAACTTATGTGGCGAGAGCATACTTTAGCTACTAAAGGCATTCATAGTACATGAAAATACTTTCTTAACTGATATTATGCAGATGGATAAGAGTTTATACAGACAGATCTATACCAACTAAATGAAAGATATCTCCCTCTTTTCCATCAGGACATTTGCTGATGCACTAAGCTTTATGAACAATGATTATGTGCATGTCACAAGTGATTTAAATTTAATTGCTACCAGTGCTATTTTATACAATTACTGTGTGTTTTAGATATGTGTTTTTTGTATTATTATGTCTATTGTTTACTTATATCTGTTGTAGTCTGTGGATACATTTGTTTTTTATATTTAGAGGAGCCTTGATAGTTGATTAATTTCAAACAAGTGATATATATGAGATATTATATTTTATAGCGCAGTCCTAATTTGTATTTTTTTGTGAATTCTTTTAGACCAGACCAGTTGTCAAAACATGGTTGTGTTGAGTCATCTGCATCACCAGTTGGTCTTTTTTTGGGAAATTTTAGTTTTTTCCTGGCAGGCGCACTTGCTGGAGAAACTGAAGGAGTCATCGCTACATCACGTGCTGCTTGAGCTGACAATTTTCTTACCAACAGCTCTTTGCATCTATTCAGATCTGTGTCCGCTGGGAAGAAAGATATGACTTATGACTTAAACCTAGGATCCAGATCGGTCGCCAAAATGTATTGATTCAATTGTAAGATCCTGACAACCCTTGAATCCTGGTGAAGCGAATAAAGGACTTGATCTACAATTCTGACATGTTTAGTGGAATCGCTTCATTTAAGCTCCCCCATCAGTTTCACGAGTTGATTTTCTAATGGTCTAATCAGCGGAATTACCTGACTCAAGCTGGCAGTGTCTGAACTCACTTCACAGGTGACTACGAAGGGTTTCAGCACTTTGCACAACATGAAAAGTATTTTCCACTGAGCTTGAGTAATGTACATTCCCCTTCCTCTTCCTCTGTTAAAGTTCATTGTGTAGCTTTGTATGTCTTTTTGCTGTTCCTCCATCCACTGAAGCATATAAAGGGTGGAGTTCCACCTTGATACTACCTCTTGCTTCAGCTGGTGACAGGGCAAATTCAACATTTCTTGCAGGTGCTGCAATCTTCTACATGAACTTGCTGAATGGTGAAAATGTGCAGACATTTTGTGGGCCACAGAGAACATATCCTGCACGGCCCTGTAATTTAAAAATAAAATTTGCACCACCAAGTTGATTGTGTGAGTAAAACATGGGACATGTTGGAATTCACCCTGCTGTAATGCTTTAACAATATTGGTGTATTATCAGAAGTCACAAATCCTAAGGAGAGTCCAAGAGGGGTAAGCTATTTTGCAATGACTTCCCTGAGTTTTTCTAAGAGGTTGTCAGCGATATGCCTCATAGTGAAACCAGTGATACATAGAGTAGAATGCCTTTGAATGATCTGATGTTTCTTAGATGCTGCTGCTTTTGGTGCCGCTGAAGGCAATACACCCACCCAGTGGGCTGTTACAGTCATGTAATCTTGCTTTTGTCCTGGGTACAGTGGGTACAATGGCATTTTGGTGGACACTAATTAAGTTTTTTTTAATGTCCCTTTTCAGGCTGGGAATTGCTTTTCTAGTAAAGTGGAACCTTGATGGGATTAAGTAGCGCAGACACGGGACCTCAATTAACTGTCTAAAACCCACTGCACTAATGGCGGATATCGGACGCATATCTAATACCAGCATAGATGTTATGGCATCAGTGATCCGCTGTGCAACTGGGTGACTGCTGTCATACTTGCTCCCCCTTGCAAAGGATTGTTTAACAGTCAATTGTTTTTTTGAACTACTACTAGTAGTTTTCCTGTTCCCCTTCTGGGATGAATATCCACTCCCTGCAGCAGCAGGCTTAGCGCTTAAGGATTCCTCTGAGGAATCCAGGATAGGGGAGGACTGAGTTAGACTTAATAAATTGGATGCAGGACTAGTTACAATCATGATTGAGGATATTGTTCATGAACGTGATGGTGGTGAAGATGCCAGTTGCTTGAATCTAACAGAGAGAAGGGAGCTAGCTGGTGCTGGACTGCTTGTTGTTACTTTTTTAGCTAAAATTTCTGAATTTTGCAAACACATTGGATGAATGCACTGTAGATGATGTAACAGGGAGGAGGTTTCTAGATGGTCAAGTTAATTACTCTGGAATGACAGTGTGTACAGATGGCTTGACAATTGTTGTCTGGATTTGGGTAGAAATTATTCCAAACATAAGAAGTGGATTTTTTTTGTTTCATGACCAGGCATGACAATGGGATTTTCCTTATCATGGGCAACAACTGTTTCCACTGGGGCCTGATTTACACAAACAACATCCTCATCAACAGCATCCTCATCATTAGCATCCTCATCATCAACATCCTTATTAGCTCCAGCTACACAAATATCTTCATCATCCTGGAGCACTTCCACAGAAGCATCCTCGATTTCTAAGTTAGCATGTTGACTTGTCTGCTCATTCCCACATCTGCAGAGAACGCACAAGTGATGGAAGGAGGCTCATATTCAAGAACAGTTTTTGAAAGGTCAGGCTTACACATGACACACTTAGAATCTCCTCAGGGATCTGTGACATTTCTGAGTGCACAGTTGGTTAACAATTTAAATTTTTTTAAATGTCTACAGCAGGGGTTCCTAACCACAGTCCTCAAGGCACACTAACAGTCTAGGTTCTAAGGATAGCCATACTTGAGCACAGGTGTCTTAATTAGTTATTTTGATTTAACCATCTGTGCTCAAGCATGAATATCACTAATACCTGGACTGTTAGTATGCCTTGAGGACTGAGGTTGGGAATCACTGGTCTGCAGGGAGTAGGGCTTATATCATCATAAGAGGCAGAACCACCAGTCATAAATAATGGCCAATGCCTTAGCTTTTCCTTGCCACTTTGTTTGGTGAAAGGCATTCTCTATTTGCCAATTTTATGTTGTTCTGCAGATAACACAACACAAACAAAATATCAGAGCACTGATCTAACTGGTGACAATAAATAACTAATCAAATTGCAGCTTTCTTGCTCCCTTACTCTTAAATAGAAATATTTTATGAAACACCTTCATAAAAGGAAAGCGCTATTCAAATATTTGGAATTGAAATATTCAATTTATTAAAATTAATAAACTTCACATAATAAAAAAGACATACAAATCTTTAAAAATAACATAAAGTAAAAATAGCAGCAATAATTATTAGATTAAATTATAAATTAAGTATTCCAGGATAATAGTTCCCAATCATGCAGCCAGGTTTCCAATGGACATGTTTACTTGATTGTATCCCTTTTCTGTTGGTATTTCCTAGTAATGCTACCAGGTCCCCAGTGAACAGAGTTAATCACTTATATCACCTGCTGCTGGTATTCTGAATAGTGCAGCCAGATCCATGTAGATATTAAACAGTGGGTACTTCTCATCTGGGTCTGGTTTTCTGTCCTCAGATTGATAAGGGTGATATTTAACGCGTTTCTCCACCCAAACATAGCGTCAGTGGATTCTTCAGATATGGGAATTGGGAAACACCAGCAGCAGGTGATATAAGTGATTAATCTTGCTCACTGGGGATATGGAATGTATCTATATTCAGCGATTACAAAGAGCCTGCCAGAGTGTGTTTTACATAAGAGACTGAATACAGTTTTATAAAGCAACATCATATATATAATTAATTGTGAAAAGGATTCTAATAATCAATTGAATTTCATAATTACTAAGTGACTGTTCATAAAGGACTTTTTTTAGATATAAACAAGGCCTTATCAATTTTTATTAAACAGTATAGTTTTAAGATCAAGTTTTTTTAAATAATAAGTGTTTTTATATATGAGAAAGTGGCTGTTGGCTGCATATCATCAATCAATGCATGATTAACAAGTTGTGAAAATAAACCAATAATTAAAATACAGTATGTTGGTATCTGCCAGAAAGCACATGTGTACAAAAATCTCCTTATCAACAAGTCTATATGAATATTAAGTAATGTGAACATTTTTAAATATTATCCTGCAATACTGCATTTATAATTCAATCTAATAATTATTGCTGCTATTTTTACTTTATTATTTTTAAAGATTCTTATGTCTTTTTTTATTATGTGAAGTTTATTAATTTAATATTTCAATTCCAATTAAATTAATAGTGCATTCCTTTTATGAAGGTGCTTTAGAAAATATTTATTTATATTTCCGCAGATAACTTTCTCTTTGATGCTTTTTCTTTACGAATCTAAAAGATTGTTTTTTCAATTTTAGATGCCCTGACTTAAGCCCTGTTTGTCCTTGGGCATTGACTTTAGTAGATGACGTAGACAGGCTAGTATCATCATGACTGGTGGCATTGGCAGCAGCTCCAGCACTAGTATGTGATTCCTCCTCTCCTCTCAACTGATCAATAAACATGAAGTAAGTGGGGTAGAGCACACAAGTCAATTTATACCAATTTTAAATATTACACTGTGGTATCAATTACCTACAGTGTCACAATATTTTTTATGAATTAAACACTGCCCTACCACTTAGTGTCACAATATTTTTTATGAATACACTTACAATGTCACAATTTTTTTATGAATACACTGTGCTACCACTTACAGTGTCACAATATGTGTTGAATATTATACTGCATTTCCACTTAAAGTGTCACAATATTTTTTAATGAATACACTGCATTACCACTTATAGTGTCCCAATACATGTTGAATATTATACTGCATTTCCACTTGCAGTGTCACAATATTTTTTAGAAATATATTACACTGCGGTATTACTGACCAACAGTGTCACAATACTTGTATGAATGATATTACACTGCAGTATTACTGACCAACAGCATCACTCACAATACTTTATGAACTTTACACTGCAGTGTGATAAACCTACAGCTTCACTCAAAATATGTCCAGCAGCGTCACAGTGTTTTGGATACACTGGGGTGGGGGTACGGCTCACAGCATCACAGTGTGGTGTACAGGACAAAAAATATATCTTTTTAACTTTTTTAACATTATTTTATACATTTTTTTAAAACTTTTAGTTACTTTTTTTTACAGCCCATGGACGGACAGCACACTAGATGGACAGCACAACCCTGGACAGCACACCACTTGATGGACTGCACAGCACACCCCTGGATTAGCAAAGCAATGATAAATAACACAGCCCCCTGGACAGAGCACAGCACACCCTGCCTGAATTGGACAACAAAGCACAGCACAACACACCCCTGTATTGGACAACACAGCACAGCACACCTCTTTATTGGACAACACAGCACAGCACTGCACACCTCTGTATTGGACAACACAGCCCAGCAATGCACACCCCTGTTTTGGACAACACAGCCCCCCTTGGACGAAGCACAGCCCTGACAGCCCAGAACTCAGCAAGCAAATGGAGCCAATCACTGTTGGGAGGGACTTATATACAATCCCAAATCCACAGCGGGATGATGAATTTTTGCCTTATTTTGGGATCTGAGTTAGGTAGGAAAACTCGAGCCGGACTCGGATCCCGGCCCGGTTCGCAAAGTTCAGGTGGGTCCAGTTCTCAGAGAACCGGACCCTCTTATCTCTAATATTAAGTAAGCAGTGTTTTTTCAAAATCCTCAATTAGATTACTTATATTTCACAGCACCATTCTACATATAAGTTCCAGGTTGCCATTCTCTTACAAATAGAAAAACACTCAAGAAAAATACATTCACCTAGCACTCATAAACTTGTGAGGAAAAAAATACAGTACTGTATTTATTCAATAGAGTAGTATAAGCAATAACAAAGGAAAGGCTTGAAAACAAAGGAGTTGATTCAGGACTTAAACACAAGCCAATTTTGCAGACATATCTACTGTAGCAATTTTTAGAAACTGTGAATGCTTCAATTTTCAGTTTTTATTTAAGCCTACTCTTTCACAATAAAAGTTCAGTACTGTTATATGTAAATCCAGATTTTTCAAAACCTTGCTCCATCCACTACACAAAAGTGGAGAGACCTCCAGCCCATTATAATAATTCTTTATCTGCTCAACTTTGTGCCTGAACAATTCTTTGTCAGCTTAGCTTGAGTTACTGCTTGGGATTCCCATTTCACTTGCAAGTGTTCAGTGAAAATTCCTCTGATATTATCAAAACTCCTGTGCAGGGTCAAGATGTTTTGGATAAGCTCGGCATCCTCCCTGAGCCAACCACTCTCACTACTTCTCGCCTTTCCCTTTTTCCCCTTTTTCTTATATTTTTCAATTTTTTTGTTGTTGCTAGGTTGTTTTACAGGTTTTTATTTTTTTTTAGTTTTAACTTTTTCTTTAATTTGATGCTCAACTTGATGCTGTGAGTTCAAATTTTTCCCATTTCCCAAGCCCCCCCCATACTCTCTGCCTTTTTTCCCTCTTATGCCACCGCTGATGGCTTGGGTCTTTGAGATTCGGGGCCTTTCGGCTCCTTTCATTCAAACACTCCTAGCTACCACCCACACCCTTTAGTTGTTTACTTTGTTACTTGCATATTCCATTTATGAACCCAGTGTTGGTTCCTTTTTATAATGGGTTTAACCCTACCATCACCTTATCCCTCACATGCCCCCACCCAGTGGCATGGCCCTCCCTTTCTCACCTACAGCAGGGCTTATATGTTTCTTTACTCATACCTCATGTGTTTTTATATTTTTTTGGTATACTGTGCAATGTCTCTTCCCCTTTTCATATGTCCCTAAAGTTGCTCTCTATTAGAGCAAATGGTATTAATTCACCCAGAAAATGCACTTGGATCTTGGAGGCCGAGGAAGCATGCAGATGCAGAATTTTTGCAGGAGACTTATCTAAATACTCAGCTGCAGGGTAACCAGTTCTCCCAGAAATTTGTTTCCTCAGCAGTTTTACAAGAAGCAAGATGTAGCAGTACTCATTTATAATAAAGTTCTATTCACCTTCATTAAATCTATCTCTGACCCTGAGGGTAGTTTCCTCGTGATTATCATCACCAACCATACCAACTGTACTTGTCACACTGGTCAAAGAATATACCCCAAATCAATAAGATCTCTTTTTCCATAAGCTGCGCAGGGTAATGTGATTTTGGGCAGAGACTTTAATGTTATCTTGGACCCATCCTTGGACAGGTCTGCCCATTTCACCTCTCGACCTGTTCCTTCTCCCAGTCAAGACTACTTTACCCTCCTCAGCCTTCTTAAGAAGCATACCTTGTATAACACTTGGTGATTAAAAAAGGCTGCTGCCAGGTACAGTGCTACACTCACTTCTATGTCCCACACAAAGTATACATTTGTATTAATTTGTTCTTCGTAGTTCACTCTCTCACTCATATGATTAATGCAGCTGGTATTGTATAAGTCTTTTTTCATGGAGGCTTCTTATTTTGGTTAAATCTTATAATACAGTAGCTCCTCACTGATGCCCTAGATTACTTTTTGGTTTTCAATCTCTCCATGATATTTTACATTACTTCTGCTCTTACTGAGTTTTTCACTGTTGACTGTTCATATGACCTTTCGTCCTGTGTCATATGGAAGCTCATAAGGCCACTGTTAGAGGTAAACTTATAAGCTTAGCCATTCATGTACAGGGAAAGGTCCAGTTAGAAGTGATGACTTTAGAAACTCTGCGCTCCTTGCTCAACAGTCTTTCTCATCTCATCACTCAGATCAATGGCTTCAAAGGTAATGCTTATTGCTATTCTTTCTCATTGTGCTGCCAATACTCTTAAGAAATTATGTGAGAACTTATACGAGAAGGCAGACAAGACCAACACCCTGCTAAATAATAAACTGCACCAAAAGAAGGCATCTCTTCTGATCAACAGGATTAAGAGGACATCTGACTCTTCTACCTATTCTTATCTCGAGATTGTGGGTGAATTTCAAGATTTTTATGAATCCCTCTAAAATCCACCCAGGCTCCCCTCCCCCTCTGGCACCTGGTGTGATTAAACTGAGGAATACCAATTAAAAGCCTTAAAATCATGTTCTAGCCACTTTTTTTTCAAACTTTTTCAATAAAGTTTTGCAGGGTGCTCTTTTTAAATGTGCCATGACATTGGCCAAATTTTTGTTATCCCGAAACCAGGTAGAGATCCTACCCTACATGCCATATATAGGCCCATTTCCATTTTAAATGTAGATTTAAATATATATGCCAAAAGTTTATACAACTGATTGAATCCTATTATACCATCACTGATCCATCCTGAGCAGGTAGGGTTTGACCTGGGCCATCAAGTGCCAGATATTTCCAGATGCACCATGAGCTCACAAAAATGTCTATCCCTACTGATGTCCCTCAATGCCGAAAAAGTATTTGACCGTATCACTATTCAAGAATCGATGCAGGCATAAATTGTTTTTCTGAGGGACAAGGTTAGCATTCTGGAAGATATATCCCACCAGAACAACCTCAAATTATAGGGTGCCCCTGAATCTGTTCCCCTTGCTGAGCTACAAGATGTTACATCTGAGCTGTTACTGTCAACTTTTACCCCTGACTTACCCATTAATCATCTACAAAGACCAAGAATGCTGTGAACAGGGATGCTCTTACAGGGATGCATTACTTTCACATTAAGGAATATATTCTTTGAGCTGCTAGACCATCTGAAGCTTCTGAAACAGTACTGGGTAGTCTTCAGATCTGTGTTGACTTATCATCATCCACTTTAGCTTAACACCATTCTATCAGTTCACAGGTGCCCTGCTGAAGGCCAACATTCCTTTTTGGTGGGGATTCCAACAAAGTTGATAATTACTCACAATGGGTCCACGTCTGTTGGTACTACACCTACTTGGTGTCTCACCAGCAGTCTACACCAGCTCTGTGATCCAGTTGTACCAGTCCATGGTGGTGACAACTGGATGACTCAGTTTGGACTTGTAATGATTGTGTTCCAAGGTAACTCTCAATACTAACATATTTGTGTCAACTAATGACTTTTCTTTTCTGTTGGATTTTACTATGTTAGTTTTGTTGTTATGCCATCTGGTGAATACTTTCCTGAGTTGGTGGGTGCCACTGCCCCTGATTTCCTGGGTGGCACCACAACCTGGATGGGCTGTATCTTGGCTTTATGGCGGTCCGCAGCCTGTGGACCTACTGATTTTATTTTTGTTTACTTGATTTTATGACTGAGTGCCACTATTACTGTTTTTGTCGCAGTTTATATTCTTGAAATTGATACTCCTCACCTTAGGGTTTGTTTTCATTGTTTATGGCTGGAAAGTTTTCTTCAATTATATACTTTAATGATAATGTTATTACTCTTTGTTAACCGGAGGCCACTCTCTCTTAACCAATAGTGCCGCCATGGGTGGGTGACCTACTCTAGCTTCTTTTGGAGCTATTTTGGTTCTATTTTTTTCTTCTGTTTTCCTGGTTTTGTCTCCTCATTTGTTTTCCCTATTATTTCCTCACCCCTTGTGGGTTTATGGCAATGTTTGATAACATTTGACAGTTAAGGATTATTCCTTTTAATCACATTTCCACAAGTCATACTCTGGGATCAATTTAGCTTCTTCTGATAAATGAGCATTATAAGACCTTTGGAATGCCACTATTTTGTCCATGTCATGGTCTTACCATGCACCCCTTCACGTTGCTTAGGATGCTACCACAAGGAATACCCCTCCTATACATTGGTGCATGGGCAATTACATTCTCTCCAGGCTCGACTCTAAACAAACCCTCCAGCAGTCTTTATCCCTATTTCTTGATACCAATAACCCTACTGTCATATCCATCTTTAACTTTTGGTGTTCTCTCAAGACTGTTTTGAGGGTCACTTCTATACAGTGGGTGGCTGGGATTTCGAAGGCCAACATACAATGGCAGCCAGTCTTGGAGAGAGTGTTGACTACTTTATAGGAATGACACAAGCTGCCCTCAGTGATCTGGATCTTTTTAGATAATTAGGGCCAGGGAGGAGTTGAATGTCTTTTCTCTATGGGAGGTTCAGTAGAACCTTTTTTGCTTGAACCAGAGGTCCTACATACAGTATATGGATATTAGGCTTGTAGACTTCTCGCTACAGATCAAATTTGTTCAGTTTTCAGCTAAAGTATCTGATCCTTTATATAGCAAATGTTCTCACCAATACTATGCCCAATTGTATAATGATTGTGATAAACCAGACATGGCCCAAACCACAGCAGTGGGTATTACGCAATTCTTAGATAGCCTCCAGCTCCCAACCTTAGATCCAGATATTAACGTGGATCTTGAGTCAGCCTGGATGGAGGAGGAGGATGTGGGCTATAGACAAGCACCAGGCCATGATGGGTATATTACCAATATTTATAAAGTCTTTAAATTGGTTTTGACAATATTGGTAATGGTGCTTCAAAAAATGGCTATTTTTCCAAAGAAATGCCTGATTCTCACATTGTAGCTATTTCCAAACTGGGTAAGAATTCGACCTTGGTTCAAATTATTGCCCTATTGCTTTACTGAAGACAGATGTCAAGATATATGACAAATTGATTGCCAATAGTCTGGGTGCTCCCTCTCAAATCTCGTTCAACAAGGTGTCTTTTGTGAATTACCGTTAGGCCCTGATAATATTTGTCGGGTGTTTAATATTTTGGAGTTATGCAAAAGTCAGAGGGAACAGCTGACACTGCTCTCTCAAGATGCCAAGATACATTCAATAGGATCCACTGGGGCTACTTGATTGAAGTATTGTGACAGTTTGATGTTCAGGGGCCATTCAGAGAGCCTATTCTGGCCCTGTAATTAATCCTTCAGCGAGAATATTTGTTTCTCTCTTCATTTTTATCTATCTCTAATTGCACACCATGGTTGCTCACTTTCCACCTTCAGGAGTACATAGACTCCACATTTGTCAGTTTACACAATAAGATCTGCACATGATAACCTGCTCTGACCCTCCAGCCTTGATGTCTCTCTCCCTTCACTGCATCATGGGTTGGATGAGTACTGTATACCAGGTGTCTTTCTATAAGTTAAATACTTCTAAGACAGAAGCACTCTCATTTTTTAGTCCCCTCTAGATCTGCTGTCTAAGCTACAAAGCAGTTACAATTATGCCTGGCAGGCTAATAGTCTTAATTACCTGGATGTTCAAATTCCTATTTTGGAAGGGGAAGTAATTGACTGTTATTACCATTCTCTACTTAGACAGATAGAGAAATTGACATCAGACCGGGTGTTTCATGTCTCATGGCTGCGTCGGCTTGCTGTGATCAAAATGGTGTTGCTCCCAAAAATTTTATAACTTTTTTGTATGTACATCAGCTACTCCTTGGATCTGTCTTCAACAACTTTTACTCTGCCATTTTTAAATATGTTAGGAAATTGAATAAACCCAGACTGTCTAGGCATACTATGTCTCTTCCTTTGGCTCAGGGGGTCTGGCACTTGCTATTTTGGAAGCCTACCAGACTGCTTATTTGTTAACCCAAGCTAGAGACTGGTTTGTGTATGACAAACCTGAGCTCGGGGTGCTCTTAGAGTGGGAATTGTCTAAGTCTCACTCCAGTTGTGGCTTCCACTGTCTAGCTGTTCCCCTAGTCTTGCTATTTCTAAGGCAGTTTCCAATACCATTGTAGCTTGGCACAAAGTATGGCACTCCTCAGGGGATATGCTTTTGCCCACCCCTGCTCTTTCACTAGTGGGGCCCATTCACTTTATCTCTAATTTACAATTTACTACCTGGCTGTACAGGAAAATTTCTATTCTGCAGGATGGCCTGCACCCTTTCTCTCACCTTCAAAACACCATTCAAATTGCTTTCTGCAATGTCTATAAATATTTACAATTAAAGCATTGGCTACAATCTGTTCATTCACTGCCGTACACATTTGTTAATACCTTCATATGCTATTGTGAGATTTAGGGCCATATTCGATTAGCGGTTTAAAAAAAACATTATAAAAATGCCTGCTGCGGCGAAGCGCGATGTTTAAAACACTCGTCCCATAGCGGCCCCCCAAAAACCAGACCCAATACTTTAAACCCGTTTTTCAACAAAATAATTAACTTACGAAAAATGTTGTGGTAACTTATCATTAGGGGGGGGGGGGGTGTCCAAAGGGTTCTTAAAGAAATCCCCACATATTTAGGCAAAAATAAGGATTTTGCATTTTTTTTCTCCAGGTCGGCGATGGAGAAAACTTTTCTCCTGTTTCTCACTGTAAAAGTGCAATAAATTATCGCAGGTGCGATATAATAGACCGATAATCGGTCGATAATCGGCCAATATCATTGTCGGCGACGCTATCGCCGCTAATTGAATACGGCCTTTGGTTTGATTAAACCTAAAAGGAGGCATCACGTGGTGGTATCAATTGCTGATGACCATCAGGAAAGAAGACTTTTGAATCCAGGTGAAATGGGAGACAGACCTTTCCCTAACTTTATCTGGTGATGATTCGTCTATTATTTTTTAAACATGTTTTCAGGTGTCTAAATGTACTGATCACGTGGAGATGTATTACAAATTGATGCATAGATTGTATCTTACTCCAGAATGGTAACATAAACTTTGGGCTAATTTGAAATTGCAGCCAGGTGGACGGGCTTCTCCATTTGTTTTGGGAATGCCCCCCTTTTGAGTCCTTTTGAAAATACATATTCTCATTTATTATGAGAGTTGCAGAGGTGCAGCTATCTCCTTACCCTTTATTAGCTTTGTTCCATTTTCATTGGGGTGATGTTTCTTCTGGTATTTGATATATGTATGACATATATTTACAGCCGGTAAGGCAGTGATTGCTCAAAACTGTCTGTCTGCTGTAGTGCCAAATCTGAGCCATATTGAACATATAGTGCAGAAGCATTATGAGTTTGAAACAGCAGATTGTAAATACTCCTCCTCAGTTTCCTCTCCCCTGATGAGAGGGTTAATGGTAGGTGCAGCGAATATAGGACCTGATTCAGACCCGGCCACCAAGTTGTGCTGCATGCGTAAAATTTGCAAGCCAGTCTTTGCAATCTGATTTTGGTTGCTCGTAAGCCACTATCAGGTCACTGCTTTGAGTGACAGATAGTGCTGTTTGTGGGTGGTAACAGGGGAAGGTGCTTGTGAACGGGGGAGTGGATGTGCGAACGCAGGCGTGTCAGGCCGCCAAAACGCAGTTTAAAGGGCATGCATACTTAGCAAAGTAGCGTCACTGATCACGTCACCTGCATGTATTTCAGGCCGCACTGATCACTGTGCTTGCGGCGGGTTAAGGCAACCTCAAGGGCTGCGAGCAGCTCCGATGGCTCTCGATGGTCCCGCTTAATCCTACATTTCCTGGAGATGACGTGTGTTGCGAGTGACAAGGGGGCGTCTTTATACATTTGCGAGCGCACTTTGCCGTAGCTCTCTAAAACATAGTGGGCATTCTTACGCAATGCAGAGCGAGCTCTTCATTTAAATATCCGGCCCCTTTTTGCCAGCAAGCGAACGCATCTAGTGAGCCGGTCTGAATGAGCTCCATAGAGAGGGCAGAGGAGATGGGAGAGGCTGTGGTTCAAATGTTGACATGGCTATCTTATCCTCTCCAACAGTTCAACATTAAACCTGGTTTGTTTATTATATTTGATCTTAGTGACGCTACATTTGTTATGATCTCCTCTTGGAGGAAACCTTTGTCTTCCATCATACAGGCCCTAAAGCCTAAACTGTGGCACACTTATCAGATGGAATACATAATCAGTATTGTAAATAATTCTTCAAAATCCTTCCTGAAAACATGTGAACCCAATATAATAACACACATATTTCTTTCTTCTGACTGGGTATGACTTGATCTTCCTCATATTTGTTAGTTTATTTTAAGCTCTCCTGACCCCTACCCTCTTCTAGCAGTTTGCCACATTGCTTTCTTCCCCCCTTTTCACTTGTTAAAAATTGGTTTGTTACCATTACTTTGTCAATCTGTTTCTGTTTCTTTTTTTATTATGTATTCTGCAATGTATTGCTTCCTCTGCTTGTAACATCTGCCATATCCAAACCTTCAACAAATGTTGAAAAAAATACAGTATTGTTTGGAACAATCTGTGTAAGTGTTATTTGTAATTCAGGAAAATCTATGGACTTTTTAGTGGGTTGAATAATTTTGCAATCCACTGTATATATTGAATGTTCTGCCCATCAGGGTGAGACTAAAGAGGAGCAACCATGCAAATGTAAGAATACTATGACAAAAGATGTCTACCATATACGTCAGCTGTTAATGCCCTATGGGCAAGAAGGATGATTAGAGCACTTGAACTTGTGTTAGTTGTATGTCCAAGGTTGATATTCACTATGTTGACCAACATTGTGATTATTGAGTAGCGTAGAGTAAATGCAGATAACAGCCCTGACATTGCAATACATACAACTTCCCAGTCCTGAAAATCGCTCATAGCATTTGGGGTACTGGACTACAGGTTGTCTCCCATATCCAAAATTCTTGGGACCAGGGGTATTTTCAGGGGTGTAGAGAGCGCCGTCTGGCCCCGGTAAAGAGGGGGCATGGCCTAATTGCGGGAGGCATGGCGATGCCCCCTGGCAAAAAACATACTTTTGCAGCGCCGCTATGCAGCACTGCGCACCGGGGAGGGGGCGCTGTGAGCCCCTCAGTATGGTGCATAGCCAGGGAGGGTGCCATCAGTGTGATCACTCCCCTCCTCAGGCATAGGAGATTGCTGTGGCTGCTGCTTAGCAGCCACGAGTAGTCTCCCACTGCAGCTCAGCACATGCTGTGTGCTGGGCTGCTGCAAGGGAGGGAGGAAGGGAGGGGGGAGTGGCACTGGACCTGGGCCCCCGCTGGGCCCCTCTGGTAGCCCGGGCTGGGTAAATTGTACCCACTCCCCCCTGGGTATTTTAGATATTGGATTTGTCAAACCCTGGTGTTTAAGGGCTTCTGTAGTTGGAACATGGACCGGGGAGCTAAGGGCAGCAGTTGATAGGAAATGGGAAGGCAATGTATAAGTACTCTTCATACGTCTCTCCCAGGTGTTGGCAAGACCTATCCCAAGGCATGGAGTCTAGTCCACCTGATGGTCTTCATCATTGACCTCTTCAATCGGGATGTGGGCTTCGCTGCACCAAATGAACATGTCATGGACCCAGGGATAGGTACCTGGAGAAAACATGGAGATAGATATGGGAGGAATATGCACTGACAATGTTGGAAGAATAGTTATAATAGATCCCGATATGCTCTTAGTGAGGATAACCATTACTTGATATGAGATGATGAATAGCATTGGCAAGCTATTCCTGATATGAGATACTGAATAACAATGATAGTCAGTATTTGATATGAGATGTTGATTAGCAATGGTAAGCTGCACTTGATATGAAACACTGGGTAGTGATGGTAAGCTGTACTTGATATGAACACTGAATAACGATGAGAACCAGTATTGGATGTGAGGTGTTGAGTAGCGGTGATAACCAGCACTTGATGTGAGACGCTGAGTAGCGGTGATAACCAGTACTTGATGTGAGATGCTGAGTAGCGGTGATAATCAGCACTGAATGTGAGATGCTGAGTAGCGGTAAAAACCAGCACTTGATGTGAGAAGCTGAGTATCCGGTGATAACCAGCACTGAATGTGAGATGCAGAGTAGCGGTAATAACCAGCACTTGATGTGAGATGCTGAGAAGCGGTGATAACCAGTTCTTGATGTGAGATGCTGAGTAGTGGTGATAACCAGCACTTGATGTGAGATGCTGAGTAGTGGTGATAACCAGCACTGAATGTGAGATGCTGAGTAGCGGTAAAAACCAGCACTTGATGTGAGATGCTGAGTAGCGGTGATAACCAGCACTTGATGTGAGATGCTGAGTAGCGGTAAAAACCAGCGCTTGATGTGAGATGCTGAGAAGCGGTGATAACCAGCACTTGATGTGAGATGCTGAGTAGCGGTGATAACCAGCACTTAATGTGAGATGCTGAATAGCGGTGAAAACCAGCACTTGATGTGAGATGCTGAGTAGCGGTGATAACCAGTTCTTGATGTGAGATGCTGAGTAGCGGTGATAACCAGCACTTGATGTGAGATGCTGAGTAGCGGTAATAACCAGCACTTGATGTGAGACGCTGAGTAGCGGTGATAACCAGCACTTGATGTGAGACGCTGAGTAGCGGTAATAACCAGCACTGAATGTGAGATGCTGAGTAGTGGTAAAAACCAGCACTTGATGTGAGATGCTGAGTAGCGGTGATAACCAGTTCTTGATGTGAGATGCTGAGTAACGGTGATAACCAGCACTTGATGTGAGATGCTGAGTAGCGGTGATAACCAGCACTTGATGTGAGATGCTGAGTAGCGGTGATAACCAGTTCTTGATGTGAGATGCTGAGTTGCGGTAATAACCAGCACTTGATGTGAGATGCTGAGTAGCGGTAATAACCAGCACTTGATGTGAGATGCTGAGTAGTGGTGATAACCAGTACTTGATGTGAGATGCTGAGTAGCGGTGATAACCAGTTCTTGATGTGAGATGCTGAGTAGCGGTGATAACCAGCACTTGATGTGAGATGCTGAGTAGCGGTGATAACCAGTTCTTGATGAGAGATGCTGAGTAGCCGCGATAACCAGCACTTGATGTGAGATGCTGAGTAGTGGTGATAACCAGCACTTGATGTGAGATGCTGAGTAGCGGTAATAACCAGCACTTGATGTGAGATGCTGAGTAGCGGTGACAACCAGCCCTTGATGTGAGATGCTGAGTAGCGGTGATAACCAGCACTTGATGAGAGATGCTGAGTAGCGGTGATAACCAGCACTTGATGAGAGATGCTGAGAAGCGTTGATAACCAGCACTTGATGTGAGATGCTGAGTAGCGGTGATAACCAGCACTTGATGAGAGATGCTGAGTAGCGGTGATAACCAGCACTTGATGAGAGATGCTGAGAAGCGTTGATAACCAGCACTTGATGTGAGATGCTGAGTAGCGGTGATAACCAGTTCTTGATGTGAGACTCTGAGTAGCGGTGATAACCAGCACTTGATGTGAGATGCTGAGTAGCGGTGATAACCAGTTCTTGATGTGAGATGCTGAGTAGTGGTGATAACCAGTTCTTGATGTGAGACTCTGAGTAGCGGTGATAACCAGCACTTGATGTGAGATGCTGAGTAGCGTTGATAACCAGCACTTGATGTGAGATGCTGAGTAGCGGTGATAACCAGCACTTGATGTGAGATGCTGAGTAGCGGTGACAACCAGCACTTGATGTGAGATGCTGAGTAGCGGTGATAACCAGCACTTGATGTGAGATGCTGAGTAGCGGTGATAACCAGCACTTGATGAGAGATGCTGAGTAGCGGTGATAACCAGCACTTGATGTGAGATGCTGAGTAGCGGTGATAACCAGCACTTGATGTGAGATGCTGAGTAGCGGTGATAACCAGCACTTGATGTGAGATGCTGAGTAGCGGTGATAACCAGCCCTTGATGAGAGATGCTGAGTAGCGGTGATAACCAGCACTTGATGAGAGATGCTGAGTAGCGGTGATAACCAGCACTTGATGAGAGATGCTGAGTAGCGGTGAAAACCAGCACTTGATGTGAGACGCTGAGTAGTGATGATAATCAGCACTGAATGTAAGATGCTGAGTAGCGGTGATAACCAGCACTTGATGTGAGACGCTGAGTAGCGGTGATAACCAGCACTTGATGTGAGATGCTGAGTAGCGGTAATAACCAGCACTTGAAGTGAGATGCTGAGTAGCGGTAATAACCAGCACTTGATGTGAGATGCTGAGTAGCGGTGATAACCAGCCCTTGATGAGAGATGCTGAGTAGCGGTGATAACCAGCAGTTGATGAGAGATGCTGAGTAGCGGTGATAACCAGCACTTGATGTGAGGTGCTAAGTAGTGGTACTAACCTGCCCTTGATATGACGCGTGGAGTAGTGGTGAATACCAGCACTCGATGTGAGATGCTGAGTAACGATGATGATAGCATACACGAAAGAGTACACAAGCAAAGTTGCACACATCTGTCACATCAGCAGCTACGTAAGGAGGAGGAGGCAGGGAGATCTGCTGTGTTTGCAGGCAGTGCTGGCAGCGCTGCCTTGTCCCAGTCCCTCTCACTACCTGCAGGTCTGTGAAGAGGAGCTGTGCACGGGGAAGCACAGGAAAAGAAAAAAGAAGCAGAGAAGTAAGAAAGAAATTTTAGGGTAATAATGTGAGCTGTGTGCTAAGATGGAGGGGAACTGTTTGTGTGACTTACCAGTGTACCAAGATGGGGGGAGGGGGACAGTGTGTATGACTTACCAGTGTACTGAGATGGGGGGAGAGGTGACATACCAGTGTACTGAGATGGGGGAGGGGGACTGTTTGTGTAACTTACCAGTGTACTGAGATGGGAGAAGGTCGACTGTTTGAGTGACTTATCAGTGTACAAAGATGGGGGAGGGGTGACATACCAGTGTACTAAGATGGGGGAGGGG
This sequence comes from Taudactylus pleione, assembly GCA_031769625.1. Classification (NCBI taxonomy): domain Eukaryota; kingdom Metazoa; phylum Chordata; class Amphibia; order Anura; family Myobatrachidae; genus Taudactylus; species Taudactylus pleione. The sequence continues at coordinate 28,418,554 of JAUIMM010000092.1, read as the reverse complement.
GACTGTTTGTGTAACTTACCAATGTACTGAGATGGGAGAAGGTCGACTGAGTGACTTATCAGTGTACAAAGATGGGGGAGGGGTGACATACCAGTGTACTAAGATGGGGGAGGGGGGCTGTTTGTGTGACTTACCAGTGTACTGATGGGGGGAGGGTGGATTGTTTGTGTGACACACCAGTGTACTGAAATTGGGGGAAGGGCACTGTCTGTGTGACATACCTGTGTACTGGTATGAGGGGCACTGTTTTTGTGACATACCTGTTTACTAGGATAGGGGGGCACTGTCTTTGAGACATAACTATGTATTGCGATGGGGGGCTTTGTTTGTGTAATATACTTGTGTACTGGATTGTAGGGTGGACACTGTGTGACATACCTGTGTAATGTGATGGAGGCAGGGCACTGCCTGTGTGACATACCTGTCTCCTGGGATGGGGGAGTGCATTGATGGCAGAACCGGCCATGCTCACCTGCCAACACAGGCCCTACTGCCAGACACCCACTGCTACATTAAGCCGGCTTTTTTTTTTTTTTCCTGCGGATGCCCATCTGGCTCCATGCCCCATGCAGCATTGGGATCCCACACAGCTCCCACCCCTCCCATACTCCTGGGCTGCACACACATGCTTGCTTTGAAGCAGCTACCGGACCACACCCTGCCTCCTGCCTGCTCTTCTCCCCAGCTGCAGATCCTCATGGAAGGGTGTACCATGAGTCTATACACTTACACACCTTTTTAGGCATAATTTCTGTATTTCAAAAGTAGAGGTGGGCTTTAATGCTTATTCTGGCACAGGGCAAGGTTTTTTTTTAGTTTGTTGCAGCACAGTGCATGTGATGTCATGATGTCAAGCACACAGTGCCACTAAAAAACTAAGCAGAGGAGCCGTGGCAGGTGGCCAAAATACATAGAATAAGGTAAGTAATTGTGGAGTTGAAGGGACACTGTGGGGGGCTGGAGGACAGAAGGAGTCTTGGGGTGGAGAGACAGAAGGGGGCTAGGGCTGGAGAGACAAAGGGGAAATGGATAGACATAAGGGGGATGAGGCTCGGGGACCTGTACCTGCCATGGACCCAGGGATGAGGGTCCCTAAAAAAATGGGTGTACAGGGCCCCATGATTTATGTTGCCTGCTTACATAATTTAAATTGCTGAAAATGTTTCAGGTTGTGGCGTAGGATCGATCCAGCGCCAGCTTCCCCTGATCCCTTGGGTGGTCAGATGTCAGGTGCGGCGGCGAGTGACGTGCTGAGCATTATACTTAAGAGCCATGTGAACATCCATGAGTTGTGCCGTGCCTTGGTTACTGTGGTTGCCATCATGGACATAGCCATGACAGTCCTCATCTCCTGACTACCCTTTTCCCAAGGGTAGCATGGTGGTGGTCAGCTGATGCTGTCCACCAATGATCTGCTACCTCATGGTATATAACCAGCCTCCAGACAGCAGGAAGTTGACTGTGCAACATTGTCGCTACCTTGTGTATACTTGCTGTCACCTCATTCCAGGTTCCCTAACAGTGATACTCTCAAGTCTCTATGTGCCATCTCCTTGTGCAACAGTGCGTCTGAACAACTTGTTTGTGTGCCATACAATTGTCATCTCCTTGTGCAACAGTGCATCCGAACACCTTGCCTGTGTGCTATACAAGTGCCATCTCCTTGTGCAACAGTGCATCCGAACATCTTGCCTGTGTGCCATACAATTGTCATCTCCTTGTGCAACAGTGCATCTGAACACCTTGCCTGTGTGCCATACAAGTACCACACTCCTTGTGCAGCAGTGCGTCAAACACCTTGCTTGTGTGCCATACAAGTACCACACTCCTTGTGCAGCAGTGCGTCAAACACCTTGCTTGTGTGCCATACAAGTACCAGCCTTCTTGTGCAGCAGTGCGTCAAAACACCTTGCCTGTGTACAGTTACAAGTGCCACCTCTTGGTGCAGCAGTGCGTCAAAAGCACAGTGTTTGCGTGCTGTTACAAGTGCCACCTCTTGGTGCAGCAGTGCATCTAAAATCCTTTACCTGTGTACAATTACAAATACCAACTCCTTGTGCAGCTGTACTTCTTCCTGAAGTATTTCTCTTCATCATACATCATTGTATTCTCTCTATTCCCGAGGGTATCGGATACCTGACCAAAGGACCGAGACCTGCCTGCTGGGTGCAGCTTAAACCCATATCCTGCTTAGAGGGGTCACTGGTGAATAACTCCCAGCAGATTAAACTCCGTGCCTTTGGTCAGTCTCGCCAACATCCGATATTCATGAATGAGGAGATCGAATATACAGACGAATATACAGCCTTCTATTTCTCCCTCAACCCGGGACCTCAGCTTTCACCCCCTCAGTAGGGGATTTCCCAAAGTCAAATGTGACAAAATGACCATATGTAGCATTTGTGAGTATAACAATAACATTTCAATTTACGTATGCTAGCATGTGATTTTCAAAAATGTTACATGGAAGAATTAAGTCTCAAAATAAATATGAGGCATGCAAATGTATGGAAATCAATTATTTAAACAGTGTGATCATCTTTTTTCTAAAGATATGAATTTAATATTTGACCACACATTTTATTAAACAACATGAATACAGCTTAATAGCACAAATGCCTCTGGGCATATTAAATAACTAAAAGCTAGATTCTATATTCAGACCAAAGGCATTGGCTGCTAGCCTGAAAATTACTACCAAGTCCATTAACTGTTCAATAAACCTAAAAAGTCTCATAATTGTTGCAAGAATTGCAACTGCAACAATTTACAAATATAGAACAACTAGGTCTGATTCTGAATGGCAAAATCATATAATGGTTGGGTTTACCTGGTCACTTTGAAACTCATTCAGTATATTGTGCAAAACTGCTTTGAATTAGTTAAAGGGATTGGTTAACTTCTATATTTCTGTTAGGTAATCCAGTTACTAGCTCTTGATAAGTTAAAAACTAAAAATACATTTACTTGGATAATATATCTGACTAAACCTGCTTCTATACAGACACCTCATTCTAGTAATTACAGTAAGGTCCTCTCCCATGGTAGTATACAAAGAAGAGAACTTTCTTACTACTATTATATATTACAAAGCCTATTAGTAAAGTTACTAGTAATCCTCAATCTGGTGATCTGCTACACACCTGGCCAGATTGGGGTGGAAAACCAGCCCAGGAAATATCTGGAAGCAGCCCTAATGGGGGTGGTGTCTGGTGAGGGGGGAGCCCCTATCCCTGCGGGTGATTAATAGTACATTCTGGCAATCTCTAATTTCTTACTGCCACAAATAGCCTTAATAAGAAATTACAATTATTGGACCTAAAACACTATAATTAGTAAATAGGCACCTTGTCATTTGGCTGCCCCAATATATTTTTTTTTTGCAACCCCTATGTCCCCTTGCCTTATCTTACCTATATTTCTCTGCAACGGGGTACCTCTGAAGAAATTGATCCTCCCTGGACAGGCAGGGGTAAATTTACTAAAGTGAGAGTTTTTGAAGTAATTTTTAGAAGAGATGTTGCACATGGCAACCAATCAGATTCTAGCTATTATTTTCTAGAAGGTGCTAGTTAAATGTTAAGTAGAATCTGATTGGTTGCTATGGGAACATCTCTTCTAAAACTCACTTCTAAAAAGTCTCACTTTAGTAAATTTACCCTGCAGTGTCTTGAGTCAATATTCACTATTCATGTAGGAGATCACATGGTCCAGAAGCCGCCTGTTTACGTATTAATATAGACAATGTCAAAATTGTGCAACAGAGGTTCAAGCAGATAATACATTGTAACAGTGAATTTCCCTGATCAAACTATTATATAATAATTAAATATATTTGCTAAGTTGGTACCATTTGTATTAGTAATGTTATTACAAGGAGGGTGTGGGCCGCACCCGAGTGTCACCCACAGAGGGGTGACACCAAAGTGCCAACTCTTTCTCAGTGACAGGAGCTGCACTGTAGCATTATGTGCAACACTCTGCTCCTAACACAGTGAGGGAGCCGGTACTGCACAAAGACTGGTCCTCGGTGGAGTCTGCATCTCGAGGACCCCTGGAGTGACCAAAATGGGGGGTTTGGGCAGCATGGCCACACCCCCTACCCTTGATGCCACTCCCCTTCCTGTGAGGCCATACTCCCTTTTTAACTACTACTACTATCCTCTCCGGAGTCAGCACCGGGTGTCACCAAGGTGAGTGACGCAACTGTATTTAAATAATTCTCACAATGTATTCAGATGTCGCATTGCATATCCTGATAATTTTATCACATCCAATCTGCATCTGAGATGTAGATTGTGATAAATAGGGCCTCAATTGCTTAGCTCTCTTTTCTGTAGTCTTATCTTGTATCATGTGTTTTTAATCTGCAAATTTAAAGCACTTATGGAGCGTACACACGGTCAGATTTGTCAGACTTGTCAGATTTGTCAGATGAACGACTGAACGATTAAACGATTTGAACGATTTGGACGATTTGAACGATTTTTACCTGCATTAAAATGAATGGAATCGTCCAAGTCTGACTGCAAACCCATCAGATGTCAGATATCGTTATCTGACAAACGGGAACGCGCATCGTTGATCGTCCATCGTTCAGGCATGTCAGATATGAACGATTTTTCATCAGATATGAACGACTGAACGATTTTTAAATCGTTATCGTCCATATCTGAAGAAAAAATCTGATCGTGTGTATGCACCATTAGAATCCTTTTGGGAGAAAAGTGCTAAATAAGTGCTACCATTATTGTACGCCACCTTTCATGCCAGCTGATTACTTCCTCCCACTCCTGCCTCCAAGATTTTGCCCGCACTGCTCCCCACCTCTGGAACCCTCTCCCACTCCCCATCAGACTCTCCACCTCTTTGCAATCCTTCAAACGGGCTCTCAAGACCCATTACTTCATCAAAGCCTTCCAGCTATCATTCTAACTCCCTGATACATACTCCTTCCTCCCCATCTACCCCATCTGTGTCACCCCTGTTTGTCTTCCCCTCCCCTTTTAGAATGTAATCTCTTATGAGCAGGGCCCTCTACCCTCTTGTACTTCTCCCTACTTTAGTTTCATCTACTTCTTATTAGGGGTGAGCGGGTTCGGATTTCTGAAATCCGAACCCCCCCGAGCCCCCCCGATCCGAGGCCGATCCGAGTCAGGCTCGACTTTTCCCGCCTGACTCGGATCTGAAATCGAGGCAAAACGTCATCATCCCGCCTTCCGAGTCTCGCGGGTTTTGGATCCTATATAAGGGACCCGCGCCGGCGCCATTTTCTCACTCGGCTGTGGACAGTGAAGAGGGAGGGTAGGAGTTAGGGCTGGCTGGGCTGTGTAGTGTAGTGTAGTGTAGTGCAGAGTAGTGTTGTGCTGTGCTGTACTGCGCTGTGCTGCTGTTGTCCACTACTTCAAAGTCCATAGGGGCTGGCTGTGTTGTGCTGTGGTGCTGTTGTTAATAGGGGCTGTGTCCACTACTTCAAAGTCCATAGGGGTTGGCTGGACTGTGTTGTGCAGTCAGTTCTCCATAGGGGCTGTGTCCACTCCAAAGTCATGTGCAGTGTCCCAGTCCTAAAGGGGTGCTGTAGTCTTGTCCAGGGGGTGCTCTGTCCATCAGGGGTGCTCCCCCCAAGTGCTAAAAAAATTATATTTTTTGTGTGTTTGTGAATTGTGTGCGCAGTAGCCGCACGTGCATCAACAAAGTAGTGCCAAGCGTGCGCCTGTGTCATAAGTAAAGGGCCAGCTGGCTTGACCGTTAAAGGGTGCTGTAACCCCCAAAGTACACTCCAGTCCAAACCAAAAAAAAAATAATTTTCTGTGTTTGTGAATTGTGTGCGCAGTAGCCGCACGTGCATCAACAAAGTAGTGCCAAGCGTACGCCTGTGTCATAAGTAAAGGGCCAGCTGGCTTGACCGTTAAAGGGTGCTGTAACCCCCAAAGTACACTCCAAACCAAAAAAATATATATTTTCTGTGTTTGTGAATTGTGTGCGCAGTAGCCGCACGTGCATCAACAAAGTAGTGCCAAGCGTGCGCCTGTGTCAAAAGTAAAGGGCCGGCTGGCTTGACCGTTAAAGGGTGCTGTAACCCCCAAAGTACACTCCAGTCCAAACCAAAAAAAAAATAATTTTCTGTGTTTGTGAATTGTGTGCGCAGTAGCCGCACGTGCATCAACAAAGTAGTGCCAAGCGTGCGCCTGTGTCATAAGTAAAGGGCCGGCTGGCTTGACCGTTAAAGGGTGCTGTAACCCCCAAAGTACACTCCAGTCCAAACCAAAAAAAAAATTATTTTCTGTGTTTGTGAATTGTGTGCGCAGTAGCCGCACGTGCATCAACAAAGTAGTGCCAAGTGTGCGCCTGTGTCATAAGTAAAGGGCCGGCTGGCTTGACCGTTAAAGGGTGCTGTAACCCCCAAAGTACACTCCAAACCAAAAAAATATATATTTTCTGTGTTTGTGACTTGTGTGCACTGTGGCTGCACGTGCATCAACAAAGGAGCAGCGCCAAGCGTGCGCCTGTGTCCCATAAGTAAAGAGCCGGCTGGCTCATTTCTTAAAGGGTGGTGTAACCCACAAAGTGCACTACTCTCCAGCAAAAACAAAAAAATATTTTCTGCGTTTGTGTGCGCTTTAGCCGCACGTATATATCAATATAACATAAATGGAGGACCAAACTTTCTCCGATAAAAATAAAATAGGGAAAGATCAAGAACCACTTCCTCCTAGTGCTATTGCTGCTGCTGGGAGTTGTTCATCTTCCCAGAGAGGAAGTAGGTTCATCACTACTTTTACTAAACAATTGACCTTCCAACAGTCCCTAGCGAAGAGGATGAAGTACAACAGCAGTCATCCTGAAGCAAAACGTATAACTGAGGCCTTAACTGCTATGTTGGTGTTAGACGTGCGTCCGGTATCCGCCATTAGTGCAGTGGGATTTAGACAATTGATGGAGGTAGTGTGTCCCCAGTTCCAAATCCCGTCTAGATTCCACCTGCATCCTCAAAGCAGCAGCGACAAGCGTGCGTCTGTCTGTTAAAGGGTGGTGACACCCTCAAAGTGTGCTACACAAACAATAAAAATATTGTTCTTTTTTTTTCGGTCTTTGTGAAATGTGTGGGCTGTAGCCGCACCTGCATCCTCAAAGCAGCAGCGACAAGCGTGCATCTGTCTGTTAAAGGGTGGTGACACTCTCAAAGTGTGCTACACAAACAATTAAAATATTGTTCTTTTTTTTTCTGTCTTTGTGAAATGTGTGGGCTGTAGCTGCACCTGCATCCTTAAAGCAGCAGCGACAAGCGTGCTTCTGTCTGTTAAAGGGTGGTGACACCCTCAAAGTGTGCTACACAAACAATTAAAATATTGTTCTTTTTTTTTCTGTCTTTGTGAATTGTGTGGGCTGTAGCCGCACCTGCATCCTTAAAGCAGCAGCGACAAGCGTGCGTCTGTCTGTTAAAGGGTGGTGACACCCTCAAAGTGTGCTACACAAACAATTAAAATATTGTTCTTTTTTTTTCTGTCTTTGTGAAATGTGTGGGCTGCAGCCGCACCTGCATCCTCAAAGCAGCAGCGACAAGCGTGCGTCTGTCTGTTAAAGGGTGGTGACACCCTCAAAGTGTGCTAAACAAACAATAAAAATATTGTTCTTTTTTTTTCTGTCTTTGTGAATTGTGTGGGCTGTAGCCGCACTTGCATCCTCAAAGCAGCAGCAACAAGCGTGCGTCTGTCTGTTAAAAGGTGGTGTAACCCTCAAAGTGCTCCAAAAAATAAAAAACTATTTTTTTAATGTGTTTGTGACTTGTGTGCGATGTAGCCGCACGTGCATCAACATAGTAGCAGCGCCAAGCGTGCGCCTGTGTCATAAGTCAAGGGCTGGTTTGGACATCTGGTCCGGACTGAAGGACGTGCCAACAATTTCTGACAAGTCTACTGTCACTGCATATGATACTGTCCTCAAAGCAGCAGCGACAAGCGTGCATCTGTCTGTTAAAGGGTGGTGACACCCTCAAAGTGTGCTACACAAACAATAAAAATATTCTTCTTCTTTTTTCTGTCTTTGTGAATTGTGTGGGCTGTAGCTGCACTTGCATCCTCAAAGCAGCAGCGACAAGCGTGCGTCTGTCTGTTAAAGGGTGGTGTAACCCTTAAAGTGCGCTCCACAAACAATAAAAATATTCTTTTTTTTTTTCTGTCTTTGTGAATTGTGTGGGCTGTAGCCGCACTTGCATCCTCAAAGCAGCAGCGACAAGCATGCATCTGTCTGTTAAAGGATTACATCGGTGACAGCATCCAAGTAGGCATGTCAGACAGTCCGTACCTGTACTGGCAGGAAAAAGAAGCAATTTGGAGGTCCCTGTACAAACTGGCTCTATTTTACCTGAGTTGCCCCCCCTCCAGTGTGTACTCTGAAAGAGTGTTTAGTGCAGCCGGGAACCTTGTCAGCGAAAGGCGTAGGAGGTTGCTTCCACAAAATGTGGAGAAGATGATGTTCATAAAATGAATTATCAACTCTTCAAGGGAGACCAGCCTCCAGAACGTACAGAGGGACCTGTGGTTCCAGCGGGGACAAATTAATACTCTGTGAGGATGAGGATGTACACACTGAAGAGGGTGAGGAATCGGTGGATGAGGAGGATGAGGATGACATCTTGCCTCCGTAGAGCCAGTTTGTGCAGGGACAGATTAATTGCCAGCTTGTTTTGTGGGGGCCCTAATGAACCAATCATTTCAGCCACAGTTGTGTGGCAGACCCTGGCGCTGAAATGATTGGTTTTTTAAAGTGTGCATGTCCTGTTTATACAACATAAGGGTGGGTGGGAGGGCCCAAGGACAATTCCATCTTGCACCTCTTTTTTTCTTTGCATTATGTACAGTTTGGGGCCTAGTTTTTCAAACTGCCATCCCGTCTGCCACTGCAGTTTCACGCCTAGATGGGTCACGTGTTTGTGCCGCCCACTCGTGTTGCTTAGCATAGTCATCCAGCTACCTCGGTGCAACCTTTTGGACATAAAAACACTATTGTGAGGTGTAAGGTGTTCAGAATAGACTGGAAATGAGTGGAAATTGTGGTTATTGAAGTTAATAATAGCATAGGAGCAGAAAAACCAACAAATTCTGTGATTTTAACTGTTTTTATGCTTTTTTTTAAAAAAATACAGATCCAAAACATAATACCCAGAACCCAAAACATGGAAGGGTGGTTTTGGCAAAACCAATCCAGATCCAAAACACGAAGAAAGATCCAGATCCAAAACCAAAACACAAAACACGAAAAGTGGCCGGTGCACACCCCTACTTCTTACTCACCACTAGGGCACCTAACACTTGGTTTCTTATGCTCTGTTGTTATCTGAGTGTTATGGTCACTAATGTAGCAATATATATTATCCATGTCCTGGTCCTGTATTGTATTGTTCTGTAAGTCGCTTGTCTACAACTTATTTATGTACTTTGTAAGGCGCTGCGGATCATTTGTGGCGCCATATAAATGAATGATAATAATAATAATAATAATAATAATAATAATAATAATAATGTGTCCCAGGTTTCTATTTTATGCTTTCTAAACTCAAGGGAAATTGCACAGCATGATTAAAACACAGTTTCCAAAAGTCTGAAATGAGAGCTGGCTTCAGGGCTCCTTGGAGAGAATAGAGAGAGAGGAAATGCTCCATTCCTGAGGTCCAGTTTGGATTTTCTGCTTTCCAGCAAGACATCAGACTAAGCAGCAGAAGAACCGGCAAGAGATAAGCAAATGTGTATATCTGTCTTGCGCTACCCTTGGAAAAGGGAATATAGGGCCTAATTCCTTACAGATTGCGATTGTAATCGCAGCTGCGATTATGAACGCAGGTCTTCTGCGAAAATATGCTAATGACTGCAATCGCAAAGCTAATATAACGACGTCCAAAGCCAGCATAGAGATGCCCACTACTGCTTTCGCACATCCGTAATACCTGCGTATACATCAGGAACATTGACTAACATCGGCCCCTCACGCACAATTACAACAGGTCTGACCTTAATCTGAAATTGATAACCTTGTCACACGCAGTGAGCACACAAACTGCGTATGCCGTCTCAGTGACCTAATTTATGCAAACCCAAGTAACGGCGTTCAACAGACAGATACGTCTGCATTTCTCCAACCACTCCCCCGTCACCACCCCCAAATGCTGACGTCCCATCTTTCTGTCTACGATGGCTTTGTATCTGCGTAGGTAAAAGCAGAGTGGTTACAGTGCTAACTCGCGCACGAACACTGCGATAAATACACATGCGCAGTACGCACCACCGACCAATCTGCATGCACTGTTGCAGTTGGGATCCTTAATGAATCAGGCCCATATTAATGATAAAGAAAAACACTACCAGGTGCATTTATAAGTAAGATAAACTAAGAATTGTTGCTGAATTATAATCTATCATGTGTATATATATTTTTTCCCCTAAAGAGCCAGCCCTCCCACAATCTGCTGCCATGGTGCATACTGAGTATAAATAATACAAACACAGACACTGTAGAGCAGCACTCTACAGACTTCATGAAATAAAGAACTGACAATTCACTTCACAGTCTCCTACTTTACTATTCTGGATACAGTCAAGCCTAGGGGGCTTAAATGACCACTTATCCTTTAGCCATTATTTGTGATATCAATTCTGCTTGTGTGTTGGATTGTGTTCTCAATATATTCTGTTTTATCTCCCTCGCAACATACTTCACGGTTAGTATCACCTCTTCTTTTTCATATGCACATACATACAATTCCTAGATGGTGTTATAATATAATAAGACTCGACTTTATATTGAGGGTTAATTACCTTATTTTTCATTCACTATTAAATATGCATTACTGCTGCCAATTAGGTTATACATTATCTGTCATAATATGTTATCTGAGAATAGATAATGGAAATGTCTAGTATGCTATTGTTTTATTATGTTTTCCTCTACTGTACTTTGCAGTGGCGGTGAAGGCTTACAATATTCTATCCAGAGTCAGGCTGCCCAGGCAATTGGGGGGGGAAGTTCTTGTGGGGAGTGTCTGGGCTCTACCTGAAAGTCCTGCATGCACAGCAGACAAAGCCATGTCTGGCCATCATGTTTATCACCTTGGGGCCTGGGATGCATCATGCACCACATTTTGGATGCGATGCATCTCACCACTGATCGCATGCATAGCTGTATGTATGAAGATTTAGGCAAAGGACAGCACTTCCAATAAGAGCTGTCCTTTGTGGTGTGGCAACTTTAGGGTTTATGACCCAGAAGTCCTTCTGTGCATGCGTAAGACACGGGGGACTGTGGGGCGATCCTATTGCATTGTGTTAAAAAAAACAAAACACTGTTTTGGCTGTTCAGGTACAGTGTTAAAAAAATAAAAATAAAACACTGTATTATGTGTTCAGGTACTGTGTTAAAAAAATAAAAATAAAACACCATATTGTGTGTTCAGGTACTGTGTTAATTTTTTTTAAATAAAACACTGTGTTGTGTGTTCATTTAAAGTGTTAAGAAATGAAAATAAAACTGTTGTATGTTCAGGCACTGTGTTAAAAAATAACATCTTAAGAGTGCCATTAAAAGGAGAACCATGAGGCACTGCGTTTTGTGTTTAGTCACTGTTTTAAAAAATAATGTAATTAGGGTCTCATCACAAAGAGCGCTGTGAGGCACTGTTTTTTGTGTTCAGGCACTGTGGTAAAAAATTATGTTATTAATGTGCCATTACTGGGAGAGCTATAGGGCACTGTGTTGTGTGTTCAGGCACAAAATAATAACTTCATTCGGGTGCCATTACTAGAAGTGTGAGGCACTGTTGTGTGCTCAGCACTGAGTTAAAAAAATTAAATGAAACTATTGTGTGTTCGGGGAAAGAATTAAAAAATAACGTCTTTAGGGTACCATTACATGGAGCACTATGTGGCACTGTGTTGTGAGTTGAGGCACTGTGTTAAAAAAAACATCATTAGGGTGCCATTACGAGGAGCACTGTGAAGCACTGCGTTGTGTGTTTAGGCAATTTGTTAAAAAATAATAAAATAAACTTTTGTGTGTTCAAGCAATGTAATAAAAAATAATATCATGAGGGTGCCACTACCAGGAGTGCTGTGAGGCACTGTGTTGTGTGTTCAGGCATTGTGTTGAAAAATTTAATTAGGGTGCCATTGCTAGAAGTACTTTGAGGCACTGTGTTGAATGTTCAGGCACTGTTAAAAAATAACATCATTATGGTGCCATTGCAAGGGGAACTGTGAGGCATTGTGCTGTGTGTTCAGGCACTGTGTTAAAAATAACGTTATTAGGGTGCCATTACTTGGAGTGCTGTGAGGCACTGTGTTGTGTGTTCAGATATTTTGTTAAAAAATAATGTCTTTAGGAGGCCATTAATATGTGTGCTGTGAGGCACTGTGTTGTGTGTTTAGGCATTGTGTTAAAAAAAACGTCTTTAGGGGGCCAATAAAAGGAGTGCTGTCAGGCACTGTGTTGTGTGTTCAGGCACTGTGTTAAAAATATATTAAAATAAGCCTGTTGTGTGGTGCCATTACTAGCAGTGCTGTGAGATAGGGCCGCCATCAGGGGGAAACTGCCGGGCCTGTAGTACCGGGCCCAGAGAGAGAGGGGGCCCGGATGTCAGAATTAATTGATTGGTCACTATTCTATGGGAAGCCAGGGAGAAGACCTAGCGCTGCGCAGGCAGCATTCCAAATAAGTTGCCAGCCGCGAGCCAATTAAAGCTCGCGGAAGGGCAGCCAATCTGGAGTGGCCGCTCCTGATTGGCTGCTTGCAGAACGACAACCAATCAGGAGAGACTGCTCCTGATTGGTTGTCCCGCGAGCAGCCAATCAGCAGCGGCCACTCCTGATTGGCTGCTGGTCCACGAGCTGTGATTGGCTCGTGGTCAGTGCCATATTTGAAGTGACACCGACACTTTCAAGCTGGCTCCCGGTGCATAACTGCACTGCTGCGGCCCTGCAACCCGAACCCCGCTCTCTCCGGACCAGTAAATAGGTAAGTACATAAGTCCTCCTTTCACTGCGTGTCCGCCCCCAAGTCCAGACAGCCTCCCCTGCCCTCTGCCTCTCCCCTACTCCTAACAGCCCTGCCTCCCCCCTACTCCAGCCTTTCCTACCCTGCCCCCCCAACAAGGTTCAGCCTTCCCTGTCCTAAGCTCTCCCCAAAGGGGGGCCATGACTATTTTATTAGTACCGGGCCCCACAATTTCTGGTGGCAGTCCTGCTGTGAGACACTGTGTTGTGTGTTCAGGCACTGTATTAGCAATCCAGTACTAGTGCTAAAGCTGGTACCAGTAATGATAGTACTTCAACATCTACTAAAAGTGAAAGTTTAAGAAAGGGCATCTGAAATCTAAACAACATCACATCTAAAAGTAAAGGGAAAATTTACTGCAGAAAATTTTTTAAATTGCCAACATTCCATTCACCACACACAATGGTAAGGAAAGGTTCAGGCCATGGTCCTCCTTTGCAAGTGGTGGTCCTGCTACTACTGTTTCATGCACTAGAATGCCTATTATAAAAGCTGGGGCCAAAAACAGTCAGGCATCTTCTAAAACTTTATATGCATCACCTTCTCACACTAAAGGGTATATTTACTAAATTAAGAGTTTCTAGAAGTGGAGATGTTGCCCATTTCAACCAATCAGATTCTACTTAACATTTAATTAGCATCTATAAGATAATAGCTACAATCTGATTGGTTGCTATGGGCAACATCTCCACTTCTAAAAACTCTCACTTTAGTAAATATACCTTTTAGTCTACGTGTCACCTTTAAAACAGGCAAGTAGTTTCACCAAAGATACTAAGGCTGAAGAACAAAATGTGTATTCACAAACTTCACAAATCCTTGAGGAGAGTCTAAGTGTGTGAGTGATATGTGTGAATCTGATATTTTATGACACTGTACTCCTAGAGAAGTCTCCTTCCACCATTTCCATACCCTCTGCAAATGTGGTGATGAGCAGCAGTAAAAATAATAAATTGAGGATGCCACTGTGGAAGTGCAACAGGTTGAGACGAATATTTGTGCATGACACGATTGAGGATGTTGATGATGATGCGAATGCTGTTTGTTTCAAAGTACAGTAAGTCAGCCACCAGTGGCAGCAGTTCTTGTCTGTGATAAGAAGAAGACTATTGTCATGCCTGGACATAAGACCAAAAAAGACACCTCGTGGGCAAAATTTACTAATCGGCGGTTTGACGGCGGTTTCTATTCTATTCTAAACCCCGGCGGTTTGGTGGGGGTTTCTATTCTATTCTAAACCCCGGGGGTTTGGTGGCTGTTTTGCAGCAGTTTCTAAATGACAGCCCTGTTCTATTGTATACTAAAATGTGTTTTGATGGCAGTTTTGCAGCGGTTTTGGCCTTAGTAAATCTGCAGATAGCAAAACTGCCGCCAAACCACAGTCATAACACATTTTAGAATAGAATAGGAAAGGGCTGTCATTTAGAAACCACTGCAAAACCGCCACCAATCCACCGGGGTTTAGAATAGAATAGAAACTGCTGTCAAACCACCGCTTAGTAAATTTTGCCCAGTATACGAATCTGGATTGTAGCAGGACCAGCTACTCAAGATTCTAGCTGGAGTATAGCTGAACCAGATATGCAGGATACATTCTGGGCTGTAGCAGGCCAGCTACTCAGGATTCTAGCTGGAGTATAGCTGAACCAGCTATGCAGGATGCCGACTGGGCTGTAGCAGGCCAGCTAATCTGGATGCTGGCTGGAGTTGTAGTAGAACCAGCACCTGATATAAAGGATTCCGAACACTTGTATAAGTTTGAGGAAAGATAAGCACCCTGTTTGTTGAAGAGTTTTGCTAGTTTTTTCAGTTAAAGGATAGAGAGGGCATATCTAGTGAGTTGTCAATCAAATTATAAACCTATAGCAACATAGCAGGAGGCAAGGCCTCTGCTAATCCCATAAATAGCAAGAGTTGAGGAGCCATCATCCTCTTTGCAGTTTTCAAATCCACCTGACTTATATGGTTTGTATACTGTGTTATGTTTGATGGACTGTGCAAATTTCATGTTTCCTTCCAGCAGGTGGAGGTACAGCCTGGCTGGGAAGCAGTTCTCCTGGACGGCCTATAATGGCGCTGAGTGCCTGGGTGTCATTTTCCTTTTGATAGCGGCAAGTTGGTCATCTCCTTAGGGGGGACTAGGCCTTCATCTTAGGGAGGGGTCAAGGCTGAGCCAATTAGAGGGGAATGGTACCACTTCAGGCCAGTTTTCATTAGGGTGGGGATCCATCCTCTTTATTTAGTCTAATACTTTATCAGGCTGTGGCCCCAGAGCACTGCTTTTTACTGCCACTGATCTTTCACAATTACAATTCTAATTTGATAAATAAATTTACGGCTGTGTCCTCTTTAAATTCCACATAACCCTCTGAGTGTTTATTTCTAGTTATTTGTTAATTATGTAGCAAAGCATAGTTTTAAAATAATGAGTGACTTATTGAACTTGCAGCATGAATCCACAGGAACTCGCTGGGACTGGACACAGACCGGCGGTGACACGGAAGGTAAACTGGAGGGTCTTGGCAAGGCACAGACATGGATCTGGGATGGACACAGGACACGAATACAGGGCAGAATCCAGCAGGACACAGGAGCAGGACTGACAGGGACTACACACAGAGGACTAAGGCAGGGTTCAAGGATGCAGGTATACAATGTCAGGGTCCCAGGACATAGGAACAGACAGGGAGACTGGGAACTGTACAGAGAACAGCATGACCAGCTCACTAGAACAGGAACTAGGAAAAATCACCGGCAGGCAGGAACTGACCAGAATCCCTAATGAAATGCAAACAGTCAGAACACAGTCAGTAAAGGGCTGCAACAGCCACACATACTGTAACAGTTAATAATACTGTAGGAACAAAAACAGCCCACAAATGACATGATTTTAGCTGTTTTTTTAATCTTTTTTTTTTTTTTAAACTCCTGATCCAAGACCAAAACAATTGAGGCTGGTTATGGCAAAACAAAAACACAATGATTGAATAGAATCAATACCAAAACGAAGGTCCGCGCACATCTCTACTCACAATACAAATAATAAAAGGGCACCACTGATGTATTATTTTGTTATATAAGAAAAATACTTCTTTAAATATTTTTCATCCGTAAAATGTATTTTATATTTATGCTTATCTCATTAGATTAGGTGATTCTTTGTTTTTTCTCACAAGGATCAATTATTTCAAAATACACCCCTGAAGAAATCAAGAAATATGAAATGCACTAAGAGTATTTCATGAGGCGGAACTCTTTAAAAAACATTCCTAATTTCACCAGGAGCTCATACCCACTGGAATGGTGAGTTGGACTTAGTTTAACTTCAGGCATTCCAACGTGGTATACAGTACAAACAAACATTTTTTAATGTAAGAATATTAAAACTACTATATATATATATATATATATATATAGAGAGAGAGAGAGAGAGAGAGAGAGAGAGAGAGAGAGAGAGAGAGGGAAAAAGATGGAAGAAAGACTATCCATTTGGAACAAGGAGTATGTCACAACCTAGGCTTATTACTTCTGCCGCTGGGTCACTTTCTGCTCCTTTGGCCAGCCAGCTTGCTCCCTAAGCTCAGTCTGTGAGTCCACTATTATCCCTGTGAGACTCAGGCTTCATTACTTAATTCTGGCCTGCTAGGCCGCAGCACACATCCAGCCAGCCCCGGAGTACTGCTGTCCCAGTCACCTGAGATATATATATATATATATGTATGTTTGCAGAAGATTTATAGAACAGTGCACTGGTTCAAGTCTCAAATAAATAGTGCTTCAGTGCAATAAGTTTTTAAATATAAAAAATTCACTTGGTGCTAACAGTGTGACACTTTGATCCTTCTGGAGAAGGTGGCAGCAGTCTTCCTGTGTTCCCGAGTGGCAATCAGGTTAAATGTGATCTAGAAATAGGGATTGGAAAGAACATGCGCTTGATAGTGTAATAATTTTAAATAAAATGCACGTGCTCAAGTATAAATTGTGCGTACCAAATAAAAAAACTTTTAGGTTTATCTGTAGGTCTTTACTGGATTTCCACGTGGTGGGGTGAGCCTGGTATTCCAAGTAGCCAGAAACCTTAATAGGAGGGGCTCAAACAGAGCCAGATGAAACACACACATAGTGTAGTACTTATTTTAAAAGAACAATGGCTTAGTAAATATGTATTGCATACCAGAAAAATACTTGAGTATATGCATATATGAATATGAACAGGTGTGTATCTTGGGTACTTGCGCACAAATCAGAAAAAATCCCTCCAAACTTTATAAAACATAAAATATCCAATCAGTGAGATAATTATAAATGCATAGAAAAAGTCACCAGTCCTTAAAGTAACAGCCGGCAGCAGTCTTTTTTTGGCAGACGGGTGGAGAAATACTGTGAATAGAGATAAAAAAGACATGCGCCTAAAAGTGTAGTATTTTATATAACTAGCTTTAGTGCTCAAAATACCAATAAAAGTGGTTTCAAAAGCTTATCTAATATCCTAATGAATTCGGTTTGCTGTGTTGTCAGCCGGGACACCTCAAACAGATGGAGGAATCAGTACCTCAAATACCGTCAGCTGAGAGAACCTTTGAAGGGGCTCAATGAAGGCCCATGATAGGAAACAGCAATATAGTGTAGTACTTTTTCACCATAGTTATAATAGTAGACAAAATAGCTGTATACCAGATAATGTACCAGATACTGCAAAGCGTATAAAAAGAAACTGTAGCAAAGAAGAGATTTTTAAAGAACAGACGATCCAAATGAAGAAAGATTTTATGGAAAAAGGCTATGATCAGGACCTTCTAAATAGAGCAATAGAAGATACTGCTAAAAAGAAAGAGCCCAATGATAGGAACAAAGAAAAAGAACAGTCCAGACAACATAAATAACAACATGAAAGAAAAGCAGAAATGGGCATTGATTACCAACTACGATACACAACATAAACAAATTGAAAAACTCTTTTGAAAACATTGACATTTATTAAGGAGAGATGCCATTCTAAAAGATAAGATCCCAGAAAAGCCATTATTTATATATAGGAAAGCTAAGAATCTTAGCAACCATCTTGTGAAGAGCACTTTACCGATACCATTTAAACAATTAATTAGGACAAAAGGCTTCAATCGATGTGGAGTATGTATTGGGTGTAGAAATATAAAAGATACCCAGAATAAATACAATGAGATAACTGTCAATGGTGTCAAACAAAAAATCAGAGAGTTTATCACGTGCAATACCTCCAGTGTTGTATATTTAGTGGAGTGCACGTGTAGCCTCTCATACATAGGATGCACAAATAGACTCCCTGAAAGTTAGGATCTCGGAACATCTGAGGAATATTAAGAAAGGGCTACAAACACATTATTAATCACACCATTTTAAAACTAAGCATAATTGCTTTACCTTACATGTTAAGAGATTCATAGGCATTCAGCACATAAAAACCTCATGGAGGGACAAAAATATAGAAAAACATGTGGCCAAATCTGAAATGAAATCAATATATAAATTGAAAACTCTAAAACCACGTGGATTAAGTCAAGATTTTGAGCTTAAATGGTTTTTATGAAATTTTTATGAAATATTTATGAAATAATTAGATAGACTGTTAATCAATCATTCCATCTGTCTTTCCTTTCTTTCTGTCATTTGTTATGCAAATTTTTATAAATGTGTTTTTTACAATGTATTTTTATAAAAGTTGATATAGATGTTTTTATAGGTCTTATTAGGCCCTATTATTTTTAGCCTTTTTTGACTATTAATAATGGTATGCTATATGTAATACACAACCTAATGCTGAATAATATAACCATGCTCCTATTGCATTTATTCTTCCTTACTATATAGGGAAAAGATGAATCATATCCCCTATTACCAACTATAACTTAAAGAAAGCTGCTATTAAGTAGAGATGAAGTAAAGACTACAAATCCCAAGCACCCCTGCGGCGGGTTGCTGACTTCTGTTTTTTGTGTTATTGAGAGAGCAGTACCAGAGGAGTATTCTGGAGAGGAAGATAGCTGCAATGGAGGGAAATGAATAATTTTTCCTGATCGTAAATTCTGACTTAAAGAAAGCTGCTATTCAGTAGACATGTAGTAAAGACTACAAATCCCAAGTACCCCCGTGGTGGGCTGTTGACTTCCGGTTTTTGTGTCGTCTGCAGAGCGGCACTGGAGGAGTGTTTTTGGAGAGGAAGATAGCTGCAATGGAGGTCGTGGGACTACCCATACATCAGAGAGGACAGTGGGGAATTATGTTAGTGTGCACAGGAGGAAAGCTGGTACCCGTGGACCGGAAGCGGAAGTGATGCCATTTTGAGAATATCGGATTGTGGCTATTTAAGCCGGGAGAAGTGACACTACAAACATACCTTGAAAAAGACAGTTCTTGTCGAAACGCATTGGTGTAAGTGCTGTTAGAGGGGAATCCACACTGCTACTTGAACAGAGAGGTATGTACTTTTTGGATTTTTTGTAAGCATTAGGAACCGGACCTATTGTAAAAAGTTTTTTGGCACATACCGCACTCCAGTTCAGTGCAGATCCCCAATCCTGGCACATTGTTGCATTTATACCATTTTTTATGAAAATGTATTTATACATTTTTGTACATTTAAGCAAAGTTTGTCCAATAAATTAATTTTAAAAACCCATTGGAAGGAGATCTGTGTGATAAAGATACCTTGATATATGCAAAGAAATAAACTACCTTGTGAGTACGGGTATGCTATTTTCGATCATTGTCATATAGAAATATATGTGAATTGATATAAACAAATTGGAAGTGTGCGGGAAAAGAAGCTGCTACGAGTTTGAACATACACTCCATATGTGTAAGTGAGGTGTGTGTATATGTATCTATATATAGACTACATATGAAGTGATTGAAATAGACCTGTAGATGTGCGGGAAAAGAAACCAATATAAGTTTGAATATACACTTCACATGTGTAAGTGAGGTGTGTGTGTATATATATATACATATTACAAGTTTACAATCCCACAGTGCGGAGGTGACTATTTTTATAAGAGAAGATATAAGAATCCATGTATGACATTCACCTGATCCCCAAGTAGAAAACCTTGGATGGGCCCAAACAAACCTAAAGTGTGACTGTTGGCAAAATTAGTATATACATCTTTAAAGCCATTGCATTTATACCGTTGTGTATATATATATACATATATATATATATATACAACTTGGAATATCCGAGAAATACTACACATGTTGGATTCTTTATTTACTTTTTTACATACATGAATGAATAATATGAACAAGGTGGACACAAAAAAGGAAAATACGCTGAACAATACTGACAGATAAGTATTTAAACTTCTTTTGTTTCCACTTAGGGTGGAAAACTTTCCATCTCATACTTAATTTTCTTTCTCTAATCTGGTAGTAGAGGCAGCGCCATACCCTCTCTTCATATATTTTTTTAAATTACTTACTCCTTAGACCAAAGGGTAGGTATCACAGTTGGTGCTAGCGAGTTACCTGTATCAGGTGATGAGCTGGAATCACTGGAGGCCGGCTGGACTGGAACCATGGTTAACATGAATAGCTCTTTATTATAAGAAGTGGGTAGCAGTGAGAACTGCCTTTGGTGATGAGTGGCTGGAACTGGAAACTGGAGACGTTGGAATGAGACCAGAAGGAACTTGGAGGGACCGGACTGGGACCGGCAGGTAGGCTGACTGAGCTGGTCGGGGTACCAGTAGATGAGCCTGCAGATGGATGGTAGCACGGAAGCTACTTGGTGCAGCTAACGAGCCGTGAGGTGAGTGGGCTTGGAGGAACCGGACTGGGACCGGCAGGAAGACTGGTATCTGGATGGCTACGTGGAGCGGCCGGTTAGCCGTGGGTAGACGCTGGTAGCTGGGTGGCTACGTGGAGTGGCTGGATAGCTGTGGGTAGATGCTGGTAGCTGGGTAGCTATGTGGAGCGGCTGGATAGCCGTGGGTAGATGCTGGTAGCTGGGTGGCTACATGGAGCGGCTGGATAGCCGTGGGCAGACGCTGGTAGCTGGGTGGCTACATGGAGCGGCTGGATAGCCATGGGTAGACGCTGGTAGCTGGGTGGCTACGTGGAGCGGCTGGATAGCCGTGGGTAAATGCTGGTAGCTGGGTGGCTACGTGGAGTGGCTGGATAGCCGTGGGCAGACGCTGGTAGCTGAGTGGCTACGTGCAGCGGCTGGATAGCCGTGGGTAGACGTTGGTAGCTGGATGGCTTTGGGGAGCGGCTGGATAGCCGTGGGTAGACGCTGGTAGCGTGGAAGCTACTTGGTGCGGCCTGGGAGCCGTGGGTGAGAGATGGTAGCGTGAAAGCTACTTGGTGTGGCCTGGGAACTGTGGGTGAGAGATGGTAGCGTGGAAGCTACTTGGTGCGGCCTAGGAGCCGTGTGGAGAAGCTGGTAGCGTGGAAGCTACGTGGAGCTCCCTGGGAGCCGTAGGTGAGAGTCTGGTAGCGTGGATAGCTGAATGCAGCAGGCTTACGGATAGCACTGGTCTAGGAACCAGCAGGAGCCTGGGACATACTGGCACACAGAGGAACAGCTATAGCACAAGCAGTACACCACGGAACGTAACACGATGTTCAAGCACTGAGTGCTATTAGAGGAGGATCTATATACCTAGAGTCTGGCAGCGATTGGTGGATACAGACAGGTGGTCTGGCAGTGGCATTCAGAGTGGAGCAAGGCACAGCATGCAGAGGGAGTATTCATCTCTGCAGCCCTTGAGAAACAGGACCACACCTGTGATTCCAATTAAGACTAGCAATGCTCACAGACAGAGCAGGGTCCAGGTGTTTAATCAGTGTGGGGGGAGAGCAGTCTGCACACACAGAGATGTTACAGCCAGCATGATTCAGCCAGAGCAGATGTCCCAGGAGAATTACAAACACAGATCCATGGAGCAGCTGGCAGAGGTAAGTCACAAAAGGTAAAAACTAGCCAGGATTGTGACAGTAGGTCTTCTAGTGAGGGGAGTCAGCAGCATTTACTTGTGCAGCGCCATTTTTTCTTCAATCACATCTGATATATCTGAGATACAAATGAATTCATAATCAGATGCATGTAACAATATTCACTAAGAATACTAGTATAAAGTATATAGTATTATTAGTGAATTTTGTTACATGCCTCTGATTATTGGGTACTTGTGTTTGTCCGAATTTCAAAATTAAGTATTTCAATTTTTTTTCAAAAGTCTAAAACTTTATTTGGCAACTTCAATAAATTCTATCTTGTCATTATCAAAGGCTGCCTTAAGCTCCCCATGTATATTTTTTCACTGGCTGGAAAAGCTTTGTTTGATCTGCCAAAGGCTGCACAAAGTATGTAAGAAATGTAAATCTTGAAGATATCTGTAATCCCTCCTCATTACATCATTTATTAGAAATAGTGAAAGATGTTCTGTATTGTTTTGGGATATTTCTCTAGAGACAGCTTGGAGTTTTAGATTTATTTATAAGTATCTTTCAAAAATATGGACTCTTGAGCATACTTTTTGTACAATTTTGCATAATTTCAGCTGCTTGGTAGTTGTTTTTATTGAAAGTTTAAATCATGTTTTCAGGACATGATAATATATATTTTTCATGTTATATACTTAAAATACATAATCATGTTATAGGACTTTTGTTAAGTCTTAATTTGCAAATATAAAAATACAAAGTAAAATAATTTATTGGTTGTTATTTGTTAGGGGATACTTTTATTCCCTATAATTCCTTATACTGTTCATTGTATTAGAAATCCTAGTCCCCACTATATAAGTCCTATCATCACATGAAATAATATAAATCAACCATAGAGTTAACTGTATAATATTAGTTTATCAAAGTAGGATTACACAGTACATATATAACCCTGTTACAATTAACTACAAAGCAATATATATTAAATGACACACAAAATACAGTTTACATATATATATATATATATAGATAGATAGATAGATAGATAGATAGATAGATAGATAGATAGATAGATAGATACTTATTGGTCCTTGGAGATAACAGGCCTGGCTTAGATGTTGTTCAGCTTGTCATCTTAGCACATGTGTCCCCGCAGCCTTTATTTCTTCACATATATGATTCTGGCTGTAACCTGATCCAGGAAATGGGGGAGCAATCTCTATTCTTTGATCAAGTGTGTGTGTGTGTGTGTGTGTGTGTGTGTGTGTGAGAGAGAGAGAGAGAGAGAGAGAGAGAGAGAGAGAGAGAGAGAGAGAGAGAGAGAGAGAGAGAACTGGTGTTTACTGGTTCTGCAGTTAGCAGAGCAGACAAAGGAGGGGGAAGAGATAGAAGGGTGAAGTTTCAAGACAGGAGACATCTTTGGGGAATTTTCCTATAATATTATTATTAGGACAGTACCTTATATATTTATGTTTATAACAGTATATAGTCTATAATATTGTTTTAGATCTTTGTAGCATTCACTAAAAATATATGGAAACATAGTTAAGCTATAATTTATCAAAGTACTACAATGTAGTCATCTGATGGCATTAAGCACATAATCAACTGCCCTATGTCATATTTGCCAAATATACAGTATATATCTGCATTATATACAGTAGCAATCTAATCAACACACAACTGCCCAGCATGAGAATAATTAATCATAAACTAGATCATAAAACCCCAACAGCAATATCTGATAAATAATCTCAATAATAGACATATAATTAGTACAAAAACATAAGTATAATAAATGTGATTAAAAGATTATTCACATACATCATAAATAACCCATGCTTAAGAAATGGCCTTATTGAAAACAAAGGAAACCCATATACAAACACTACAAGGATGTAAAACATTATTGTAGACTATATACTGTTATCACATACATACATATATACAGTATGTGTATATAGTGATAGTACTGGGGAAATTGTTGAAGGGAGGTATATACAGTATGTCCAAGCTTTTTAACTTCTAAGTGGTAATTATACAGGTAATAAGCAGCTTTGATAGCCAGACCAACTGTGGGAGGCGGATAAAAGGCATGTCTTGTTCTCTTTGCAGTCGCTCACTACCAGAACAGCAGGCTAATAGACCTGTTGAGAAACACTGCAATGGAAGAATAGAAGCTGTTGTAAATTCTGTTTTATGCTGATGAAATGCTTTAATGACATCAGGTGACTAATCGTTGTGTAACTGAGATTGCCAGGTCATGGTGGTGATTGGTAACACTATAATGGTATGATACTGATACATTTTCTATAGTAGTTTGCGCATCCCAAAATGAGTTGAGTAGCTTTTAATCCACAAAGTTGGAGCCAGTAAATGATTGCAGCCAACTTTTCAGGATTCATCTTCAAGTCAGTATGTGTTATGATATATCACAGAAAGGTTTGCAGTATTGATGATTAGACTGCAGTCAAGACAGTACTTCTGTACATGTCTATACTATGGTCCTGAAGATCTTTATAAGCATCTACTACAAAATGATTGTGCACATCCATAAAGATCTCATTTTTAAATTATTGGAACACAGCAGAGCATTACAGATACCAAAGGGCTTTATCAGGAAATTGTTCCAGTAGTTACTGAAATCGAGCAGAGCAATGCTCTTTGCAAACAGCAAAATCAGATTTAAAAATTTTTATATATATAGATCAGGATAAGGAGTGATGTTTCCTGGGGTCAATGGCCATATTCTTCTTGCAGGAGCTAATCAGTAACACACCGGTCCTTTGTACCAGTTTCCACAGCTAGTTTTATTTGTGTAGCAAAATAACAAATAACCAAAAACATTAAAAAAATCCTAACCTGCCCAGATCTACCTAACCAGAAGTCTCCCTCTCTACTGGTGGGAGGACCTAATGTCCAACTCACACAGCATTTATATACATCTTTTGCATAAAGCCCCGAACATAAATGAATATTCCCTTTTATGTTGAGTTTACTGCTTCGTCTATAGGAGTATGGACAGTCTTGTCAAAGGGTATTTTACTGGCAAACTACAAACCTTTGGATATTTTTCTTGAAAGTTTCAGTCAGTCAAGAGGAATTGGTGAAAAAGAGTTACTACTGTAGCAATAAATCTCACTTTGAAATAAAGGCTTCATCTTTTACAAGATGCTCCATAATAGTTTACACAGATCATAAAAATTTACTTTATCTTCAAGAAATGTATCACCCTGAAACAAGCAATGTATCAATGCTTCAATGTTTTAATTACATTCTGATCTGGTGAAAATATTAAAATGCAGATCATATGACTCTCAATATAAACCACTGCTGCTGTTTCATTTAAAGTAAGTGACCAAATGCAAAACCTATGTACCTCCCAAACTGCAGTCTTTACTGTTACAGTGGAGTCATGCCTCTTGCTTCTCATGTCATGCCAGAATCAAAAGAGTATAAAGTTCCTTTTTGAAAGTGTGTACAGTATAGTGATTGGCTGCTGCATGCAGAGTGGGGATGTTTACCCAAGGAAACAGCACTCCTTAACTGATCTTGCAACACATGGTGGAAAATGCAAGCATGGTTAAATTGCAGCCATAAAATCTGAAAAATTAAGTAACAAACACCCTTTTAAAAAAGAAAAAAGACTGTAATATTGTGAAATTCATGGTGGTGTCATCATAAGATGCTTAGGAAAGCCACATTCTCCTTTTCCTACATCAAGATATAACATGCAGACATAGTTGAGGCCTTGCTACAGGCTACATACAGTAGGTGTGGCAGGAAGCCACCAGGGTGCAATAATTGGCCATTGAGGATGCCCGGAGGCAACAGCGATTGGATGATGAGGAGTTCCAGAGGCAACAGCAATTAGCTGTTGTGGAAACTGGAGACAACAGCAATTGTTATCGATGAACTCTGCAGGTAACAGCAATATGACCATTAAGCCTTAAAAGAGGTTGTGCATTGATTAGCTGCACTGTCTGGAAATGCTTTCCCGGCCATCACAACTAGCCCTACTGTAGGTCATTATGGGTTAGTTATTTTCTGCAAAAGATGACAAGCAGTGATGATGTTGAAGACTAGTTAACAACTTTTGAAAGAACAGCTAAGAAAGAATGTTGGCCTAAAGATCAGTGGGCAGTGATTTTGGCACCATTCTTGTCAGGAGAACTGCAAAAGGCAAATTTTGACTTGATCCTTACTTATGCCCTAGACTATGACAAGCTCCAAACTGAAATTTTAACTTGTTTTGGTGTCACATTGTCTGTTTGAGTACAGTGAGTTCATGACTAGGAATACCAAGTGAATAAAAATCCTGCTCTCAATTGCATGACCTCACCAATAAGTGGCTACATCCAGACACTCTGACAGGGCCACAGATTATGGAAAGGGTCATTATTGACCGATATCTATTCCTGTCTTCAGTTCTGTGCAAGTGGGAGAGCCATGGGGACTGAAAGAAGCAGATTTGCTTGTGGAAATAGTGGGCAGGTATCTGGTGGCCAATAAATTATTGAGTGTACCCCACCAGCCCCTAGTCCTACAATGGCAATCTCCAGTAACTGCAGTGGTAATTTATCACTCTCCACTTTATCACTCTCCAAGGCTTGGTGCATCTCCCCCCTAGGGATAGAAAAAGCCTCTGAGAGAATTTTTGTAGCAGTTTATCTGGCCAGGGGTCCATTAGGATGAATCTGAATAGTGTGCATCCTGCCATGAGTATCAACACCATGTTCCCAGGCCAAATTATAGAAATCTTATTGAGGTCCAATTTAAGAGAATAGCTATGGATTTTGTTGGACATCTAATAAAGTCAACCCAGGGTATTCAGTACATTTTAGTAGTAATGGATTACACTACCAGTACCTGTAAACTATATCATTGCACAAACTGTATGTCAACAAAGACAATTTCTAGGGAATTAGTACACATCTTTATCAGAGTGGGATTACCTATGGAAATCCTAATTGACCAGGGTACTGTTTAATGTTACTCATCTAAGGACCTCCGTGTATAACCCTCAGACTAAGGGCTCTATTTATTAACATTATTTTTACTAAACTAAAGTGAAAAAGGGTGTTTTCACACCCTTTTCACATTATTTTAGTATCACCTATAGTTATTACAGGGCAATTGGAGTAGAATTAGTAAAATTCTACTCCAACCCCTAAGTATCACTTATTTTTTTTAAAGCAGATCACATTTCCCATAATTGTAATGGGAAATGTGATCCGACCAGAGTTACTAAAAATAAATTGTAAAAAAATACCGGGGGAAGCCCTGTGATAATAACGCCACCTGGAGGTGGCGTAATCCAGGGTCTCCCCCGGTTACCAGGCTCCCACTCTGCTCTAACGGGGAGAGCAGAGGCGGGAGCCGGTACCACTAATCAGCTATGTGGTCTAAGCAGACCGCAAGCTGATTGCTGTAAAAAAAAGAAAAAAAAATTTAAACATATTTTTTAACTTACCTGACTCCAGGGACCGTTGATCGGGCCTCCGGTGGATGGCTCCTCTCTGGTCAGCTGGTCTCCCATAGTGCCCTGCTGCCCAGTCATCAGGTGATCGGGCCCCAGTGCAGTATGGGAGATCACCTGATCGGGAAGCCCGGAGAAATCACCGGAGGCCAGGAGGATGCAGGTAAGTGTAATGAAGGGAGGGGGGGTCGCGGGGGTCTGCGATCGTGGGGGGCGGGGCTTAGCGTCGGTGGGGGGTAGCAGCAACGGTGGGTCGGTGCATGTGCGGGCTCTTAGTCGCGGTATTTTTTCCGAAAATACCACGACTAGTGTGCGGATGGGATGCGCAGGGACAGAGCTTTATCGCAAGCTCTGTCCCTGCAAGGGATTTATAGTAAATCCCTGTGATATTGCCTGAATTTGCACTCGGTAATATCACACTACAATCCGCATTCAATATGCAGATTGTAGTAAATAGAGCCCTAATGGTTTAGTAGAGAGGTTAAAAATAACTCCAAAGATCATGCTAAAGAAGGTGGTGGGTTAAAATAGGAAAGATTAAGATTATTTGTTAACCTTTTTATTGTTGGCTTTTAGACACTGGGTTCTTTTGATTTGATGTATTGGAGACACCTAAGCAGATAGATGGATATTGCAAAGGAGACATGGGAGGAGCAACTCAGTCCTTATAAAACTGAGCATGTTTCTTAGATGCAGCAAAGAATCGCTGCAGTGATATCAATAATGACAGAGCACATGGAACAGACACAGCAAAGGGTGTACAATCACAATGCCAAATTATGCACCAGCACTACTAGGGACAGAGGGCCTGATTCACTATGGATTGCTACTGTGATCGCAGCTGCGAAAATATGCTAATGTCTGCAACTGCTCACCTGGCATAGAGATGCCCACTACTGCTTTTGTACATCCTTAAGACCTTGCAGTACTGCTTATTCATAGGTAACATCAGCAGAATTACAGCAAGTCTGAGCTTACTCAGAAATTGCAACTGTCATCACGCGCAGTGAGTACTCAAGCTGCGTATGCCATCGCAGTGGCTAATTTATGCATGCCCAAGGAAATGGTGTTCAAATGGACAGGCATGCCTGCGTTTCTCCAACCACTCACCTGTCACCACCCCCAAACAATGACATCCTGTTGCTCACTCTGCGATGGCTTTGTATCTGCGTAAGTGATCGCAGAGTGATCGCAATGCTAACTCACGCACGCTGACTGCAGTGCATATGCATTTGCAGTATGCACCATCGGCCGATCTGTGTATGCTGTTGCAGTTGCAATCTGTGATGAATCAGACACAGAGTGCTTAGTTTGGTTCCCATTTAGACAAATTGGCAAGGACCATTTGAAATCATAGAAAAAGTTTTGAGGTTATAAAGTGTACCAGCCTAGGAAAAGAAATCCAGAACAGATCTGTCATGTAAATTTTATAAAAGCAGCTTTGTCAGTCACAGTACCTTTGGTTCTCGAAGTAGCAATAGCCAATACTTTCTCAACTATTCAACAGCATGAGGCTATCTCGTAATAAATAGAGATCTGTTTTATTTCATAACTGGTAAAACAACAGTCATTAAATATTACATAATCACTGAAACAGAGGTTAAGATTAACCTAATGCTCTATAGAATACCAGAAGCCCAACAGGAATTGGTGTCTAAATAAATGTAACAAAATTTTGGAGTTAGATATAATTAGTAATATAGTGAGTGGTCAAGTCCCATTGTGCTCATTCCGAAACCCAACAGGAGCATACACTTCTGAAATAATTTCTGTAAATTGAATAGTGTATATAAGTTTGATCCCTACTTAATGCCAGCACGGTACTTAACAACTCTACACTTAGCCAAAGGGTGCAAGCATGTGCCGTTGTCAGACAATACAAAACAAAGACAGCTTTTTCTGCACCAGAGGGTCTGTTTCAATACAAGATGTTGCCATTTGAGTGTCACGGGGAACCCACCACCTTCCTTCAGAGGATGACAGATACAAGTTTACAACCCCATAGACAGTATGGTGCTTCTTATCTTGATGATATGGTCATCTATATTCCTGATTAGCAATTTCACTTACCCAGGGCACAAGCAGTTTTGGACTCCATCCATGAGTCAGGATTGACAGCCAATCCAAAAAACATTGCTGAGGAATGGAAGAGGTGAAGTATCTTGGATACATCATAGGCAGAGATTTGATATAGCCCCAACGTAATAAAATTGAAGCATACTAAATTGGTCACGACCCCTAAATAAGAAGCAGGTGAGAGCTTTCTTAGGAATCACTGGTTATTATAGAATATTTATATCCAATTTTGCCACTATTGCTGACCCTTTGAGTGACCTTAGCAAAGGTAAACATTCAGTTATGATTAAGTGGAACCTTGAGGCAGAAAATGCTCTTCAGGAATTGATGGTAGCGCTGAGTACTAAACCAGTTTTGATGATATCTGATTTTAAAAAGGAATTTGTTGTACAAACCAATGCATCAGATGTAGGGATACAGTAGGTGCTGTTCTGTCTTACCACAAAGATGTGAAGAGTATTCTCTTACAGTATTTACTGTATTTAAGAAGAAAACTGTATGCATTTGAGAGAAATTATGCTACTATAGAAAAAGAAGCTTTGGCAATTAAGTGGGCATTAGAAACACCCAGGTACTACCTTTTGAGAAGAAAATGTAGATTAACAACTATTCATGCTCCTTTGAAATGGATGTCTGCGAATAAAGAGAGCAATGGGAGAAAAACATTGGTTATTTGCAAAATGTTATATTCTCAGAGGAACATACTATACATTAGGTCCAGAAGCCATCTGGCCATTACCATACTTTGTTTCCTGTCTTTCATTTAGGGACTACAGGTATTCTGCCCCACAGGTTGAAACAGGAGGGGGGATATGTGACAAAAGCACTGGGGAAGTTTTTGATGTTAGGTATAAATGTCCCAGGTTCTTAACTCCTATGTGGTAATTAGTCAGGTGCATAAATATTGGGACATTTACACAATTTTCATATTTTGACCTCTATTCACCACCACAATGGCTTTGAAATGAAACAAACAAGATGTGCTTTAACTGCAGACTTTCAGATTTAATTTGAGGGTAATTACGTCCAAATCATGTGAACGGTGTAGGAATTACAACGGTTTCTATATGTGCCTCCCACTTTTTAAGGGGCCAAAAGTAATGGGACAAACTAAACAATCCTAAATCTAACTTTCACTTTTTAATACTTTGTTGCAAATCCTTTGCAGGCAATTACAGCCTGAAGTCTGGAACGCATAGACATCACCAGACGCTGGGTTTCATCCCTGGTGATGCTCTGCCAGGCCTCTACAGCAAATGTATTCAGTTCCTGCTTGTTCTTTGGGCATTTTCCCTTCAGTTTTGTCTTCATCAAGTGAAATGCATGCTCAATCGGATTCAGGTCAGGGGATTGACTTGACCATTGCATAACATTCCACTTTTTAGCCTTAAAAAACTCTGTGGTTGCTTTTGCAGTATGCTTTGGGTCAATGTCCATCTGCACTGTGAAGCGCCATCCAATGAGTTCTGAAGCATTTGACAGAATATGAGCACATAGTATTGCCTGAAACACTTCAGAATTCATTCTGCTGCTTTTGTCAGCAGTCACATCATCAATAAATACAAGGGAACCAGTGTCATTGGCAGCCATACATGCCCACGCCATGACACTACCACCACCATGCTTCACTGATGAGGTGGTATGTTTTGGATCATGAGCAGTTCCTTTCCTTCTCCATACTCTTCTCTTCCCATCACTCTGGTACAAGTTGATCTTTATCTCATCTGTCCATAGGATGTTGTTCCAGAACTGTAATGGCTTTTTTAGATGTTGTTTGGCAAACTCTAATCTGGTCTTCCTGTTTTTGTGGCTCACCAATGGTTTACATCTTGTGGTGAACCCTCTATATTCACTCTTGTGAAGTCTTCTCTTGATTGTTGACTTTGACACATATACACCTACCTCCTGGAGAGTGTTCTTGATTTGGTCAACTGTTGCGAAGGGGTTTTTCTTCACCAGGGAAATAATTCTACTGTCATCCACCGCAATTGTTTTCCGTGGTCTTCCGGGTCTTTTGGTGTTGCTGAGCTCTCCGATGCATTCTTTCTTTTTAAGAATGTTCCAAACAGTTGATTTGGCCACACCTAATGTTTCTGCTATCTCTCTGATGGGTTTGTTTTGACTTTTAAGCCTAATGATGGCTTGCTTCACTGATAGTGACAGCTCTTTGGATCTCATATTGAGAGTTGACAGCAACTGATTCCAAATGCAAATGTCATACCTAGAATCAACTCCAGATCTTTTACCTGCTTAATTGATAATGAAATAACGAGGGAATAGCCCACACCTGTCCATGAAATAGCTTTTGAGTTGATAGTCCCATTACTTTTGGTCCCTTAAAAAGTGGGAGGCACATATAGAAACCATTGTAATTCCTACACCGTTCACCTGATTTGGATGTAATTAACCTCAAATTAAATCTGAAAGTCTGCAGTTAAAGCACATCTCGTTTGTTTAATGTCAAAGCCATTGTGGTGGTGAATAGAGGCCAAAATATGAAAATTCTGTCAATGTCCCAATATTTATGCACCTGACTGTATACAGCTAATGAACAGCAATGATAGCCAGACCATCTGTTAGAGGCAGATAATAGGTGTGTCAGTTTCTCTGGCCAATCACTCACTACCTTGGGAGCAGACTGTCAGACACTGCTATGGCTTTATGCAAGTGCTGTATTTAAATGCCGTTTTGTGTGAGTTGGACTTTGTGTCCTCCCACCCTTAGAGAGGGACTTTTGTTTAGTTAAAGCTGGACAGGCTAGGATTTATTTTCATGATTTTGTTTATTAAGCTACACAAATAAAATTAGTTGCTGTTACTTGTTCCAAGGCCCTGGACTGGTGTGATACTGATTGGCTGCTACATATAAAGTGTTGCTGCTTACCCCAGGAAATGGCACTCCCTAAACTGATTTTGAGACAAAAGATACTACAATTAGAACTGATGTTTGAGATTATGGCTCTGCTTTGGTATATGCCCAACACAAAGTACTAAGGCAAGCTCCATTTGGTCTATTGCTTCCACTTCCCCATTCCTCTGTCACATATGTGAATAGACTTCCATCATGCCCAGGCTTCCACACCACATGCATCATTGTGAATAGTTTCTCCAAAGCCTTACTTTGTTCCCTAAAATTTAGAGAGCATTGTGCAAATGTTTTAATATTAAGCTAACCTTTTCCTCAGCCTATCATCTTCAGTCAAATGGATAAACCAACTAATTAAATGAGGACCTGGAAAAATTTGGTGTTATATATAATTAGTCACATAGTGAGTGGTCAAGTCCCATTGTGCTCATTCAGCAGCCCAACAGGAGCATACACTTCTGCAATAATTTCCATAAATTGAATAGTGTGTTTACGTTTTTACTTGCA
The DNA here is from genome assembly GCA_031769625.1 of Taudactylus pleione. Classification (NCBI taxonomy): domain Eukaryota; kingdom Metazoa; phylum Chordata; class Amphibia; order Anura; family Myobatrachidae; genus Taudactylus; species Taudactylus pleione. Next base: position 28,385,661 of record JAUIMM010000092.1, on the reverse strand, counting down.
ATACCACTGTTCCAGCACCTGCACCACTATCACATCCAAGAGACAGCCACCGGCTGGTGATCTATCTGAACCCCGCTCCGCTACAAGCTCTCCTTCATGTTCTTCAACTATTGTAACAGTGAAACTGCTTTACTATCATTTGCTTAATAAACTATACTGTCTGGTTAACCTACACTGGACTTATCCTTAGGTCAATCACACAACTCTGCCAAACCACCTTCTGTACCCTCATTTCCAACACTAATGTTGCTTCTCTAACAGTTATGTGTAAAATAGATTATCCACCTGTGCCCTTGAACTAAAGCTATGAACACACTGTCATATAATCTGTGAATTTTATGATCTGACAGAGGATTGTGTAATGTGTATGCATGTACAATTTCCATTTATCTCAGATAAATCGTCTGATTGCATCTTCTAAGATGCTCATTAATAAATCTAGTCATGTTATCGTAAACATTTTGCAGTGTGTGAGTGCTGATGACCATTCTGCCGACAGATTTTATTTTGATTAGACAGCCACTATACAGATGATCTGTGCAGTGTGTACAGGGAGAAGATCTTTCTTTCCGATTACTAGGACAGATAAATAGGAGGATCATAAGAAACAATTGCATAGAGTGCATGTACTGTGAATATCAGAGGACAAATCATGAGTTCATCGCATCTTAGGTAAAAATTGTACAGTGTGTACACAGCTTAAATTCAATAATTGAGAAATCAATATGTTTTTAACCGGGATCTGGTCAAAATCCCAACAGTCGGGATGCCGATGCTTAGGATGCCGGCGCCAGAATCCCGACAACTGTTAGAATCCCGGCGCTGTCATCACGACGGTAAGTAGCAGGGTTAGAGGGAGGGTTAGGATAAGGCACTAGGGGAAGGTTTAGGGGTAGGCCAGAGGCATTTTATGAGAGGAGGGGGCCTGTATGCATTCCCTGTCTAAGGTCCCCTCCTCTCTCCCTGGCAGCCGGCCATGTCACTGCAGCAGTAAACTCTGGGCACTAGTCTGTGCCCAGTGTCTACTGCGCATCACAGGTCACTGGGAAAATGGTGCTGCCACCATTTTCCCAGCGATTTACCCAGTGCGCATGGGCAAAATGCTGGAAAAATGGCTGCTGCAGACATTTTTCAGGTGTTTTGTCCAGCGCTACAGCCCGACGCCCGTACCCAACCCCTGTTATCCTGGTCATTGCTACAAGATTGTCAAAAAACAGTTGTGGAACTATCTTTAAATATCAACAAATTATTAATCAGGAAACGATAAACCTGTGATTCTGACTTTAGTTGTAGTTAAATTATTTTAAATAATTCTGAGGGGTGCTATTAGTAATTACATTTATAGGAAACAATTTGTTAACAGTGTCAGCATGGTTTTAAATATGATTTATTTTTATGAGAATGTAACTGCATGTGGTAATCTAATTGATGTGACACATTTGGATTTTGTGGAATTGTCCAGTATGGTTCAAAATACCAGTCTGGCACACAAACTGAGAGTATGTATGTAGATGGGTAGAGAGCTGCTTGAAGGATAAGACAAAGGCTAGGTACTGTATAAATGGATTATATTTAGACAGGGGTCAAAATACAATAGATGTACCACATGAATTGATATTTGTCACTGTCCTTTACATTCTCTTTATTAATAACCTTGACGATGCCTACACAGTAAGGTTTTCAATTTGCTGATGATATTAACACTCTGACATGACAAAGCATGAAAGTTACTTGCCACTGAAATATTTAGAAAAAATAAAACTCTATACTGTAGAATTATATACTGTAGAATTATGGATGAAATGTAATTTAAATAAATGCAGGGTTAATTATTTAGGCCATGGTAATAACTTTGTTTCTTGCATATTAAATGGAAACAATTAGTAAACTTGAGTTGAAAAAATTGTTATTGACAAAAAACAGATTGACAACACACAGTCACATGTAGCAGCATTACATCGGAATAAAATCCTGGAATGGGGATAAAATACATGACATAGTATTACCGTTGTGTAATCACTGATGTTTTCAAAAATATGTATGTAACACTCTGGTGCTTCCCGAAGTTACTGAAGAAGAACTCATCAAGTCTAAAATGTGCTAAGCAGACAGAGGACACCGGTCATCACTACCTGGGGCAAGCTTACCTTCACCTTGGCAGGTGGTTTCTGAGACTTTGCAGACTTTGAGTAATGAGCCTTAAACAACTTGGCATCTGGTGGAGTTCATTCACCATAGTGGGATGTTCAGATGGACCTCCAAAGGGTTTTTATATATTTCATGCATGCTTACGGTTTTATAAATGTGAGTGTTATTATCCAATAAACTACAATCAGTGCTGGAAGTTTTTGAGAGGTTATCCCCATACACCACTTCTAATTTGTGGAGTAAGTACATGATGAAAGTGTGATGTCCATTATCCTGTGCTGCCAAACAAGTTGCTCTCTTAAGTGGAATCATTATGGTCTTTATGAAGTTGGAAGTGGTCACCTTTGTGTCATATGTTCCAATTGGGTATTTGTAACCTTTAAGATTTAACAAAGACTATAAGTGTTTTGTGATTTAAACACATTGATTGAGTGTCTTTTTACTGTTAGAGCATATACAGTATAGTGCTAGAAGGTTTTGCACTAATGTGTGCATTTTCTTGCTATATTGCATTCTACAATGAATGAGAGATGATCCCCATATACTACTTAGAAATAAAGAGGAAGAACATGAATGAACAGTGACACCTTTTATACTGTGTTACCTATCAAGTTAATATTCAGTAAGGAGTCATCCCGTAAAGGGTAAAGAGTGCTATCGTTTTTCTCCATATTGGAAGTGGTCACCTGTGTTCTATTATATCCACTTGGGTGTCTTTAACCACTTAACTGTCTGTTTGCATGGCCTGAGTATGCAGCCAAATGTGCTTCAGCTGACAAAGTGCAACCGCACCGCCCCCCGCTGAGTTTTTTAAGAGAAAATCCATTCTCAAGTGTAGGACAGATCTCCTCTGACTCCTCGGACTCTCCTGTGGCCTGGCAATTTCTGACCAGTTTAGTCGGAAAACATTGTCAGTTTAAGAGGTTAAATATCAATTAAGCAGTATTACGCTATGTATATGTGTTTTTTCTCCATTTTATGTCCCATATACTGTAAATGTATTCGATAAAGAATACATGCAATCAGGGGAGGCTCCAGAGTGTGACACGCATCTTTTTAATAAGGTGGAACATCTTTTTGAGTCCCACAGGCTATATCTCCTGTCTTATTGCACTCATCATAGAGATCCATTTTTCAATGTTATTATTTAATCATTAACAATATCACATATTGAATATGGGCTCGTTGTTTCTTGGGAGGGGGGTTCTGGCTTTCCAAAGATTTCCAGCCAAGGGCTGAACAGTTTCAGGCAGGTTGTTGTTATAGCAGGGGAAACCACCATGTGTGAGTAGTGTCAGCTCACAGACTGGTTCAGCCTGGTGTTGGCTATTGGAGAACAGGTGGAATCCCATCCCATTTTTTACTGTTATTTTCTACAAGACCAGGCTCAAAGGTCCAGGGCTGGTTATTGATTGAGGGGGGACCCCAGACACATTTCTTTCTTTCAAATGAACCATTTATTCAAATTTTTACACATAACTTAGCCTGTATGGAATATATGATCTGCGCAGTGCTTTCAGCCTTCAGGAAGGAATAGGAAGTAAGAAGTGGACAGGGAGTGTCTTACGTATATATGCAATCCAAACAAGACCCGACATTACAGAATGATGTTATGCCTTGAGACACTGATTTGGCTGGCATACCCCCAATTATGTGCGTGTTCAGTTTTCAGCAAAACAGAACCACTCTTCTTTATGCATGTTCATGTGGCCTTGCGTATTCTTCATTTAGCTAATGGAACAAGTCCAGTTGAACATATGCCTTTTAATGGAGACAGGTGCTCAGATTCTACTCAATCGTATTTTAAAAATGGATGCTAAAAGCACAGTAGTAAAGGGCCTGATTCAGTGCTGATGTCACCAGCAAGTGACCAATGTTTTCAGTCTCTACATGCATCCCGGTCGCGTTGCACATGTGTCCCATTGCTTACCGCCAAAACACAGAATGAATAAGGATGTATAGAGAGGCAATTTTAGTGGGCATATCTGGGTGGTAACGGCGGCTGTTAACCAGATAAGGGTGTGTCATGGTCAATGACTGCATCTTTTACCGCACTTGCACTGACACCAGTGGCCATGTCTAGACAGAGATTCTGCACCTCCATAGGGCTGGTGCAATCTCCGATGGTGCAACCGATATGCTACTATTTGTGTGTCTTAATATGTATAGCGGCCGATCAGCGTCGCAGCTCCTGAGCGTCTTTGTATGAAGTACACCAGCCATGACATTAGCATAAAGACAAAGTTGTGCTGCGGCAAAGGATGCAGTCATGGCTGCAATAGCATGTTCCTCTAAATCAGGCCCATTATGTGGTCTGTATGTCTATCTCCTACAAGGATACATTGGTATTCATAATACTAGAGATTTTGTTTTGCTTTGATATGGGTTCAAGCAAAGATAGACATATTATTATTATTAATAATAATAATAATAATAATAATAATAATAATAACATCAGCGCTGCCAACTATAAATTATTGTGTTAAATAGCATTTTTGTCAACTATATTCAGGTGTTGCAAATCTGTGCACATTATGTAAACATATAAGATGAATAAACAACACACATTTAAAGCACAACAGGTACCACAACAACAGAGATGCTCCATATATGTATCTGATGCTTGAAGAAGTTTTTAACTTCAAAATTAGTTACAGGGCACATAGTTGTATACAGTCGTTACCCGGTTTCTGCATTGCTCAGGCTACAATAAGCCACAAAGTGCTCTAGAGTATATCTTCAAAAACTATGTCCTACATTTAGGACAGGAAACAAGTTAAATTACACCGATTCTGCTTGAATTGCATAATTCTATTTTACATCTATGACAGGGTACAAGTCTCCAAAATAGTTTAGGTAGCTGTCCAAAGCCTGCTCTAGTTATACTGTAGTACAACTGTAAGTTAGAGATGTGTGCCGACCCCCGTGTTTTGGTTTTGGTTGTAGTTCATTGCTGTGTTTTGGATTTGGTTTAAAATTAGAATTTGTTTTAAAATTAATAAAACCAGCTAAAATGGGCCTGTTTTTGTTCCTACAGTATTAATAACCTCAATAATATTAATATCCAGTCATTTCTAGTCAATTTTGACCACCTCACTGCTCACAATATTGTTCTCCAATATTGTCCAAAGGCTGGTGGGCCACACTAAGCTACAGAGCAGTGGCACAAACACAGGGCAGTTTAAAAGACTATAGCACATCTATGACACATTGCCACACAGTAGTGGAAGACAGAATGGCAGTTTAAAAAACTATACAACCCTATTTAAAACAAAAATGTTTTCATTAATCAATAACTAGCTCAGAGGCCCGAGGGCAGTACAGGGAAATTAGGTGTAGTCTGTATGTAGTGGAAGTCAGGTAAAGAATGGAAGGATTGATTAGTTCAGTAAATTTAATTGTTTTATTGCTGAAGAAAATTTAAGATAAAATAGACAAAAAAAACATTTCAGAATGATGGAGATTTTATGGTATTTTCCAGTACTATGCACTAGAGAAATTATTTACAGCAGTCAACAGAAATGTTTGTTGAGAAAGGATAAGCAGAAAATGTTTCTGTTTGTGGACTGGACTTATTTAGGAGAAAAAACATGGTATTAATATCCCTCATGCTTAGACCCTCTGGTGCACCTCATAAATGTGCTACAGGGGTGTGTTACCCAATTAGAAAGGAGGGAGGGATGAGAGGGGGTTGTATGGCAAATGGGTCAACATTTAAATATTTGTACAGCTGATTTGTAGTTTGCAACTTTGCAGTGCAACTATTACATTTCTTGGCTTCTTGTTACAACCCTTGTCAGGAATACTTGGCTATAAACATTGTATTCTTTTCTGGCTAGAAATGTTTTGCAAATTAGTAATGTATTAGAGCAATAACCTCTAAAAATGTTTGTCTATGCAAAAAAGACCAACCAGAATTCCCCAAAAAAATACAGTCCATAATGAAAAGAAAATTGGTGCAAGATAAAATTGTAATTGGGATTATGGTGAAGATCAAAAAGGATATGCACAGGTAAACAAACCTAGCACTTCAGTATCAGGGTTTGCCTGAAGTGATTGGTTTGTTTAGGACCACACAAAACAAGTTACCAATGGGTTTAAGGCAGCTAACAGTGTTCATGAACTAACTGCAAATGGTGTAATAAGAAGGAGGTTCCTAGATGGTTTACATCCCTACCTCTGCTTACTTTGGCTTTACAAATGCTACCAGTGGCTTGACAATTGTTGTTAGGATTTTGCTAAAAATAATTCCACATATCAGAGGTGGATTTTTTGGTTAAATGCCCAAGCATGACAATTGCCTTCTTCTTATCATGGACAAGAACTTCTTCCAGTGGTGCCTGACTTAACCAAACAACATCCTCATCATCAACATCCTCATTAGTGCTGGTGTCAGCTACACATATATTCCCCTCATCCTGTTGCACTTCTTTAGTAGCATCTTCAATTTCTAGGTCACCATCTTTACTCAACCCCACATTGGAAGAGAGTGCATACATGGTGGAAGAAAGCTTCTCTATAAGTAGAGTATCTGAAATGTCAGACTCACACATAGTACTCATGGACACCATTAGACTCTCCTTAGAGATTTATGATGTTTTAGAACACAGGACATTATTCAGAGCCGGACGCTATCAGCATTTTCGCTCATACGCATTTGATTGTTTTAAACCACGCATACGTCCGGATCTCACTGCGCATGTGCGGCCGGATCATTGTGGTCATTTTTCGTTCGCTCGTATACACAGCGAACAGGAAGTGACCTATGTCATTTGATTGACAGAATGTTCCATTTATGGGTGGTAACGGGGGTGGAGATGAGAAAACGCAGGCGTGGCAAGGTGTTTTTTGGGCGTACATGTATTATCTTGTGCGAACGTCCAATGTGGACGCTATTTTGTACACGGCACTGTGTGATCCAATTTCCATTAACACTGCTCGCTCAGCTTGTGGTCTGGTATAGTCTACCGCAGTGATGATGGTCTCTTCGTACTTCCCTGGACTCATCGATGGTGTTGCGATTAATCAAGTGAGGCAACAAAAACAATTAATTTTTAATTGCTAAACAGCTTGTAAGGTGTTTAGCAAATCAACCTTTTTTAGTAGCTAAAAACCGGACGCAGGTGAACTACTCAGCTGCTAATTTCTGGGGCATACAATCAATTAGCTAACAAATGTTAGTGTTTTTTGTGTGCTTTTTACATATTTGTAAGTGTTTATTTTTTAGGCCAACAATATTGTACGCATGTTTGGTTTTTATCATTTTTATTTTTTTGATCAAGAAACTAATCGTCCTTTTGTTTTTGGATAATTGTTAATTAAAACTCATAAATTGTTTTTAACACTTGTTTTTTTTCAAAATCTTAAATGTTTCTATTTCCGTTGTATTGTTTGTAAGTTTGTTAGAGGGATTACCTTTTAACCAGTTTGTGAATAAATCAACAATAGAATTTTGCAAATTTGGTTCCAAAGTTTACTAATTTTTTTTTTTTTTTTTTAAGTTTTTTTTAAAGTAAACATATTTTTTTTCAGGGAACAAAATTTTAAAATAATTTTGGCCACACACCAACAAAATAGGTGGCATTTGAACACAAATAAAACAAATAAAAACAATTCACAAGAAAGGAGAGGGAGGTTTTTGGCATGCAGGAATATGGAGCAAACACAGAGATGGATTGTGGGGAAATTAGCCAGTGCTGTTATCGCCTTTTAGGCCATTTGGCCGGGGGTTGGAGGGAGCCTGAATGGGTCTGGGAAGTCCTTTGGCTGGCCTGGCCAGAGGCAGATGTTGTGGCCTCTGGACTAGGCCTAGGGCTAGGCACATTTGGAGGGATGGCTGTTGTTGTGCCAGAGGTGGAGGGTCCTGATGTTCCGGCAGGAAGGGATGCCAGCTCCAACATGTGCTGGCGAATGAGCTGCTCCAGGGCAATTTGCTATTCACACATTGGCCCCAGTATTTTCTGCCAGGGCCTTAGCAATGGTTACGTTGGCCGCAGCACTTTGCTCCAGGTCGTCCGCCACCCATAGCAGATTGGCGTCCATCCTTTGCAGAATCTCGGTGTGCTGATCCGATTTAAAATTGAGATCAGTGAGGAGGGCCACTGCCTGCGAGGGGGAATGCCCTGGACTGTCTGCCACTGGGTCCCCAGGTCCCCAGCTGGATCTACTGCTTCCTCCCCTGCAGAGCCAGAAGAAATTCTGCGGCCAAAGCTCACCTCTGAAGCAGACTCATCCGCCTGTGTCTCTGTGAGAAAAAAGAGAAAAGAGTCAAATTATAATCTAGATATTTTACTAAACACATTTCTGAGTTGTTAACATTACAACATTTACCTGCGGCAACATGAGGAGCCACAAAGTCTGGCATGTCGGTATCCATGTTTGACATGCCCAACACCTCCTCATCCTGCACACACCCCTGGGCCAGCTCCTCCAAATCTGTGAGCTCAAGTGACACAGGGGTGGGACCTCCACCTGTTCCCCCTGCATGCCTAGCCCTATCAGCCATTTCTTGTTTAAGCCGATATTTGAAGTCGCTCCATCTGTTGGTTAAAAAGTAGGAATTATTACTGCAGTATTTGGACCTGTAACCATTTTTGATTCAAATGTAGTTTTGACGTACCGGCGTTGGACCTCCCGGGTTGAACGTTCAAACTCACCCACACCATTGACAGCACTGGCTATGTCGTCCCACAGTTTCCATCTCTGGGTTGCACCCATATTCCTTGGTGCCTGTGCCAGGTTGTCATTGCACATTTGCACCAAAACCTCCATCTCCTTCCTTGTGAATTGTGGCTGTCTTTTCTTTTTGGCCCTAGTTTGCCTACTAGGCCCAGCAGCCTCTTCCATGGCATCCTCCACACCTTTTCTTAAAATGGCAGAAAATATTAAAAAGTTAAATGTTTCCAAATGTAATGTTAAACATAGGCATTTTCACATAATTTTGTAAATACTTACATGGCGCCTCTTGGCTAGTACTTTGCTGCTCTGTACTCATTGTGTTTTTGCAATGTAGCAGACCGATTTAGGTTGTCAGTGACGTTTTTAGACATGCGTCAGCATTATTCGGCCGCATTATTCCTTGTGCGCTCCTATTGTCCGTCCTTAATTTGAGCGGGAAAATAAGGCCTATTTATGGATTGCTGTGACTCCATTCGAGGTGGCATTTTTGGATTGTTGGAGGTTTTTCGGTGTAGTGGTTTGTTAGTTCTTTGCTGGTTTCTGGAAGTAGTAGTTTGTATTTTTTTGACGTTTGGTTTTTTTCTTACTTTGTTTCTTTACGTTAGCATTTTTGCAGGTTTTTTTTACTCTTTTTAGTTATATTTATGAGTAAGTATTTCCACAATTCCCCTAAAAATTTAATAATAAATAGTTTACATTTTATTTTTTTAATGTTTTTTTGTTTTTTTCAGTTATTTTGGCAGTGGCCAAGTGACTTTTTCTAACTTTGGGATATTTGTCTGTTTTTGGTAAGTGTTTTTGGTTTTAAGAATTAACAAATTCGATGTGTTGGACTTAGCATATGTTTCGTTAAGTAATGTGTGTTCTTTTCAGTGTAAAATCATGTCTTATCTCTATATGTAGCGTACTATTTTGCGAACTAATGTGTGTTTTTTTCAGTGTAAAATCATGTCTTAACTCTAAATGTAGCGTACTATTTTGCAAACTAATGTGTGTTCTTTTCAGTGTAAAATCATGACTTAACTCTATATGTAGCGTACTATTTTGCGAACTAATGTGTGTTCTTTTCAGTGTAAAATCATGTCTTAACTCTATATGTAGCGTACTATTTTGTGAACTAATGTGTGTTCCCTTCTCTAAATTTTCCACAACTAGATTTGGCTTAATTCCTAGTTTTTTTAATTAATCTAAAAAATATTTTCGTCTTTTGTAATTAAGGTTTCTTTTCACATGACACGACCCAGGCCTGCAAGAATCTTTGGTTTGCTTTGAAAAGATAAGTATATTTTTCTGAACACATTTGTCTAAAACAATAACTACCTGGCTTAACATTTCAGGTTGATGTTGGTCGTATTATATGGGCCATGGTTCCAGAACCCGACCAACCTCAACTTCGTCCCAGGCATAGGCCTCGTAGGTGTGCAAGGCCCCAGATATATAGAACACATGTCACCCTTTTTGGAATGCCAGATGATGAGGTGTTAAGGCGATACCGTCTTCCGCCACAAATCATCATAGACACTCTCTCATTAATAGAGAGTGATCTTGAACGGCAAATTGACACTCCTACAGCAATACCACCACTTACGCAATTAATGTCGGTGTTACATTTTTGTGCCTCAGGATCCTTTCAAACCACCGTTGGAATAGTGGCAGGAATATCCCAATCCTCCTTTTCAAGGATCCTGAGGGCAGTGATGGAGGCACTTTTTAAACACCTCCATCATTTTATTTAAATGCCATTGGATATGGGTTCCCTTAATGTGGTGAAGGCTAATTTTTACCAAATTGCTGGCTTCCCACACATCATAGGGGTTGTGGATGGCACTCACATACCACTTCAGCCTCCAGCAAGGCTGGAGGCTATATTTAGGAAACAAAAGCACTTTCACTCGATGAATGTAATGGTGGTATGTGATGCCTCCCTCCAGATCCTGTCCCTGAATGTCAAATTCCCAGGTAGTGCACATGATTCCTTCATCATCGGGCAATCAGGGATTTGGCACAAATTAAACAACCTTCAAGCTGGTGATGCATGGCTTCTGGGTAAGTTGACACCTTCTGTTGAAACCAATGCAAAGCTTGGTACACAATGGTCCTGATGTTTTTTTATATTTTTTCACAGGAGACAGTGCTTACCCTTGCACGCCCTGGCTGCTCACTCCTTATTTGGTTCCCACACCAGGGCCACAAAGTCAGTATAATTCTGCACCTACAGCCACCAGGCAGGTGGTGGAGTGCTGTATCAGCCTTTTAAAAGGCCGATTCAGATGCCTCCACTGCTCTGGTGGCGAGCTCATGTATTTGCCGGCTATGGTTTCCAAAATTGTGGTCCTGTGTGGGATTTTTCACAACATTGCCATAAGGAGTGGTGTCCCAATGCAGCCAGAGGATGCCTTGCCTGAGGACGGCCCCCTTGAGGTTGGTCGGAGGTCAGTATGAGGGGGGGCCATACGCGATCAAGTTGTTGCAAGATTTTTTAGGTAATTATTTCAACAAATTTTTTTAATTGACACAATGTAGACATGTAATATTTTAATGTACACTTTTAACTTGTTTTTTTTTTTTGTTTTATTCCCTAAAATGACCATACAAATCCATGCATACTACCTGATCCACAAAAATGACTTCATGTGGACACATTGGATATAACTTCGGGAACAATGATTTCTTCTCCTCATTTGTGGATTCATGTTGGCATGCTACTTCTTCAAACAGTTCCTGATTTTTTTTTTTGTGGGTTTGGGTGATTTTTGGACTTTTGTGTGTGTGTTTGCAATGTTGTCAATTCACTTGGTGTTTATTATTTGTGTGCATTAAAATAATTTTTTACATTACCCAACCATTTCCATCGTCAATTGCAACCAAGTGTAACCTGTTTCAAAAAATGCAAAGTTGCTTAATGCCTAATACTGTAATTTCTTAATTTGTAATCTATAGTACCCTGCTTTGTTGCTCAAAACAAACCCCAAAGGTATTATGCTAAATCAGTATGTTGTACATTCTGTGCCTAAGCAGGTAGCTTTACTTTTTACATTACCCCCCAAAAAAAATAATCTCTTTTGAAGGTTATTTCTACAAACCTATTGGTATTGTTATGTGTTTAATGTGCAAGCTTACATACTTACTTGAGCTTTCTTCAAACAAATGTACATTACTTAAAAACTCAGGGACAAATAGTAGACTTATGTAAGGTTCAACAATCTAAGATTTACAGACAAGGAATGAGACTTAAATAAATCAAAATAAACTTTATTTTTAGTGGGCTTTTTTGGGTAAAGTGAAAAAAATTATTGGCGCAGGATGGCCAAAAGATGGTCCATTGCCACCAGCATGGCAATGACATGCCCCCGTATCTCCATTAATCCTGCAGCAATGGCCTCTTTACCCCTCTGTTCCTCTGTGGGTTTAAAAAATGTGTGGATTACTAAAGTGACACCTTCATTTACATTATAACAACCAACCAAAATTTCAGACTATACCAAAAAAATAAAAGAGTTACCAAAACATGTCTAAAACAAAAGGAATGCAAAAAGAAAAGCTTTAAAACAAATAAGGTCCCAAAAAGACTAAAGAAAATCATAAAAAAAAAAAAAAAAAAAATTAACACATTTGTTGGTAGCATAAACAAGAAATACACAAGTGTGAGTGTTTGGACATGTGTCATATGTGTAAGGGGAAAACATTCTTGACATTGTTTCACAAAGATATATTTAAAAAACTTTGGAACTACTTTACTATGTTGAACTGCACAGGCAAAAGGACAACATCAACCAAAATAACAGAAACATCACCAAAAACCATAGTTTAAAAGGTAAACATACCGGGAACATTGATGACTGGGCCTGGAGCCCCGAATTCCGACCTCATCAGAGGTGGGCCAGTGGCTGAGAAAAGGAGGAGGGGTAATGTGGGATAAAGTGGAGGGTAAGGAAAATAGAGGGGGGGTTGGAGTGGAGGAGGAAGTTGGAGGGATGCTAATGTGAGGAGAGGGAGGGGACTGATGGGCGGCACGGTCTGGGGTGGAGGGGGAATTTGGGGCAGAGTGGGCAGAGGATGTTTGGGTGGGAGTGGGGGATAGGGGTCGAGACACCCGTCTGCGCCGTGTGAGTCTCCGCTCTGCCCTTAAATGATGGCGACAAACATGAGTAATTACAATTTGCCTTTTAGTCTTTTGATTTTAACCCAAAAATTTGTACACAAACAGGGCTATACTGTAAACAAGCACACGCAAGTATGTCCAAATAAAACAAACAGGGCTATACTGTATACATGCACACGCAAGTATGAGAATCCAAAAACAAACAGGGCTATACTGTAAACATGCACACGCAGGTATGAGAATCCAAAAACAAACAGGGCTATACTGTAATCATGCACACGCAAGTATGATAATCCAAAATCAAACAGGGCTATACTGTAATCATGCACACGCAAGTATGAGAATCCAAAAACAAACAGGGCTATACTGTAAACATGCACACGCAAGTCTGAGATTCCCAAAACAAACTGGGCTATACTGTAAACATGCACACGCAGGTATGAGAATACAAAAACACAAATAAAAAAATAATCATACACAGAAACACTTACTATGAAGTATTTGGAGACACAAACGGGCCAGCAGGCATGGGGATCTGCTCCTCAGATCGGACCACCTTCTTTCAAGTTGGCCAATATTTCTGTGGTAGCCGATCGAATGCAGGCAGCGCAGCACCTCCGCGTAGGCCAGCCTCTTGCGCAGGTTAGTGATGGGGCGCGGGAAATTTGTGATTCTCTGGTCCATCACTTCAGTGAGGACCAGGGGTTCACGGCGACAAAAAGCGCGGCTCTCATGATGGCAATGATTATTTAACACACAACACTTTTAATAAAGGTCCTAGAAAAAATTTGATTGGCTAATGTACTTTGTAAATTAACAGGAACAATTTTATTGGTTATTGTATGAGTCATGTGACCTACACCCTCACAAATATAATGTGAGTTATGATAGGCTTGATGCAGTGACATGCGTAAGCTAATTTAAATATCAAAATGAAAGTATTTAAATATGCCTATAAAAAAAACTGCAAAACAATACCAGCATTCTAACAAACTATTAATTTCGAAAAACCATCCCCTTGGTCAAACCGTACGTATTCTGCGGAAGAAATGACACACACTAACAAGAATAAAGTTTCTTGAAAAAAAAAACCATGATTGCAAACATGTGAATAACAATTAAGGTAATTAATATAGTGATTGCCAGTAATCGATTCAAGTATGTTTGCAGAATGAAATAGCAGGCAATCGAAAACTGACAGGGCCACTTCCGGAATTGACTTGTGCGAGCGCTCAATGCAACCAAAGAGGAGACGGACGTTCGCTATTTTGAACGCTCGCTAGCTAGAGGAGGGGTTGGGAGAATATGGGGCGGAAGGTTAGCTATGAGCGAACATACGAGCGAGCGCTTAAATTAAAAAAATTTCGCTCGTATGGCGGACGAGCGAACGGCCACTTGCGTCCAGGTCTGAATCAGGCCCACAGTTTGTTCTTTAGCCTGAGTGTTTTTTCTATACTGAGTTGCCTATTTTAATTTTGACATTCTAGACTCTGAGTGAGAAGGTGTTGCATTGTCATATGGGGTTACAGAAGAAGATTCCTGACTGACAGCAGTTGCAGAAACACCACTCACAAATAAAGGCCAAGACCTAAGTCATTCCTTGCCACTGTGTTTGGTGCATGGCATGTTGGCAATTTTATATTTTTCTGCAGAAAACTTTCCCTTTATTAGAGGTGATTTTTTTCTTTAGCAATGTAAAATATTGTTTTGATTTCAGATGTCTTGCCCTAGATGTTGAAGGACTAGTATCATTATGACTGGTGGCAGCAGCTACAGAGCTAGTACTTGGTTGATGCTCCTGCTCTTTTATCGAGGAGTGCAAAACACGATCCCACACAGAAAGATGACCAGACAAGCAAATAGAAGTCAATAGAAAACCTAACCAACACGTGTCTGGCAATGCCTTTGTCATTTGTCTGGTACTTCTCTGGTACTGTATCCCAAGTTCATCTCCTCTGTTAACTGATTCTCACCTCTATCTCTTCTGCTACAGTCTTTGGAGTGTATTGTAAATAAAAGGTTACATATCTGAAAAAATATAGCTTTGGGGCTTCTCCCCAAAAGCATAACCAGCCCTCTACCTCTGAGCCCATTCTGGTACAGGAAATTCAAGGGGAAAAAAACTCTGGTTTTCCACAGTATTTCTAGTAAACAGCGCTGGTCTGAACCAGCTGGGTGGTTTAGATTATAGTAGGAAGAAACACTGTGTGAAGTCTCCCTGCCATAATGTAATCTGGCCCCAGGGCTGGCAATCCTCAGAAAGTGGTCCACCCTCAAGAGCATCAGCCAGCAGCCCAGGGCTCTTCCCAGCACCCCTGGCAGAAGTGGGTATGGAGGTAATTGTGTAAAAGAAATAAATAATATTGTTCTTTAGAGTGGGACTTTACGTCCCAGCAAGCTGGCCCCTGCTGGCACCTGTACCCCCACTATAAAAAAAACATAAATGAAGACAGGAGTTTGGGCACCCAAAGCAGGGCATTAGATGGATTTAGCCATGTTACATGGGCCCAATATGCACAATATGCATGGGCGCATAAAAACAATTGAATATCGCTCCCTGATCTCTCATCACTTTAGATGGGAGATAGGATGCGGTAAAACAAATGAACCTCTCCCTATGATTCCTACACTATAGCCATGGTTGGCTAAGAGTGAGACTACTCTTTGCCAATTAGTGGACGTTGGACACTCACGATTTGGACATATCTTACATGATCTGTCATACCGATGCATTGAAATTGGGCGAATCATGTAAAATATTGCCTAGTGTGGAGGCACTTTTAGCCAATTATGGCTAGAATGCAGGATACCTTGTGAGTCTTGTCATCCTGCAGGTCACAACTCCACTGTTTGCATTAATACAGCATCTCAGTGATAGTTTTATTAGTTTTAGCATTTCTTACAATAAGGTTTTCTCAGCAAAGACACCTCACCTAATTGCTGGGGGGAGGGGTGAGAAAATACAGCACTCTAAGAAAAAAATTGGATGTCCCAGCTCTAGACTAACAAACAGTGACAACTCTAATAACCACCACTACCATATATTGAAAATTATTGAAGAAAAATTATAAAATATAAAATGAAGCCAGTGGCGTAACTAGGGTATTTAGAGCCCAGGGCTAATTAAAGAATGGAGCCCCCTCCCCCATATGTGTGGCAAAAAAATGGGTGTGGTCACATGCCACAAGGGGCGTGGCCACTGAAATATTGGGCATTATACACTCCCCTTTCTCGTCACTCTGGGAACATTCCTTACCATTCCATATGCACCTTAATGCCCCGAGTAGTATTGCCCCTCTTGCAATACCCAATGTAGTAGTGCCCTTCTGCAATGTCCCCAGTAGAAGTGCCCCAGTAGTGCACCCTAATACAGTGCCCCCAGTAGTGCCCTTTATACAGTACCTCCAGTAGTGCCCCCTTATACAATGCTCCCCTATGCAGTTCTCCTTATACAGTCCCCCATGCAGTGCCCCTTATACAGTCCCCCTATGCAGTGCCCCCAGTAATGGTCCCCATTATGCATGCCCTCATTAATGCCCCTTATACAGAATCCCCAGTATGCAAGCCCCCAGTAGTGCCCTTTTTACAGTACCCCAGTAGTGGTCCCCCTTATGCAGGCCCCCAGTATTACCCCTTATACAGTGCCCCCAGTAGTGGTCCCCTTTATGAAGGCCCCCAGTAGTGATCCCCCCTGGCACACTTCACAGGAGGGAGTGGGATGAAAGAACACCCATTTTCTTGCCTTCTGAGGAAACCGCTACCCTAAACAGCGGAGAAATGCATTAAGGAATAGGGACACTCCATCTCAGAGCAGCCGCTTAGGATGACTCATTGCCTGAATACCAGATCTTTTTGACCAGAAGCTGGCTAAGTGTGTTCTTTCATCTCACTCCCTCCTGTGAAGTGTGCCATTCCTCTCCACTGTCAGCCTGCTTCCTGGAACAGTGGTAGCTGATTTAGCAGAGCCTTTTACTGCCTTCATCAGCAGCAGTCTATATCCCATGGAACAGTGGAGACCAGGGGCTGGCTGGCAACTTTTAGCCTGGGGGGCAAATGCAGTCAAGTGGCCCCAGATTTTCTAGCAGCTTACGGCAATGGCAAAATGGATGTGGCAAAAAAAACTGCAGGCTTGGCTTATCTGAATACCCCCTCCATTGTGTCTCATGCATTTGCATAACTTTCAGATTGCCCTCTCCATTGCCCCCTGCATAGCTCTCTGATTGCCCCTGTCAAGGCTGCCTCGAGTCCTCCCTGATTATAACACTGAGCCCCTCGCAATAAACACTGACACCATCAAAGCTCACTGATCCCCTTACTGTCCCCCTCACAGCTCACACTGACCCCCTAACAGCACTCATTGTCCACCTCATAGCTTTCAAAATACATTGGTCCCCACAGAAAAAAAAATAAACACAATGGCCCCCACAGGAAAAAAAACAACATATTGGCAGGAAAAAAACAAAACACATTGGCCACCACAGGAAAAAAAAAATTTGGGCCCCCACATTGCTACCTAGAAGAAAAAAAAAAAAAACACGTGGCCCCACACAGGAAAAGATAAAACACCTTGGCCCTCCATAAAAGAAAAAAATATATATATAAACACATTGGCCCTGGCAGGAAAAAGAACAAACACATTGGCCCCTACAGAAGAAAAATACAGATTGGCCCCCACAGGAAAATAATAAAACCTACTGTACATTAATCAGGGCCATAGCTAGGGTAGTGTGACCGGTGCCATCACACAGGACACCACAGGTCAGGGGGCACTGTTTGGGCCTGTCATATTTCTGTTTATCATCATTCTCACTTGCAGCTTCCTCTTATTTCATGCCCAGTATCTCCTGTACTACCCTATCTCTTCCCAGGCCCTTCCCCATGAGGCCTTGGAAGAGATAGGGGAGGCCAGGAGATACTAAGCCTAGGATGGAGATAAAGTGAGCGGAGATAAAGTACCAGCCAATCAGCTCCTAACTGTCATGTCACATGTCACAGGCTCCTTTTACCATTTTTTTGGGTGCATTATGTCCCTTTGAAAAATGAGGGGGGCACCAATGCTCATTCTGGCACAGGGCACCAAAAAGTATAGTTACGGCTCTGACATTAATTGCCCAGCCCCCCACAGAAGACTGTTGGTAGCAGGAGAGAAGAGAGAGAGGAGCTCCCAGTCCCTCCCTCGCCATCAGACGTGGACGGCACCGGCAATAGCTGCGGCTGCAGTCTCAGTGTCTGCAAGAACAGATCTGGTATTTCACAGGGTGAGAGAGTCTGCAGGGACAGGTCTAGTGGGCGATAGTGTGAGAAAAACTGTGCTGCAGGTCTGGTGGGTGATGGTGAGAAAGTCTGCGAGGACAGGTATGCTGTTTGGCAGGGTGAGAGATTCTGCAGGGACAGATGTGGTGGGTGACAGGGTGAGAGTCTGCAGCACCTCCTGACCTCTTGCACGCATCCAAAAGGGGGTGTGACAATTGTGTCCAATGAGGCCACGCCCACTGAGATGTCCCATTTTTGTGTTGTGAAGTCGCGTCACGCTCCCACTGTCGTCATGTTATGGGCTTGCCCAGGGCTCCGGGAGCTGTGTGGAAGCCCCAAGGCTCTCTAAACACTGTGGTGTGTGGAATGGTTGATGCATTCATGTGCGTCAAGCATTCTGACAAGTAGTCAACCCAGTGACAAGTATTGGCTTACAGAAGTTGCCGCTTCATAAATACAACTTGAACTGTTCCATGCTATCCGAATGAGAAACAATCAAAACATTGGCAATCAGTATGTGGACCCCGGAAGCCAGGCGACGGGATTCCGTATTTAGCGTGCGCCATTATGTCGACAGTCGTACTGCTGGCACCTGTGAAATGCTTTAAGAAGCACCTGCCTCCCAGGGTCCCCTGACATTTTGATTGTCTCTTTATATGCAGTGTGCTTTTCAACATACAAATAGACAGGGTTACATGTGTGACACATACATACATATAGAGACACATGCATACATACAAGCTGGGTCACACATGCATACATTCATCAAACAGGGTCACATATATAGGCAGACAGATATACAGATGGACCTGGGTACCTCTCATCACCAGTAGCAACTCTCCCTTCTTCTTCCATTTTGCCAGTGCAGAAGTTAAACAAGCAGGTGTAGCCCCACCCCCTGGTCGGATCAGAGGAGCATGTGCTGAGCTCCACCAATCAGGGCTCAGCATACGCTCCTCTGACCTCAGGGTCTTAAAATAGAGGTACATTCATGCTACCACCCTAGCCTGTCTCTCCACCCCCTCCCCCTCCCCCCTGCCACTGCCGTGATCTCCTCCCAGATCTCCAGTACCTGGCTGCACTGCAGTGATCGTCTATGGAGCAGGAGATGAATGGCTCCAGTAAGTTCAATGTGGCACCTGTTTCACTCTGTACAGCACTGTGCAGCAGCTCTCCTGCACTTTGTCACATGGTGCCTGCTGTGGGCTGCAGCTATCTCGTGGGCTGCTCTGCTTATCATTTGAGATGTTAGGGAAGCATGTAAAAAAAAAAAGTCCACCTACTAGACAGGTGGCCTCATAGGTGTGTCGGCGCACCGGGAAGTATCCTGTGAGGTCTACAGCCAATCCGCCCCTCCCTCCCTTTAATAATCATCTCACAGCATCCCTCCTCTCCTTCAATATTGCCCACTCAGCAGCCCTGCCACCACCGCCACCAGCAAACTTACCATCTTTTTAGACTGACACACGCCCCTGCAGTGGCACAGCCGCAGACCACCCTGTCCTGACATAACATTTGTCATGTTCGTGCATGGGCACCTGAGGGCTGAGAGAGGAGCTGAGGGAGGTGGAGCTACCTGGCTGCTCCGACACTGTGTTACAGCACATACTGAGCAGTTGAGCACAGACAGAGAATCCTCCCTGCCTGCCTCCAGTGGCCAACCATGAACATGCGAGAGCAGCCCTGGAGCGCTAAAATTGTATCGGCCCGGGGGGCATACGGCACCCTGCCCCCCCGGCCCAGCCCACCACTGGTGGAGACTGATTAAGCAGAACCCTCACTGCGTTCAACAGCGGCAGTGGTAAGAAACTAAATCAGGAGACTGTGGTAATTCTCCTAAGTGACTTTTGACTTTAAAGATCTTCTGCTATCTATGGGCAGCTAAACATAGATTAACTTAAGGACACCATACATAAGGAGAGTGGAGTTCTAACATAGCTGGCGAAATTATCTATGTTTCTCTGGAGAGAAAGGCAACTGAATATCATTTTGTCTAAAACGAATATTAATTTGCTGCCCTCAATATTGGGCTTTCACTAGACGGAGTAAATTTTTTAGCGGATTTTTACTAATTGTCTCTGAGGCAGTGCTTGAAGTGTGCCGGTATGCAACGGTATGTCATACCTGCACTTCAAGCAAATAAGGTTGTTTTTTTTTTTTTTTTTTTTATCAAATTGAAAGAGGGCTGCATGGGTCTCTGCCTGCTAGGACAGCCCCCTAAGCCAGCCGCAGTGTGTATCTATGCGGTGGGCTGGCTCACTGAAAATGCTGGGCTGTCAGTCATTGCAGCTCCCGCCCATCCTCCACTGTGTGCTGTCCGTCCCCAGCTGTTAGAGTCCCCGCTAGAAGAGTCTTACATGGTGACACCCCCTAAGCCAGCCACAGTGTGAACTTCCGGCAACTGCCTGCCGCCCACGGCCTGCGTGCGCCAGATACCCGGAGCCTTCCTCCAATTCAACATTGAGGCTTGTACTTGCCTGCATGTGCCGGGTGTAGTTTACCACTGCCACCCACCCATGTTGCCAAGTTCCTGCCCCCGCCGGAAGGTCTTTGCACATGCAACATGTAATGTATGCTGCAGAGTCCAGCATTGGCCACCTGTATGTGCCCATCCCCCGCTGGATTCTGTGACTACCTGACAGTAACAGCCCCTCATACTGGCCTCCGAGGTGAGGGGGATTTCCAGCTGACTGAAGGGACCCTCAAGCCTGATTCAACTGCAGGGGGAAGGCGGAACCCCCCCCCTCCCTAGTAAAGCTGTTGGTGCCAAACATCTCTCTGCTTCACTGCTCTGGATGTATCCCTCAGCTAGCCTCCTCCTCAGCTATGTGACAGCAACAAACGGTGAGTAATACAAGATTTTTAGTTATAGTGTGTGCCTCGCTACCCAATGTTTGTCTTAAGTCGCATATCCACTACGCGACTATGGAAAGACAGTACGATTACGACATCGTACAGTCGTTCCTGCTCCCCTGTAGTGCCTACACTGAACGATATGTCGTCCAGTGTAGGCACCCTCCGTCATTCCTAAACCTAGTCAATCTGTCATTCTCAGCAGATTGACCGGCATGTTCGGGCGTCCATTAAATATCGGCATGTGGATATGTGGCTTTAGGGTTGGGATGCCAGCGCTTGGGATCCCGGCGGTCAAAATCGAGATGGGTTAGGATACTGACACCTGACAGTAGGTATCCTAACTCTCCCTCCCAGGGGCCTAAACCTAACCTTCCCCTCCCTGCAACCTAAACCTAACACTCCCCCCTAGTGCCTAATTCTCCCCCCTAACCCCGCTACCTACCTTCGGGATGCCAGCACCGTGATCCTGACAGGTGCCGGCACTTACAGGTGTGAGGATTCTGGCGCTGGTATACTAAGCGCCGGCATCCCCTTTGCCAGGATATTAACCGTATCCTGTGCCTCATTATCCCTGTGTGCCCCAGAACATGTTCTTATTGGCGCCAATGTGTGTTTGTCTTTTTTTTTATTTTCCTGTAGCCTATGTCTTTGTTTATTTTCCTATTGGTGCTATTGGGCTAATTTCATTTGTGTGATGTTGAATAGCGCCGGGAATTTGGTCCCAGAGCTATTCAATTGACCGCACTATTAAACCTAACTAAAGAATTTATGCTTGCACTCTCCTTAGGGTGCGAGCACAAATCCAACTAAAGTACCATCTACGATGCTGTTTTTCAATTTAGTGCGTTGCTGACAGCATCGCAATAGGCACTTTGGGCCTGATTCAGAGCCACTCGTAAGCGGCCGCTCGTTCGCTCCGAGCGATGTTTGCCCAACTGCGCATGCGTACGTATCGTTATACGCATGCGAGAACCAGTCAGTGGGGTCGAAATTCATGTGCTCGCAAAATAGCGAATGCCTGATCATTTGAGTGACAGAAAGAGGCGTATGTGGGTGGTAACAGGGGAAGGTGCTTGAAAACGGGGAGTGGAGATCCGATCGCAGGCATGCTTAAAGGTCAAAACGGGCGTTTTATGGGTGTGCATAATTAAAACAGCAGCATCATTGACCACGTCACTGGGTTATTTTATAGCCAGAACTGCTCGCAAAATTGTGGTAGCAAAAACCAACCACAAGAATAGCGAGCAGCTCATACCCTGGTCGATGTACTCGATTAATCTAATAAATAGCGGACATGACGTAGGATGCGAGCGGCCAGGGGGCGTAGTTTCCCAAAAATCGACCGCAAGTTTTGTTCGCTCGTTCAGACCTAGAGGCGTGAACAGACAGCAAACAGTGAATGGTTCATTTGAATAGCCACCCCCATTTTCTGGACGAGCGAGCGCTGATTGCGTCTGGCTCTGAATCAGGCCCTTTATTTTGAACATGCTGGTTAGCGAGCCTGAAACCTGGCTTAAGGTGCATTAACTGGCATTTCCCTACTAAGAGTAGGGTGCGGGTGAAATGGCTGAATAGCTACCGGGAACTGTTTCCTGGTGCTCGTCACATAATGTTTAATTGAATTGCCACCAATATGGACTGTGTTTTTATTTTTTTTCATGCACGGCCTATGTGTGTTTTTTTTTTTTTTTTTAGAATTCCACTTGTAAAACCTACGACGGTAATTGAATTCCACTGGGAAATGTTTTTCATATTTATTCGGGCGTCCATTACTTTTGAAGCATCCAGAAGCACCTGGGGTTAGCCACGCATAGCGGCTAAACCTGTCTACACTTATGGTATCAGCACCCAAACTGCCGACTTTAACTTTTGACACATTTTTTTTCTCGCCCCTTCAAGAGGCTGCGAGAATCAATGTGTCACCCACAATAATGCTTGCACGAGTGAGCATCATTTGAATTAATCCATTGGGCTCATATTACATTAGACACCACCCAGAATAATTGAATTCCCCTGTATGTGTTTTATTTATTTCCTGTGTGGCCTATGGACCTGATTCAGCAGCACTCGAAAGTTAAACTGCATACACAGATCGAGCGATTGTTTGACATTGCGCATGTGCATAAGCTGCACTGCGCGTGTGCTGTGATCGCAGAGTGACGGGCTGTTAGAGTTTGGGTGTGGTGATTGGGGAGTGGTCAGAAAAACCGCAGGCGACCCTGACCGTTTGAACGCTATTACTTGGGTGTGTATAAATTGGCCACTGCATTTGCATATGCAGCTTCAGAGACCACTGCATGTGACAAGAGTTGCAGTGTCTGCGACAGGTCAGACCTGCTGTAAATGCTGCGTGAGTGGTTGATGTACGTCAATGGTACCCAGTGGCGGGCTGGGCCGGGGGGGCAGGGTGCCATGTGCCCCCTGGGCCGCAGCAGTCTGTGTCTGTGTGACACAGCTGCACCATGCATGTAGAGCCGACCGGACGGAGTTCGGTCAGCGCTACACAGTTACATACACACATCCACCGGCTCCGGCAGCTGTGTGTTTGTTTTCAGTGGCGGCCAAAGAGAGTCTGTCAGACTCTCACTGACTGCTGCTGCGCCCACTGCAGGAGCCGCTCCATCTTCCAGCTCCTGCAGTGGGTAATGAGAGAGACGTCATGATGTCATATGACGTCTCTCCCATAATGCAGGTAAGTTTTTTTTATTATTATTTATTATGCGTGTGTGTACTGTGGGAGGGGGGACCACTACTGGGGGCACTACAAGGGGGGGACTACTACTGGGGACACTACATGGGGAAGAACACTACTGGGGGCACTACAAGGGGGAGATCACTACTGGGGATACTACTGGAGGCATTACAAGGGGGGACACTACTGGGGGCATTACAAGGGGGGCTACTACTGGGGGCATTACAAGGGGGGGCACTACTGGGGGCACTACAAGGGGGATTACTACTGGAGGCATTACAAGGAGGAGAGCACTACTGGGGGCACTACAAGGGGGGCTGCTACTGGGGGAACTACAAGGGGGGGAGACTACTACTGAGGGCACTACAAGGGGGGGACTACTACTGGGGGCACTACAAGGGGGATTACTACTGGGGGCACCACAAGGGGGAGACTACTACTGGGGGCACTACAAGGAGGAGAGCACTACTGGGGGCACTACAAGGGGGTACTACTACTGGGGGCACTACAAGGGGGATTACTACTGGGGGCACAACAAGGGGGAGAGCACTACTGGGGGCTATACAAGGGGGGCTACTACTGGGGGCACTACAAGGGGGAGAGCACTACTGGGAGCACTACAAGCGGGGGACTAGTACTGGGGCACTACAAGGGGGATTACTACTGGGGGCACTACAAGGGGGGACTACTACTGGGGGCACTACAAGGGGGATTACTACTGGGGGCACCACAAGGGGGAGAGCACTACTGGGGGCTATACAAGGGGGTTTACTACTGGGGAAACAACACGGGGGGCTACTACTGGGGGCATTACAAAGGGGGATTACTACTAGGAGCACTACAAGGGGGGACTACTACTGGGGACACTACAAGGGGGGGACTACTACTGGGGGCACTGCATAGGGGGTACCACTACTGGGGGCACTATATAAGGGGCTTACTACTGGGGGCACAAGGGGCACTGCTCAGGGGGACCACTACTGGGTACACTATATAATAAGCTTACTACTGGGGGCACAAGGGGCACTGCAGAGGGGGGACCACTACTGGGAGCACTGTAAAAGGGGCACTGCATAGGAGGATCACTACTAGTGGCCTGTATAAGGGGGTCCTCTCCTGGGGTACAGGGGGCTGCCCCATATCTTTTTGTTTACTTTATATTAATTCCATATGGACCCGCCTCCTCCCTGGAACACTTGGGGGGGCGCCTAAGCATCACAAACTTTGCATGAAAAAAAAAACAGATTGGACTCAAAAAAAAAAAAAACATATAGGGCTCGATTCAATTGAGCACGATGCTGAATAGCCCCGGGAGGGAGTTCCTGGAGAAATTGAAATCCCACATGTTGTTTGGTCCGTGTGGGAGAATGCAAGTCCTCACGGCTAAACATCCATGTTAAGTCACAAGAACCGATATTCTCCAACTTAATTGCCAATCGTCAGATAACACAACGCGGTGAATTGACTAGCTCCAGGACCTCCCTCCTGGGGCTATTCAGCATCGCGCTGAATTAAATCGAGCCCATAGGCTCCCACAGGAAATATATATATATATATATATATATATATATATCTCATAAGCTTTGCATAAAAAAAAAAACTTTTGCACCCGTAGGGAAAAAAACAAACGCATAGGCCCCACAGAAATATATAAATCACATAAGTTTTGCATGAAAAACAACAAAACAAAAACAGCACATTGGCTCCCACAAGGAAATAAATAAATCACCTAAGCTTTGTATAAAAAAACAAAAAAAAAAAAGGGGGGATCACATTGGCACCGTACAATAAAAAAACAAACACATAGGGCCTAATCCAGCAGCGATCACAACTGCAAATTTGCACGGAATGCAGAGATAAAATGCTAATGCTTAACAAAGGGGGTCTAATGGACTGGAGGTGGTGGGTGAGAAAATGAAGACAGAGACAGAAATGGGGGCCAAAGGTTTATTGGAAAAAAACACAGTACTAATCCTGTTCGGTCCCAGGCACCCAGGTGGGGTGAGCAATCCACTTGGGGGTGTATGTGGGTGGAGACTGGGGAGGTGAGTGGACCCTTTTAGGGGGCTCCTTTCCGTACAGTTCAATAGACCGGCACGTTACCCCTGCTGGACCTTTGGTCAACAGTCTTAGGTTGTCTCGGGGGGAGGGGAGTGGTGGGTTGGCAGTGGGTCTGGCAGTTGTGGATGTACACCCTGGCAGGGTCCCGTGCAGCGGTATAAGTCTCGTAGTCACTTACCTACCAGTAGGATATGTTGGTGAAAATGGCTTGGGCTGCTGGTAGCTGGTGTTAGAGTTTCCTTTTGTGGATGCGGTGTTGGACGGCTGCTGCGGTGTCAGCGTTTGGAGGAAGCTCTGTGTGTGGTAGTAGCTTGCTGGTGCACTGTGGGGCTTGGTGCACTGCGTTGCTGGCGTTCTGTTCCCGCTGCCTGGTGGGTGCCTGTTGGTGTGGATCGCTTAGGGATTGCTGCTGGATGAACAGCTGCGAGTAGAGCTGGTGTTGGTTGCTCCCAGGGGGCGGTGCGTGGTCACCTGGGTCAAGCAGGCGGAGTGGTTATCAGGAGGGGTGCGCAGGGCTTTGCTAGGTGTGATGCCCAGTGCGGTCCTGCGGGTGGTGGGTAGAGAGGGTTCTGGAAGCAGCAAGGCTCGACCGAGTTCTCCGTGTGAATGAAGAGCTCTGGTGTAAGCTGGCTGTGGTGTCAGAATGTATGGGGTCTCCGACGCATTTCGGCAGGGGCTCTGCTTTCTTCAAGGAGGTAAGAAGTTTGGCTATGCATGGGTGAGGTTTAAATGTGTAACTTCCGGGTTCTGTGTTTGTCAGGTGGTGGATATGACCAATCAGAGCTAAGAGTGGGTGTGGCCCATGTATCTGATAGGTCGTGGGTATTTGTGCGAGGCTAAGCCTGTGGTTGGGTGATAACGTCACATGGTTTGGGCAGCCAATGGTGTGCTGCGCTGCTGTGGGTGTGTTAGCTGGGGCTTGTGTCTGGGTGCGTATGTGGCTGCAATGGGGATTGTGACTGGCTGTGGATAGTCAGGGGCGGTCACGTGGTGTCGGCAGCCAATCGTGTGCTCTGCTGGTGTGGGTGTGTATGCTGG
The DNA here is from genome assembly GCA_031769625.1 of Taudactylus pleione. Taxonomy (NCBI): domain Eukaryota; kingdom Metazoa; phylum Chordata; class Amphibia; order Anura; family Myobatrachidae; genus Taudactylus; species Taudactylus pleione. The sequence goes on along the minus strand of JAUIMM010000092.1, from coordinate 28,358,833 downwards.
GGCTGGTGTGCTGTAATGCATTATGCGGCTGCTATGGGGATCGTGACCTGCTCTGGTTGGTTGGAGGTGGTCACGTGGTGCGGGCAGCCAATCTTGTGTTGTGTAGGGTTTCCGTATGTGTACATAGGTTGAGTTGACAGCTGGTTCTGGCGTGCGTTGAGCAGAGGAGGTACGTGGAGGTGACTGAGTGTTTTGTGCTGGGTTGAGGATCTAATGAGCGGGCAGGGGCATGTGGCGAGTAGGCTGGGGGTCAGGGGCACCGGGGTGTGTAAGGCAATTATTGTGGAGGTGGGGATGTGAAACCGCATTCTCGTGGTAGTTTAGTCCCGTGGTGCGGGCGGCCAAACGTGCTGTGATAGGCTGGGTGTGTGTGTGGGGGTGATTATGAGGGTGATGGTTGGTGGCTCTGGTGACTGAAGGGGTCCGGTGAGGCGTGAATGGGCATCTCTCCAGGGATGGTGGCTAGGTGATCGGGCAGGGGGTGATGGAAAAAGACTGGGGCGTGTGGTGTGTGTCAAGCTGGCAGTGTTGTAGTGGACCTTCCTGTTATGTGTATAATGGTGTCTGGATGATGGCCGCGTGTGGTGGGAGGGTTGGTGTAGTGGTTAGTATCGCTAACCTGTATGATGTGTGGAATGCCGGGGTTGTGTAAGTATATATGTGGTATGGCCAAGTGGTGATGTTAAATCGACTGACACGGGGAAGTGTGTGTTAACGTGTGGTGAGGAAGAGTAAGGTTGGTGTGTTGACTAATAGGTTCTTAGTGTGTGGTATGTTTGGTGCAGTAATGTGTAAATAGTCGTGTTGTGGAGAGAGGGGGGAGGATGGGGTGCCATCTTGGGGTGGTGTGGTCACTATAGAGGCAGTCAGGATTGTGTGTGGGGGCTTGGATAAAGTGTAGCGTGAGGTGGGGACAGGTGTGTGTTCATGTTCGGACCGGTGATGTGTGTCAGACGAGAGCCATAGCAACATAGAGAAGCGGGGGGTGGGGTGTGTCCTAAATGTGTGTGGCAGTGGGGTGTAATGGGTGCTTAATGTGCTGGCCGATGAGGTGAGGGGGACGGGGGTGGCTCGGATGAGGTCTTGGCTAGGTGTATAAGTGTGAGGGACGCTGTCTGTTGTGTCGGGGGGAGTCCGTTTGGGATGCGGGTGGTGGTGTTGGAATGGGTGGTGCGGTCGATATAAGGGGTATGGGGGTGGTGGTGATCAAGGTGTCAGGGTGTGTATGTGTTAGAGCAGGGTTGGTTGGGGAAGGGGATGTCAAGGTAACGGTGATGCGGGGGGTGAATGGGGATCATTGATTCTGGGTGTCAGAATTTGAAGGTGGGTATGGCTTGATGGGGGCGGTAGGGGGAGGTGGTAGATGAGGGGGGGGTGGGTGGGTAGTGGAGGGGGGGTTGGATGGTCAGGGGGTGGAGGGTCAAATTGTCTTGACAATTGAAGAGGTTAAGTTGTCGGGGTTGCGTGGGGATCAGTGTTGTTAATGTGTCAAGTATATGGTAGCCGTGTTCATTTGGAGATGACTGATTTAATCTCGTTATCGATGTTTAGTCTTTTGGGTGCTAGTGTTTTAAGGGTAAAGATCCGCCAGAGTTCCTCCTTGTTAGGATCTTGGTGTGGTCCCCTCCCCTCCAGTTTTTCTTGATGTGTTTAATGCCTGTGAATCTGATGCCTGTTGTGGTGCTATGGTGGTGTTCTTGGAAGTGTATCGGTATGCTGTGGTTGTCTGTCTGTTTCCTGATGTTTCTGGGTTGTTCCTGGATCCTGGTTTTAAGTGGTCTGGTGGTTCTGCCAATGTATTGTTGGTTGCAGGGGCATTGTATAAGATATATGACTTTCGTGGCGTTGCATGTTATGTGTTCCTGTATTTTGTATGTTTCTCCTGTCTGTGTTGATGTAAATGACGTGGTGGGTCTGGTGCTGCGATATTTCAAGGTGGTACAGTTGGTGCACGTACTGCAGTGGAAAAAACCTTGTGTGGGTCTAGAGTTGTCCAGGGTAGTTTGTGAATGTTGCAGGGGTGGGATGTGATTGTGTACCAGTTGGTTCTGTATGTTGGGGGCTTTCCTTTAGATGACTTTTGGTTTGCTGGGTAAGATGTCGATGAGTTGTTCATCTTGTAGTAATAGGTGCCAATGTTTGTTCAAGATGCGTTTTATACTGTTTGCGTGTGTGTTGTATTGCGTGATAAATGGGATGTTGTTCTGTATATCTTTCGGTTTTTGTTTGTAGTCAAGAAGTGGTTGTCTGTCTTCTTTACCTATTTGTATAAGGGTGCATTCTAACTTGTCTGGTTTGTATGCTTTGTCCAAAAATAGTTTTTTGAGGGTGTGACAGACACACAATCACAACCAAAACACAGCCCCCAAACAGAGCGCCCACAAGGACGCAGCACCAACCCCCCAGACACATCCATCTACAAGAAATTGGAACTTACCTACCAACAATATATGTCCAAAGTCCACAAGAACCACAACCCGACAAACACCCAACCTACACACATAGACTACACAGACGTCCAGGAACTAGACTCCGACATAGACACATCCTTCAGCATACACGAGATAGAAGACCCATCGGACTCTGAACAGTATGAAGACCTAGCCAGAGACTCCCAGAGACAAGGGTGGGTCAACACTCTCAGAGACACCTCTGCACTCACCACCACACAGGACAATCCAAAACACACACTACCAACACACCTCACCACCAGCAAGATCTACACCCACAAACACAGAAGAACAATGGGCCAATCATTTTTTAGATTTGGAGGCAGGCAGCCACACCTGCCTATCACCATCACTAATCAAGCACCCACACAGCATAAAGAGAAAACTAGACCAACGAGACTTGGATGCAGAGGTGGACACCCAACCAGATCCCAAACACCCACCGACCCCCCAACACCCGACAACAAAGGCATCTTCAACCTCAGCTCACGCATCCTCACACCAAAAGACATCACTCTCCTCAACAAAGACCTCAAGTTCACACCCAACAACCACCTTAACAAATTCAAAACCTACCTAGACATCAACAGATTTGTCTGCAAACTAACCTTAAAAAAGTACTTCCTATCCAACAAAACCACCTCAGAAACCAACCCCGACAAATTCAAGCACACAACACTAAGACCACCTTCCAAATTCTTCCCCAGCCATCTTAAAGGACATTTCATCAACACCTTCGAACACATGGTAATGGAAGACATGAACAAACTTGACACCTAAATCAAACACCGCAACCCTAATCTCACGGCAGGCGAATGCAGCACACTCAAAGAACTCAAAACTGACACCAACCTGATAAACCAGCTGATAAGGGAGGAGGAATAGTACTCTTGAACAAAACCGATTACATCATAGAATCCCTACTCATACTACAAGACACAAACACATACGAGACCCTCAGGACAGATATAACTTTAACATGATACTCAAACACATACTCCAAAACGTACTAGACAAAGGTATCTTGAACAAACACGAATACAACTTCATATACAACCACAACCCCATCATTCCAGTTTTCTACTATCTCCCGAAAACACACAAAAGCATCACCAATTGACCAGGCAGACCAATCATATCCAGCATCAATTCCATATCAAGCAACCTCTCACAATACATCGACCATTTCCTGCAACCACACGTCAAACGCCAACAATCACACCTCCAGGACACCACCCATGTACTCAAAATCCTCGACAACATAACATGGGGTGATGACTACTGGCTGGTCACCAGCGATGTTACATCACTCTACACTGTAATCAGTCACACACAAGGACTCGACAGCATCAACGAACACCTCAAACATGACAATTCACTGGAACCAGACCAATTATCCTTCATTCTACAAGGCATTGACTACATCCTTTCACATAACTATTTCTGGTTCAATGGGGAGTTTTTCCTGCAGAGGGCGGGCACTGCCATGGGGACGAAGTTCGCGCCCAGCTATGCTAACCTGTTCATGAGTAGCTGGGAAGACTCCCACATATGGACGGGCCATGGCTGGGACGCGAACTTGGTCCCATGGACGAGGTACATCGACGACGTCCTCTGCATCTGGAAAGGCCCCCTCAACACATTACTTGACTTCATCAACTACATCAATGACAATGATAGAAACCTCCATTTCACGACACACTACAGCCAGACATCAGTCAACTTTCTCGACTTGGAAGTCTTCATCGAAAACCAACAGATACATACCAGAACCTACCAAAAACCAGTGGACGTCAACAGCTACATCCTATCCACCAGTGGTCACCACCCCACCTGGCTTGACAATATCCCCACAGGACAATTCAAACGCATTATACGCAACTGCACAAAACTCACAGACTACAAGGAACAAGCCAACACCCTCAAAAAACAATTTTTGGACAAAGCATACAAACCAGACAAGTTAGAACGCACCCTCATACAAATAGGTAAAGAAGACAGACAGCCACTTCTTGACTACAAACAACAACCGCAAGATATACAGAACAACATCCCATTTATCACGCAATACAACACACACGCAAACAGCATAAAACTCATCTTGAACAAACATTGGCACCTATTACTACAAGACGAACAACTCATCGACATCTTACCCAGCAAACCAAAAGTTATCTACAGGAAAGCCCCCAACATACAGAACCAACTGGTACGCAATCACATCCCACCCCTGCAACATTCACAAAGTACCCTGGACAACTCTAGACCCACACAAGGTTTTTTCCACTGCGGTACATTCACCAACTGTACCACCTTGAAATATCACAGCACCAGACCCACCACATCATTCACATCAACACAGACAGGAGAAACATACAAAATACAGGAACACATAACATGCAACACCATAAACATCATATATCTTATACAATGCCCCTGCAACCAACAATACATCGGCAGAACCACCAGACCACTTAAAACCAGGATCCAAGAACACCTCAGAAACATCAGGAAACAGACAGACAACCACAGCATACCGATACACTTCCAAGAACACCACCATAGCACCACAACAGGCATCAGATTCACAGGCATTAAACACATCAAGAAAAACTGGAGGGGAGGGGACCACACCAAGATCCTAAACAAGGAGGAACTCCGGTGGATCTTTACCCTCAAAACACTAGCACCCAAAGGACTAAACATCGAAAATGAGATTAAATCAGTCATCTCCAAATGAACACAGCTACCATATACTTGACACATTAAAAACACTGATCCCCACGCAACCCCGCCTACATAACCTCTTCAATTGTCAAGACAATCCGACCCTCCACCCCCTGACCATCCAACCCCCCCTCCACTACCCACCCACCCTCCCCTCATCTACCACCTCCCCTTACCACCTCATCAAGCCATACCCACCTTCAAATGCTGACACCCAGAATTAATGATCCCAATTCACCCCCCACATCACCGTTACCTTGACATCCCCTTCCCCAACCAACCCTGCCCTAACACATACACACCCTGACACCTTGATCGTCACCACCCCCATACCCCTTATATCGACTGCACCACCCATTCCAACACCACCACCCACATCCCAAATGGACTCCCCCCAACACAACAGACAGTGGCCCTCACACTTATACACCTAGCCAAGACCTCATCCGAGCCACCCCCGTCCCCCTCACCTCATCGCCCAGCACTTTAAGCACCCATTACACCCCACTGCCACACACATTTAGGACACACCCCAGTCCAGCTTGACACACGCCACAAGCACCAGTCTTATTCCTTCACCCCCTGCCCGATCACCTAGCCACCATCCCCAGAGAGATGCCCATCCATGCCTTACCAGACCTCTTCGGTCACCCGAGCCACCAACCATCACCCTCATAATCACCCCCACACATACACCCAGTCTATCACAGCACAAGTTTGGCCGCTCGCACCACGGAACTAAACTACCACGACAATGCGGTTTCACATCCCCGCCTCCACAATAATTGCCTTACACACCCCGGTGCCCCTGACCCCCACCCTACTCGCCACATGCCCCTGCCCACTCATTAGAACCTCCACCAAGCACAAAACACTCAGTCACCTTTCCGCGTACCTCCTCCGCTCAACACACGCCAGAACCAGCTGTCAACTCAACCTATGTACACATACGAAACCACTACACAACACAAGATTGGCTGCCCACACCATGTGACCACCTCCAACCAACCACAGCCGGTCACGATCCCCATAGCAGCCGCATAATGCATTACAGCAGAGCACACGATTGGCTGCCGACACCACGTGACCGCCCCTGACCATCCACAGCCGGTCACGATCCCCATAGCAGCCACATACGCACCCAGACATGAGCCCCAGCTAACACACCCACAGCAGCGCAGCACACCATTGGCTGCCCAAACCACGTGACGTTATCACCCAACCAAAGGCTTAGCCTCGCACAATAACCCACGACCTATCAGATACATGGGCCACACCCACTCTTAGCACTGATTGGTCATCTCCACCACCTGACAAGCACAGAACCCGGACGTTCCACATTTAAACCTCACACATGCATAGCCACACTTCTTACCTCCTTGAAGAAGGCAGAGCCCCTGACGAAATGCGTCGGAGACCCCCTACATTCTGACACCACAGCCAGCTCACACCAGAGCTCTTCATTCACACGGAGAACTCGGTTGAGCCTTGCTGCTTCCAGAACCCTCTCTACCCACCACCCACAGGGCCGCGCTGGGCATCACACCTAGCAAAGCCCTGCGCACCCCTCCTGATCACCACTCCACCTGCTTGACCCAGGCGACCACACACCGCCCCCTGGGAGCAACCAATACCAGCTCCACTCGCAGCTGTTCATCCAGCAGCAATCCCTAAGCAATCCACACCAACAGGCACCCACCAGGCAGCGGGAACAGAATGCCAGCAACGCAGTGCACCAAGCCCCACAGTGCACCAGCAAGCTACTACCACACACAGAGCTTCCTCCAAACGCAGACACCGCAGCAGCCATCCAACACCGCATCCACAAAAGGAAACTTTAACACCAGCTACCAGCAGCCCAAGCCATTTTCACCAACAAATCCTACCGCTAGGTAAGTGACTCCGAGACTTATACCCCTGCACGGGATGCCGCCAGGGTGTACATCCACAACTGCCAGACCCGCTGCCAACCCACCACTCCCCTCCCCCCGAGACAACCTAAGACTGTTGACCAAAGGTCCAGCAGGGGTAACATGCCGGTCTATTGAACTGCACGGAAAGGAGCCCCCTAAAAGAGTCCACTCACCTCCCCAGTCTCCACCCACACACACCCCCAAGTGGATCGCTCACCCCACCTGGGTGCCTGGGACCGAACAGGATTAGTACTGTGTTTTTTTCCAATAAACCTTTGGCCCCCATTTCTGCCTCTGTCTTCATTTTCTCACCCACCACCTCCAGTCCATTAGACCCCCTTTGTTAAGCATTAGCATTTTATCTCTGCATTCCGTGCAAATTTGCAGTTGTGATCGCTGCTGGATTAGGCCCTATGTGTTTGTTTTTTTATTGTATGGTGCCAATGTGATCCCCCCTTTTTTTTTTTTTTTTAATGCAAAGCTTAGGTGATTTATTTATTTCCTTGTGGGAGCCAATGTGCTGTTTTTGTTTTGCTGTTTTTCATGCAAAACTTATGTGATTTATATATTTCTGTGGGGCCTATGCATTTGTTTTTTTTCCCTACCGGTGCAAAAGTTTTTTTTATTTTTTTTATGCATAGCTTATGAGATATATATATATATATATATGTATATATATATATATATATATATATATATTTCCTGTGGGATCCTATTGGCTCGATTCAATTCAGCGCGATACTGAATAATGCCAGGAGGGAGGTCCTGGAGCTATTCAATTCACCGCGTTGTGTTATCTGACAATTGCCAATTAAGTTGGAGAATGTCGGTTCTTGTGACTTAACATGGATGTTTAGCCGTGAGAACTTGCATTCTCCCACATGGACCAAACAGCATGTGGGATTTCAATTTCTCCAGGAACTCCCTCCCGGGGCTATTCAGCATCGTGCTCAATTGAATCGAGCCCTATGTGTTTGTTTGTTTGTTTTTTTATATGAGTCCAATCTGTTTTTTTTTTCATGCAAAGTTTATTTTCTGCTGCGTGGGCCTGTGTGTTTCTTTATTTCCCTATTAGTGCAAATGTGTGTGTTTTATTTTTCATGTAAAGCCTGTGTGTGCATATTTATTTCATGTATTTTTTTTTCTTATCGGTGCCAATATAGGTCTGTTTTACATGCAAAGCCTAAGGGGCATATGTACCATCAATGCACGGTGTATGACCTGTCTTTAACATTCAGTGACAGTGTATAGGGAGTGGGAGAGGAAATGAGAGAGTAAGAGGTACAGGGGATGAGAACAGAAAGCAGTGAGAGATGCAGGAGGTTACAAATAGATGGAAGAAGGGAGTGAAGTGCAGAGGGTGAGAAATGGAAGGAGGTAGTGAGAGGTGCAAAGCTTGAGAGAAAGAAAAGAATGAGAGATGGACGTATGACGCCCTTGTTTTAAGAGGCCACACCCCTTGTGCCATATAGCCACGCCGCGTGATGCATTGGTCACACCCATTTTTTTGGCATGCACATACACTGGTTCCCCATACCCCCACTTCAAATTTCCCACTTCGAACACTGCTCTGAGGACATAATTATGTTTCTAAATGTGTATTAACATACACTGTGCAATTTGTTATTTTATCTTTATGGATGTGTTTATAGATATATTTTTTATATATTAATACATTTTTCTTGATATCTTTATGCGCTCCTTGTTATTGTAAAACAATAGTTTTTGTCAATTTATAAACTCACATCTCAAACATATCATTGTTAACATACTGTATGTGTGCAAAACATGTATTGTTACTTCACAATAAATACTGTACAGTGTTTTTAGTGTTTTTATGTTACTGAGCCTAGATCCAATAAACTATTATAGGAATTAGTCTGCTTGGATATTAAGGTGACAGTTGTTATACAATCTTCTTTAATAACAATAAAGTGCTGATAATATTTGGAGATGTGCATTAATGAATTAATACAAAGTTCTCCCATAGGAATGATTAAGTCCTACTAGTGTTCAGATTTATGCCATAATGAAGAAATAATAATTATCTACCTTTCACATATAATCTCCTGCTTCTTGTACTTGAATGAATATCATATACAGTACCAAATTGTATACTTGAGCAGTGTCTACAATATGGGTCTAATGATACAGTGAGTGGATTAGCATTAATTACATAGGTCATATATTCCTAACATGTTTCTTTGCTGTCTCTGTGGGAGAAATGTAAACTCTCACTGGCCAATCAAAGCATTCAATTAATCAATCTACAGCTGAGATTAAAAAAAAATTACAGCATACTATCTAATTTCAGTCACTTGAATGCACACAATTTGTAATATATTAGAATGTAATTAATTAATCTTTTACAAAATAACAATTATAAAATCAAGTAGTCATAAAGACTCCATTACAATAAAGCATTTAATTATATATATCTAGGTGGCATGCCTAGCAATGGCTGTGTCATTTATCTGGTACTCCTGTGGTACTGATTTCTAATTTTATCACCTCTGTTACTGATTCTCACCTCCATCTCTTCTGTTAGACTCCCTGTTCCATATTCTCAGTGATTGACTCCCAGCTCCATCTGACTTCCAGCTCAATCTTCTCTACGACTGATTCCCAGCTCCATCTTACTTCCAACACAATTTCCTCTGCGATTGACTCCCAGCTCCATCTCCTACTCCCAACACTATCTCCTCAGTAACTGACTTCCATCTCCTCTGTGACTGACTCCCAGCTCCGTCTCCTCAGTGACTGACTCCCAGCTCCATCTGACTGCCCGCTCATTCTTCTCTGCAATTGACTCCCAGCTCCATCTAACTTCCCGCTCATTCTCCTTTGCAATTGACTCCCAGTTCCATCTGATTTCCAGCTGAATTTTCTCTGTGACTGACTCCCAGCTCCATCTCCTACTCCTAACACCATCTCCTCAGTAACTGACTTCCAGCACAATTTCCTCTGTGACTGACTCCCAGCTCCATCTTTTCTGCTATAGACTTCCAGCACCATCTCCTCTGTGACTGATTCACAGCACCATCTCTTCTGCTACTGACTCCCAGCTTTATTTCCCCTCTCTGTCTCCAAGCTCCTTGACTTCCAGCTCCATCTCTTCTGCTACTGACTCCCAGCTTTATTTCCTCTGTGACTGACTCCCAGCTTTATTTCCTGTGTCTGTCTCCAAGCTCCTTGACATGCAGCTCCATCTATTCTGCTACTGACTCCCAGCACCAACTCCTCACTGTTTGACTCCCAGCTTTATCTCCTCTGTGTCTGAATTCAAGCTCCATCTCTTGCACTATTAATTTCCAGCTCCATCTCCTTTGTGACTGACTCCCAGCACCATTTCCTTTGTAACTGACTCCCAGCTCCATCTCCTTTATGACTGACACCCAGCTCCATCTCCTTTATGACTTACAACTTCATCTCCTCTGCAACTGACTCCCAGTTCTATGTCTGTGTCAGACTCCTAGTTTTACTTCTCCTGCAGCTGACTCCCAGTTCCATTTCCTCTGCTACCTCTCTCCTACATCCATAGTGTTTTTTTGTTTGGTGATGAGATTAGACATGTGATGAGATTTTTGATTTTTATATTGTACCTCAGCGCTCTACCTATGTATAGTATATCATCTAAATAAATGAATAGATGTTGGTCTTTCTTAAATTTCTTTTATTTATCAATATATATTGCCCCTATCAGAATCATATACAGACTTTTTAACAGACACCTGCCGCGTCTATTGGCAGTATTGTAAAATGACAATTCTATGTTGTACCCTGGATATAAAAGAATAACTTTTAACATGTGTCTAATTAAATCTCTGTATCAGATGAAAAGTAAATTGTTGCAACACATATATTAGATACTTTAAAATCTCCTGCTGGCACTAGGCGATTATAAGACATCCACGTAAAACATTACAGCACGTATACATTACAAACTGACATTGGGATGGGTGAGTGTGTGATAGACAAATACAATGGTGCTTAAGTGTAGGTATTAGGGGGAGGGGGGGGAATAGGGATTATGTAATTGTATTGTCCGGATGGTGTCCAGTTATATTGGATCAAAGTTACTTTTGTATGGTCACCCTGGTAAGGTCATCGTTGAATCAATGAATAAATGGCTGTTTGAAAAGTTTATATAGCCGCTGGGGTCTGGCCGTGATGAGCCCCGTGGGTGACTTACCCTTCCTGGGCTGCAGTGACTCCAGTCTCTTATTGTTGGCGTCACGGACGATCACCGCTGGACTTCTGCCGTTCAGGTCCGTGAGTGGAGCTTTACCTCTCCGGCTTCCTGAGATGCAGGTCTCTTCTGATTCCTTCAGGTGGTATAGGCGGTGAGACCCGCTCCATCTGTCGCGTGGTCGGCGGTCCCGCTCTGATGTTAGGCTATCAGTGTGTACCTCCGGCTTCGTCGGGCCGTGGCTTCAATGCAAGTTTTGTCAGCGTGTATATGCGCTGTCCTAGTCCTCCGTATGTGCTTGTCCTGCAATCCAGTGCTGGGTCTCTTTTCCTGCTTATAGTGTCAGTACACCAACGCGTTTTGGCTTTCTCTAGCCTTTATCAAGGTGTATCATCTTAATTCCTTTTGCCTTCTTATATACCCTTAATTGTTTGATTGATCCTTCCATGTAATTAGTTACATCCTTCAAAGGTGTGGTAATTAGTAATGGAATCGTGAGGGTGGCACATTAGGTGATATCTTACATACTAGTGACTTTTTGCTTGTTTACAATTTTACTACTAATAGTCTAAATTCATTTATTTATAAAGTATTTATTTTAAACTTAACATTCAAATACAATTAGCAATTCATCTTTTTAGCTATACTTGCTAGCTGGTATATCTCTTCATATAAATTGTATAATGGTCATTGAGGGGATGCCTATTAGGATATTAATAATAGCAATTCACTACATTTTATATTAGCCTATGTACAGTGTTTGGTATTCCAATAAATTTGCATACCTCCAATGTTATATATCTTCTAGATATCGTACCCTTCTAAGCTACTAGTTAGGTTTAGTGCATATATTATGATCTAATTAATTACAAACTGTATATAGTTATGATGTTGAAGATGTTTCAGGATACTAAATATGCAATATGTTTCTACTCCTATTCGCTCTCTTAGTAATTCTACATTTAGTTGTTCTGTGTGAATGCATTTTCACTAAAAATAGTTTGAGGATGGTTGATGTTTCAGTTGTGCTGTATATATTTTTTTGCAGAGTGATCTGGCGACTCTAATTCATGAGACAGATTATATATTTTTTTATAATATGTTTTGTATCTCTAGGTCTATATTGAGACCTTTCGGTTGTAATGTGTCCAGAGTCATGTGATGAGATTTAGATTGCCTAGAAGTTCTTGTCCTAGGTTCAGGAGGAGACTATCCATTCATCTCACAGAACTGCAGTGTTTGGTTGGGATAGGGAAGTCCAGTGCTGCACTGTTCATGCACACTCACATGATCACATTTTTAATCACTACCCTGTCTGGGTCATTTCTCTAGTACTCCTTTGATACTGATTCTAAACATCATATCTGCTGTTAATGACTCATCATCATCTCCTCTGTGAAAGAGTCTCTGCTCATCTCTTCTGTGATTAACTCCCACTTCCATCTCCACTGGTACTTACTCCAAGCTCCATATCCCTCCCACATCAGCAGTGTTTTCTGTTTGGTGAGTAGGTTGGACATGTGCTGTCCTTGTTAATACCTATAAGACCTTGTTCAAGTGGAGGAAGAGGCTGGGCATTCATCTCACAGTACCACAAAGGAGGTCAAGAAGTGGTTAGTGAATGGCTCCAGCCAAGTAGTTGTGTGATGTCTGTGAATGCCCTCACTGGCTGCTGTGCACTTGCCCACTCACATGATTACTCTGATCACTAATTTTTATCAAACATCTAAAATATATAAAAGATTAGCTAACAAGCTAATGTGTTTTATTGGTTAAAAAAGGGGTAGAGGAGACTTGATAAGTTACAGAAAACTAATTGATAAATCTTTTTGATGCATTCCTATATTTAAACTGAGAGGAATATTAACCCTTTCCCTGAAGACCCTCACTATTTAAAATGACCAAATGAAATTTCACAGCAGTGGCCTAAAATGTGTGCCTTTCTCTAAGCCAGATTTTTAAATAAATAAATATTTATGTTTATCTATCTGTCTATATATAGAACAAATAATGGAGCACTCACCAGATTTTTGGAAAAATAGCAATAGGATTTATTCCATATTCATCATACCACAAGTATCAGGCTTGAGGAGGTATCTCTCAACATTTCGGTCCATATAGGATCATCATCAGGAGGTACAACCATCAGGGCAAGCAGCCCACCCAGAAGCCAGCATCACACTAGCCACGTCTACCAGTCCCCTATAACTACCCAAAAAGGCAACAAAAAATCTCACCACGCTTCAGCGCATACATATCTGGAAAACTAATTTACAAGAAACATTATATTTTACATAATTCTTTATTTACATATGCTTTATAATGAATACAGTTCATGAAATTCAAATGGCCTTTGCACAGCCATTTTGCTTGGTACACACTTAGCAATACTAAGTAAAAAGAGCTGAGATGACTTTAAGACCGCTCCCAAGGAAAGTTGTTTATATGGACCATTTACATATAATTCTGTGCTAAGAGAAATATATGAACCAAATATAGAGATACCGAACAATGACCATCTCATGAAGGAATCTCTTTCTATTTGACTGCCAAGCAAAGAGAGAGACTATAAGAATAAACTATATCTAATCTGATTAATATTATAAGTGAATATGCTTGCATAATGTGGAATAATGTAGGATGTTCTAGAAGTATGATGTAAGGGGGCGTATTACCTGAATAGAGTTAATAGGAAGGTATAAAACCTCTGTAATGAAAGAAAATTGTTGTTATTCTTGCATTATAACCCTGGGGGATATGTGCTCCCAGTTAAGGGCTAGATCTATTTATTTATTTAATAAATTAATAAATGACAAATTCTTAAGTATACTGGATTGGAATCTATTACTTTGTGCAACAATAAATCACCTGGTAATAGTTAGTATTAGACATGTCACATAAACAAAGGAACAAAACCTTACACTCACCTAATGGCGCTAAGTATGTTCAGCTATGATCACCTCATCTCCCTCGTACACAGCCTCTCATCCATGAAGTGCGTATCCGGTTGGCACACGTGCATATAGCCACATGTTGTGTGTCATTCATCCAGCTGGAAATGACAACATCCAGCTAATCCATGTCCAATACAGCAAAAGCCCGGCTTGTGGTCATGACAACCACAGATGCCGGCACACTTCCACGTTCCAACTGGTACGCAAAATGCTGACACCTTCATATAGTAGTGAATTATGAGAATAGTGTACTCACTAACAGTTAAAGTGCAAGCTAGGGGCATAATCATGGCTGAAATATTTATAGGGACCTGGTATGTACTGTATGGGAGAAAATATAGAATAGATATAATCACCAAGCAAAAGTGAACAGAGCAAAAATTGAGGTTGAAATAATTTTTTCTTGGTAAAAACTGTGATTCTGGCTTTGATACTAGTGCACCATCTGTGTTATCCTCCCCATGTCTATTTGATCCTCAATGCAGCCATCCCCTCACAGAGATTTGGAAATTTGATGTCTGATCAAAGATCAGCCCTTGACTCTTTGAGAGGTAATTCTACCATTGTGATATGCCCCTCAGATAAGGGCGGGGTGGTGGTCATTCAGAATCAAGTTGATTATGATGTTGTGATCAGATGCCAACTCTCCAATAGTGAGGTATACATGCTGTGGGATAACTCCCCGATGGCTGGTATTAAGAGGCTGATTGATGGCCATATTGATTGGACCATTGATAGTGGTTGGATGACTGCTAGTATTGCCAATTGTTTGAAGGTTGAGCACCCAGTGTGCCCGGTCATCTACATATTGCCAAAGGTTCATAAATCTTTGATTAAACCCCCAGGCAGGCCTATTATCTTTGCCGGGGGTTCATTGTTACAGCCTTTGGCAATGTTTGTAGATGTTTTTTTGCAGGAGCTTCTTCCATTGATCCCCAGTAATTTACAGGACACGGGGGACTTTCTTGATAAAATTCTACAGATTGATGATTTGACTGATGCCATGCTTTTGGCGACCATGGATGTATCATCCTTGTACTCTATTATCCCCCACACTCAGGGTGTTACTTCTGTTAAGAAACTTATGAGCGGGGTGAAAATGAGTGGTCCACCTATAGAGTTAATTTTGGAACTCTTGGAGTTGATATTGGTGCATAATCACTTTATATACGATGGGTGCTATTACATGCAAGCATCGGGCACCATGATAGGCTTGAATGTGGCCCCAGCGTACACTGGAATCTTTATGCATGATTATGAGTCAACTCATAGTATTCCTAAATATGGAGATCAGATTACTCATTATAAGCATTTTATAGATGATGTTTGTTTGATCTGGAGAGGCACCGAGGAGAAATGTAATATTATGCTTTTTGAGTTAAACAATTTGGATTGCACTGTGAACTTTACTGGCAGCTGTAGTGTAGATTCGATCAACTTTCTTGACGTTACAGTCTCCCATATAGGTACAAGATTGGGGACCATGGCCCTCATTCAGAGCCACACGCAAACAGCAGTACGCTCGTTGCGTTCCGATGTTGACTAACCACGCATGCGTCGGTGTCACACTGCGCATGTGCGTACGGCAGATTGCGAGCTTTTTATCTGTCGTTCCTAAAATAGCGTACAGGAAGTGACATGTCAAATGTGATTGACAGAACAGGGCGTTTTTGGGTGTTGACGGGGGTGGAGATGGAAAAACGCAGGCGTGGCGAGGCGTTTTTGGGGCGTACATACATTAGCAGATGCGAGCGTAAAATGTGTTCGGACCGTCACATACGTCACTGGAACATCCTCTTTCCCTTCAAAATGCTCGCACAGTTTAGGGTCTGGATTACTCTACCACATTGGCGATGGCCTTCTCCTCCGTCCCGGGACTCCACGATGTTGCTGCGATTAATCGCGGGTGGTCACAAAAGCAATTAGTGTTGTATTGAAACCCGGCTTGGTATGTGTTTGGAAAGCAGTTTATTGGGATAGCACAAAACCGTACGCAGGTGGAAATCATACCTGCTAATGTCAGGATTACACAATCAATTGGCGTACATTTTTTGGGGGGTTTTTTTGCCTCAATTTGTTGTTTATGGCCTATTGTGACAATAATGTCATCATGTTTTAATTAGCTCCCACTTTTTTTTTTTAATGTGCAATTTGCATCGTTATGTGTTTTTTTAAACGTTCCTTCAAGAGGCCTTTTTTTAAGACAAATGAAATGGTTTTTGGTGTCCTTTTTTGCCTTTAGGGCCAGGATTAAATGTAACCCATTTGTCCAATAATGTCACAATACAATGTCAGATTTTTGGCATAAATTTATTGTTTAAACACAAACCAATTGGCATAATTTTTTTTTTAAGTTTTTCTGCCAAAGATACTTTTTATCCAAAAAAACAAAACAATAACTGATAACATAAACGTACAAAAATAACTTAAAAACATTTCACAAGAAAGGAGAGGGAAGTTTTGACCAGAAAGGAATATGAGCCAAGCACAGAAGGAGTGTGGGAAAAGTCGCCATTGCTGTCACCGTTTTTTCGCCCGTTTGGATGGGGGAGGGTGGGAGCCAGACCGGGTCCGGGATGCCATCGGGCTGGCCTGCCCAGAGGCAGATGTTGTGGCCTCTGGACTAGGCACAGGGCTAGGCACATTTGGAGGATTGGCTGATGTTGTGCCAGAGGTCACGTTGGCCGCAGCATTTTGCTCCAGGGCCTCAGCCACCCGTAGCAGACTGGCGTCCATCCTCTGCAGAATCTCCGTATGGAAATCCGATTTGAAATTGAGTTCTGTGAGGAGGCCCACTGCCTGCGAGGGGGCACGCCCTGGACTGGCTTCTGCAGGGTCCTCAGCCGGATGTACTGGTTCCTCCCCTGCAGAGCCAGCAGAAATTCTGCGGCCAAGGCTTCCCTCTGGAGCAGACTCATCCGCCTGTGTCTCTGTTTGAAAAATTAGAAAAGAGTCAGATTAGAATCTACATATTGGCACAATAGCATTTCAGAGTTGGTGACATGACAAGACTTACCTTGGCCAACATGAGGAGCCGCAAAGTCTGGCATGTCCGTATCCATGTTGGACACGCCAAACACCTCCACAGCCTGCACACACCCCTGTGCCATCTCTTCTAAGTCTGTCAACTCCAATGACACAGGGGTGGGACCCCCACCTGTCCCCCTTGCATGCCTAGCCCTGTCCGCGAGTTTTTGCTTTAGGCGATATTTGAAGTCGCCCCATCTGTGGGGAAAAATGGAAGCCATTATCCTTTGGTTTAAAATGGGGTTTGTTTTTAGGGGGGGCAAGGGTTTACTTACCGCCGTTTGACATCCCGGGCTAGACGGACATAATCACCCACCGTATTGACAGCAACGGCTACCTCTTCCCACATTCTCCACTTCTGGCTTAGACTCATATTCCTGTCTGCCTGTGGCAGGATGTCCACACACTTCTGGATCAAAACCTCCATCTCCTTTCTTGTGAAATGTGGCTGCCTTTTTTTTTTGGCCGCTTTGGCCGGAATACTGGGCCCAGCAGCCTCTTCCATGTCATCCTCCTCACCTATTTGTGTAAAATTACAGAATTCACAAAATCACAACTTGCCTCATCTTATGGTTCAAATTAATCGTTGATACAAAATGCATGAAAGACTTACCGCCTGACTCTTGGGCATTTTTTCCCTGGTCTGTCGCCATGTCTGCGGTCCAAACAAGAAATACACCAGAATTTGAATGTGTTTTCGTGACGTATTTATACATACGTCCTTATTTTGCGGCCGCATCATTGATTGTGCGGCCCTATGATCCCTCCTTAATTTGTGCGGGAAACGAAACACTATTTATGGCTTGGTGTGTCTCAAGTCGAGGTGGCGTTTTTGGATTGTTGGAGGTTATCTTGGCTGGAGTGTATTGATTGTGTAGAAAGGAGTTGGAGGTTGTTGAATCGTTTGTTGGTTAGATTTGCATTTTTTTTCCCGTTATCTTTGTTGGTTTATATTTTTGGGACCTCGTTTGTTGATTTGGTAAGTTTTGTGAAGTCTAACTTTTGTTCAATTGTTGTTTCATTGTGTTTCGTATATTTTGTAATTTTTGGATACCTAATTTATTCTATTTTAGATTTTGTTTTTTTTCGACCCCAAAGACCTTTTGATTTTGCATCTTAGATATTTGCTCTTGGTAAGTCCATTTTTTATCTTGTATTAGCGAACTAATGAGCGCATTTTTAGTAGTTACTCTTGGGACTTGTATTAGCGAACTAATGAGCGCATTTTTAGTAGTTACTCTTGGGACTTGTATTAGCGAACTAATGAGCGCATTTTTAGTAGTTACTCTTGGGACTTGTATTAGCGAACTAATGAGCGCATTTTTAGTAGTTACTCTTGGGACTTGTATTAGCGAACTAATTAGCGCATTTTTAGTAGTTACTCTTGGGACTTGTATTAGCGAACTAATGAGCGCATTTTTAGTAGTTACTCTTGGGACTTGTATTAGCGAACTAATTAGCGCATTTTTAGTAGTTACTCTTGGGACTTGTATTAGCGAACTAATTAGCGCATTTTTAGTAGTTACTCTTGGGACTTGTATTAGCGAACTAATTAGCACATTTTAAACAGCTTAATAATCATTCTAACTTTTGGATGGTTTAGCTTTCGCATTTTTAAGCCAACATTTCGACCCGTTTTGATGTACTGTGTTAAATGTCGCTTTGCGGTTTTGCTAAATGGGTGTTTGGCATATTTGAACTTTGGTCTAGCACAAAATGTATCCACAAAAATGCACAGAGTGAAATGTGTCAAGTAATTTTGTTGTTTATTTTCAGTTTGGACGTATCATGACAATACCCCGGCATGTAAGCAGCAATGGATGCTATCATCAAGCTAAGTTGTTTTAATATAGTTTTGGGGTGGGTCAAAAGCCTTACTTTCAAATTTTGGATTTTCAGGTTGATCTGGGGAGGATTGTTCTGGCCATGCTCCCGGAAGCCGACCAACCTCAATCTCATCCCAGGCGTAGGCATCGTAGGCATGCAAGGCCCCAGATATTTCGAACACGTGTCACCCTTTTTGGAATGCCCGATGATGAGCTTTTAAGACGCTACCGTCTACCTCCCAAAATCATCATAGACACTCTCTCATTAATAGAAAGTGATCTTGAGCGGCAAATTGACAGTCCAACAGCAATACCACCACTGACGCAATTTATGGCGGTGTTACATTTCTGTGCCTCAGGATCGTTTCAAACAACGGTTGGAATAGTGGCGGCATCTCCCAATCCTCCTTTTCCCGGATCCTGAGGGCAGTGATGGAGGCACTTTTCAAGCACCTCCATCATTTTATTCAAATGCCTTTGGATATGGGTGCCCTTAGTGTGGCCCAGGCCAATTTTTACCAAATAGCTGGCTTCCCACACATCATAGGGGTTGTGGATGGTACTCACATACCACTTCAGCCTCCAGCACGGCTGGAGGCAATATTTAGAAACAGTATCACTCCCTGAATGTAATGGTGGTATGTGATGCCTCCCTCCAGATCCTGTCCCTGAATGCTAAGTTACCAGGAAGTGCACATGACTCCTTCGTCATCCGGCAATCAGGGATATGGCAGAAATTAACCAACCTACAAGCTGGTGATGCGTGGCTTCTGGGTAAGTGGAGACCTTTAGTACATAACAATGTTAAGCTTGATACACAGTGTTCCTGATGTTGTCTCTTATTTTCCACAGGAGACAGTGGATACCCTTGCATGTCCTGGCTGCTCACTCCTTATTTGGCTCCCACACCAGGCCCACAAAGTGAGTATAATTCCGCACTTACAGCCACCAGGCAAGTGGTGGAGCGCTGTATCGGCCTTTTAAAAGGCCGATTCAGATGCCTCCACCGCTCTGGTGGCGAGCTCATGTATTTGCCGGATATGGTGTCGAAAATTGTGGTCCTGTGTGGGATATTTCACAACATTGCCATAAGGAGTGGTGTCCCAATGCAGCCAGAGGATGCCTTACCTGAGGATGGCCCCCCCGAGGTTGGTCGGAGGTCAGTATGTGGGGGGGCCATACGCGATGATGTGGTGGCCAGATTTTTTAGGTAAGTTTGACCCAAACTACAGTGTTTATACCTAATGTGTTTGTGTTTGTTTGCGAACATCTAATTTATTTTTATTTTTGCACCATCTTCAGTTTGTTCACATAATCTTTGCCACTCCAACGCTCACTACTTCCTGCTACCCTTACCAAACCTGGATCTGGTGATTTTGGCCATATATTCTGGAACCCATATCGCAACGCCATGTTTGTGGAATCATGTTGGCATGGTCCTTCGTCAACCAGTTCTTGATTGTTTTTTTAAATTAAATATTTTATTTGTATGTGTTGGATTTGAGAGTATCAGTGTTTTTTGGTTTTGGGACTGACCACTTTGATTTCTCATTTAAGTTGTGAATAAATGTTTGGAGAGTGAAATGGTCTTCCTTTTTTTGGACGTTAACAGCAAGTGTAACCAGGTTAACACACCTTACAATTGACTAAGGGGTAATCCAGTACTGACACCAGTTGATGTAAACTGAAATATGTTTGCAGGTTCCCAACCCACACCAAAAGGAAGCTTGTCCAAACCTTTGGATTTTGAAGATTGGTCTAAGCAGCTTGCGCACCAACTAGGAACCTGTAAAATGGCGAAAGATCTAATTGACACTACACCCAAAAAGGGAAATGACATTGTTACTGTTATGTGTTTCTTGTGGCTGTTTAACATACAAATACAAAATACAATCTAACTTTTAAAAAATGGAAATCCGTGCAGGAACAGTCTACTTATGTCAGGGAAAACTATTTGTGTTTTCGAAAAAAAGAATGAGCCAGAACGTATATTAGAACTACAAAATTTATTTACAAAACGAATCCAAAAAAAAAAAACTACTGGCGAAGGATGCCAGACAGCCGGTCAAGGGCCACAAGAAGGCCAATTACATGTTGCCGCATCTGGCCAACACAAGCCTCCACCTCTTGACGACGCCTCTGTTCCTCTGTGTTTGAGAAAAGTGTGTGGATTAATAAAACAATAGGGAATCCACATTAAAAAAACAAAAACACAACGAAATCACTCCTAAACCGAAAAAAAACAAAACAAAACAAAAAGGGGGTGCTGGCAAAAATACAAGGCCTATGTACAAATTCACACAGGTGTGATATGTGTATGTTGAAATCAGCAGGAAGAGGTAAAGGCAAACTGCTAAATCAACAAAAGTAAACCAAACAAGCACGAATAAAGGCACGACACATGATTACATACAAACAGTTTGTGGTTAAAAAAAATGAGAAAGAAAAACATACCGGGAGCCAAAACGGGAGCTCCGGAAGTCCATCCATGTTCCTCCTCGGAGGAGCCTTCATTCCCCAAAGAACGGGGAGGGGTAATGATGGACTCCGGGGAGGGGGTAATTGGAAGAGGGGTGGGTGGAGGAGAGGGGGAAGTGGGACGGAGGGGAAGGAGGCCCGCCAGTTCCGGGAGAGGGTCTGGGAAGGCTGGGGAGGAGTGGGGTATAGGGGAAATATTTGGGGTGGAGTGTTGGCAGGGGGTTGGGGATAGTGGCCGGGAACGCCGTCTGGCCGGACGGTGACGGCGTAGTCTTGGCTGTCCTCCTAAAATATGTAATACAAATTGAGGTTAGTTTCTGGGCAAATCCGGGGCCCAAATTTAAAAAAAAAAAACAGCAACAAAAAACATGCAAAAAGGAGTAGAATGAAAAAGACAGAAATAGAGGGAAAACATGCAGACGCAGATATGAGGACAAATAATTAATAGGACAGACAGGAAAACATGCACACGCAGATATGAGGACAAATAATTAATAGGACAGACAGGAAAACATGAAAACCACAATACATAACACTTACTTTCCAGGATCTGCATGCGAAAGCATGCCAGCAAGCGGGGCGTTCGCCGTTGCAGGTCTGACCACCTGCGCTCAAGCTGCCCGATGTTGCGGCGTGAACCCATCGACCGCAGGCGGGACCGTGCCTCCGCATACGCGGAGCGCTTCTGCCGGTTAGTGATGGGTGGAGGCTGGCTGGTGATCCGCCTATCCATCACCTCCGTAAGCACCAGCAGCTCGCGCCTGGTGAATGCGGAGGCTCTCATGATGGCAATGGAGTTTTTCATACAAAACATTTTTGATAAAGTGTGGCCCAAATTTCTGATTGGCTAATGTATTTTGGAAATTAACAGGAGCAATTTTATTGGTTAGTGTATGAGTCATGTGTTCAACAGGGCCAGAAATCTCTGGAGAGTTATGATAGGCTTGATGCAGTGACATGCGTTTGCAAATTTAAATAAAGAAATGAACCCCGGAAAATATGCGGGGATCCACAGCAATAGAACAATTGTTTAATTGTGGTTCACATGTTTTTTGAACAATAAAAGCGAATGTTCCATCCGTACGTATTCTGCGGGTAAACACAAACACGGACAAGAGTAAAGTTTCTTGCATTTTGTTGAAAAAAAAAAAAAATGACCTAATTGATACATTGATTGGCATGATACGATTGAGGGAGGTAGGCAGAATAAAGGAGCAGGTAATCGACATCTGACAAGGCCACTTCCGGTTTCACTTGTGCGTGCGTTCCCTTCAAGCCATTTCGGGGATGTACGCTCGCTATTTCGCACGCTCGTTAGTTAGAGGAGGGGTCGCCTGAGTTTAGGGAGGAATTTTAGATGCGAACGAAAATACGAGCGAGCCATTGAATTTAAATAATTTTGTACGTACGCCTAACGTACGTGCGCCCGCTTGCGAGTGGGTCTGAATGAGGGCCCATGTTATTTAGAAAGGACACAGATTGTAATACCTTGTTGTACGCAACTAGTAACCATCCTCCGAAATTGATGGACAGTCTCCCGGTCTCTCAATTCATGAGGGTTTTGTGTAATAATATGTATCCAGTGGTGGCTAAGCAGCAATTGCTTGAGATGAAGGAATGGTTCATTGAATGGGGCTACAGGAAAAAGACCATGGAAGGTTGCCTTATTAGAGTACATCACATGCGGTTAAAGACTCGTAAACCAGTGCAAAATTGGATGCTGTTTGTCACTCAATATGATGGGGTTTCTAACTTTTTGACAAAGTCCCTTCGAAACCACTGGCCCATCATAAACTCTGACCCTGTTTTGCGCAACGTGATGCAAGAACCACCTACAGTATGATGGCATTCAGGAGGGGCAAGAACTCGAAACAACTACTGATGCATCCTCCCCAGTGTAGAGTAACAAAAGATAACACCTGGCTTCTAACCCAGAAACCTGGATGCATTGAATGTACTGGATGTACAACATGCAGGCAGATGATACCGGGTTCAAGTTTCCCTCATCCGCATAGTGGTCACACGCGGCTACACGGTAGACGGAGTCCGGAATCCGCCACCGAATCATCTGCACTACATGTGAGGTACCTTGCAGCTCATTGTGGTGTGCATTTATATCCCCGTTATACGGGCTCATATGAGCCGGGAAAAGTGAGAGGCTCATGCTACAATGCCTCTGGAATTTGGCATTTTTGCACAATACGGAACATTTTTATTTATATCTTTTGCTCAGGACTTTGATTATATAAAACAAGTTAATAGACTTGCAGTCTTGCACATACGAGGAACTCAATCTCTCTCACACACGCACAGTGAATGATTAATGAGCCATTAGAAGTTAATATCACTGCTCTCTAAATATAAGCAGATTGTTACTTATTGATACATTTAGATATGGTGTTTCTATAAAATGTTACTGTTTATTACAGTGTTACATATTTTTATTATTATATTGTATATGTGTCTCATTGGCCAATGATGTATTTATTTTAATTTAATTTATGAGCATATTAAATTTATTTTTTACATAGCTGGTTATAATTTAATTATTGGTAACAGGTGTTCCACAGTGCAGTTATTTCTTCTTGTTTTATTTTTACATACGGTTGGCAACCTTAACAGCAGCGTGAAACACCAGTTTTTCTATTATTAGTTTTATTTTCATTTTTTACATTTAATATAATTGTGATTGCATGTGTGTCCTTTTTGCAGCGCCATTGGCTTTTTTCTTGTCCTACATTTTGCTGTATTGGACATGAAATAGACGGATGTTGTTATTTCCGGCCGAATGGATGGCACACAACACATA
Organism: Taudactylus pleione; assembly: GCA_031769625.1. NCBI lineage: Eukaryota > Metazoa > Chordata > Amphibia > Anura > Myobatrachidae > Taudactylus > Taudactylus pleione. The sequence goes on along the minus strand of JAUIMM010000092.1, from coordinate 28,334,460 downwards.
GCTATATGAACGTGTGCCACCTGGATACGCACTTCGCAGGCTGGATGTGAGGCTTTGTACTTGGCAGTTGAGGTGATCGTGGCTGAACATACTTAGCGCCATTAGGTGAGTTCAAGGTTTTGTGCTTTTGTTTATGTGACGTATGGGCTGAAGCATGGTGAGATTTTTGTGGTGCCTTTTGGGGTATTTATAGGGGCCTGGTAGATGTGGTTAGTGTGATGCTGGCTTCTTGGTGGGCTACTTGCCCTGATGCAAATTGCTGTGTGGTTATGCCTCCTGAGGATGATCCTATATGGACTGAAATATTGAGAGATACCTCCTCAAGCCTGATACTTGTGGTATGATGAATATGGAGTAAATCCTATTGCTATTTTTCCAAAAATCTGGTGAGTGCTCCATTTTTTGTTCTATATGTTTGGACCCCAAGTCCTGAATGCACCCCAGTGGATGATGACTTTCATTGATGTGAGTGCAACCTAAAAAACTATGTATATATATGTATATATATGTATATATATATATATATATATAAAAAGCACTAGTCCACGGCACTCACCATTCCTGGATTTGGAGTGTAACATGGTATGTGACCACATTGTTTAAATAGAAATCACAGGGGCTCTGCACTCACCATAATAACTAACAATAATAACAATAAACATAATAAACAGTGGGGTTTTGGTTCATGAATTGATCAATGCATTTAAGCTTGCAGCCCCCGTCACGGGATCCCACTTTACTGCAAGTCCCTACTCTGTTGCTCAGAATTATAACATGGACATAGCCATCACATTAGTGTTAAACTCAGGGTATGCTATCAAGGTTTAAAGCTCACAGCAACTTTGCTTTTAAACGTGAGACAGTTACCCAGCACACCTGTTGCAAAGCCCTAGGAAAACAGCTGACTCAAGTTAGATTAAACTGGTTAAAAGGCGTGCATGAGAACATTGATAGCATACCCTGAGTTTAACACTAATGTGATGGCTATGTCCATGTTATAATTCTCAGCAATAGAGTAGGGACTTGCAGTAAAGTGGGGTCCCATGACAGGGGCTGCAAGCTTAAATGCATTGATCAATTCATGAACCAAAACCCCACTGTTTATTATGTTTATTATTATTATTGTTAGTTATTATGGTGAGTCCAGAGCCCCTGTGATTTATATTATATATATACATATATATATATATATATATATATATATATATATATTAGGGGTGAGCGGGTTCGGATTTCTGAAATCTGAACCCCCCCCGAGCCCCCCGATCCGAGGCCGATCTAAGTCAGGCTCGACTTTTTCCGCCTGACTCGGATCTGAAATCGAGGCAAAACGTCATCATCCCGCCTTCCGGGTCTCGCAGGTTTTGGATTCTATATAAGGTACCAACGTCGGCGCCATTTTCTCACTCGGCTGTGGACAGTGAAGAGGGTGGGAGTTAGGGCTGGCTGGCCTGTGTAGTGTAGTGTAGTGCAGTGTAGTGTTGTGCTGAGCTGCTGTTGTTCATAGGGGCTGTGTCCACTCCTCCAAAGTCCATAGGGGCTGGCTGTGTTGTGCTGTGCTGCTGTTGTCCATAGGGGCTGTGTCCACTCCTCCAAAGTCCATATGGGCTGGCTGTGTTGTGCTGTGCTGCTGTTGTCCATAGGGGCTGTGTCCACTCCTCCAAAGTCCATAGGGGCTGGCTGTGTTGTGCTGAGCTGCTGTTGTCCATAGGGGCTGTGTCCACTCCTCCAAAGTCCATAGGGGCTGGCTGGGCTGTGTTGTGCAGTCAGTTGTCCATAGGGGCTGTGTCCACTGCAAAGTCCTGTGCAGTGTCCCAGTCCTAAAGAGGTGCTGTAGTGTTGTCCAGGGGATGCTCTGTCCATCAGGGGTTCTCCCCCCAAGTGCAAAATAATATATATTTTTCCTGTGTTTGTGAATTGTGTGCGCAGTAGCCGCATGTGCATCAACAAAGTAGCGCCAAGCGTGCGCCTGTGTCATAAGTAAAGGGCCGGCTGGCTCATCCGTTAAAGGGTGCTGTAACCCCCAAAGTGCACTCCAAATAATATTTTTTTTTCTGTGTTTGTGAATTGTGTGCGCAGTAGCCACACGTGCATCAACAAAATAGCGCCAAGCATGCGCCTGTGTCATAAGTAAAGGGCCAGCTGGCTCATCCGTTAAAGGGTGCTGTAACCCCCAAAGTGCACTCCAAAAAATATTATTTTTTTTCTATGTTTGTGAATTGTGTGCACTGTACGTGCATCCTCAAAGCAGCAGTGCCAAGCATGTGTCTGTCTGTTAAAGGGTGGTGTAACCCCCAAAGTGCGCTCCAACAAAAATAAAATAATCTTCTTTTTTTTCTGTCTTTGTGAATTGTGTGCACAGTAGCCGCACGTGCATCAACAAAGTAGCATCAACCGTGCGCCTGTGTCTTAAGTAAAGGGCCAGCTGGCTTGACCGTTAAAGGGTGCTGTAACTCGCAAAGTGCACTCCAAACAAAATAAAAAATAATTTTCTCTGTTTGTGAATTGTGTGCACTGCGGCCGCATGGTTATCAACAAAGTAGCGCCAAGCGTGCGCCTGTGTCATACATAAAGGGCCAGCTGGCTTGACCATTAAAGGGTGCTGTAACCCCCAAAGTGCACTCCAAACAAATTAAAAAAATATTTTCTGTGTTTGTGAATTGTTTGCACTGTGGCCGCACGTGCATCAACAAAGTAGCTCCAAGCGTGCGCCTGTGTCATAAGTAAAGGGCCGGCTGGCTCGTCTGTTAAAGGGTGGTGTAACCCCCAAATTGCACTAAAAAAAAAATATATATATTTTCTGTGTTTGTGAATTGTGTGCACAGTGGCCGCATGGTTATAAACAAAGTAGCGCCAAGCGTGCACCTGTGTCATAAATAAAGGGCCGGCTGGCTTGACCTTTAAAGGGTGCTGTAACCCCCAAAGTGCACTCCAACAAAAATAAAATATTTTCTTCTGTGTTTGTGAATTGTCTGCACTGTACGTGCATCCTCAAAGCAGCAGCGCCAAGCGTGCATCTGTCTGTTAAATGGTAGTGTAACCCTCAAAGTGCGCTCCACAAAAAATAAAAAATACAATTTTTTCTGTCTTTGTGAATTGTGTGCACTGTAGCTGCACGTGCATCAACAAAGAAGCAGCGCCAAGCATGCGCCTGTGTCCCATAAGTAAAGAGCCGGCTGGCTCATTTCTTAAAGGGTGGTGTAATCCACAAAGTGCACTAGTCTCCAACAAAAATAAAAAAATATTTTCTGTGTTTGTGTGCGCCTTAGCCACACGTATATATCAATATAACATAAATGGAGGACCAAACTTTCTCCGATAAAAATAAAATAGGGAAAGATCAATAACCACTTCCTCCTAGTGCTGAAGCTGCTGCCACTAGTCATGACATAGAAGATAACATGCCAGCAACGTCGTCTGCCAAGGCCGATGCCCAATGTCATAGTAGAGGGCATATACAATCCCAAATGGCAAAGTTCAGGAAAATGACCTTAACAAAAACATTCAAATCAACTGAGGAGAAACGTATACTTGCCAATATGCCATTATGACACGGAGTGGCAAGGAATGGCTAAAGTCTATTCCTATGTTCATGACTAGTGGTTCAACTTCACATGACAATGGAAGCCCTCATCCCGCTAAAAAAATTAAACGAGTTAAGCTGGCAAAAGCACAGTGAAGAACTGTGCGTTCTAAGAAGATATCACTAATCCCCAAGGAGAGTCCTAGTGTGGTGGCGGTTGCGATGCCTGACCTTCCCAGCACTGGACGGGAAGAGGTGGCTCTTTCCACCATTTGCACGCCTCCGGGGCAAGTGCTGAAAGGAGCACCCACAGTCCACTTGCTGATATGCAAATTGAAGATGTCACTGTTGAAGTACAACAGGATGAGAATACTGGTGTAACTGGCGCTGAGGAGGAAGTTGGCGAGGAGGATTCTGATGGTGATGTGGTTTGTTTAAATCAGGCTCCAGGGGAGACAGTTGTTGTCCGTGGGATGAAAAAGCCCATCACGGTCATGCCTGGGCAGAACACCAAACATTCCACCTCTTTGGTCTGGCAATATTTCTATCCAAATCCGGACAACAACTGTCTTGCCATATGTACCATATGTAAAGGTGAAATAAGTTGGGGTAGGGATGTTAACCACCTAGGAACATCCTCCCTTATACGTCACCTGCAGCGCGTTCATAAGAAGTTACTCTCAAGTTCAGAAACTTTGGCTAAGACCGTAAGCAGTCCAGGGACACCTAAATCCCTTTGTCCTGTTGTATCCAAGTGCCTGCAAACTACACCATCAACTCCCTTCTCATTAATTTCCTCCTTAGTCAGGATCGGAAGTAGTCCTGCTTGCCATGTCACTGGCATGACTGACTCTCCTATCCGGGATTCCTCCGGAGGATCCTCTATTGCTACGCCTACTGCTGCCACTGCTGCTGTTGCTGCTGCTGGGAGTCGTTCATCATCCCAGAGAGGAAGTAGGAACACCACTACTTTTACTAAACAATTGACCCTCCAACAGTCCTTAGCGAGGAGGATGAAGTACGACAGCAGTCATCCTGAAGCAAAACGTATAACTGAGGCCTTGACTGCTATGTTGGTGTTAGACGTGCGTCTGGTATCCACCATTAGTGCAGTGGGATTTAGACAATTGATGGAGGTAGTGTATCTCCAGTCCCAAATCACATTTAGATTCCACTTCACTAGGCAGGCGATACCGAGACTGTACAGAAACATCAGAAAAAGTGTCCTCAGTGTCCTAAAAAATGCAGTTGTACCCAATGTCCACTTAACCACGGACATGTGGACAAGTGGAACAGGGCAGACTAAGGACTATATGACTGTGACAGCCCACTGGGTAGATGTATCACCTTACGCAGCAACAACAGCAGCATCACCAGTAGCAGCATCTCAGAAACGCCAGCTCATTCCAAGGCAGGCTACGCTGTGTATCACTGGTTTCATATATATATAGATATAGATATATATATACAGTCAGGTCCATAAATATTGGGACATTGCCAGAATTTTCATATTTTGGCCTCTACTCAGCACCACAATGGTTTTGAAATGAAACAAACAAGATGTGCTTTAACTGCAGACTTTCAGATTTAATTTGAGGGTAATTACATCCAAATCGGGTGAACGGTGTAGGAATTACAACAGTTTCAAAATGTGCCTCCCTCTTTTTAAGGGGCCAAAAGTAATGGGACTATCAACTCAAAAGCTATTTCATGGACAGGTGTGGGCTATTCCCTTGTTATTTCATTATCAATTAAGCAGGTAAAAGGTCTGGAGTTGATTCTAGGTGTGACATTTGCATATGGAATCAGTTGCTGTCAACTCTCAATGTGAGATCCAAAGAGCTGTCACTATCAGTGAAGCAAGCCATCATTAGGCTGAAAAATCAAAACAAACCCATCAGAGAGATAGCAAAAACATTAGGTGTGGCCAAATCAACTGTTTGGAACATTCTTAAAAAGAAAGAACGCACCAGAGAGCTCAGCAACCCCAAAAGACCCGGAAGACCACGGAAAACAACTGTGGTGGATGACAATAGAATTATTTCCCTGGTGAAGAAAAACCCCTTCACAACAGTTGGCCAAATCAAGAGCACTCTCCAGGAGGTAGGTGTATATGTTTCAAAGTCAACAATCAAGAGAAGACTTCACAAGAGTGAATATAGAGGGTTCACAACAAGATGTAAACCATTGGTGAGCCACAAAAACAGAAAGACCAGATTAGAGTTTGCCAAACAACATCTAAAAAAGCCATTACAGTTCCGGAACAACATCCTATGGACAGATGAGACAAAGATCAACTTGTACCAGAGTGATGGGAAGAGAAGGAGAGGAACTGCTCATGATCCAAAACATACCACCTCCTCAGTGAAGCATGGTGGTGGTAGTGTCATGGCGTGGGCATGTATGGCTGCCAATGGAACTGGCTCCCTTGTATTTATTGATGATGTGACTGCTGACAAAAGCAGCAGAATGAATTCTGAAGTGTTTTGGGCAATATTATATGCTTATATTCAGTCAAATGCTTCAGAACTCATTGGACGGCGCTTCACAGTGCAGATGGACAATGACCCGAAGCATACTGCAAACGCAACCAAAGAGTTTTTTAAGGCTAAAAAGTGGAATGTTATGCAATGGCCAAGTCAATCCCCTGACCTGAATCTGATTGAGCATGCATTTCACTTGATGAAGACAAAACTGAAGGGAAAATGCCCCAAGAACAAGCAGGAACTGAAGACATTTGCAGTAGAGGCCTGGCAGAGCATCACCAGGGATGAAACCCAGCGTCTGGTGACGTCTATGAATTCCAGACTTCAGGCTGTAATTGCCTGTAAATGATTTGCAACAAAGTATTAAAAAGTGAAAGTTAGATTTAGGATTGTTTAGTTTGTCCCATTACTTTTGGCCCCTTAAAAAGTGGGAGGCACATATAGAAATCGTTGTAATTCCTACACCGTTCACCTGATTTGGACGTAATTACCCTCAAATTAAATCTGAAAGTCTGCAGTTAAATCACATCTTGTTTGTTTCATTTCAAAGCCATTGTGGTGGTGAATAGAGGCCAAAATATGAAAATTCTGTCAATGTCCCAATATTTATTGACCTGACTGTATATATATATATATATATATATATATATATATATATATATATATATATATATAGCTAATATCAACCAATAGCCATTTATTTGGACCATTTTCTTCAGTAATGCGTACAAAGAGAGAAAACCTACTTGAAGGTACAACTTCCTTCTTAAAGATTTTGGACGACTTACCAGGATTGTCGGATGAAGTGATGCTGTGTACCATCGACATTAAAAACTTGTATACCTGTATTCTCCATCATTCGGGTTTATCAGCAATGCGATTGTTACTAACTAACAATCCAGCATAGGAAGGTCCCGACATTAACCTTTTCATTGCACTGGTGAAACTACAGTAATTCTAACAAAGAACTATTTTTACTTTAATGGGACCTACTTCCTGCAACTCGCAGGGTGTGCCATGGGTTCAGCCGTGGTCCCCTCCCTGGCTAATAGCTTCATGTTTTAAGTAGAAAACGACATCTTTTTTTCAGACAGTGACTTTTCTAAACATATTTTGCTTTTTCTTAGGTACATAGATGACCTATTCACTCTGTGATCTGGCCCTAAAGAAAAACTAGTTAACCTTCTACAGACACACAATAAGTCCAATCATCCAGTGAAATTTACCTTTGATATCAAAACAGACAACATACATTATTTGGATGTTTTTATTCAGAAAATAGGATCACAGTTAGTGACCACAGTCTATTCAAAACCCACAGATTGCAATAAAATCCTTCACAAGAATAGCTTTCATCCTCCCAGCGTGAAAAATAATTTACCGTATTCACAGTTCATCACTGCAGTAGAATTAATAGCGATCTTTAAAGAGCCATAGAACAAATAGATCAGTTGATCTCTAAATTCAGCAGGAGAGGCTATAGCATCCATATCCTAAATAAGCAAAAAGGAAAAGCATTAAACAACGTAGGACTAGTTTGCTAGCATCCAAAGAGAGATCTAAAAAACAAAGGTTCATTCCTTGGGTGACTAAGTACACCACCGGTAGTTCAGTGGTCAAATAACAATTTCGCAACTTCTGGTCAATAGTTTCCTCAGATGCAGAGCTTCCATCATTAAATTTTCAAACAATAATGCATTGTCATACTCGAGGAAGAAACCTTAAAGATATATTAGTCAAATCAGACTTCACACCGTTTAAGGTCAAATCCACACACATTTTAAAACCATTAAAACCAGGGTGCTACAAATGTGCCTATTGCATGACCTGTAGGTACACGATTAGTGGTGACAGCTTTTTCCACCCACAAACTAGGCAAAAAATTTTTACATTAAACACCATGTCTCATGTACTACCAAGTACGTAGTTTACATGAGTCTTTGTCCTTGTAGCAAGTGCTATATCGGTAAAACAGATCGTATGTTCAAAGAGCATATGGCCGTTCATAGGAGCTCTATTAGGCAGATCTAGAAAAAGGACAAGCAGAACAACCAGTGGCTAAAAACTTTTTGGAGGCCAAACACAATCTGGCTACATTAAAAAACAGGATTATTGATCATATGCCCCCCTTAGAATGAGGAGTTGATTGATCCAACCACTTGCTACAATTAGAGTCACGGTGGATCTATTAATTAGAAACACTAACACCTAAAGGGCTTAACAAACAATTAGGATTACAATGTTTCATTAGATAACCGTCTATGATTGGTAGTTTATAGCATTTGCAGCAATCTATTTGGATATGGTCAGCAGTTCATACCCTTTCTAACAAAAGAGATACTTTCTTTTGATATCTGGTGCAGTTTATTTTATTTACTTTATTATTCTCATTGACTAGATATTATACTTATCGTATATACTGTAGTGTTGTCTCACATTTAAGTATATGTGATTTCTAGTATAGTAGCTCCTGCGAACAATTGGCAAGTTATATCATCTTAGTTCCAATCTAATGCCTATATTATTGTTGCTAACTATAGCCTATCCTTTTTAACTATGTGACTAGTAACATTTCAAACAATATGAACATCTTATATTCACAATGATTGACATTATGTATTTGTCAATTTGGTTTGTTACATTGTGCAACTTCAGCTATATGCGTTGTTATCAACCGTTTGACTATTTCTCAATATTGTACTTTGCAGGCTTCTGTAGCTTCTTATTGTTGGTGGTGGGTTGTCTCACTATGACGTCACTGGATCCGTACATCTGTCGGGACCCCGGCATCCATTCACTGGGTGTCTGATGTATATAGGTAAGGTTGTTTGTCTTTTACCTTTTTGTATCCTGATGAAAATGCTTTGAACATTGAAACGTTGAATCCTCACATCCAGTTGTGTCAGTGTGTTCCTTTTAAGCCATCCTGAGTGCCGCATGTCTGTGTGATATATATATATTTACAGTACTGTGCAAAGTTTTAGGCAGATGTTGAAGAAATGCTGCAAAGTAAGAATGCTTTAAAAAATAGGAGTGTTAATAGTTTATTTTTGTCAATTAACAAAAAGCAAAGTGAATGAACAGAGAGAAATCTAAATCAAATCAATATTTGTGATCAGGGCTCTGTGTGGGGGCCATATCATCACTTCCAGGACTCATTGTTCTTCTTTATGCTGAAGATAGTTCTTAATGACATTGGCTGTATGTTTGGGGTCGTTTTCCTGCTGCAGAATAAATTTTTAGCCAATAAGATGCCTCCCTAATGGTTTTGCATGATGGATAAGTACCTGCCTGTATTTCTTAGCATTGAGGATACCACTAATCCTGACTAAATTCTCAACTCCATTTGCTGAAATGCAGCACCAAACTTGCAAGGAACCTCCAACATGCTTCACTGTTGCCTGCAGACACTCACTATTGTACTGCTCTCCAGCCCTTTGGCTCAAAAGTGGCAGAAACCAGTGAGACAAAGGTACACACATCTACTGTTCAGAGAAGTCCGGTCGGGATACGTTTAGGAAGCCGGTGGCTGCAATCCCGACTGCCGGCTTCCCGAATCCTCTATCCTGCCTAGGGTTAAATGACAGGTGTCTAAAATCTAGACACCTGTCATTTTCCCGACGCTGGGAGACAGGCGCCCGGCAAGCCACGGGGGGGGGGAGGGTTAGGTTTAGGGCACCCAGGGGGAATTAGGGTTAGGCACCCCCCGGGAGGGTTAGGGTTGGGCTAGGGGAGGGAGGGTTAGGGTTAGGCACCCACAGGGGGGACTTAGGGTTATTCAACCCCCGGGGGACTTAGGTTTAGGCAGCAGGGAAGGGGGGGTTAGGTTAGGCACTTGGGGGAAGGTTAAGGTTAGGCACCCCTAAGGAGGGTTAGGGTTAGGGGGGTTGGTTATGTTAGTTTATACTTACCTTAGGGATGATCTGGATTTCCAGCGCTGGCGGGCTTCCGATGTTGGGCTCTGCTGTTTTGTCGGGCTGCCGCAGCCGGGATCCCATACCGAATGCGTCTGTTCTTAATGAAAGAAGTGTTCTTCATGGAAGAATAGTGACATGGAAACAAGGCCAAGTGACTCAACTATGCACAAAAACATAGGAACTGCGGAACAGAAAAATGGCAGCAGGTGTTCTGGACGAGTCAAAATTTTAAATATTTGTCTGTAACAGAAGGTGGTTTCTTTGCCAAAGGGCTGGAGAGCGGTACAATAATGAGTGTCTGTAGGCAACAGTGAAGCATTACTGTATTTAGAAAGCATGTTATTACACTACTCTGCTCACTGTATCATTGGACTCATGGTGTGTCATTTGACTGCTCAAGTTTACCATTAGCTACATGATATTCAAATAGAAAGAAAATCTCTGCTATTAAATAAAATGGTGAGATTTTCTACTTCTTTATTAATGTACAGCTCTGAACACTGAAGTGAGACTCTATGAGGGCCTGATTCAGCTTTGGGAATAGAGTAAGATATACTGTAGCAAGTAACTCTGTATTTTGGTAAAACCATGTTGAACTGCACGTGGGGAAGATTTAAAATGTGCAGAGAGATTTAGATTTGAGAGGGGTGTGTCCAACTGACATCTAAAGAGTGCAGTGTAGAAATAAAGCTGTCCAGCATTTCTGGGCTACATGCAAAAGCAGCCAGTATTTACCCCATATGCAAAAAATTTATGTATTTGCACTCCTTGCATTGCAACATGGTTTGTCCAGGTTCACGCTACTTGCTACTGTATATCAAACTCTATTTCCAAAGCTAAATCAAGCCCAGAGATCCTTTTTACTTCTCCATTATACAGCAATGCTCAATTCTGACTGTATTTGTATCAAAATGAAATTACCTTGATTGAATTATGAAGTGAAACTTATTAATCAGAATGATTCATATAACAATTTCTGGATCTTGCCTAAGTGAAATAAAAATCCTTAACAAGAAGAGATATTTATTTCTAAAGAGTGCCATGTTTATTGAGTTGTGATTTATGAATGGATTGTTTAATTTCTACATTGATAATTTACAATAAACTTACTGTAATAAAATGTGGCCTACAGCCTTGGAGACTTATATAAATAACCGATGTATAATTCCTGTGTTCAGCAAAAAAAACTTATCCATGATATTCACAACGTATTGATCATATGACAACACATAGATGGAGGATAATTAGTGTCAATGTAATCCCCCATGGGTCCAAAAGTACAAAAGATAAAAATGTATTTAGGGAACTTATATAATTCTTTTAGTAGGGTCCAACAACAGCACATGCACACACATCGATATTCAGTATCGAAAAAGTGCTCTTAATAGTACACGGTAGCACATATATCAATCTCCAATAGAAGTGTCACAGTGTTAGTGTGCCAAAATAGATAGTACAGCATTAAGATGCCCCTGTCCCTTCAGCTTTCAAGTGCCTTCCTTTGGAGAGGACACCGGATGAGAGAGGAACTGGTAACCGTGCTGATGGAAAAGTCAGGGAGAGAAGCAGGCAGGAGCTCCCATGCAAGGTGTTAGATGAAACATTGCAGGGATCAGATGCGCCATGGGAGGGTCGTCAGCATGAAAGAAAAGTACCTGAGTGTAAGTGTTGGGTGCGCTTCTACTTAGTGCTGTATTCGTGGTGGGTCTCCTGGACAGGGGATACAGGACATGCGTTTCTCTGCGTGGGTTTGATTACCTGTCAGCCTGACGTAGACTGTGGGTGCCCCTGTTAAGTAGCAGTATAGGACCAATCACAGAATAGCTGGATTGATGGACAAGGATTCCAACCAATCATATCCTGCGGCATGTGGCCAATCGCTGGAGATTTTGGTTGACAGACAGGAATCGTCAGCCAACCATTCTATGAGTCCCCTCTTATTCATGCTAATTAAAACAGATGAAAATATTGCGTTACGATACTCCTGTCTAACTTTCTCCCTTACAGGCATGGGAGAAGTATTTCATTAGTATATATCATTAGTATAATGTGGAACATTAGACATCTGGTAGTGTCATCACATCTTGTATAGATCATACATATGTTCAGATAAGCAAAGCAATCAGCAGAACATTGCCTGCACATACTGTAATACGGGCTGTTCCTTCCTCTTACGCAATAACAGTGCAGCCAGGTTTTCCACGGATCATAGATTAACCTTTCTCCCCATTGATTAGAAAGTACCTTGCTCTCAATCAAAGGGAAAGGTGCCCAACATACATGGGTAATCAGCAATATGATTATATATGTAAACAAAATTCGATCTCTCAGAGGGAGAGGAAAGACACTAATGTTGCCTGATAATGCCTCCACAAAATATTAGCTCTGTCTGAATATATATAGACAAACGCCCTCAAATGAAAAAAAATTAACTAAATAATACAATAGATCACATCTTGAACAGTAAAAATATAATAAAAATATAATCAACATATATTTTTCCAAGTACTGATCGACCCAGAAAAAAATCTATAATGAAAAACTAAAATGTGTGTGGCATGCATAACAATAAGAATACGATGTGTAACAAACCATGAATAGGGGGTATTCCCATCTGTGTGAACATGAAGTGTGAGTAAGGGGTTATCCATGTGAACCTAAAATAAACTATAGTGACCAAAAAAATTGTGTTGGTAATAGTGATCTTATGAATAGAAAAAATAGGATTTGAAGTGACATTATCCATATATGTTGATATATATATTCTCACACAGATGGATAGAGCACAAAATCATCAAAATAAAGTGCCTCTGTAAAACAATGCAGAATGCACTGGAACAGTACATGTGTAGTCATGTGTAAAGTTATGATGGTCTAAAATAAATAATAGTGCAAGCCTGATTCCTATTTAAATACCAAGAAATGGGTTCCAACAAATGGCTAGTAGATATTAAAAAACACATCTAGGGTGTGTGTGTCGAAGACTTAATAAAAACCCATCTGTAATTATATCACTTGTGCATAAAAATTAAAGTTAACCCGAAGGTCTACTGGTGTGTGAAAAACTACTCTAATTGCAAATGTTTTTGTCAAAATCTCGGGTGAGAAAAACCACGCTACATGCTAATACCTCGTGGGGATAATAATATGATAGTAATATTATAATATATAATATATGTGGTGAAATAATAAAGGTGATAGTATGATAAGATTATAGTATGATGATAATATAATATAATACATAAAGATTAGAGTAGGGAAAATAATCTTCATAACCAATTTCTATAAAAAAAGGTGCAATAAAGTCCAGAATAAAATAATAATATAAAGAGCAATAAAACCATGTGTCAGTATAAACAAACTTCATAGCGTACATATAAAAATCATTCTATATAGTGTGTCAGGGAAAAGTACATCCCTGAAAAATACCTAGAAATTGTGACAAATCAATCTAAAATGACTAAAATATAAAAGAGATCCATAAATAATATTCAATAGATATATAAAAAAATTAATAGGAAGTGGTTACAATAGAAAATACAAAACAATATATACTGGTATAATAGGAGGGGGGTCCAAGAAGAAAAAATACATAATTTAAAAAAAAAAGTTGATGTCTAATGTAAAAAAGTAAATATCGGTATTGTACCAGTTCAGATGGCTTCAGATAACATAATCAGATATAGGCAGGAGTACATAGTGTCAATAAATATTGGTATTGTACCAATTCAGATCACTTCTAATATCCTGATCAGAAATAAGTTGGAGTACATAAAATCAATGGTGTGGTTAGGAGGATAGATGTTTCATTTCTTTAGAAAGACATATTAATTTATACATTTGTTTAGATGTCCAGGTGATCGAGTATATAACTTGAATGTCCATTCACTCTCTTTAATAAGGAGTTCTTTCATTACATCACCACCCTGAATGCCCATCTTAATTTTTTCAAGACCAAAGACCTTCATTTCATGAGTCCTATCATGTCGTAAGGAATGGAAATGTTTAACCACTGTTGTTATCTGCTTCATGTTCTCCACATCCCTTGCCGCATGTCTTATATTGCCAACATGCTCAAAAATGTGTTGTTCGAGCATTCTAGTGGTTATGCCCACATATTTTCTGTCACATGGACATGATTTACAATAGACCATATTTGTGGTTTTGCAATTTAAGTGGTCTCTAATTTTATGAGTCATGCCATATTGATCCTCCACCTCACATATATATTGCACATATATTTGCAGGCTTTGCCACATGTAAATGTGCTGTTAGTAACCAATGGTTTGCACATATTTTTGCAGTAGTGGCTTTTCACCAAATGATCACGTAAGTTGGGAGATCTCCTCCAGCTCATGGACACCTTAGTGCCTAATTTTTTGGCCAAGTCCGAGTCAGATAGCAAAATTGGCCAATGTTTTTGAATGGCTCGATTGTTGTCTTTCCATTTCTTACAATAATCTCCCACAAAATGGATCTCATTATTCTCTTCTTTTTCTCCTTGTTCTGGAAGATGAGAGTATCTCTTTTGATGGAGGTGACATATGCTTTGGCTCTCTTAATTGACCTACTGTGTCACTATATCTCCATTCCCTGAGTCGATCCATTCGTTCTGTACATTTCTCAGCAAACACCTCAGTGTCAGAACAGTTACGCTTCAATCTGAGGAACTCTCCTTTAGGTATGTTGTCTATAGTGGGAGAAAAATGAGAGTTGGTTTTATGTAAGATACTATTAGTTGCCATCTTTTTACAAAAGTGTTCAATAGCCATCATATTATTACCATCACGGTAAATTTTGAGATCCAAAAAGGAGATACAGTTTTTACTAGATTCATATGTGAGGTTGAGGTTTATATTCTTTTTATTTAAGTTTTCCATGAATTGGATTATTTTTTTCTTAGTTCCATCCCAAATGATGAAGACATCATCAACATAGCATAGCCACGTGATGATGTGTTTAGTTTGTGGCTCATTCTTGAAGACCTGTTCCCACTCCCACCACCCCTTGCCACCCCTATTGCCATCTGTCTTATCTGGAGGTACTGGCGGTCATTAAAAACAAAATAGTTTTCCGTCAGGACAAACTTGAGTAGTTTTAAGATAAATATTTGGAAACCTCCAAAGCCTTCCATTTTAAGGAAGAATCCCACTGCCTGGAGTCCCAATTCATGTTGTATGCACATATAGAGGAACTCAACATCCATACTTACCAGCAGATTGTCTTCCTCCAACTTCACATCATCTAATATTTTTAAAGCATCTGCCATGTCTCTTACATATGATGGCAATTCAATCATGAATGGTTTGAGATGTGTGTCCACAAAAATGCTGGCCTTTTCCGATAGGCCCCAATCCCTCAGATGATGGGCCTCCCAAGGGGGTCAGATACGTTTTTATTAACTCTTTATGAAAGAGTGAATGGACCTTCAAGTTAGGTACTCTATCACCTGGAGGTCTGAACGAATTTATAAATTATTCTGGCTTTCTAAAGAAATTAAACTGTTATCCTTCTATCCACACCATTGATTTTATGTACTAAAACTTAGTTCTGATCAGGATATTAGAAGTGATCTGAATTGGTACAATACCAATATATATTGACACTATGTACTCATGCCTATATCTGATTATGTAATCAGAAGTGATCTGAACTGGTACAATACCGATATTAACTTTTTTACATTAGACATCAATTTTATTTTTATTAAATTATGTTTTTTTTTTTCTGGGACCCCGCCTCCTATTATACCAGTATATATTCTTTTGTATTTTCTATTGTTGCCACTTCCTATTATTTTTTTATGTCTATTGAATATTATTTATGGATCTCTATTATATTTTAGTCATTTTAGATTCATTTGTCACAATTTCTAGGTATTTTTCTGGGATGTACCTTTCCCTAATGCACTATGTAGAATATTTTTTATATGTACGCTATGAAGTTTGTTTATACTGACACATAGTTTTATGACAAGTGATATAATTACAGATGGGTCTTTATATTATGTCTTTGTTATAGAAATTGGTTAAGAAGATTCTTTTAATGAAAGGCAATTAAAGCAGTACTAAGAATAAAAGTTAAAAACACATTTAATATTACAAGTCAAATGAAACTCATTACATAATTTATTAGACAGTAGAAATGATTGAATATAGGCACAAATAATGTCCACCTTGAAAAAGCTGCCAATCTGGTAAGGAAATGCATTGGTGTTACACCCTGTTTTAGGCAACAGCACCTTATCTACCACAGCACCGCTGACATTGCTCGACAACTGAGATTGAAAAAATTCATTTGTGGATACCGGTTACAGCTTGAGACTTAAAACTTTCTCTCCAAAGTCTGGGACATGTGGACTCACACAGGGGAACTTGGTCCATTATTGAAAATAAGCTTTGGCTATTGGCAACAGTGCTACTAGAGAACATCTCTGGATGTCTGGAACTCATTGCATCATAAACCAACTCAAATAAATCTGTACGCTGGAGAATCTGATACACCGGTAATATTTATACAAATTTTTGTACTGGAACATTTCCGCCTCTTGAAAAAGTCGCTGGTGTGTGGTGAAACGCATTGCGGTAATGGAGTACCAGCTGAGAAATTGAGCCTAGCTACTATTGCATCTCACCCCCTGGGATTATAACACACAGGCTTCCCTGGTTTATTCACTTACAACAGCTGTCACCCCACGTAACCGCGCAGCTTCCTGGGAGCAAGAGTCTCAGAGGGCTGCGAACGGAGACTCCATGGAGAGGGACGGCATGTCACTGTGCCGGGAGACGGTTCCACGCTGCTGGAGCGGACAACAGGTGGGAGCTGCTGGAGCGAGATTATTTGCAGGAGGACAGTGAGTATTGTGGAGGACTGAGTGATCCATACTCCACATTAGCACATGTCAATCATTGAGAATATATATACCGAGTTATTGTGGAACACTGGCAGCTATTCAGTTTCACTGGGCCATTCATTTCCATTTCCATTCATTGTTACAATTGTTGCTTGTGCATTTGGAGTCTGCTTATTAAAAGGGATTAGACACATTGTCATCAAATCGGGTCCCATTTGACTTTGTCAGCTACATGTTATGTAACATATTGGTGCCAGCTGTATATCTATCAGCTGAGATCTATTAGAGGACTTTCTATTACATATTCTGCATATTTGGTTGTTTTATTTTGATCTATTGTAATTATATGTTGCACTTATATCCCCACTCCTGGGAGTTTTATTAAATGTTCTTGGACATATTTATATTTATATGATTTGCCAGATTTTTCTGGATATCTCTGATGGAATTCACGCTCTAATTGAGGGGAATGAACATTCTTTTTTAGTTTTGATTAATTATCTTCTGGGCCATACCCCTGCCATTTTATCAAATATTACTGCTTGTTTCGATAAATGCGTGAATCCAAAATTCCTTCTACCAAACATACCTCATGTTCATTAACTTAGACAGGATCTGGGGGAGGTAAGATGCATCCAGGAAATGGATTTGGCATGACTGGTTTCAAAAGGGAGTAGTGAAAAACTGGATGAATGTTCATGGACTTTGGGAGTTCGAGCCTAAAGGAAACTGGATTGACCTGAGCTAAGATCTTACATGGGCCTATGAATTTTGGCCCTAGTTTTGGAATAGGCACACTTATTTTCAGATTTTATGTAGAGAGACTGATTTTATGTCCAATCTTAAAAACTGGTGCAGCTTTACAGTGCCTATCAGCAATTCTCTTATAACTGTCCTGGGAAGGATACAATGTTTCTTTTAATACCTCAAGATTACTTTGTAGAGATTGTAGTCTTTCAGCAACAGCAGGAATAGCACAATCCTGTGGAAAATTAGGAAGCAGATTTGGGTGATACTCCAGATTGGAAAGAAAGAACTCTGTTTGGTGGTGGAATGTTGAGAGTTATTATTTGAAAATTCTGCCATTAGGAGAACATCAACCCAATTATCTTGCAGATGGCAAATATAACACCTTAAATATTGTTCCAATGTCTAGTTGGTTCGCTCTGTTTTACCAACTGATTGTGGATGGAAGGCAGTTGACAGGTTCATCTTTATATTAAGATAGAAAGGTGTGTACATAAGGAGGATTGGATAGGATCTAATACAGTGAACTATCCATCTAACTAAATAAGGTGGTGATCCTATCTCACTGTTTTACGACCTGAAAGAAATGATAATTAAGGCAACAGAGGGTATATATTGAGATATACTCATAAAGAAGTGTGGAGTATTTTTTTAAATTTACCGGAACCTTTGTTAAGGTTATGATTGTGTTTTCAGCTGTTTAACCATACGCTCAGATTAAGCCTGAATTATTTTATTTTTATATATTTTAATTTTTTATATTGTCCTATATGTATTGTATTTTATTGTGTCTTTGATATTGCCATATAATTATATGTTAATAAATTATATTGATAACAATTAATGTGAGGAGTTTAACATTTGCGGCGCTCCCTATATACATACAGTACCATTCTCTAAATGTGTGGCAATCACCTTTATTTGGGAAGCTCTAGCATTGATTTTAGAGTTGTATATTTGTATTCCTACACATTTGATCAGGCGCCAGGTTGTACATTTTATTCTTTGTCCTATTGGCTTTATATTAAGAGCTGTATAAAATTGCTTCCAAAAATGTGAAGTAAATTAAACTCCCTGATCTGAACCATACCATCAGGTACGCCATGTAGTCAAAATACTTCTCTGATCAACAATTCTGCTGTTTCTTTTGCAGAGGGTAGTCCATGACAGGGCACAAAGTGGGCCATCTTGTGAGTCGATCCACCACCACTAAGATTGTAGTCATACTTTTTGATGGAGGTAACTCAACAATGAAATGCAGGGAAATTGACCCCCATGGATGAGATGGAATAGGTAGTGGTTCTAAGAGTCCAAGTGGAGAACTATGGGGAACCTTAGATCGGGCACAAATACTGCAAGACAGTACAATTTTTTTAACATCCTCTTTACATTTTGGCCACCAGAAATAGTGAGATAACATTTCTTGGGTTTTTTGCACACCCTTGTGGCCTGTCAGTATAGAGTCATGGACAAATTGCAGTACTTTTAATCATGCTGATGCTGGTACATACAAACAATGTTTGTATTTCCGTAAGTTGTTCCTGTAGGCTAAATGTAAATCTAATGGAAGACTTAAGTATGGAATCTGTCCTGTAGCCTTCTTTGATATCAGATAGCAGCTCACCCGTGCCAATGGGTTGACTTAGGTAGGATTGTTTCTGCTGACTCCACCTGAGGAGAGTCATAAATATATGCTTTGGATAGAGCATCAGCTTTCCCATTGTGGGATCCTGGTCTGTAAGAAACAACAAAATCAAAATGATTCAGAAATAAGCTCCATCGGGCTTGCCAGGTTGAAAGTCTCTTTGCAAATTGAACAACTCTAAATTTTGGTGATATACAGTGGTGGCCAAAATTGCGGACACATTTTGAAATTAGAAAGTTTTTCAAATTTGAATGCTTATAAAAACTGTTTCACTTCACGCAGTGCAATGATTCATGTATCAAATTAAAGGAAATTTAATGCTGGATACAACACAATAAACAGAGGTCAAATATTTGCATTACAAGGGAAGTTATGCTACTTTTAGTCAGACAAAGAAGCACAGATGCATGAGATTCAAGAAGCGGATTGTAGTAACAGCAACTACCAGCCAATCAGAATCGCTTTCTGAGGACCAATCAGCTGTCGTTTATGAGTAGGTGCAAGGTCATGTTCAAAGGGAAAGGTCAGTTTGGCTGTTTCATTTTGCAGAATAAAGTTGGTTACTGAAGTGCAATTATGGCTGGATGTTTGTGTGTATTGTTTAGTGCTATTGATGGTGTAAGAAATAAATACTACAATGTTGTCCAGGCAAAGCAGTGACTGGTCATCAAGGAAGAGATCCAGGATTGTGGCGTTACATGAAAATGGTCTTTCGTATGCAGCAATTGCAAGAGAAGTTGGTGGGAATGTGACAACATCAGGAGTACGAAACTTTTGTTTATGCTATATGGAAACACAATCTATACAAAACAAAGAAGGAAAAGGCCGGAAAAAGTGCACAATAGCTATTGATGATAGGAGAATAAAACAAATTTGCGTCAGGGACAGATGGATGTCATCTGCGGCCATTAGCAGTGAACTGAGTGCAACTGGTGTTTTGTCAGAGCAAGAACGGTACGGAGTAGACTAATGGAGGTTCGCCTAAATGGCAGGATTTTCCAAAAAAAAGCCATTGCTAAATAAAAAGCAGCATCTGAAACAAATACAGTGACGAAACTAAGATATCGATATTTGGTAGTGATGGGAGAAAATATGTGAGACGTCGCATCGGGGAAGAGGTACATCCAGATTGCATTCAAGCAACAACAAAGAATCCTACAAGTGTTATGATCTAGGCATGTATGACAGCAGATGCTGTAGGCCACCTTTATGTCATAGATGGCACACTGAACAGCAGAAAGTACATTGACACCATCCTACAACCAAAACTTCTACCTTCTATCAGGGATCTTTTTCCAGTTAATGCCCCATTTTTTTTTCCAGTAGGATTCAAAGAGATGGGGACACTCCTATCGTGGTATCTTTATTGCAACATGAAGTATGTGAACACACCTAGAACTTACAGTCCTAACAGGTGGTGCACAACATGCAAAGTATCTTTAATGCTACATGGAAGTGAAGGAGCGTACCAGTACTCACAGGGCTCCAGATAGTCATCTGTTTATAAAGGTATCTTTTCAATCCTCCATAACCAACAAGCATACTTCATGTTGCACTAAAGATACCACGATAGGAGTGTCCCCATCTCTTTGAATAGTGAGTTGGGGTACGCCTATATTTTCTCCCTCTAAACTTGAAAAAGTGTATATCACCATTTTATTACATCTCACACTGATGTCATATATACAATCCCTTTTTCCCCATGTTTTCGGGACCTTGGGTAAAGAAAAAGAAAGAACACTAGAATTGACGTTTATTACTGCATCTATACGGATAAGTATTTTTTCCATTTGTTCTAAATAAGCACTAAATACTAGCAGCGCCAATTTTTCAATAAATTTTATATAATGTATAACTGATGCTCATGGAGACGCTCAAGTACAGTTTGCATGTGTTATTGATGTTCTTCCTGGGAGTTTGAGAAGATTAGTATGTCATCAAGATATACGACAGTGAATTTATCACTTAAATCCCTAAAATCCTCATTTATAAAATGTTGGAATGTTGCAGGGGCATTACACAGCCCAAAAGGCATAAACAAATTTTCATGTCATCCATATTTGGTACGACATGCAGTCTTCCACTTGTCACCAGGTCTTATGTGGCTTAAGTTATATGTCCCTTGTAGATATAATTTAGTGAACATTTTAGCTGTTCGAAGCCTCTCCAACAATTTTGAGATGAAGGGGAGAGGATAACAATTTTTAATTGTAATTGTATTCAGTTCCCTATAATCAATGCATGGTCTTAATGGACCATCCTTCTTTTTCACAAAGAAAAATGGAGCTCCTGCTTGTGATGCTGAGGGATGAATAAAACCTTTCATAGTATTTTCACAGAGATATTCGTTAAGGATCATCATTTTAGGTTCAGCTAATAGGCAATTGCATCAAAAAGGTATGGTGGCCCCAGGTAACAAATCCAATGGGCAATCATATGGTCTATGAGGTGGTAGTTTGTCAGCGTTCCTTTTATCACAAACATCACCAAACTCTTGACATTGTGGAGGTAATTGTTCCACTGCTGGCGGGGAATCGCAACTTTTTTCTCCTCTATATGAGAGGATTCGGCTTCAACCTCAGAGCCACTAATTTCCTGAGAGAATGAAACTGACTTTGCTTTCCAGTTGATGGTTGGATTATTCGCAGCTAACCAAGGAATTCAAAGAATAATGGAATACTGGGGAGAGGAGATCATTAGTAAGGTAATAGTCTCATAATGACTTGATTCAATTGCTAGTTCCAAGGGTTCAGTTTCATGAGTAACAGGACTGGACTTGAGGGGTGAACTGTCTACAGTTTCCATTAAAATGGGTGTCTGTCTTTCTAGAAACTTTATTTTTTATCTCGTACCAAACATTATATCCATATAGTTGCCATTTGCACCAAAACTACCAAGGCTGAAGTGGAAATCCAATGAGAGTTGACCTGGAAACAAACTGGAAGTAAGAATCGAGAATTAGGATTTCCTTTATTCTTCTCAATTGTTGCTAAAGAAGACAAACTTGGAATAATAGCATTTAATTGGTGAGGGATATCAGAATTCACAGATTCTTGATCAGAAAGATCAACCTCCACCAAGATGGCTACTGCTTTATTAGGTCTTCTGGGACAATTTGATACATAATGCCTTAGTTTGTCACAATAGAGACACAAGTTCTCCTGACTCCTGATTTTTATTTAAACTTTGTTTATAAAGTGTGGCCACTTGCATGGGTTCAATTTCATATTCAGTGTTTGTTTTCTCCTCAGCAGTCCCAAAATTTGAAGCAGTAGATTTACGATAATTTAGATTAGTCCAGGCTGAAGCCCTTCTTTCTTGCCATCTCTCAGTTAAACGGGTGTCAATACGAATGCAATGATGTACAAAAGATTCCAGTTCAGTGGGTGCATCTGTCTAAGCCAATTCATTCTTAATAGTATCAGACAGTTCTTTACAGACAGTTGTGCCTCAGCATTGTGGTGTCAAGAACCCATCTCTGAAATTAAGCAGTATATGCATTTACATTTTTATTCCATTTTGGGACTATGTATGTGAAATAAATATTCTTTTTTTATATATATACATTTTGGATTACACCTTGCTCTTTTGTGGTTTTGACTTTCATATACTCCATTATTCATCCACTGAGAGGAAAAAAATGGATTGTGACCAAATATAAAGAAAACCAGTTAGGAGGAAACATGCATGTCTTTCCGTGAGTGTGGTACACTTGAACCAATACCATAGCTCTTCTAAACTTTCCTATAAAGAAACCTTTATATATCTATCTCCACTATTGCACAATTGAGTTGGGGTATGCCTTCCTTCATATATATTCTTTGGTGGATTTTATATATCACTGGAAAAAGATACCTTTATATATCCAGCATCAGGTGACTAAGTGTGAGTTCAGTATGCTACTCCTATCATTTGGGAACAACTGTGAACCATCATTGAGAAATTGATGTACCTATAGACTGTGTGTGAAATCAAACAATACCACCCATTGCGTATTTTATATTTCCATTTTTCATGTGCATGGATGTTATCAATGTTGAATTGGCAAGGAGGAAGGAAAGAAGGACAACACCGACTTCCAATTGCTGCATAAAAAAGAATGTATTGTATTTTATCTTCCTTTTTTGCACATATTTATATTGGTTTATTTTTATATTAAACAAAAAACACCTTGTCTGGAGTGTCCCAGTTTAAATGGAATTTGTTTTCATGTTGTTGCTATGGGTGTGGTGATACCCATTTAATTGGAATACACTAATTAAGGCTGCTTATGTGCACATTTTGAAGGTTAAATGTTTCCTTATATTGTATAAGTTTCCTAGGCTGTAGGCCACATTAAGGTGATTAAAAATTCAAATTTTCAACATAAAATATTTTTTATTAATACTTCTATTTGTTTATAATTGTCTCTAGTTTATATTCTGCAGGACAGACTAATGATTCACAAAGAGTCTGATTACCCCATTATTTTAGAAAAGAGGTTAATAAAGATATGTTTTCATTTTACAAATATCTTGTCTGATTTGACAAGTCAAAATGTATGTTTAATGAGTGCCCCAACAAAAGGAATTACTTGTTGCTTTGACATCTGCTAAAGGTTATTTTGTTGAGAAGTAGTAATACTTACTGTAATTCCTGGAAGCATTCCCAAATACTCAATGCTGACGGTGTGTCAATTATATACTAAGTTGGGGTATATATACGCTATTGATTTTCTCCTGTGCAGGATCACTCCATACCTTTGTAAGATACCTTATGCTTAACACCTTATATATATGTATATTATTAAGTACATATTGAGAAATTGATTTAAAATCAATATATTAATTATTATATATTAAAGCAAGTGAATTTTTATATTTTTTTACTTTTCATAGCATTGCATTGCTGATTATTTACAAGTGAGTATATATATATATTTTAACTTTGTTCTTATTGTTTGAATTGAATTGAATCAGTTTGAACACTTTATTGTTGCATGTTTCTTGTTTGCTTATTTTGTAGGAAATCAGATTGCCTTTTATGTTGCAGCAGCTGTGGATACTTTTTTGGAGCACCCTATATGATGTTCATTCCTTCTTTACCTTTATTCCCATTCATTAAATTAATATACATACTTATTTTGCTCATAATACAAATGTATAGTTTTTCCTTCCGGCTATATTTGTTTCCTTCCCCACAGTTTGCTTTATATTTAGCACGATAAGTATAATCATATTCACCGAATTTGTAAAAGATGTAAAATTTGCACAACTGCTTTGCTGCCCTGTGGACCATGAATTCATCATAAGCATCTACAGCAGTGATTTTACTGGTACCTGGGATGCATTATTCAGGACAAATGAAATCATTATAATTGTCTTATTTTGATTTAGCATTCCACAACCATTCTTATCTCACAGTAAGGAAAAATATTCCAGTATCATTATTTCTGGGTGCTTTGGATAAAATTTAATCCATACTGTATGTTTTTTTTCATTCTTTTGGAAATGCTAATACACTTTGCTTTTATTCTGTTGGCTGGATTTGACAGTTTAGTCTTTTTATTTGCTGTATGTGTTAAAATTGTATAGCTATTCCCCTTGCTATATA
The DNA here is from genome assembly GCA_031769625.1 of Taudactylus pleione. Classification (NCBI taxonomy): domain Eukaryota; kingdom Metazoa; phylum Chordata; class Amphibia; order Anura; family Myobatrachidae; genus Taudactylus; species Taudactylus pleione. Next base: position 28,309,697 of record JAUIMM010000092.1, on the reverse strand, counting down.
CTATAGATCACAGAATCTTTTCGTTATAGGAAAATGGTCCTGAACTGTTAGTCCTGCCTTCAAAGCCCACCACCTGTACTGAACCTTCATTATAGCATGTGTCGCCTCATATTTGGGTGAAAGGGAGGGGAGGGTGCTGCCACATATGGACTTGTACTCATCCCTTTAAATCTGTTTTATACCACTTTAATTACACATTTGTCTGAAAGTACCTCTGGTTCATTCACAGTATCTCAGTAATGTTTACAAGTGAAAGCCCACAATGTTTTTTTTATGTGAGCTAGTCACCTACTTTTAAGGTTAACATATTTCAAGGTGCACATCTTTAATCAACACCTATATTTTTAAGGTCTAGTAAAATGTGAAAATTGGAAACAATTGTAAAAACGTAACATAAAATGTGCAGTTAACTTTATTTCCTATTTAGGACTCTCATCTTCACTCATTGTAACTTCTGTTTGTTTCCTAAACATTGCACAGTTTTATCTGTAAGGCTGCCATCAGAAGTAGTGAATGCATAACAAATGCAGCAGACAGGGCTACCCACCTCACCCTCCTTGATGAGAGGCACACATAGAATTGAAAGCAGAGATAGAAACAAATGGGGAGACCAACACAGGGACATTGGTACACATATAAAAATGGAGACAGACAGAAAGAAAGACACAGTAAGGTGTAGAAAGACAACAGACATACACAAAAAGGCAAAAGATGCACATACACAATTTGGAGACACTTTGGAGAGACACACATGAGGAGGGGAAGCAGAGTCACACAAGCACTAGGGGGCAGAGAGAGTTACAAATGGGGAGCAGTGACAGAGTTAAACATGGGGAGGAGGGGCAGAGTCACACATAGAAAGTGGGGGCAACTAGAAGGTTCACAATGTGCTTCTCTGGTGCTTTAGAGTTGCTTGTGCACCCTTCTGAAAGCAAGGGACATGCCTGTAAGTGTAATCTCATCACTTCTGAATCTCATTGATATAATATATTGGTCTGGCCACCTTCAACTATCAGCTGGTACATTCCTTCACAGATGCTACAACTGTACCTTGGCATGTACATCCATACACTTCACTATTAAAATCGGTGACATTAAGAAAAAGAAGCCACTTGACATCACAAAATGACATTTACACAAAGAATTTACGTTTTTCAAGGTAGTTAATCTGTAGTGACCTCTTCCTCATTCTTGCTATAATCAATGATCTTTACATGTGTGAGGAACTCCAGTATTCAATGTATTTGCTTCTGATGTGTTACATGATGTGTGAAGGAATAATCTATATATTACTTATTCTACAACAGTTAAGCAAAATTATGTAATAGCATACACAAATGTAAACTACTCTGTTAGCTTAAAATCTTGAGGGTGGGAAGCATCAAACATTGCATTCTGCATGGGCTGCATACCACCACTCATCGCATGCATACCGTTGTAATTAATGCTGGTATGCATGAATAAAATCACAAAGGACAACTCTCACATTAAGGGCTGCTCTTTGCGATAGAAGGACTTCCGGGTTTATGACGCAGAAGTCCTTCTGCGTCTGCATCTAGTGATGCACATGTTGTGAGGGGTGCTGGGAGGGATCCGATTGGGGGAGTGGCTGATAGAAGCCCAAAGATGGCATTGCCCATTGCATCCAAGCCCCAGAATGTTTCACATTCCAGAGCATGCTGCATTTGTGGTGAGCGGCCAAACCTCCAAGAATGTCATTATTGGAGTTTTCACCACTATATCTACAATCAGATAAACTTTTCCACATTTGTGTATTAGCATGCATATTGTTTCTCATTGTTAACTTTAAAACCTTATCAAAAGTATATTGCTTTCACTTCCAAAATATAGGTTAACAAATCAAATTCAATTTCAGACCAATTCGGTGACTTTAATAGCAATATTTCATATACACACAAATCAGTCTGTTTGTCTAACAGTTAAAGCAGCATTATCAACTAATTACTATCCAGCTAGGTTTTTCCATTCTGTTTCTTAAAGGTGTGAATAAGGTTTTGTCTGAAATATAAAAACCAGTAGAAGCAGTTCAGCTCCCAGGTGGTCACTACTGTGTTGTATAGCCAGTAGTGCAATGTGTATTCTGGAAGAAGCAAGCTAAAACAATGGAGTTTGACTCTCCAAACAAACATACAGTACATTTAAGTAGAGTAAGCAGATTCATCAAAGCTCCAGATTCCAATTATTGTGCACAAGTAAAAATAAAACATGTCTTTTATTGATGCCCAATGGCTAATTAAAATGTTAAGCAGTCAGTGTTACAGCATGTATACTGCAATTCAGCAAGGTGTTAAATCGGCAGAAGCGTTCCTGACATGTTTCAGAATGTGTTTGCTGCATTGCACTTCATGTCTGTGGAATACCTGAATTATAGACCAGCTGTTTAACTAAGTAGAAAATGGAGGGGGTTTTAATCCCCTATTGTTCCTCAGCACACTGAACCATACTAGCAACAATATATGAACACTATATGGTAATAGAATTTCAGAGATATTGGTTGCATGCATTTGCAAATACATGGGAAGCTGCTAGGCCTCATCACGGCTTCTCTGTCACTAGCAGTCCCTAACACTAACAGGTTCACATCCAGGGCACAGAGCACCCCAAAAAACATCCATCCTAGGACCCCCCCAGGGCATCACACGAAAATGGAAAAAGAGTGACAGTGCAGTGTAAAGTATAGATCTGTGCGAGTAATTAAGAAGTGATGAAAGAGATTAAAATATATGTGAAAAAATACATAAATAAAAAACAAACATATAAGGTGCTGTGAAAAGTAACTATGTGTATTAAGTGTTGATGCCCTGAGGAGGCCCAGCCAGAGTAGCCTCGGGGGCCCTACGCCCAAACGCTCACCCCAAATGTAATATGTGGCAATTAAATCTTTTCTACTTGGTATGACCCCTCCCTTTCATGCACCTGAAAAAAGTACTACCAGATTGATTGAGCAACTGCCATTTTTTTATTTTTTTGTTTGCAGCTGTTTAACTAATAAAGCTAGTTAGAAGTGTATAAACAAAAGAAATGGAAGATTAAACAGGAATATCTGAAAACAATGGGCCTGATTCACAATGGTTCGCTATTGTGATCGCAACTGCGATTATGCACGGATGTCTGCTGCGAACATATGATAATGAATGCAATTGCAAAACTTCACACAGCCAGCATAGAGATGCCCACTACCGTTATCTCACATCCGTAATACCTTGCAGTCCTGAGTATACACCGGTAACATCGAGTAACATCGGCCACTCACTCAGAATTACAGCAGGTCTGACCTGCCGTAGAAGCCGCAAGTCTTGTCGCATGCAATGAGTACTGAGCTGCGTATGCGGTCTCAGTGGCTAATTTATGCATGGCGTTCAAACGGTCGGGCACGCCGGCATTTCTCCAACCACTCCCCCCGAGACCACCCGCAAATGCTCACAGCCTGTCACTCAATCTGTGATGTCTTTGATGTTGCTTGAGTGATCACAAAGCAATCTCAAAGCAATCACAATGCTAACTCACGCTAGTGCACTGCGCAGTATGCGCAACCGATCGATCTGCATACACTGTTGCAATCCATGCTGAATCAAGCCCAATGGCTGCAAATTGGATCCATCGCTCTCATTTACATTAGTCACACTGTATACATATTGGAAGTTTCAATGCAATTTTAGGGTGAGGTGAACTGGTAGTTTCAATAAAGAACTAATATTTTTCATAGGAGATATTTCTAGCTGCCACTACTGTAATATGACTTATAATTAAATTATTACAAGTATTAGCTGTACTCTATATTTATTTTGAAAGTTTAATTTTGGGAAGTTTAATTAAAGGTTATGCAATGTGAATCATTTTTTGAAAGCCACTATTTGAACATTGAAGCAGGATTTAACTTTGTTTTCTGTTTCATTAAAAGCAACCGCCAGTGAGTACACTTTTTCACGGTATACTTGTACATGGCTTAAACATGAAATCTACAATGACAATGAGTTACTAAATACGCAATAAATATATATATATAAATATATACATGTACACTGTATAAGTGTGTATGTTAGAATATTGCACTGAGTACAAGATAACTGCATATATAAATTATCTACTTATTGGTGAGAATAGGAAGTGCAACCATCACAGCAGCAGCAATGCAAGTACATTCATTTGATTATTGGGTATGAAAATAGCAATAGAGATTCATTAAAAGCATTTTATATAATTTATTGGCATTAGTCATTTCTAAATCAATCTAATCACTTTTGTACAAAATCTGCAACACAGCTTAACTTTGCTAATCACATTTATGACATTCAAAAATAACAGCCTAAAAGTACAAGCGTAAAAGTTCATGTTTCCATGGCAACTTAATTTCTTATTAGCACAGTAGATAACTTGGTTTCGTTAAACTTAGTATATCCAAGACACTGAAATAAAGACCAAATTCAGATTATTAAAGAAACAAATGTACTGCAAAAGCTCTGCAATGTAAAATATTCCCTTTTAAGTCATGAAACTGCATCGTCTATTTACTTACTTTAAGGTCTACATAACTTCAGCAATTTTGTCAAGAACCAAATTAAATCATTGAATCTTCTTCAATCCTGTAAATTTTTATAGCCTGTAGTTTGATTTTTTTATGTAGAAAGCTTTTAGCTTTTATTATTAGTATTGTTATTTTTGTATATTTAAATGTGTTACAATGTATATTCTTTTTACTGTAACAAGGTTCATTTGTGTCTTTTTGTTTATTTATTTGTAAAACTAATATACAGAGAACAAAAGTATGGATAAATAAACCTAAACCTAACACTCCCCCCTTAGTGCCTAACCCTAACCCTCCCCCCAGTGGTGTCTGACCCTAACCCTACCCCAAAGGGGTGCCGAACCCTAACTTCCCCCCCAAAAAAGCTAACACTAACCCTGCTAATTTTCCTAAACCTAACCCTCCCCCCCGCAGATAACACTAAGGGCGCTCTGGTTTACCTTCCTTCGGGCACGTGTCCTCCTGGATTCCAGCGTCAGGATTAAGATAGGCGTCAGTATTTTGCAACTTTTCTTAAATCCTTTGTCGGGATTCCAGCGTCAGGATTGAGATGGTAACTACATCCCTAAATGAATACATCTATATAGTATGACATTGTCCAGCTCTACAAATAGTACCCCATTGAGGTGTACTATAACTAATATTTATTGAATGGTATTGTACTGGAGATACATTGACATACACAATGAAAATTGTCCCAATTACAAGTTACAATATCAGCAATAACTGTAGCTATCAAGTACCAGCAATAGCCTAGTAAAACCTCAGACATCTTTTATTGGGCAATCTGAAATTAATGGTGATAAAATAGGAGAAAATAAGTATTGCTGCATTATACATTTTGTGATGTAATATATTCACTTTAATTCTAACTAAAACCAAATACCATTCAGCTTATTTACATTGAATAATATATTTCCATATCTTATAAATAACTTCTGATAACTTTTTATTACTGATACTGAAAATAGTCACTGGGTTTTCCTGTATAAGGAAAGTATAGGTTGATCTTATTCTGTGCCAGCACAACTTTACATGTGTATATTTTATGTACAGTATGATCCCAGTTATTATCTTTGACAATTTCTTAACATAAGTAATGTGCACACAAAGTAATTACAGGACCGGCAGTGATGACTCCGTATCCATCCCCATTCTTCAATATGGTTTCATGTTCCTATATCTTATGTCTTGATGGCAGAGATAATGAAGCCCCTAAGGTGGCAATCAAATTCAATATGACGGCCATAACTGCCATTCCAGAATGGCATATAATGCCTGGCATCATTACAAGTTGTCCTCACATGAACCATGTATGGTGGATATGAGTACAACTGAACATCGCAGTGGTGGTTGCACCACATAGGGCTGAACTGAAACAACCCATTAGAGTCTGTGTTTCTCTATTCCTAAAGTGAGGGGAGGGAGCAAAGAGAGGCAGATTTATGGTGGAATGTTTGTATATTGCTAGCCCTTTGAATAGCATGAGAACAAAAACAGACAGCCTGGCCAATGGCATCTCCATATTACCCTCCTGGAAGAAATAGCAAAAAGATTGTAGAAGGGTGATGTTGAGTGAATCCCATACAGTAGGATTAAGAAGCATCCATGAGATGTTTGCCAGTGAGTGGCTGCATACACCACCATTACTGTACGTTTGTCATGTTAATTTTAAGCATATAACTGTGCAGGAGGATTTAATAGACATGTACTGTACACGTGTTTGCGGATGGGTGATATACTGTAACAAGTAAAAATCAAATCAGGTGCTACTGAACCTAGGGTGATTGATCCAAAAAGCAGCTGTTTTACAGGAGAGAGTTGTTCTAAAAAAAGACATAAACAATTGGTATAACAGAAGAATAAACAGTGCTCAAATGTGACTCATGTAAACTTGACAGTGCAACGATTAATAGTGCAATACTGAACAATTATAAAAACAGATAGAAAAAATTATTTTAAAAAAAATAATATACTGTATATGCAGATTTGGCATCCATTCTTCCTCCTCCGGGTGCTGGGTGTCGCGGGTGGGTGACGTCACAAGATAGCGTGATGCTCACCAAAGCATTGTGGGGCAGTAACTAGGGACGCCGTTGGATCCCATCTACATTGAGGTGTTTACAAAGCAACCAGTCCTGTCACCACGGCTAGGAGGGGAAAGGATGGACACAGTGTTACACAGTAACAAAAACATTAAAAATACAATACAGTTCTATTTTATTAAGAATAAAATCACATGATGATGTGTCCTGGTGTCGCTACAGTGAAATATACTCCGACCACTTGTGCATACTATTCTCCAATAAGGGTCCCCCATAGGTGAATGACACATATAAACACAGTGGCATCACAAGGGGGGAGCGGGGAGGCGGGCCGCACTGGGTGTCACCCTCCAAGGGGGTGACACCAAAGACTGCACACTCCCCTGCCGTTACACTTACTGCAGAACCTCAGAGAGGGGGTGGAGCACTCCAGTAGCTAGCCACTGCATGGTCCCGGGAAGGGGATCCGCCCGCTGCCCGCCCATTTCCCACCTTCTTCCACGCCCGTTGCACATCCCGGCCGACGTGAAGGCGCGCGGCGCGTGACGTCATGGCATCAACCTGCGCCTCCGCTGCTGGATGAGAGGAGTCCGAATGCCTGCCGCCTGCTGCTGCTGGAGGAGAAGAGCCCACCCTCCCTCTCGCCTGCCTCTGCTAGAGGAGTGGAGCCCGATGCTCGCCCGCTGCCACTGCTGCTGCAAGAGAGGAGCTGTCAAGGTAAGGGAAGCCAGAGTGCTGCTGGGGACAGAAGTTGGGGTGGCTGGCTGGGGACAGAAGAGGAAGTGGCTGGCTGGGGACAACAGTGGGCAGTGGGGGTGGCTGGCTGGGGTCAGAAGAGGGGGTGGCAGGCTGGGGACAGAAGAGGGGGTGGCTGGCTGGGGACAACAGTGTGCAGTGGGGGTCTCTGGCTGGGGACAGAAGAGGGGGTGGCTGGCTGGGGACAACAGTGGACAGTTGGGGTCGCTGGCTGAGGACAATAGTGGGCAGTGGGGGTCTCTGGCTGGGGACAGAAGAGGGGGTGGCTGGCTGGGGACAACAGTGGGCAGTGGGGGTCTCTGGCTGGGGACAGATGAGGGGGTGGCTGGCTGGGGACAACTGTGGGCAGTGGGGGTCGCTGGCTGGGGACAGAAGAGGGGGTGGCTGGCTGGGGACAACAGTGGGCAGTGGGGGTCTCTGGCTGGGGACAGAAGTGGGGGTGGCTGGCTGGGGACAACAGTGTGCAATGGGGGTCGCTGGCTGGGGACAGAAGAGGGGATGGCTGGCTGGGGACAACAGTGGGCAGTGGGGGTCTCTGGCTGGGGACAGAAAAGAGGGTGGCTGGCTGGGGACAACAGTGGACAGTTGGGGTTGCTGGCTGAGGACAACAGTGGGCAGTGGGGGTCTCTGGCTGGGGTCAGATGAGGGGGTGGCTGGCTGGGGACAGTAGTGGGGGTGGCTGGCTGGGGACAGAAGTGGGGCTGACTAGCTGGGGACAGAAGAGGGAGTGGCTGGCTGGGGACAGAAGTGGGGCTGACTAGCTGGGGACAGAAGAGGGAGTGGCTGGCTGGGGACAGAAGTTGGGGTGGCTAACTGGGGACAGAAGTGGGGGTGGCTGGCTGGCTGGGGACAGAAGAGGGGGTAAGCTTGCTGGGGACAGAGATGGAGGGACATGCTGTCTGGGATCACAAAAGGAGGTAGGCTGTCTGAAAACACAGAAGGGGAGACAGTCTGTCTGGAAACACAAAAGAGGCAGGCTGCCTGAGGTCACAGAAGGGGCTAGCTGGCTGTGGACACAGAAGGGGGGGCTAGCTATCTGGGTGCACAGAAGGGGGCCAGGCTGTCTGGAGGTACAGAAGGGGGGCTGGTGGTCTGGGGACACAGAAGGAGGGCTGGCTGGGGACAAAGAAAGGGGAGAATGCTGGCTGGGGACTCAGAAGGGGGGAAGTGGCTGGTTGGCCAGGACATGTGCTATTTTCTGTGGGGGACCAATGTTATTTATCTCTATGGGGAGCATTGTTGTTTTTCTATTGGGGAGCAAAGTGTTATTTTCCCTGTGGGGGGGGATGACTGATGGTGTTCCATGGAAATTTTAACAGGTATTGCTGTCCCTAATCCTATGGTTATGTTAACGTCATTTATTCATAAGGTAGTCTTTTAACACGCCTCTTATTGTGAGACCACTTTTACTATATTAAGCTTTTCTGTGGGGGGGGCATATTTTATAGGATTTATATTTTATATTTCGCACTGGGAGCTCCAGCCCGTTGAAATATCCCTGCCCTCCGAGCCAGCCTAATGTTCGGTCTTGACTGGTACTGTTGTGTTATGTGTCTATCATAGTTAGTGCCCACTGCATCTCGCCGATGTGGAGCTACAGGTCCTGAGAGATGATGTGTCATCATCTTGTGAGTCCTTCTCTCTCTCTGCTCATGCCCGCCGGCATTCTGGGTGGAGCACTGCAGTGTGAGTACTGGACTGCGTGACTGGTAAGGGGGGAGAGAGTGTGGAGCTGCGCACCTTGGTCCTGATTTTTTTTTTGGGTGGAGAGGGAGGGGCGGGTTTCTGGGTGCTGCATGCCAAATTTCAGGGCAAAAACAAAAAAAATAGGATTTGGGAGTAATCTAAAGCTCCAACTGTCACATTTTTCTGACATTGGGCCTGATTGAGACCCACTCGCGAGCGGCTGTCCGCTCGCAAGTGGGTCGATGTTATGGACTGAGCATGCGCACGACGGAGGGAGCTCCGTCATGCGCATGCGCCAGACGCGACGAGCGAAGGAAAGTCCTTCGCTCGTTGTGTCCGATCAAAGGGGGCGTGCTGTCAATGTTGATTGACAGCACGCCCCCTTTGGTGGGCGTGCCTCCCTGACGGGGGCGTTCCCACGGGAACGCCTCCCGTCAGAAGCCGGCCCACTGACATCACTAGTGATGTCAGTGGGAGTGATTTTGGCTCTGATAGAGCCAAAATCACTCCGGAGCTAGCGGTTGAAAACCTCAACCGCAGGCTCCGGCTCGCAATTTCGATGGTCACAATGGTCTCGACCATCGCGGCCATCACAATGCACGCTCGTATAGCCTGTGGGTGGTGACCCACAGCTATACGAGCGTCCAGGAGGACGCTCCATGAAAATGGAGCCCGGCCCTCATTCAGAGCGTGCGCTCTGCTCAGAGCGTACGGCTCTGAATGAGGGCCATTCTCAATTAGGACCACTTTGCTGCTATAGCCTATGGGAGATTTTTGGGAAGGTAAAACTCAGGGTAGGGGTGGAATTTAGACTTGGGTTTGTTTTATGATGTAGCTATTGTGCCAGGGTACGTGCTTTTGGGGTTCAGGTAAATTACAAAGTTACAGTTTTTAAACTATTACCTCAAGAATACACCATTGTAGAGGTAGGACTTTTCGATTTGTTGCGCAGCCGCAGTAGGAGTCTCCAGCAGGTGTAATTACTGTAGCTTCACTTGGGTGCACCACGATGGCCATCATTTGCGGGGAGTAGTGGGGGCCAGGTCCTGGGGGAAGAAGCTGGCCTTAGCTGCAGCAGGAGCCGGCGGAAAGCCGCGGAACCCGGTGACAGCGGCGGCGGTGCGGCCAGCAGTGCGGACGGTGGTGGTGCAGGCGCTAGGACCCGGGGGAGGTAGAAGCAAATAGAATGCTGGCTTGGATCTGGTAGATCCATGATACCTGCTTCTGTGTTTAAAATGGCATAGCCCCACCCCCCCAGAAAACAACCAGCCCCAGGCTATGGAGCCCCAGTACTGGTTGTGGTAAATACAAGGGACAAACAATGTAGGGGTCCCCCATGTTAAGCACAACCAGCACCAGGCTTTTCAGAACCTGTCCTGGTTGCCAAAATACCGGAGACAAATGAGGTAGGGGTCCCCCATATTTAGCACAATCAGCACAGGCCTCTGAGCCAGTCCTGGTTCTGGAAATAAAGGGGGAAAAAATGCATAGTGCCACCCTGTATTTTCCAGAACCAGCCCCGGACTCCGTCTAGCAGGGGGGTGGTGACACAGCCAGGGGAGCCCTTTCACTGGGCCCCCGAGCTGCAGCATCACCCCTGACCACTAGTCAGCCCAGGCTGGGGATCCCTGGGGAGTTGGACACTACTCCCGAATGACAGCTCCTACTCTACTCTAAGGACACTACTACCCGAATGACAGCTCCGCCCAGGATTTCAGTATAGAAATCCCAGTGCAGAGCGCTCATTGGCTGAGCCTTCCGCCTCTCAGCCAATGAGCTGTTCTCACCATTGACTTCAATGGTGAGAACCGAGCGTGCCCTTTTCAAAAATGGTGCCTCAGCTCCATTTTTTTAATTCAAAGATGGCCGCCGCGAGCCAATCACGGCTCCCGACGTCATCACCCCTCCCTGCCCCCTTGGCTGTCTTAAAATACAGCCAGCACAAGCCCCATCCATTCAGTCGACAACTGGGGAGCTGGAGTGACCAGCTAAAGCATGAAGATGCCGGGAAGCCCTGGATGGGTGGCGGCCACGCAAAAGAGCTTAATGGCTGCCGCGCTCCAGGGGAAGATGCCGTAGAGGTCCTGAGGGAGCGGCAGCCATGTAAAAAAGCTTAAAGGCTGCCGCACCCTAGGTGAAGGTGCGGCATAATAAAATTATTTTAAAACCGGTGTCTGTTTGTTTTATTTTAATATTTCTTTTGCAGGGGTACTATAGTTGCCAGCAGGCCCTTAATGCCCCACCTGCTGGTACTTGTGGTTCTCCAAGTACCATTATGCAGGATGCCTGCTGGGACCTGTAGTACTACTGCAAAAGACAATATTTATGTTTTCATATGCACCACACAACACAATCAACCCACCCCCAAAGGTGCTGGGGATAGCCCTGGGCTATCAGCCTGGACCTGGGGTGCTCTGAGGACGGTGACCTCTTTATTGGGGGGGTCCCCAAATCCCCAGGGATCCCTGGCCTGGGCTGACTAGTGGTCAGGGGTGATGCTGCGGCTGGGGAGCCCGATGAAAGAGCTCCCCTGGCTGTGGCATCACCCCCCTGCTAGACGGAGTCCAGTGCTGGCTCTGGGAAATACAGGGGGGGCCCTATGCATTTTTTCCCCCTGTATTTACAGAATCAGGACCGGCTCAGAGCCCTGTGCTGGTTGCGCTAAATACGGAGGACTCCTAAGTCATATGTCCCCCCCGTATTTTACCAAGCAGGACAGGTTCTGAAAAGACCGTTTGTTCTGTATTTAGCACAACCAGTGCTGGGGCTCCAAAGCCTGGTACTGGTTGTTTTCTGGGGGGGGGGGCGGGCTACGTTTTTTTTTTTTTTTTACACATTCAATTATTAACATAGATGTGTACATCTCACTGCTGCATTTGTCCATCTGTGACTTATTGATTTGATTTTCTCAGGTGCATATGCACTACCAATGAGCCCTCTTTCGCCCACTGATGCCCCCTTTGCACTGCACCGCTGCCACTGCTCTGGACCACCGCTGCTGCCGCTACCCCACACGCCTACAGCCATCTCACACTCTGCACCTCCCAAACCAACCTCCTGTGTACTGTCCCCTCTTCCGTCTGCGTTAGTGTACCATTTTGTTGCCCTTCTCCCCTGCAGGTGGCTCGGTTTGCTCATCCAAACCCTGATAGTTAATACATTTTAAAAAAGCTATGAAATTCCATAGACAAAAAACCTTATGGTTTCACATGTCCCATTAAGGCTGCTTAGACATGATCTGAAAATTCACAAAACCTATTGATTTTCTGCCACTCAAACTTCGAAAAGCAATTAAATTACGATCATTAAGGCTGACACCTTAATGGAAGTGTTCCTTGCGCAATACAGATATGGTATGCCATCACACCATGTGGATAATGGCAGATTCAGTGAGATTGCTGTTACTCACAAAATGGTGGAGCTGCTACCTCACAGAATTGTGTGTTCATTGGAATACACACATGCAGTCTATGCAACTGAGGTCAAAGCAGAAAATAGAGCTGTGCAGCTGGGAAAAAAAGTGTTATGGATGGGGGGAGGAGACACAGCAGCGTGTATAGGTGAGACACAAAGGTGTGTAGAGGAGGGAAGGTTAAGCAGTACATAGGGGGGGTAGCCAAAGTAAAACAGTGGTGCGGATGGGGGAAACAGAGTGCCATGGTTTGGGGGGACAGCGACCTGGATAGGGGAAGAGAGTGACATGGACATGGGTAGACAGAGCAGTGCAGATGGGCAAAGACAGATTGGTGCAGATAAGGGAATCGAGACTAGCACAAATAGGAGAACACACAACAGTAGGGATTGGGGAAGACAGATTAGTGTGGATGGGTAGAGAAGGTAGGAAGACAGAGTAGTGCGGGTGGGTGGAGGAGACAGAGTTGCACAGTTGGGGGGGCCAGAGTGGTGCAGATGGAGGAAGAAAGAGTGCCACAGAGGAAAGGAAGACAGCAGCGTGGCTTAGGGGAAGGCAGTGGTGCAGAAGGAAACAGAGTGGCACGGAAGCAAGGCGGTGCAGATGGAGAAAGACAGATTGGTACGGATGAGAGAACACAGACTACCATAGTTCGGAGACCACACAGCCGTAGGGATTGGGGAAGACAGATTGGTGTGGATGGGGTGAAAGACAGAGTGGTGCAGGTGGTGGGGGGGAGACAGAGTTGCATGGTTGGGGGACCAGAGTAGTGCAGATGGAGGAAGAAAGAGTGCCACCGATGATAGAAAGACAGAAACGTGGCTGTGGAGAAGGCACGGATGCAAGGCGGTGCGGCTGGAGAAAAACATTGGTGCAGATGAGGAAACACAGACTATCACAGTTGGGAGACCTCACATAGCAGTAGGGATTGGGGAATATATAGCAGCATGGAGGCATATAGGGGAAGAAAGTGTACATGCATAGACAGAGTATGATATTTTAAAATAAGGGAGCTGAACGTGTATTCTAAATGAGATAAATGTATGCAGTGAGAAGGATGTTGGAAGTCAGTGAGATTGGTTTGGTGATGAAATGGGAAGATTGTGGGCACTGAGTGGGATGTGGGAGCCACATAACTTCTCAAACCTCATTTGCATAGACTGCATGTGTGTATTTCAATGAGCACAAAATTCTGTGAATTAGCAGCTCCACCATTTTGTGAGTGACAGCAATCTCATTCTGTGAAAGTGCTGAATCTGCCGTTAACTACAGGATGTGATGGCATACCATATCTGTATTGGGCAAGGAACACGACCATTAAGGCGTCAGCCTTAATGATCGTAATTTCATTTCTTTTTTAAGTTTGAGTGGCAGAAAATCAATAGGTTTTGTGAATTTTCAGACCATGTCTAAGCAGCCTTAATGGTACATGTGAAACGGTAAGTTTTTTTTGTCTATGGAATATATATATATATCTGAATCATAAGACTGCACAGGAGGATTCAATACACGTGAACATTTTTGTTATTGTTTCTGTAACCCAAGTACTATGCACAAGTTTTGTACATATTGGGGCTGATACAGAATTAGTTGCATTTTTAGCAACAGAAGAAAATAGTGAGTTTTACCATGCTGGGCAGGCTCAGAAGTCTGTTTATGCATTTTTGTGCATCTAACATCAATGCAGAACTTTACGTGAAATGGCCTAAAACTGGGAAGTATGTGGGTGGTAACACGTCAGAGATCTGTCTTATGGGAGTGTCATGGGCATGTAGCTACAGCTTTGCATGGCTCTTAGTAACGCACACAGCAAGGTGAAACCTATTTCCAACAGATCTCTTGCCTTGCACCTAGCATGAGGCTGGTTCAATTGCCATTACTAATGAAGAAAATTGCAAAATCAGTGGCAAGTGTAGCATCCCACTTCAAACCACAAAGACTCTCCCATTAACTGTATGGAATCTTGCGTTAGCATAAGGTAGTAAATCTGTCTTCCGCCGATTCAAGCAAAACCAATCACTTAACATCCAACACAAAATCAGCCCCATCATTAAGAGGTGTGTGATTAAAGTTAATATCTGTTTGGAAAAGAGATGGTCTTGTGCCGTACTGCTACATCACCATGACACATGACTTGTGTCCACACTGGAAAAAAGCATTGGTATAAAACCTGAATGAGCGAGGTCCCCTTGATTCTTTAGTGCCCACACCAGGGGCGTATCTATAATGTGTGCAGGGTGTGCAGGGAACACTGGCCCCTGGGTCCAGGGGGGCCCCGCACCGCATTCCCTGGACCCATAGTATTACTTACCTCTCCGGAGTCCCACGTCGGCGTGGTGGTCCGGCGTTGTACAGGGAAAATGGCTGCCGCGGCCATTTTCCCGGTGACCTGTGCATTCATTATAGACTCTGGGCACACTCTAGTGTCCAGAGTCTATAACTCCGGCGCTGGCCGTGCACAGCTCAGTGCGCTGTCGGCCGCCGGGTGGAGCGGAGGGGGCCTGTGTCGGAGACTGCACATGGGCCCCCTTCTTGCTAGAAATGCCCCTGGCCCACACCCATGAGCTAGCCAGGATAGAGGAAAGTGTCAGATAGGAGATGCACTGCCAACCCATGCACCTCATGCTAAATACAGTACACAGGGATTGGGGGTTACATGTATTATTATTTACATAAATGTATAAGGTATGTAGTCCACAGCCATTGGCAGTTTTGCAGAATTTCCCTAAAATGTATCATTTCTCAACCATGCACAAATAACTTATTAGAATTAATTACTAAATCAGTGTGTCATTCTTATGCTGAAAATCCAGGGATCAAATCAATTAGTGGGTGACCATGTGAATATTTGCTGCACAACAGATTGAAAGGCAGAATGTGCCTTATTATAAATTTCCTTTCAGTACTGTTGCAGTCAGATTGGGAAAACATGTGTGAAAGGACTTAAAGTGTAAACAAATATTCCCATTGTGACACATTAGCTGCTACTTAACATAAATCTGTTATTATAAATAGGATTCATTTAATTGTACAAAAAAAAAGTTGACACAGGCTGATACATGCTTACATGTTTGCATGACAATACTTATACCGGCTACAATACATTGAATTTGACACAGTTTGAGATGAAAAAACTTATTTATAAAACAAATACATAAAAAAAAAAGAAAAACTTGATTTATATGAAAGTGTTAATAATAACCACTCATATATGTAAACTGGGGGTACAAGTTGATACATTTGATATTCTAATTGGATTCTCTTATGAGTTTTGCTTGTATGGAGGACTGGTTTGCGCTACAAACACAGCATCTTTCTCCTAGAAACCTAGACAAACGTTATACCTAGCTGACTGTTGCTGTAGATTTTGGGTAGAGTCCCATTGTTTCAGAATTCCATGGTCTAGATGTCCTGGGTGCTGTAGAAACTGCTTGTCCCATAGGTGGGAAAAGTGAGCAATGGTTAAGAGGAGTTTATAAAGACACAAATGGCTTGATTTAGAGCACAGGTTCTCAAACTCGATCCTCAGGACTCCAAACAGTGCATGTTTTCCAGGTCTCCTCACAGAATCGCAAGTGAAAAAATTATCTCCACCTGTGGATCTTTTAATATGTGTAAGTAATAAATATACCTATGCGCCTGCTAGGTGACCTGGAAAACGTGACCTGTGTGGTTTGAGTTTGAGAACCACTGATTTAAAGTATGAAGAAAGTACCTGTGCTCCATAGAATTTAGAAAAAAATTTGCAAAAATTGGGGCTGCATTTTGAGTTACTTGCAGGCCCTTACTATGGGAGGCACAGGTCAGTGGTGTGCACATTAATTTTGAAAGAGGAGTATAGATGCAAGTCAAACATGCAATTTAGAGATGCATATCATTTTGGTATCTTTGTGTGTGCTTTACTTGTATGCTGAAAATAAGATTTTTGGTTCTTACCATTAAATCTCTTTCTCTAAAGCAGATATCTTGACTATGGGGTGAAGTGAGGGTTGAGGAGCTAGCACTTAATAGGTTAACTTTTTGTAGTATATAAGCTCCTACTCTTTAACCCCTTCCTCAGTTTGAACTTAAAAAAGGATAGGTTGAATCAATACTGTATAAGGATACAGGAGAATCACATCCTTGTCAAAACCCCCAGCCAAATAAGGGATGGAATGTAGTGTTCCACAGATGGGTTCGGAGAAAGAGATTTAACTGTAAGAACCAAAAAGCTAGTTTCTCCTTCCTCCATCTGAGGGACACTTCTTAACAATGGAGATGTACAAAAACTGTCTCTAGGGGAGGATATGCTAAGCCTCCATCCAAAACAAGCATCCCCAGGCACGAAGTCATGCAATGTGTAAAATTTATTGAATGTATGAACCAAGGACCATGTAGCTGCTCTGCAGAAGCCAGAAACTTCATGCCGCACTGCTCACGAAGTTCCAACCAAGCGAGTGGAATGACCTGTGGGCCTGATTCAGAGGCGCTCGCAAAAAGTGAGAGCTCGCTCTGAATCAGGGCGGGCACTGTTTTTTTTAGGAGCGGCCTCCTGGCCGCTCGCATAGCTGTGGGTGGCCACCCACAGCTATAGCGAGCGGCCATGATGATGGTTGTGATGGTCAAGACCATCGCGACCATTGGGCTTGCGACAAGACCCTTGTGGTAGGGTCTTGTGGCCGCAAGCCCCAGAGAGCTTCTGGCTCAAATAGAGCCGGAAGCTCTCTCACTGACATCACTGGTGATGTCAGTGGGGCCGCCAACAAATGGCAGGCGTTCGCATGGGAACGCCTCTGTTTGTGAAGCCACCCCCCCGCCATGCCTACAAAATGGGGCGAGCTGTCAATCAACATCGACAGCCACCCCTTTTGTAGTGAGTCCCCGGAGCTAATGCTTTTTGCGTTCGCTCCGGGTCTCGTGCACACACAGTGCACATGCCGTACGTGCGCACTGGGCCACCATCAACCCGCTTGCGAGTGGGTCTGAATCAGGCCCTAAGATCCTAGATGGAATAGGTCATTCAGCTCCTTGATATGCATGCTGAATTGTGGCCCTAATCTATCTGGCTATAGTCTGTTTGGATGCTGTCCAACCTCTTTTCTTAGCATCGTAAAAGACAAGCAATCATTCAGTTTTCCTTATTCTTAGCACTCTTACTACATCTAACAGAACTTGATCCAATATTTTACTTAATTAAGAAAAAGTTGGTATTGCAATTTCTTGATTAAAATGAAATGACACCACTTTAGGTGTATGTTATACTGCCATATATTATTGAATTACCAAAAAAGGAGGTCTACAAGATAAAGCTCCCAATTCTGAAACTCTAAAAGAAAACATAACTTCTAAGTAACCCACTTGAGGTCCATCTCCTGCAAAGGTTCAAATGGTGGTAACTGAAGCACTGACAGCACCAGATTTGGATCCCAAGGTTCTATGGGATGCCTATATGGTGGCTGTATATGTAGTCCTGCAAAAAAGTCTTTACTTATGGGATCAAAGCCAATTGAACGGTTTAGCATATATGTTTTTAGCATCACAAGTATAAAACCCCCAAATTTACTAAGCTTGTCTTTAAAAACCACTGGAACCCACCCAATTAATTGACTAGCTACAGAGAGGTGCGTTTGTGTGTCAAGACACATTCTACTAATCACGGCTTCATCATGATGACTAAATAAAGTAAAACAAACATGTACAATACCGTTGCTGTAGGCCACTTGACTTTTCCAGACCATGCTATGCTCACCACTGACTTGAAATATGCAGCAGTCTACCAGCTGAGTAGGAGGAGCCAGGAGGCAGAAGCCGAGGATCATCAGCAACTTTTTGAGGTACTGCAGGACCTATGCAGGACTCACAGAGCACATATACTGAGAGGCAGATGAGGCAGTCTCTGATTAACAATTATTTTACATATGTTTTTAAACTACTCCTAAGGTTACCATGGTGTATTTTTTACTGTACATGCCCAGATTTTTAACACCGGTATTATTGAACCAATATAAAAACACTTAAGTCTTCACCACACTAGTGTACTCAAACTATTTATTCATAGTTGAAAATAATAGGAGCAAAATTTGTCAGTGTACTTATCTGCCTCCCCTCCAAAAAAATGTAACACTTCCAATACATACTTGCATGCGTACAGTTATCATACCACACTATTATAGCATACTGTAAATTAAGATTATCTCTCCTTTTGTAGTATTTGTTATATGTGCACAACATTCTTGAGAGTACTACTCTTTCCTTATTATTAACTTTTATAAAGACTTGTCCTTTTGCATCTCTTTTCTTTTACTTTAATGACAAGAGTGATGAATACTTCTTTCATTTCTTCATTTACTATTCTTTAAGCATGAAATTGTAAAAAAATGCCTTTCCTCAAAACTTAAGTACAGTGATGTTTCATTGATATTATTTTCACAGCTCACAAAATTATTTTAGCTGGTCTCCTTTTCTTTCATATTAGACACCTAATTTTCACAAAGACTGTTTAGTTTCTGATGACCAGTTGGATACTGGTCAGCTGGTATTAGAGTTTCCTGTTAATCTCACTTCCAGAAGGTGACTCTTGTGTTGAGACATTGGGGTATATTTACTAGAGGTTGATTTTGTAGTCAAGTCGATTTAAATTGGCTAAAACCTAATGAAATCATCTTTCTGTTTCCCTGTCCAAATCGCTTATTTACTATCATTTGATTTTGAAGTTAATTTCAAAATTAACTTCGATGTTGGTCAGAATTGGCAGGAATAAATGTATTCGGTTTTGAACTTTCAGTTCATACCGAATGCAAATAGAACCTAAAACACGCATACAAAATAAAGAAGCAATGCATCACTTGATCTGTGCAGGCTGCTTAGGGTTATACAAATCTGCGTGGGGTCCCCCCGCCCAAAAGCATAACCTGCACTGGACCTCTGGGCCTGTTCTGGTAGAGGAAAATCATGGGGAAAGCTGGCATGGTGTTCCCCCTATTTTCCTATAACCAGCACCAGGCTGCACCAGGAGGACACACCAAGCATTTACCCTGCCAACGCATTAACCAGCCCAAAACTGATCAGCCAAGGGCTGCCAATCCTCAGAAAGTGGGACCACACTTCAAAAGCGGTGGATACGGGGGTAATATATAAAATATAGAAATAATATTATTCTTTACAGTGGGACTGCAGGTCCCATCATGCCTGCGCTGCGGCACTTGTAGAACCACAATAAATAAAAAAAAGACAAGCCACACATCATATGATTTCATTCTTTATTACACAATCACATTCAAATCAACAAAAATAAACTTTTAGTAAATATACCCCGTGGTGTTAGTTTATCTTTTTTTGGCACTTTAATTTTCTGCATTTTTAATTTTTACATTTTCCATGGTTATACAAATAAAAAGAAAGGAAAAGGATTGTCTCTTTGTTTGACACACTATAGAAGTTGTTACAGTATGTAAAATATAACCTTTATTTAATTAATAAAACTGTGTACTTTACCAGTCAGGGCCGGCTCCAGAGTTAGCCGCGCCCTGTGAGGGACCGGGACTTGGCGCTCCTTAGCTGCATGCGACCAAAAATGACGTTATTTGGAGGTGTGCCGTACAGGCTGGGGGCAAGATCAGCAGTACGTCAGTAGCTTGGCTTCTCCCAGCCCTTTTCCTGCAGTAAATGGATGCCGTGCGCATGCGGTGGTGGGGCCAAATCACCCGCGGTACACTTTACCCCACGGGTGAAACAGTGGGGCAGTGCCCGAAATATGGGACTGTCCCGCTGAAATTGGGAATGGTTGGGAGGGGTGTGCCCTCTATGGGGTGGCGCCCCTCTTCGACCGCACTGGTTGAATATGCCTCGAGCCGGCCCTGTTACCAGTGAAATATTAAAAGCAATAATTCATATGAAATATAACATGAAGTAATACAATTTGCAAAGCTGTGAAATAAGTAGATTTTAATTTCTGGTGTCATCTTGCTCTCAATTTTATATGATATTGTAGGTAAATATTGCCTTATATTGTGGGATGATGGTGTTCCCTCTTATTGATGAATGCACTTGCACACAGTTAAAGCGGGATGTATTAATTAATTGTCACCACAATTGTATATCAATTCAGTAACTACTTATATTATTAGCAGTATACTGTACAAATTATCAGGTTACCAACATATGAATATGATATTGAGGTTCCCCACCCCTTTATATCAGGGGTGGGGAACCTTTTTTATGCCGAGGGCCAATTATAACATTATTAGTGGGCCTGGTGTAGGTCACGCCCTCTCCGCGTGACATCACATGGGGCGGGGCCACAATCGCAGGTGATTAAGGCAATGCCCACAGCATCCTGAGGATGCTCCAGGGAGCTGTAAGGGCAGCAGTGTGAGTGCCTGAAGTGTCCTAAGGATGCTCCAGGTGGCATTGCTGCATAGATTCTGCACTATCCTACAATATTAAGCGGACAATAAATGCACGTCTGCTCAGTACTCAGTATTTTCCATATGTGTGTATTGGGTAGATGTAAAGATATTTTATATTTACAATTAGTTATAGTAAAAAGCAATTGTGGATGATGCACTAAGCAGGGGCGGCTCCTACCCTCTAAAACCCCTTTTAGCCAGAGCTAAAACCCAGGTTATTGCAGGGTTAACTCGGGTAGCTCCTTGGTGTAAAAGGGGACAGGGTTGGATTCCCGGGACAAGTGACCTAGCATCCAACCCAGGTAACTTGCAGAGTTTAACATGGGAAAGACCCGTGAAACCCTGCAATTTAAATGGCACGATCTGGGTCCGATGACCTGGAGCACACCGTATGCTGGCTTCGTTGGCGCTTGGACATGAGGTAATATCCAAGCATCCACTTCCACGCTGGAAGAGCGGGGTCACTGCAGATCCGGCTCCGGTGTGAATGGTGCCGACTCGGGAATATCCTGGGTCGGTGCCGGCTAAAGTCCGGGTCTGATCCGGTTTGGAACCCTGTTCCAACCTCTGAGACAGAACCTGGAAATTAGGTATAAAAGCGGTATTAGATGAGCGGGGCTGCCACCGCTGAAAACCACTCACTCGGCTTCTCCTGGCCGGGTCCTGCGGGGTGCCGCACATGCACATATTCCCGGCTTCCAAAGGGCTGCATCATCTGCAGCCCCAAGGAGCTAGGTAGGGCTGGTGGAAAGGCAGAGAAGTGCCTTCCTACTGGCTAGTGTAGTCACAGACTGCAATGACTACACTGAGATGGCCGATTTTACTGGGAGGGCTGCAGCCCTGCTGCCCCTAGGCAAAATCCGCCACTGGTACTAAGTTTGTTTAAGACTTATAGATATCCCTGCAGCAGTTGGTCTTTTAAAATAGAAATAAACTGCATGCATCAATTGTCAAAGAGACACAATGTATGTTTGTAGTGAATTAGCTTCAATTCACAAATCCTCCACACTGCAAACAGCATGTAGTTTGTTAGGTATAAGCATACTACATGCACTGTTTACAGGAAAGTGAGTTGTGCAATTATAGCTCATTAGCTTGTGTTTTCAATTACACATCACCAACACAATCAGTATTATGTTGATGTACATGAAAATTGCTGCGGGGTGTATTCACTAGGAATATACACTTTCATATAGCTTATGCTGGGTACACACTGACAGATATATTGGCCGAACAATTGATTGGCCAATATATCTGCTGCCTGTCAGCCAGTATGTTCCTGCGATATGTCTGTGAACATCGTCATTAGAAGCATTTTCTAATGACGATGTTCTACCCCCTTCTCACAAATTGTTTATCTTACACTTTATTGCATCCCTATTTAGTGTGTTTTGAGAACAGGGGGTGGGGTCCCAATCAGTGAGCACACAGAGACATGTTGGTAACCTTAGTTATTAGTGATCAGTGAGGCTGCATAGATGTAGGCTGTATTAGTTAGTTTTAGATTCACAGTGTTAGATTATAAGTGTAATTACAATTTGATAACTAAGACGGAGTTATGCTGGAGGAAAACTGAGGGAAAACATTCTCAAAACCAGAACACTTTTTGAACGACAACAAGCAACATACTTATGTGAATTACCAAATTCACCATCAGCTGCTGTGTGCATATCCAGGAAACTCCTTACTGCACTCGCTGCTTGGACATTGCAAGTACTCACCTATCTGCGTGCTGCTCTTGTTGATTGATCTTTGTTGATCAAAACCCTTCTGACTGGATCGGCTCTTTACATTGTAATTTTTGCCTTCATACTACTGAACATCCTGTTTGTACTGTATTGCCTTTTTCCATTGCATCGTATCTGTCCACTTTAAACATTCTTTATTTTAATAACTAATTCCTGCACCCACTACTCACAAATCTCTTTATATTTCACTTTTGGAGCTGCGCTCATACATTAGCAGCACTGTTCTTTTACCTGTATTTTTGAACATTTAACAACTTTTATCCACACTGTCTCTACATCACACAGCCTGCACTCCAGTTATCATCTTATTACCTCTACCACAGCATGAACACCCTTTCTTCAAACACCCCCCTTATTCAGTGTCCACATAATCCTCTACTTTATCCATACCCATCCTCCCCCTCTTGTCTCCTCCACTGGTTGTTCCCCCTTTTTTCTCTCAGCAGTCAGCTTTCCAACCCTCTGCTTCTTTCCCCCACCTTTCCTGTTCCTCCACTCTCAACCACCTCCCTCCCTCCATGACCTTGCTACCCCACCACTAAGCCCTATCCCCTCCTGGTACTGCCTTTCACCTCCAGGGCTGCCAAGAGAAATGTTGGGCTCAGATACAGCAACATCCTGTGGGACCACAGCATGTTGGGCATGGCTGCACCATTTGTGGGTGCATGTGAGACGCACCCACTCACAGGAACATGGCATAGCACCCAGCAGCTGGGACTAAAGTATTCACTACTGTATTAGGATGGCGGGACAGTCCCTTAATAGCTAGATTTTTAGCAGGATGTATTCAGATGCTAAAATGGAACACACAAAAATTAAAGTGCTACAGCTTTATATTACACATCTCTCAAGTAAATAACACATAAACAAAATCTATTTTCTGTCATAGAGATAGATGTTACAGTATGTCAAACTTAAATTCTTCATACATCTGGTCATCTTATACACCCACATTCCGCCGCATATTTCCTAACCCACTGCTCCATGCTCCTTCCTCACTATCTACCCCATCTGTGTCACCCCTGTCTGTCTGCCCCTCTCCTTTAGAATGTAAGCTCTCACAAGCAGTGCCCTCATCCCTCACGTGCTTCTCCTCCCCCTACTCATAGTATTCTTTACTCCTAACTCCCCAATTGGCACCTAACACTTGGTTGCTGAGGCCATGCTGCTTGTGTTATGCAGCTATGTTTATAAACCATGTGCTTGTCCTGTATTGTTTTGTATTACTATTAACTATTTTTCTTATGTCCTCATTTATGTACTGTGTAAGGCACTGCGGAACCTTTGTGACGCCATATAAATAAAGGATAATAATAATATCGCATTGGCTGTGCTGCATAGCCGATGGACAGATATGTCTGCAGACGTATCTGTCCATCGGCAAGTGCATATGGGCGGTCTGCAGACACACACAACGGCAGCCGCAGGGAGGGGGGCGGGACATGCTTCCGACACACCCCCTGGTTACCATTACCCAGGTCCAACCAGGGTCCAACCCTGGTAGCTACCTGGGTTGGATTGCCGGGTCACTTGACCCGGTTTATTTTTCAGGGGCCCTTTTACACTGAGCTGTGACCCAGGTAGACCTGGCAATAAACTGGCTCACAGGGAATCAACATGTAATGTCAAAATACAGACAGCAGCATCCCAATGGTTCAACCATACTCGTGCCCCCTGTGTAACTTTCTTCTCCCTGTGTCTCTAGGCCACACCATCATCTCCCTGAATCATCTCTTAGCCACACCATCATCTCCCCACTGCATCGTCTCTCAGAAAACCATCATCTCCCTACTGCATCATGTCTCAGCACACCATCACCTCCCTCCTGCATCAACTCTCGCCCCTGTATCAACTCTCAGCATACCATCATCTTCCCCCCTGCATTGTCTCTCAGCACACATCACCTCCCCCCCGCATTAACTCTCAGTAGACCATCAGCTCCCCCCCTGCATCAACTCTCAGCACACCATCACCTCCCCGCATCATCACCCTCTCACATCATCTCTCAGCATACCATCATCTCCCACCTGCATCATCTCTCAGCACACCATCATCTTCCTACTGCATTGTCTCTCAGAACACCATCACCTCTCCCCATACATCGTCTCTTAGCCACACCATCACCTCCCCCCGCGTCATCTCTCAGCACACCATCACCTCCCATCTGGTCTTCTCTCAGTCACACCATCATCTCCCCATGTCATTATTCAGCCACACCATCACCCCCCACATTATCTCTCAACACAACATCACACACCCCCATGTCGTATCTCAGCACACCATCACTTCCCCCTGTGTCATCTCTCAGCACACCATCATCTCCCTACTGCATTGTCTTTCAGCACGCCATCACATCACCCTTATGTCATCTCTCTGCCACACCATCACCCCCTGTGTCATCTCTCAACACACCATCACCACCCCCTTCTTCATCTCTCAGCACACCATCACCTCCCCCCTGCATCATCTCTCAGCCACATGATCATCAGCACAAATAGGAGAAAACACAACAGAAGTGATTGGGGAAGACAGATTGGGGTGGATGGGGAGGAAGACAGAGTGGTGTGGATGGGGGGAGACAGAGTTGCATGGCTGGGGAGGACAGAGTAGTGCAGATGGAGGAAAAAAGAGAGCCACAGATGAGAGAAAGACAGAGCAATGTAGCTGAGGGGAAGGCAGTGGTGCAGATGGAAGGAAACAGAGGGCCTGATTCAGACCCACTTGATGGTGGCCCATGCGCGAGACCTGGATAGCGACGGGCAAACCGTCGCTCCGAGTCTCGTACCAAAGGGGGCGTGCTGTCGATGTTGAGTGACAGCATGCCCCCTTTGGTGGGTGGGCCAGGGGCGTGGCTGCCCAGATGGCACTCTTGGGCTTGCGGCAATGAGACCCTACCACAAACGTCTCGTCGCAAGCCCGAAGGTCGTGATGGTCTTGACCATCGCGAACATCATCAGGGTCATTTGCTATAGCTGTGGGTGGTCACCCACAGCTATGCAAGTGGCCAGGAGGCCATTCTGCAAAACCAGAGGGCCGGCCCTGATTCAGAGCGAGCGCTCTGTCAGAGCGTCCGGCTCTGAATCAGGCCCAGAGTGCACTGATGCAGGAAAACCTGGCGGATGGGGAAATACAGATTGGTGTGGATGAGGGAACACAGACTAGCACAGTTGGGAGACCACACAGCAGTAGGGATTGGGGAAGATATAGCAGCATTGAGGCGTATAGGGGAAGAAAGTGTACATGCATAGACAGAGTATGATAATTTTAGCAATTAGCGAGCTGAATGTGTATTTTGAATAAGATGGATTTATGGAGTGAGAAGGATGTTGGAACCCAGTAAGATTGTTGTGGTCACCCAATGGGAAGATTGTGGGCACTGAGTGGGAAGTGGGTGCCACATAACTGCTCAGGCTTCAGTTGCATAGACTGCATGTGTGTATTCCAATGAGCACACAATTGTACAAATTAGCAGCTCCACCATTTTGTGAGTGACAGCAATCTCACTCTGTAAGAATGCTGAATCTGCAGCTAACCACAGGGTGTGATGGCATACCATATCTGTATTGTGCAAGGAACACGTCCATTTTGGTATCCGCCTTAATGATCGAAATTTCATTGCATTTGCGTTCGCTGGTAGCTGGCAAAGTTTGACAATGTGCGCATGCGTATGCATCACAGTGCGCATATGCAAACTAATCCGAGTGATCGGGAAGCATATGCTCGTCCAGCATAGACAGCCTGGCTGAATGAGTGACGGGAGAAGCTGTTTCTGGATGGTAACAGGGGCAGGCCTCTAGAAACTAGGGAGTGGAGGTGCAAACACAGGCATGCCTGAGCTTCTTAACGCCATTTCAGAGGCATGCATAATTAAGAGCCAGCATCATAGTACACGTCACATGGCTGATTTTTACACTGAAGTGCTCGCAGTGGTTGCGGTAGGGTATAGTCAACCACAAGTGCTGCATTCGCCTCCGATGGTACTCGATGTACTGATGGTTGCATACACTTTCAGGAGATGGTGTGCGCAAGTGGGTGTCTTAAGACAGGCTGATGGGCATCTGCATACACAGGGGAATCACACACCAAGACATAGTGGGCGTGCTTATGCCTTGCCGTGTGATCGCCTGCCTTGCAGTCACTTAGCTGAATTTGCATACGCATCAAGCGAGCGTATGCATCTACCGAGTGGGTCTGAATTGAGCCCTAAGTCTATTAAGTCTTTAACATCCATGTGTAATGCATATATACAGTCATTTAAAAATATTAATAATAAACGCTTCCCAGGCTACAGCAGTTTGATATGGTGGCCAAATCATGTATACTTAATTAATGGATCAGCTCTGGTAGCAGGCTCTCCCACTCCTGCTCCTTGTAGTCAAAGTAATACATGCAATCTGTCATGTCGTCTTGTCTTTTACTTTGTACTTGATGTAGGAAAACCACTTATGACAATGGGTCTCAGAGTACTTAAACTGGCCCACCACATTACAGCCTGTACCACTGAGAACCATATTTGTTGCTAAGGCCTCACAGATATCTTTGGAATCTGACTCCCAAATATGATCTCATAATTGGGCACAAATGCAGACACCAAAAAAACTTCAAGGGTTTTAGACTTCCAAAATCGATTGGCATGGATGACAGAATTGAATTAATGCTCAAAAACAATGTTTAATAAATAAAGTTTTTTTAGACATTAAGATTTGTGTTTGTCCGAGATGCCATTCACAGGCGAGTTTTTCAATCACGGAAATTTACTTAGGGCAAACACAGGTGACAAAACATGAATCTCCCTGAAAACATGGGTAAAAATACAAATAGAAATAAATACACCATTGGCCAAACTTGCAAAGAACTTCCATAGGTGGGAATACAACATGAGCATTTACCATGAATCAAACTCAGGGCCTGATTCAGAGCCGGACGCTCTTTCAGAGCGCTCGCTCTGAATCAGTGCCCACCTATTGTATTTTTAGAGCGGCCTCCTGGCTGCTCGCATAGCTGTGGGTGACCACCCATAGCTACTGCGAGCGGCCAGGATGATGGTCGCGATGGTCAAGACCATTGCGACCATCGGACTTGCGACGAGACCCTTGTGGTAGGGTCTCGTTGCCGCAAGTCCCAGTGGACTTCTTGCTCTTACAGAGATGTGTCAGAACCTATGTTCTTCCAGATCATTGGAGAATATGAGAATATTGTCAAGAGATTGACAATAACATATTTGTATAACAGATCACAAAATTTCTCATTGACATAATGCTGGAATACTGCAGAAGCATTGCTGAGACCGAAGGGCATAGTAAGGTACTGTGCTAATAATGACCGTTGCAGGTGTTAAATGGGGTTTTTCCACTCGTTTCCTTCCCGGATTCGTATGAGATTATATGCTCCTCACAAGTCCAATTTGGTGAAGATGGTGGCTCCACTGACTCGGTCAAAAAGCTCCCTGATCAGAGGGAGAGGATAGCATTTTTTAATGGTGATGTCATTCAGTCACTTGTAGTCAATGTAGGGGTGCAGACCTCCATCCTTTTTTGATGAAAAAGAAGTCCACACCAGTGGGAAAGATGGAAGGATGGATGAACCCTTTTTCAAAATTCTCTGGATATAGTCAGTCATAACCTTTGTTTCTGGGAGCGATAGCGCATAAGTTCACCCTCTGGGAGGAGATTTCACAGGGTTTAATTCAATTGGACAATCCCATTCATGGTGAGGAGGAAAAATATCAGCACCAGTTTTACTGAAAACATCAGTGAATTCTTGATATAAAGGAGGAAGAGTATCCAGCTGAGACAGTATGGCATAGCATACTGGAAGAACTTTTTGGAGGCAAGAACCAAAGCAGGAAGGTCCCCAAGTGGTGATTTGTGAGGTTCTCTAGTCAATTTGGGGATTATGCAGATGGAGCCAGGGCAAGCCCAGAACTATAAAATGTGATACCCTGGGTATGACAAGAAAACTTAAAAGTTCAGAGTGCAGAGCACCAATCTCGACTTGCAGAGGTTGAATCTAAAGGATAATTGTATCCCCTAGGTTGCGGCTCCCAAAAACTGCTGTGAGGTAGATAGGATGAAGCAGACTCGGTTGGGAACCAATTCAGATGTGATGAAGTTACTATCTGTGCCTGAATCCAACAGCACAGAGAATTGCTTGAAGCACTTGGCCACTTCAAAAAAAGCCAGAGAGAATGCAATCGTTTTTTTTTTTAAGAGGAATGAACTACTCCAAACTTAGCCTCTCCTTGCCAAGTTAGGAGCGTTAGGGCCTGATTCAGACCCACTCGTGAGCGGCTGTCCGCTCGCAAGTGGGTCGATGGTGTGC
The DNA here is from genome assembly GCA_031769625.1 of Taudactylus pleione. Taxonomy (NCBI): domain Eukaryota; kingdom Metazoa; phylum Chordata; class Amphibia; order Anura; family Myobatrachidae; genus Taudactylus; species Taudactylus pleione. Next base: position 28,280,796 of record JAUIMM010000092.1, on the reverse strand, counting down.
ACTGAGCATGCGCACGACCGAGGGAGCTCCGTCGCGCTCGTTGCGCGAGACGCAACGAGCGAAGGACTTTCCTTCGCTCGTTGTGTCTGATCAAAGGGGGCGTGCTGTCGATGTTGATTGACACCACGCCCCCTTTGGTGGGCGTGCTGGGGGCGTGCCTCCCAGACGGGGGCGTTCCCAAGGGAACGCCTACCATCAGAAGCCGGCCCACTGACATCACTAGTGATGTCAGTGGGAGTGATTTTGGCTCTGATAGAGCCAAAATCACTCCGGGCCTTGCGGTTGAGAAACTCAACTGCAGGCTCCGGCTCGCAGTGGCGATGGTCGCGATGGTCAAGACCATCGCGACCATCAACCTGCACGCTCGTATAGGCTGTGGGTGGTGACCCACAGCTACACGAGCGTCCAGGAGGACGCTCCATAATTATGGAGGTGGGCCCTGATTCAGAGCGAGCGCTCTGGTCAGAGCGTCCAGCTCTGAATCAGGGCCTTAGTTTCCTAGACAATTTTTGTAATGATGAGAAGGAGCAGCACAGCATAGATAGAGATTCTCAGACTGTTGCCTTTGGCATTCTTACTGTGATAGGCAAGAACAGTTGGTTGGCATCGGTTCCTCTTTGGGAGGAGAAACTTACTGAGGCAAGACTGTTGCCATGGCTTGGAATGAATGAATCTCATTCTCTCAATAGCTAGCTCTTTGAAACGTACGACCACCTTGGTGCGCAGAGAGACTAGGTCCTCTAACTTGTCTGAGAGAACATGAGTTTCAAGAACATCTTTAATTTTGTCGGAGAAGCCATTCCAAAAGGGTGCATAGAATGCTCCATCATTCCAAGGGAGTTCTGATGACAGTATTTGAAACTGCACCAGATACTGGCCTACAGAATTTGAACCATGGTGCAGATATAGATGCTCTGAAGATGCAGATGACACTCTCCCAGGCTCGTCGGATATTCGGCAGAATGCCATGACAAATTCCTTATAAGATGTTAGGATGGGATCCGATCTTTCCCATAAGGGTGAAGCCCAGTCTAAGGCAGATCTAGATTATAGGGAGATGATATATGCCACATGGGTACAGTCTGTAGGAAAATTGCAGAGTTGGAGCTCATACTGTATTTCACATTGATTTAGGAAATCCCTGCATCATATTTTGCAGGAATAAAAATGTGCAGACAAGGTGCCACTGAGGAAACTGGAACCGGAGAAATCAGAATGAATGAAGCAGCCGCTCGTGAGCTTCAAAGAGTGGATTGAATGTTATCCAGCTGGTTAATCAGTTCTTGGAGAATTTGAATACCTTACCTTGTGCCGCCTCTTGGTGTTATAGGCAAGTAACACGGTCAGGTGTAAATCCAGCAGCTTGTGCCTGATTCTCGACTGGATTCATAGTGCCAGTACAAACTGTAAAGCTTGAGGGTTAGTTTGGGTTAGAAGAGGCATGGGAGGCTGAAGAGGAGATTTGAGAGGCATGAAGAAGCTTAGGTGGCTTGAGCCAGGACTTCCTCATGTATTGATGTGTGGAGGTAGAGATACAGCATTGGATGATGGGCCCGAAGGTAAGGACAGGAATAGAACATCTTTATTGAACAGCAGGTTGGAATGGGACTAGATATATAATACTGAAGGAATAGGCAGAATCGGATTGAGACCAATGTTGATGTATTGAAGAACTTGATAGATTTGAATCCGATGTTGATGAATTGATGAACTTGATCAGTTTGGAACTGATGTTGAAGAATTGAGGAAAAAATTAATACAAGTCCAATATTGATGAATTAATTAACTTGATCGGTTGGGGCTGATGTTGATGAATTGAAGAACTTAATTGATAAGAGTCCTATGTTGATATATTGATGAACTTGATTAGTTAGGACCGATGTTGATGAATTGAAGAACTTCTTTGATATGTCCAATGTTGATGAATTGATGAGCTTGATCGGTTGGAACCGATGTTGATGAATTGAAGAATTTAATTGATAAGAGTCCCATGTTGGAGAAATCAGATGGGACCAATTATTGGAGGTATGGCTGGAACTGAAGGAGGCTTTAAGAACAAGTCTCAGTGGAAAAACAGACTGGTGTGCAAGATGGTATAGGAGACTTGTTTACAAGATTTAGGAACTAGATTTAACAGACTGAGGGTCCTATTCAGACCCATTTGCTAAGCTGCGTACGCATGCTATGGGCGATTATCGTATGTTTGCGCATGCATATGTGTCAAAGTACGCATGCGTGAACCAGTCTCTGTGTCCGGGAATCGTGTGCTCATAGTACACAGACTGGACGCTATTTTGAATGACAGATAGCGCCATTTGTGGGTGGTAACAGGGGAAAGTGCTTGTGAATGGGGGAGTGGTGCTGCAAACGCAGACGTGTCTCGGCATCATAATGGAGTTTTATGGGTGTACATAGTTAGCAAAGAAGTGTCACTGTACACTTCACTTGGTTGTATTTCAGTCTACAGTGATCGCAGTGCTTGTGATGGGGTAAGGTCTACCTCAAGCGGTGTATGCAGCTCCAATGGCTCTCGATGTATCTGATTAATCACACACTTCCTGGAGATGACATGTACTAAGAAAGATAGGTGGGCATCTTTATACTGGCATAGACTCTGCCGTGGCTCTCTAAGGCATAGAGGGCATCCTTCCACCAGACAGTGCGATCATGGCAATTGCATACCCAGACCCTTTTAGCTGCGTGAGAGCACAGCTTAGCGTCCGGGTCTGAATGAGCTCCTGAGACCATTTAGAAACAGAGTACCTGGGAGCCCAGCACATGAAGCAATGTTGTACTGGCAACAGAGGCCAGTCAGGAATTGGAATTTATAGGGGATGATCCTCAGGGATGGGATGCTGCAATCAGCTGGTCTGGGAGCAGCGCTCTGAGTGGAGGAAGAGTGTCAGGTGACAGAGTCCAACATGGCTGCACCCATACTGTAGTTTAGGAGGGAATTATGGTGTGTACCTTGTGTGCCATCATACTGGGAAGACATGCTGTGAGCAAGGAGCTGCAGAGAGCAATCTCCATGGTCAGTGACACTGAGCAGATGGGGCAGGTGCAGCATAGACAGGTTTCAGTACCAGCTGGGAGTGATGTGCAACATGAGCAGACCTCTGTGCTATCCGGGAGTAATGCACAGTGTGAGCAGACCTCAGCACTAGCCTGGACAGGCTCCGGAGAGTTAAGAAAGTGTTTTTAAGGAACGGAGCATGACATAGACACATCCTTTTTTGGTGAGAGCAATTCTCTCTAAACAAGAGTCAGACAAACTTCATCCTTGTCACATTTATGGTTTTTAGATCCAAGTCATAACCTGTGGACTGGGTTGACAGGCTGTAGCCGAATAGTGGTGGTATAATCAAATGTCTGCTCATAAGTTAGACCCATGTGGTAAATGCCGGTGGCCTTCAGAGAGGTCAGTGATGCCTGCAAGACTCCCAATCTACCTCTGGAATGAATTGACTGGAACTCAACCCCTTACCCTTGATACAGGAATAAGGAGCTTGAATCAGTTGTTTGAGTACTCATGGGACAGCACAGCAAGTAATTCAGATAATTGGTACTCTCCTGGAATTTGCTAATGGATGCTAAAGACCAATTAGAAGAGCTGAGTCACTGGAGCATAAATCAACAAAGAGGAACTTAGATTTAGTTCCCTGTCACCAAAAACTGTAATGAATGTTTGTAACAGAGACTCAGCATGAACCCCAACACTCTAGGGGGTAAATTTACTAAAGTGCTTCTACTCAGTGTTTCAGCTCCTGATCTACTATGGGTCTCACTACTATCTGTAAAATGACAGTTAGGAGCTGATTGGTTGGTACTTCTCTCCACTTTATCTCTCTCCAAGGCTTAGTACATCTCCTCCTAAGTTTCTCTATGGCTTATTCACCAAGATTTTAATTTACATGGGTGGGTGAACTAAAACCTAGAAAAGTTTTTAAGAATCTATACCTATGCCAATCAAGTTGTTTGGGTCCATATTTTTCCTTGGGCAGAGTTCTCCCATATTAATGAATACATTGAGTCCTCAGATATGGATCAATTCTTCACTGTGTACAATTGTATACCAATTACACCTTGTCTATCCACTGCTGACTACAAAATGCCTATTTGGAATCCCACATGTGTGGTTGTCATCCCTGCACACATCTAATACCACAGCTGAGATAACCAAACGTCTGGACTCTCCTATTTCTACAACCACTGGTGGATACATAAGAAGAATTATATGTACCAGTAACACATATCCACATTTTTGCATGCATGGAAAATCTACTGACCTCTCATGTAATTTTCAGAGAAGTGCTAGGGGCACATAAACTGCAAGTGTAATGCATTACTGGTAGGGATGTGCGCCGGCCCCTGTGTTTTGGTTTTTTATCTGTATCTCCCCTGGTTTTGGAACTGGATTGGTTTTGCCAAACCCTCCCTTCCGTGTTTTGATTTTCGGTTTTGGTTTTGGATCTGGATTTTTTCTTAAAAAATCATAAGAACAGCTAAAATCACATAAAATATGCCTGTTTTTGTTCCTTCTGTATTTTTAACCTCAATAATATTTCCACTAGTTTCTAGACAATTTTGACCACCTCATAGCTCACTATATTGTTTTCATCCAGGTTAGGCCCAAAATTTGCATCAAGCTAGCTGGCTGACTAAGCTAGGCAGCAGCAGTGGGCGGCACAAACACGTGGCAGTTCCACTTCCAACATGGCACATCAGGAAACAAATGTTTTTATTATTCAAGAGAGGCTTGAAGGAGTTGGAGAATGTATGTATTTGAAAAATCCTTTAGCACCATGCCTGATGTCTCCTAACAGAATCACAAGTGAAATAATTAGCTCCACCTGTGGATCTTTTAAAATGTGTCAGTGAGTAATGAATACACATATACACCTGCTGGGTGACCTAGAAAAAGTGACCTGAGGACCAAGTTTGAGAACCTCTGTTCTAGAAGATAATAGCTAGAATCTGATTGATTGCTATGGGCAAGCAACATCACTTCTAAACTCACTTCTAAAAACTCTCACTTTAGTAAATAAAATGTACCCCTTAAGGTCTTACGTTGTGTCTTTCTTCAGAATCCTGCGCCTGCTTCTGTTGCTAGGAGTGGATTTTCATCCCAGAAGGAGACCAGAAAGAGTGCTACTGCTTTCCAAAACAATTGGCTCTTAAATAATCCTTTTCAAAGCTTCCACAAGAAAAGTGTTTCCCAACCTGTACAGGGACATTAAAAAAAACAGTTATTTATTTATTATTTATTACCAGTTATTTATAAAGCACCCACATATTTCGCAGCACTTTATTTATCCATTCACATCACTCCTTGTCCCAATGGAGCTTACAATCTATATTCCCTACCACATGCTCACATTTCGTGGCCTTCAAACTGCTGTTGTACCCACTGTCCACTTAACCAGAGCAGATATGTGGTCAAGTGGAACAGAGCAGCAAATACAACATTTCAGATTTAAGGTTTAAGTCTTACGTTGTGTCTTTCTTGAAAATTCTTGAGCACCATGCCTGCTGCTGGGTGGATTTTCATACCAGAAGGGATGAAGACATTGTTTCATCTTTCCAACAGACACAGATCTGAAGAGATATAAAGAACTACTGGCAGGAAAAAGAGACAATTTGTAGGCACTTACACAAACTGCCTTTGCTTTACTTGAGCTGCCCATCTTCCAGTGTGTACTATGAAAGAGTTTTCAGCACAGCCGGGAACCTTGTCAGTGATTGGCCTGAGACTACTTCCCCAAAATGTGGAAAAGATGATGTCCATCAAAATGAACTGCAAATTCTACAAGAAAAACCTTGTAGATAATTTTGCACATAATACCGTCAATTATGTGCAAAAATGACAGAGGCACCTGTAATGGTGGATTCCAGTAGGGACAAATAATTTTGTGTAAAGATGATGATGTATACATCACCCCAGATTATACTGTCACCCAAGCCTATATTGTCATCCAATCCTGTGTTGTGTATAAATTACAGCTGCACTCCCTGAAGATTGGGGATTCATTGTCCACTTTAGTTGATGTGAGCTCCATTTTAGTCCATATCACTGCACCCGGGCCTCCACACATCTTCTGACCTGACCTATAGGATGAGCAGCTGCACTCTGGAATACGGTTGCATTGAGTTGCCCCTCTGACTCGCTAAAATTCAGGTAGAGGGGCCATGGGTAGGGAGTAGGGAGACTATAATCAGAGAATGCAGTTTAGCTGCTTTAATCCATTTTTTAAACCTCTTTTTTATATCCTCTATTTTCACCTTTGAAAATATTTATGCAAATCTCAGCTGAGGTGTTTGTGATGTCATGGCTAACACGTACACACACACACAGAAAAAAAACACATTGATTGATTGATGAATTAATTTTGTTTTGGCACTAGGGAGGGAGAGCACCTGAACAAGGCAGCAGCCTCTTGCTAAATGACACAGGTAGCACCCCTGCACAGCTACAGTGCTGGTGATAAGTCTGCCTAACGCGCACACACACACAGAAAAAAATACATTGATTGATTAATTAATTAATTAATTAATTTTGTTTTGGCACTTGGGAGGGAGAGCAGCTGAATGAGGCAGCAGCCTCTTGATAAATGACACAGGCAGCACCCCTGCACAGCTACGTTGCTGGTGATAAGTGTGCCTAATGCACACAGAAAAAAAACATTGATTGATTCATTCATTTTGTTTTGGCACTTGGGAGGAAGAGCAGCTGAACAAGGCAGCAGCCTCTTGATAAACAACACAGGCAGCACCCTTGCAGACCTACATTGCTGGTGATAAGTGTGCCTAATACGCACACACACAGAAAAAACCCCACATTGATTGATTTATTGATTGGATTACTTTTTGGTGGGCACTTGGGAGGGAGAGCACCCGAATAAGGCAGCAGCCTCTTGATAAATGATACAGGTAGCACTGTCTCCTGCAAAACTACTTTGCTGATAAGTGTGGCTAATGCACATACACAAAAAAAACACTTTTATTTTTTTTTATTTTTTTTTTGCACTGGGGGGGAGAGCACCCCTGAACGAGGCATCAGCCCCTTCATAAATGACATAGGCAGCATTGTCTCCTGCATAGCTACTTTGCTGATACAGAAAGTGTGGCAAATGCACAAACAGAAAAAAAACTTTTTTTATTTTTTTATTTTAGCACTGGGGGGTTGGGGAGGCAGCAACCCCTTGATAAACACAGGCAGCACCTCTGCGCAGCTCACAAGCAGAAAAAAAGAATCTTTATTTTTTCACACTGGGGTGAAGACTAGAGCACCCCTAATGGACCGAGCACTCCCTGGACAACACAGTAGCAGGCCTTATGGACTGCAGTGACACAGGAGGGATCTAGTCAGCAAGTCAACAGTCTAAATACCAACCGCCGGCTTCCCGACTCTCTAATCCTGGCATGGTACTAATGACAGGCGTCAAAAACTCAATGCCTTTCATTAACCATACGCCAGAAGACCGACACCTGGCATACCAAACAAAGGTAAGCCGGGCGCCAACAGCCGAGGGTTAGGTTTTAGGGCTACCGGGTGGACTTAGGGTTAAGCAACCCCCGGGAGGGTTAGGTTTAGGCTGCTAGGAAGGGGGGGTTAGGTTTAGGCACTTAGGGGGGTTAGGGTTAGGTACTTGGGGGGATGTTAGGGTTAGGCACCCCTAAGGGAGGGTTAGAGTTAGGGGGTAGAATTAGGTTAGCGATACTTACCTTAGGATGATCAGGATTTTCACCATTGCTGGGCTGCCGCTGTCGTGATTTGAACAACCGGCTGTTTGGCCAGCGGTAATACCTACTACACCCACACAGGAGCCATTGAAGGCCCTGTACTGCCCTGCACTAATTGTCTGACAAATTTGGAGCAGCCAGCATAACCAATACTCTATCTTTCAATAATCCAGTCAGATGTGATCTGAAGAACTGAATTTATTATTCGATAGAGGAACTTGTGTAGAAATGATAAGTAATGTGTGATGATAAGTGATGACAAGTAATGTGATGACAAGTGATGTGGTAAAACATCGGATGCTGTACCAGGTTGAGCATATGTAATGATGACTGTCTGGAACCATGTGAAAAGGAAAATGGCTGCTTACAGCTCCTTTAGTCCAGAATGCATTGCTAGACTGCTATGGAATGCTAAGAAGTTCAAAATGGATCAGATTTAAACTGCTGCTGTCCTGACCACTAGGTGGGGCTGCTAATGTGAATTAGTGCAACATAACAAACCCTATGCTGAAGGCATGACAGGCCCCCTCTTCTTTCTGCAGCACAGTTCCTAGTATAGTAGATAGAGTAACACAGGCACAGCACAGCCCAGCCCAGCAGCCAGCCCTAGTATGGAGTGGACAACAGCCAGCCAGACAGCCCTTATGACAAGTTTGACAACAGCCAGCCAGCACCTATGCAGCAGCCAGCCCCTGACAAGTGACAACAGTAGCCAGCCCCTTAAACAGAGTCAGAAACAGCACAGCACAGCCACCTCCTTCCTCTTCACTCTCCATAGCCAGAATGAAAATGGCGGCGGTCGCGGGACCTTTTATACAATCCAAAACCCGCGACAGCATGATGATGACATTTTGGCTTGTTTTAAGATCCGAGTCAGACGGAAAAACCTGAGCCGGCTCGGATCTGCCTCGTATCTTCTAAGTTCGGGTGGATTCGGATCTCTGAAATCCGAAACCGCTCATCTTTAATTACTGGGAGCTGTTTATGTCCCATGAGACACCAGAAAAGGTCAGAGGGCATGATTCACTATCATACGCAACTGCAATTACGCACGCAATCTGCTGAATGTTTTGCACTGCGCATGCGTATGCATCACAGTGCACATGCGTGAACCGGCCACTGCAATGGGGACTGCTATCACAATGACTTTGCAGACCCATCACAGATTGATTGACAGGAAGTGCCATTTGTGGTGGTAACATGGGGGTGGTCGGTCGAACGCAGACGTTCCCTGCCTACACACGCCGTTGCAAGGGCATGCATAAATTATCCACTGCAATGGCCTACAGAGTCTGAGATCTCATAGCGTGCGTGGAAGTTAGCAATTATTGAGTGAGGTCAGGGCTTGTGCAAGTGTGCATGAGGCTGCGATGGTACTCGACTGTACCGATCATTTCACAGTCTTGCTAAACAGTACGTATATGTGCTGAGTAAAGAGGGCATCCTTGTGCAGTGCTGTGTTGGGATAGCGATCGCAATGAATTAGCATGTTATTGCAGTCGAACTGCATGTGTAATTGCAATTGGATACGCAGTTGCCCAGTGAATCAGGCCCAGAGAGGCAAGCGCTGGACTCTGATTGTTGGAGCTCATCACATGCTTCTCTGATCTGTGGCGGAGAGCAGCAGTAAGGTATGTGCTATGTTGGAAACACATACACACCTGTATGTAACATTTCTGACTTATTAGAGGATAAAGTTTATGGAAAACATTTATTTTTGGCAATATTTGCCAACTGTCAATACACCTCCTATAGTATTAGAACTTTTTTGTTGTTGGTATTTGGTCATTATAAGGTGAAGTGTGAGCATGTCTACCTCCTCTGGCTGTAGCCATCCCAGCATAGTGAGTGTAGTGGTGTCTGATCATAAGTGCCATATGTGGCATGGATGCAATGTGTATGGCACCTGTAGTGCTAAACAAATGACATTATAATTATTAGTTGTTGCATGAATTGCTGGATTGGAGGGATTAAGAGTCCGTATGTCTGTAATTGGGTGGAGTCTGACGTTGTAGTCACTATATGTGCATGTTCATGTTTGTACTGTACATGCGGCAGCCAGATGGAGCAAATTTTGTGGTGTTTGATATGTATATTTGTGTTTCATCCTTCAATTGTTTTCTTGTTTTATACCCACAGAATCAGACCCGGCGCTAGGGTGGGACTAAGGGTACACCCGGACGTCAGATTCAGTGCTCCAGCTGCGGCCACCGGTACCCATATCCACCGCCCAGCTCTTTTGGAGTCTGGCCCCAGGCAGCGCTGGGCTCGACATGCCTGTAGCTCTGATCTGACCTGGGCTGGACATGACCTTTCCAGTAAGCAATGCGGCAGCGTGACGTCATACCCTGAGACACTGGTCAATATGAAGTAGGCTCAAAGAACTGGTGAATAATGCACCTGGTATAAGTCCAGCATTAGGTAGGTTGAGTTCAATTACCCACTTTGATGAAATGTTCCAAGGATAACCTTCATTAGCGATGGTCCCACACTGAGGAACTTCCAACACAGAGGAACAAGACCTTGTGATGGTGGATGTGCTGGGAATGTAGCGCTCAAAATCCAAACGCCATGGATTGAATCTAAATAGACCAGTGCTTGATTATATTGTAATCCAGTGGTAGGTGTCCAGTGCGGTATCAGGTTTTGCAGACCTACGCGTTTTGCTGCGTCCGGGCAGCTTTTTCAAGGTGTCCTTATGGTTGCCAAACCAGCTTTAATAGGACTTGCTATTGCTCTTAATTGCTCACAGAGATTTACAATCACACTAATTAACTACACAATCCCATATGTAAACATCATGATGTAGTTGCAATAGTGTTCATAATATGAGGCAAACCTACACAACATATAACAAAATCAAGTGTTCATTTGACACAATAGAAATAAAATAATAAAAGTAGATTGTCCCGATCTTATATTGTATCTATATTGGTCACAAAAGCCATTTACCTTCATCACAGCCATGTCTGGCATCAGACCCCGTTGTATAATTTGAGCGCAGCGTCAGACTACCCTACGTTCCATGGGTGCAGATTGCAGCATCGGCGAGGAAAGCCAAATGTGTTATAACCCCGCTGACATATTTCTGGATACATTATGGCCATCTAATTCTTGCTAGGTTGGTACACATATGTCAGACTACAACAGTTACTGCCAATCGTCTGTTGTGTCTATATTCATCACAGAGGCTGCTTGCCTTCATCGTGGTGATGTCAGACGCCAGACCACATGATGTTGTTGGAGCGCAGCATCAACTGCGCTGCGTTCCACAGTTACAGATAGTGGCTGCCAGCAAGAAAAACCTAAGTCGTCGCTGACAGCCACTGATATGAATACAATGTGACTATTGAGTCACACTCAATAGTTATTTATATGAAACTATGACATATATAGATTGTCATTCAGACACTAGTATTGATAGTATTCAATAGGGATATATGATCTATTGTTAAAATAACTCAGCTAATCTGAGGTGCCGATTATATATAGATATACAAAAAAAATACATATACAATACCCTATAGTACCATAGCTAATGTAAAGCATTCTATTCCTTAAAATACAAAGCTATCTCTAATATGTTAGTGTACTATATAAACTAAAATAAACATTCCTGGCAATTGGTAGGCAAATAAATGATCTATAGATACAGAGAGTAAAGGGAGAAATGGAATAAAGGGGAAATGATAGACATGGGGGACAAAATAACCCACATATTCCAATCAAGCTGAGGGCTGGACATTGTAGTATAGCATTAAGTTCCAATCCTTCATTTAGTCCAGTCAGAAATTATCTAACTGGAAGGTCCAATAAATTTCCTGTTTGCACAGCTTTCTGAATCTGTCGCCCCCACGTATAGTGGGAGGGACAAATTCTAAGCCAGTCATGGTCAGAGAATCAGGGTTACCTCCATGGTGTTCCAAAAAGTGTCTGGGAACACTATGGTTGAGTAGAACAGGTGCAGCAGCTAAACCAGCAACCAATGACCGGATAGGGCTTGCTGGACAATATGTCCTTCGATCATAGACTTGCCTGTGGGGAAAGTAATAGCAGCCACTGCATGAATAGCGGTCAGGGCTTGCTTGCTATGGTTGGAGCTTATATTGCAATCAGTTCATCTGCTAACAGGATCATATGTGTGTTATAACAGTGTGATCACGCTTATATATACCACTACTGGTAATATCTATACACTATTGAGATATACCTATGGTTCAGTGCTGGGATGCCAGCAATTTCTTCCAATTTTACTATTTATCTGTATTCATAAATATATCAAGCTGCCACAGGATTGTTACACTATTTTAGTTACACTATTGTAACGATAATATCAATTGGATGTGTCTACGTGTTTCAATTTATATGTGTTTATATGTGTTTTAACAGTTATTAAACTAAGATTTTAATTTCAACAAGTCTCCTGTACGTTCCATCAGAGAGCATGATATATCATTTTATATTTCAATGGTAATTATTCCCACCTTGCGCAGTAACTATATGTTGTTTGGCTGTCTATAATGTAAAAACAGGTAGAATGAAATAATTCTAATACAGAATTATTAAAATAAAAAGTTTATTAAATAGCCAGTGGAAAATATATGTATTTACATAAAAATGCCAGAAGTATAGAACACAAAAGAGCTTAAAACAGACAACATGGGAATTTACAGTAGGTCTACATGTAGCTGACTAAGCAGTCATATTATTTTAGAACAACCATGTAAAATTAGAATAATCCTAATTATGTTTTGTTAAAAATATTTTTAAAACCTGTGCTTATATTGTATGTGATGATTGTTAGAAATTGTTACAATCTCACTATGATGCATTGAGATCTATAAATAGGACTTTAATCACAGGATATATTACTATATGTTCAGTATGAGTCACCTATGAGGCAAACAAAATGCTTGGCAAAATAAAAATACTTCAAATCTATTCTTTTATTAGATACAGTAGATTCCTAAAGTACAACTATGACATGATTTGTGCAGTAAGCTTCAGTCTGCTGCAGTTAGATTGATAAGATAGCTATATTTTTACAGTATTGCCCATAATTATAGAAAAGGTAAATGGCATGTAATTGTATACAGGGTATTGTATATGAGCCACGCATAGGCACTACCATACAAGTGCATCCGGAAAGTATTCACAGCGCTTCACTTTTTTCCACATTTTGTTATGTTACACCCTTATTCCAAAATGGAATAATTTAATTTGTGTTCTCAAAATTCTACACACAATACCCCATAATGACAACGTGTAAAACGTTTTTTTGAGATTTTTGCAAATTTAGTAAAAAAAAAAAAAAACTAAGAAATCACATGTACATTAGTAGTCACAGCCTTTGCTCAATACTTTGTTTATGCACCTTTGGCAGCAATTACAGCCTCAAGTCTTTTTGAATATGATGCCATAAGCTTGGCACACCTATCTTTTGGCAGTTTCACCCATTCCTCTTTACAGCACCCTTCAAGCTCCATCAAGTTGGATGGGAAGCATCGGTGCACAGCCATTTTCAGATCTCTCCAGAGATGTTCAATCGGATTCAAGTCTGGTCTCTGGCTGGGCCACTCAAGAACAATCACAGAGTTGTCCTGAAGCCACTCCTTTGATATTTTGGCTGTGTGCTTAGGGTCGTTGTCCTGCTGAAAGATGAACCGTCGCCCTAGTCTGAGATCAAGAGCGCTATGGAGCACGTTTTCATCCAGGATGTTTCTGTACATTGCTGCATTCATCTTTCCCTCTATCCTGACTAGTCTCCCAGTTCCTGCCACTGAAAAACATCCCCACAGCATGATGCTGCCACCACCATGCTTCACTGTAGGGATGGTATTGGCCTGGTGATGAGCGGTGCCTGGTTTCCTCCAAACATAACGCCTGGCATTGACGCCAAAGAATTCAATATTTGTCTCATCAGACCAAAGAATGTTGTTTCTCATGGTCTGAGAGTCCTTCTGGTGCATTTTGGCAAACTCCAGGCAGGCTACCATGTGCTTTTTTACTAAGGAGTGGCTTCCGTCTGGCCACTCTACCATACAGGCCTGATTGATGGATTGCTGCAGAGATGGTTGTCCTTCTGGGAGGTTCTCCTCTCTCAACAGAGGAATGCTGTAGCTCTGACAGAGTGACCATCAAGTTCTTGGTCATCTCCCTGACTAGGGCCCTTCTCCCACGATTGCTCAGTTTAGATGGCCGGCCAACTCTAGGAAGAGTCCTGGTGGTTCCGAACTTCTTCCATTTATGGTTGATGGAGGCCACTGTGCTCATTGGGACCTTCAAAGTAGCAGATATTTTTCTGTACCATTCCCCAGATTTGTGCCTTGAGACAATCCTGTCTCGGAGGTCTACAGACAATTCCTTGGACTTCATGCTTGGTTTGTGCTGTAACATGCACTGTCAAGATTGGGACCTTATATAGACAGGTGTATGCCTTTCAAAATCATGTCCAAACAACTGAATTTACCACAGGTAGACTCCAATTAAGCTGTAGGAACATCAGGGGAAACAGGATGCACCTGAGCTCAATTTTGAGCTTCATGGAATACTTATGTACATGTGATTTCTTTTTTTTTTTTTTTATTAAATTTGCAAAAATCTCAAAAAAACTTTTTACACATTGTCATTATGGGGTATTGTGTGTAGAATTTTGAGGACAAAAATGTATTTATTCCATTTTAGAATAAGGCTGTAACATAACAAAATGTGGAAAAAGTAAAGCGCTGTGAATACTTTCCAGATGCACTGTACAGTGAAGTGATTGCCAGCCCTCAAAATATCATCACTAAGGACTTTTCGCAGCACAGGTCCACAATCAAGCAGAGATGTCCCATGTAGCCCTTAAGAAAAATAAATATATATTTCTATTTAGTTTCAGAGAATATGTAGTCATTCACCAGTCCCTGTCCCAGTGGATCTTACAATCTATCATCCCTACCACATGTAAGCACATATACGTTTTTTGCCAGAAGCCAATTAAGCTATCAGTACTGTATGTTTTGGAGCATGGGAGGAAATCCATGCATGCACAGTGAGAATATAAAACACTCCACAAAGATAACACCTAGGAACTGGAGGTAGCGGACAGTTCGAGGGGGGAGTGGGGAGCAGCAGGATGTGTGAGGAGGGTGCAGGGAGCACTGTAGAGATGATCGGTTCAGTTTTACCACTCATCTCTGATTAAGAGGTGGTGACCCGGCATATGCATATGTTGGGTCTCACCTGAAATAGCATGGAGCACCGGCAGTTAATAGGTGTGTCGGGTCACCTTACTATTGCAGCCGCACGGGTAGAGCAGAGTAGAGGGAGGGAGCACTGTGGCAGCAGGCAGTCAGGAGGAGGTGACCTGACCCTGGGTTCCACTGATTGGCTGCTGTAGCAGCAGGAGACGGGGGGAGCAGGGAGAAGGCAGAGAGACAGCTGTCTTCCCTGGATTTCTCCATATAGAAGGCTCTTTAACACCATCCTGAGATGGCAAATGCATTTGTAGAAGTGAAATGGACAGCTGAGCTTTCCATGCTTCTATGAATCACTCTCCTAGTTTATGGGGCAGTGGCGTAATGTGGGGGGACGAGCGGGGCATGTGCAGTCTGGGGCAGTGTGGTCCACAGCACTACACACTAAAACAAACACACCATCACCGGTGGTGGTGTGTTTGCTTTAGAACTACAGCCAATAAAGAGTCAGACAGAGTCCTATTGGCTGCTGTACCTAAGGCCAATGCGAGGCTGGAGCTCACTCCAGAGTTCTGCCTTCTGACTCCCGCAGTGGGTGAAGGGTGAGACGTCATGACGTCTCTCCCATAGTGCCTATCAGGATGGGAGAAGTGGACGGTGGCAGGCTCAAGATCCGGGATTCGGGTAATTATAGTTTTGTGTTTGTTGTTGAGTCTGTCTGTCTGTGTGTTTTATATGTAAAGGGCACTACTTGGGCACTACTTGGGGCACTGTATAAGGGACACTACTGGAGGCACTGTTTAAGGGGCACTACTACTGCACTACTGGGGGCACTGTATAAGGAGAACTAATGGGGCACTGCATTAAGGGCACTGTATAAGGGGCACTACTGGGGGAACTGTATAAGGGGCACTACTGGATGCAATATTAAGGGGCACTACTACTGGAGGCATTGCATAAGGGGCACTGCTACTGGGGCATTGCATAAGGGGCACTGATGCTGGGGGCATTACATAAGGGACACTTGTACTGGGGGCATTGCATAAGGGGCACTACTACTGGGGGCATTAAGTTGCATATGGAATGGAAAGAAATGTTCCCAGAGTGACAAGAAATGGTGGTGTGTCATGTTGACACGCCCCCATTGTTCAGTGACCACGCCCCTTTTGGCACATGGCCATGCCTACTGTTGGTTTGCAGGGCCCCGTTTTTCATCTTTCCCTGGGCTCCAAAGACCCTATTTATGCCACTGATAGAGGGAAACATTCCTGACACACAACTGGGCACCATTGGAGAAATCTGAGATTTCTCTATGGTAACCCCTTCTGTGAATAGGCGGAAACAGTGAAAAGCCCTGGTATCACTGATAAATGGCTTTTCACTGCTTTATGAATAGACCCTCTACTTCCCTCTTTTAAATGTTTGTCCTGCACTTCTTTAAGTCCTTCACCATCTTTCCTTTTTAATTCCACTAAGAGCAAGGACATTCTAATGTCACTGCAGTCTTCAATGTCTACGTTCCTGTAGTAATGCTCACAAACACTTTGATGTACAAAGATATATGTGCTGGCTTGAGCCGGAATAAGACTGACATCAGACGCTCGCACAGCATAGCGGAAATGCTCTGATTGTAGACATGTGGGCTGTCATACATTCCTTGAACGTATGTTCCGTCTTCTTTACATGTGACAGCCCACAGGGGCACAATATTTGGTACACAATGAATCTAGAATTGCAAGTGCTTTGTTGTCCATAAAGGGGTACTGTGTTGTTCATAAAGGGGCTGCTGCCAAGTCCAGAGGTGCTCTTCCCCAGTGTAAAAAAAAATATTGTTTGGTGACACTGCCGGCCAGACTGCAGTTTATCATCCATGTATTTGTGACTCTGCAGGTGGTCCATCCACACTCCGCATGGGTGCTTTGTTGTCCATAAAGGGGCACTGTGTTGTTCATCAAGGGGCTGCTGCCTCATCCAGGGATGCTCTTCCCCAGTGTAAAAAAAATAACAGTTAAACAAAATTAGCATCCCACAAAAAATAAAAAACTAAATCTATTTTTCAGGGTTTTTTTGTGTGTGCTAGCTAAACTATTATTGTTTGGTGACACTGCTGGCCAGACCACAGTTTATCATCCACGTATTGTGACACTATAAGTCATAGCGTAGTGTGTTATTCTTGTTCATAAAAAATATTCTGACACTGTAAGTGGTAGTGCAGTGTTTTATTAATAAAAAATCTTGTGTGTTATTCTTTTCTTATTCATAAAAAATATTGCAACACTGCAAGTGGTAGTGCAGTGTCTTATTCTTATTCATAAAAAATCCTATGACACTGTAAGTGGTAGTGCAGTGTGTTATTCTCTTCTTATTCATACAAAATATTGTGACACTATAAGTGGTAGCACAGTGTATTATTCTTATTCATTAAAAGTCTTCTAACAATGTAAGTGGTAGTGCAGTGTGTTATTCTTTTCTTGTTCATATAAAATATTGTGAAACTGTAAGTGGTAGTGCAGTGTCTTATTGTTATTCCTAAAAAATATTGTGACACTGTAAGTGCTAGCGCAATGTTTTACTCATACTAAATCTTGTGACACTGTAAGTGATAGCTCACTGTGTTATTATTTTCTTATTCATAAAAAATATTGTGACACTGTAAGTGGTAGTGCAGTGCCTTATTCTTATTCAGAAAAATATTGTGACACTGTAAGGGATAGCGCAGTGTGTTATTCTTTCCTTATTCATAAAAAATATTGTGACACTGTAAGTCATTGATACTGCAGTGTATAATTTAAAATTGGTACAAATTGATGTGTTCTCTGTACCCCAATTCATTCATGTTTGTTGATATGGAGAATGATCAGTTGAGAGAATAGCAGGAACCACATACTAGTACTAAAGCCAATGCCCAATGGCATACAGAGATTAAGTCAGGGCATCTAAAATAAAATAACCAATCTTCTACAGTGGTAAAGAAAAAAACAAATAGCTGCAGAATGACATAAAATTGTCAATATGCCTTTCACCACTTAAAGTGGCAAGTAAAGGCGAAGGCATTGGCCTTTATTTATGACTAGTGGTTCTGCCTCTTATGATGTAGAGGATTCAAAAAAATTTAAATCGTTAAAGCACAGGAACCAACTGTGTGCTCAGAAATGTCACAAATCCATGAGGAGAGTCTAAGTGTGTCAATGGGTGCCATGTGTGAGCCTGACCTTTCCAATACTGTACTCAAAGAGGAACCTCCTTCCACCACTTGTGTATCCTCTGCAAATGTGGGGATGATCAGCACAAGTCAACATGCTAACATAAAAATTGAAGATGCTTTTATGGAAGTGCACCAGGATGAGGAGGATATTTATGTAGCTAATGCTAATAAGGATGTTGATTATAAGGATTCTGATGATGATGATGTTGATGAGGATGTTGTTTGTGTAAATCAGGCCCCAGTGGAAACAGTTGTTGCCCATGATAAGGAAAAGCCCATTGACATGCCTGGGCAGAAAATGAAAAAAATCCAATTCTTCATACAACAATTATCAAGCCATTTATACCCATTGTCATGCCAGAGAAATTAGAGGTAGGGACCCTAACCATCTAGGATCCAAGCACCTGGCATCATCACCACCAACACTTTCTTCAACAATATCCTCAATCATGATTGGAAGTAGTCCTGCATCCAATTTGATAAGGCTAACTAGGTCCTCCCCTATTCTGGATTCCTTAGAAGAATCATTGAGCGCTACACCTGCTGCTGGGAGTGGATCTTTACCCCAGAAGGGAGCCAGGAAGATTACTAGTAATAGTTCTAAAAAACAATTGACTGTTAAACAATCCTTTGCAAGGGGGAGCAAGTATGACAGAGGTCACCAAGTTGCACAGCAGATCACAGATGCCATAACATCTATGCTGGTATTAGATGTGCATCCGTTATTCACCATTAGTGCAGTGGGTTTTACACAGTTAATTGAGGTCCTCTGTCCCCGCTACCAAATCCCATCTAGGTTCCAATTCACTAGAAAAGCAATTCCCAGCCCGTGCAGGGACATTAAAGAAAACTTAATATCCTCCAAAATGCCATTGTACTCACTGTTCACTTAACCACAGATATGTGGACAAGTGAAACAGGGCAAATGCAAGATTACATGACTTTAATAGCCCACTGGGTGGGTGTAATGCCTTCAGAGGACCCAACAGCAGCAGCATCTAAGAAAAAGCAGCTTTTTAGGAGGCAGAATACTCTGTGTATAACCAGTTTCCCTAAAAGGCATACTGCTGACAACCTCTTAGAAAAACTCAGGGAACTCATTGCACAATGGCTTTCCCCACTGGGACTCTCCTCTGGATTTGTGATTTCTGACAATGCCACCAATATTGTGAGAGCATTACAGCTGGGTGAACTCCAGCACATCCCATGTTTTGCTCACACTATTAACACGGTGGTACAATTTTTTTTAAAAAATGACAGGTCCATGCAGGAGATGCTCTCCATGGCCCTCAAAATTTCTGGGCATTTTCACCATTTGGCAGGTGCATGTAAAAGATTGCAGCACCTGAAAAAAATGTTGAATTTGCCCTGTCAACAGCTGAAGCAAGAGGTAGTTACAAGGTGGAACTGCACCTTTTATATGCTTCAGCTGATGGAGGAACAGCAAAAATGCATCCAAAGCTACACAATGAAATTTGACATATGAAGAGGAGGGGAACTGTACCTTACTCAAGCTCAGTGGAAAATACTTTCCTTGTTGTGCAGAGTGCTGAAACCATTCAAAGTAGTCACTTGTGAAGTGAGTTCAGACACTGCCAGCTTGAGTCAGATAATTCCCCTCATTAGACTGCTGGAAAAGCAGCTTGGGAAACTGAAGGAGGAGCTGAAATGAAGCAATTCCGCTAAGTATGTCGGACTTGTAGACCAAGTCCTTTATTTGCTTCGCCAGAATCCAAGGGTTTCCTTATTTGCCATGTTTGAAGTTGAACTACAACATGTTTGTGCCCCCCTCTGCTGCCACTTAGCTTAGTCAGCCAGCTAGCTTGTTGGCAATTATAGGCCAAAACTGGATGAAAACAATATTGTGAGGTGTGAGGTGTTCAAAATTGACTGGAAACTAATGGAAATTAATGTTATTGAGGTTAATATTACTGTAGGAACAATAATAGGCCCAAATGATATGATTTTAGCTGTTTTTATAATTTTTTAGAAAAAAATACAGATCTAAAACCAAAACCAAAACACCAATTATGGTTTTGCCAAAACCAAATTCAGATCTAAAACACGTAGAAGATACAGATCCAAAACAGGGTGCGGTGCACATCCCTATTTATTATATATCCTTGACAAGGCTGAAAGAGATGGTGAGTCAATCTCTTCTGTTGAGTCCCAGGTGGCTTCTGAAATTGTTTTTCTAAAGGTCAGTTAATAGAACAACTCTCATTAAAGGGCAAAGCTTTAACTATATTATTAATTTGCATAGGGCTGATTGGCTTATTGGGGCCGATCTCTCAGACCTTCCTCCTAAAGCTATCGAGTTTTGGAATTTTTTTTAATGAAAATGTATTCGGCATTGAAATTATTAATGAGGTCCAATCCGGGCTACCGAAAGCAGCCCTTTCTCCAGGTGGATTGAGCAGCTTCTGTGACTACAGCAAAACTCAGAGAGGGTTTGAGGTTACCAAAAGGTTAAAATTGAGGCAGACAAGATGGGCCAAGTAGTTCTTATATGCCGTCAATTTATATGTTTGTTTCTAGGTTTCACATACAGGTCCACAGAATGCAAGACAAATCCCTCAGCTCTTGATCCAACCCAGGCAGAGGAAGGACAGTCAGTGAGTACTCTTTCCCCCATATAACTTGTCACGTTCTTTTCATAAATGGGCTCAGATTACCTCAGATGCTCGGTTGTTAAAAATTATTAAATTTGTCTTAATCTACTTTTCATTAGTTTTCTTCATCAGAAGCCCAACTTACAAAATAATTGTAGTTTATGTTTAGATGCCACATTGCAGGTGGCCTTACTTCAAGGCAAAATAGAATTTGCAGACCCTGACAGAAAGGAATGGATGAGCCACATCTTCCCTATCTTAAAAAAGAATTGTTCAGTTTATCTGGTGCTAAATGTAAAGGCTTTGAATGGTTTTCTAAAAGACTTCCAAAATGAAAAGTTTGCACGATCTTCCTTTTCTTCTTGCCAAAGACTGTTACTGCATAAAAATATATTGAAGGATGCTTTCCACTCTATTTTTACACACCCAAACCACAGATACCTGTTACAGTTCAAGTGGAGAGATCAGCTGTACCAATGTACGTGTTGCAAGTCTCGGACGGATTATGGATGCGGCCCGTATTTAGGGAGTTGGCTAGGCCTAAGCCTGAGGCGCGGAGTCTAATGTGCCGGCGGTATTCACCAGGGACCCTCGCAAGAAGGTATGGACTTGGTTGCATCCGACACACAGGTCGCGGCCCTCAGGGTAGGTTCTCTTATACAGGTGCTGGTAAACTCTGGATGAAGTGGAGAAGACATATAGCTTAGTCGACAGGCCAAGTCAGAACCAAACGGACTTAGACGGTACCAGGGAGCAGGCGTAAACAGGTTTAATGGGAATAGCAGAAGTCAAAACGAGATATCCTATGCAGTGCCAGGGGTCAGGTGAAATTAGGATCACAAACGAAGCCAAGGTCAGGAACAGGTAACAGAATATCACAGGAACGCTGGAGTATGGTAAATTAGCCTATACTCTGGCACTGGCATGCTCCCAGAGTCTTCCTTAAATAAACAGGGCTACCCCAGTCACTTCCTGTGACGTTGCTTAAGGGCTAGTGTATGGCCCTTTAAATTTACAGCAGGTCGGCACATTTGACTTTTCGCCTGTCGGAAACTTATCTCCGTATTCAATTCCAAATACTTTTTGTGTACGCAGATGGTCAATGCAATGTAATAGGCGAAAGTGTTTTGGGGATTGCAGGTGCTTTTATGACAGAGGAATTCACTTTTATTAAAACTTCACTTTAGAGACATTAAAATATGCTATCACCCATTTTCAGGTACCCCAAATTTGCCAGGACTACTTGTTTTCTCAAACAAATACTGCTTTATGCCATTTATGCCATTCTTCACCACTTGTGCAAAGACGCTAATTAGAGGCAATTTTAAGAGCTTAAGTACTCCAAACAGTTTTATTATGACTATTCGGGCACTACTACATTGATCCCCAATGTTTCTGCATCTTTTTGAGGGGTTCAGGCTAATTTCCCTGATTCTTACACTACTTTCCAACCTGTTCTGACTTTGCTGTTTTCACGTCTTTTGGAATTCAATACAGCGAATAGCGGGGATGCGCATGATTCCGCATCCAAAAGACGCTATGTAGGCGAAAAATCCGGCAGGTGGAACTTTATCGTTGACGCGAAACTAATTGAATACCACCCTAAGTGTATCTTTGGACACAGTGGCCCGTATTCAATTGCCTGACGGACTTTCTGCCGTCATCGCTTGTTTTACCTCCGGAAATGTATCGTGCTCTTACCCGCTATTCGCCCTATTCAATTGCAAAGGACGTGAGAACGCGTCCCGGTGAAACTCAAATCGGCGAAAAGTCCTGTCAGATTTGGGGAAATCAGCCTGACTCCCCCCAAAAGATGCAATGACATAGGGGATCACTATGAATACCCCCGATTAGCGCTGCTGAAGGTATTTGGGGTGCTGAAATCAGTGGCGTAACTAGGGCAGGGCGAGCGGGGTTCGTGCCCTGGGCGCCGTTGGACCGGCGGCGCGGGGGGGGCGCCGCCGGCCACGGTACCGGCCCGCCCGCCCTAGATAGCCAGTGTAGCGCCAACCGCAATGAGTGCGGTCAGCGCTACACATTTGCACAGGACCGGCGCTAGGCTTCCAGCGCCGGTCCTGTGCTGCACGCCTGAGCCCGTTCCCTCCCCCTGAGCGCTTGCCCAATAGCGCCAGGAGGCGGGCTCGGGCTGTGCATAACACACGCATCGCCGCCAGCGCTGGCGGCGATGCGTGTGTTAAACAGCAGCCAATGAGAGTCAGATAGACTCTCATTGACTGCTGCAGCACCCACTGCAAGAGCCGGACTTCCGTCCGGCTCCTGCAGTAGGTAATGGGACTGACGTCATGACGTCATGACGTCAGTCCCATAATGCTGAGCGCGCCAGCCCGGGTGGACTGGAGGGCGGGAGCGCCATCGGCATCGCGGACAGGAGCAGCGTGGAATCAGGTAAGTATATTTTTATATATATTTATTTATTTTTAAACCTTACCTATCTGCACAACGGGGGAGGGGTTGGCTACTACTGGGGGGGACATCTACTGGGGGGGACATCTACTGGGGGTGCCATTGGGAGGACCTCTACTGGGGGGGCTACTCTACTGGGGACTACTACTTGGGGGGGTCACTACTGGGAGTCTGCATCAGGGGGACCACTACTGGGGGCACTGCATGGGAGGGGGGACACTACTGCTGGGGGCACTATATAAGGGGCTTACTGCTAGGGGCACTGCGGGGACCACTACAGGGGGCACTAGATAGGGGGGATCACTACAGGGTGCCTGCATAAGGGGACCACTACTGGGAAAACTGCATGGGGGGGACTACTGCTGGGGGCACTATATAAAAGGGCACTGCATAAGGGGATACCGCTACTGGGCGCACTGCATTGTGGGGACTGCTACTGGGGGCACTGCATAAGGGGGAACACTACGTGGGGCACTGCATTTGGGGGGGCCACTACTGTAGGTACTGAGTAAGGGGACCTAATTGGGGGCTGTATAAGAGTGACCACTACTGGGGATACTGTATAAGGGGCACTACTATGGGCCTGCATGAGAGGGACCACAACTGCATACTGGGGGTACTACTGGGGTTAAGGTGCATATGGATAGGAATGTTCAGTTTGAAAATAAAGGGGTGTGTCATGTTGACACGCCCCATTTTTAAGTGACCACGACCATTTTATGACGCGCGCGCACATGGGGGTGGGGAGGCTCCCTTTTCAAATTTGCCCTGGGCTCCAAATACCCTAGTCACGCCACTGGCTGAAATGCTCTCAATTGCTGCTAATTAGCGTCTTTGCACAAGTGGTGAAGAATAGAATTTAGCAGTGTTTTTTGCTAAAATAAGTAGTCCCTGCAAATTTGGGGTACATGAAAATGGGTGCAAGCATGGTTAAAAATCACTAAAGTGATGTTTTCAAAAACATAAAAAACGCACCAGCCACAAGCACCTGCAATCTAAAAAAACACCTGGGGCATACTCGGGGGTCTCCCTGGAGTCTATTTTGCTAGTTGTTAACTTTGTCCCCCAAATTTGATTTTTTTTTTCCCCCCCCAAAATGACAGTACTCTTTTGGGGTGTTCTAAAGTATTTTTCTAACTTTTTTTGGTGCAGTTCACCTTTTGGAGGACTGTCCCAAAGCTGCAGGGGTGTTTACGCAACTTTACACCCCAAACACCCAATTCTGCACTTTTTTCCGCCTCCTTTCAGAGGCAAATCTTTTCCGCTGGTTACAAGGCGCAGACTTTTCGTACAAGCGGAATTGAATATGGGGAAAAGTTCTTGCCTAGCGAAATTATGTCACCGGCAAGCACTTTTCGCCGATCTCGGCTTTTCGCCGGCATTTGAATACGGCCCAGTGTCTCTTTGGGAAGCAGTCGGGAAGCCAACAGACGTATTCCTGACCGTCGGCTTCCCAACTGTCTAATACCGGCAAGGCACTAATGACAGGCATCGAAATCCCGACACCTGTCATTAGACTTACGCCGGGAGCCCGACACCTGGCTTACCGATCAAAGGTAAGCCAGGAGCTAGGCATGGACAGCCGCAGGGGGAAGGGTTAGGTTAGGGGCTCCAGTGGGGACTTAGGGTTAGGCACCCCCCTGGGAGTTTAGGTTTAGGCTAGGGGAAGGGGAGTTAGGGTTAGGCACCCCCGGGGGGAGGTTAGGGTTAGGCACCCCCCTGAGGGACTTAGGTTCAGGCTGCAGGGAAGGGGGGGTTAGGTTTAGGCACTTGGGGGGAGGTTAGGGTTAGGCACCACTAAGGGAGGGTTAGGGTTAGGGGGTAGAATTTCAAGACTTGAAAAAGTCTCTGGAATAGAGAGACGAAGCGCATTGACGTTAAGTCCACTTACTGCATTCCATACATCTGTTCCCTCAGAGAGATTCCCGAACCGACCGTGGAGATACAGATAGCGGAGACATTGGTCTCACAGAGCGCTACCACTCAGTTCTTGACAGCGACAGCAGAGACATTGGTCCCACAGAGCGCTACCACTCAGCTCCTGACAGCGGTAAGACACACTCTCTCCTTCACATCCACATGGAGAGAGGGAAACCATCTGTCTGCCGTTCAATCAGCATCTGTGCCGGCGGACATACTCTCCCACGGGGAGACTCCCTAATACAATAGAAGTCTCAAACCCCAACTGGTTTTACAAGAGTCAGTCATTACGCTGGGACGCCAGCATGGCTCATTGCCACTCTATCTATACACAGGTTTAAAACAACCATTCCAGTTGTTTAGTATGGATGTCAGAATGCAGTATTTATAAACAGTATGTACTAAGACATATCCAGCACAATTCTATCCAATTGATATGATCTGATTGAATTGATTTGCCACATTTCAACTGTTTCACATTTGTTCAATAAGAGGATTTATTTTTTGCCACAAACTATCATTTTTTGGCTACAATTTTTATTTATTTATTTTTCTATTTATATACCAAGTCTTCTACCTAGGCCAATTCATCCTAGATATTCAGAAACTTGGGATATTGATCAATTGTGTCATATATAGCTACCTTAAATGCATCAGTGAGTTTGCAATTGAGCTATCAGAAGCTTGTCTCCTTATTGGCTCTATCCTGTGCAGCTTGGAGGGGTAGAACTCACTTGGTTAACTCAGATGCCACAAATAGGGGTCTGGCTTCTCATTACTTTGTCCAGCAGTGTCACCTTACTGCCAAATGTGTTCCTGCTAGCCACCTATGGCATCCCTGAGACCTGTGGTCACTCATCTGTATACATGGCTGGCATCAGACTCCTGGTGAGTATCGCAGTTCCAAAGCATGTGCACCACCATCTTGGATTTGATCACAAGTTCCGCTCTGCTAATGATATTCTAGCAATTTCAGTAACATGTTCCACCCAGCATATTTGCCATGATTCAAAATTAACTTCCTTTACAAGTTTCTACTGTTTCAATTCACAGTACTTATAAATTCATGATTTTTGGTTCATACCAATTTATTTTCCTTAGGGAATGTACTCAATGCTTTATTGGCAATTGTGTCCTCTTCATCAATAAATTTACTTGTCTGCAACTTTTAAATACAGTATCTCTTATTTGTCTTCGTCCAGTTTGGGAATTCAATAGTTTTTTGTGTGCCCATTAGTGATGGGCACCTAATGGAGGAATTCAGTTGTTGCTCCAACAGTGCCTTGGGCACCCAGATTTTTTCTATACCCTCTTGAGGTGGCAAGCAGAAATCTGCAAAAAGTTTGGTTTTTGTGTGCCTCAAATTATCAGGACTCTGCATGGGTTTACAGACATGATATGTGTGTAAAGTAATGGGTGCTCAAAACAATTATAAATCTTCCCTAATCTTCCTGAACTTTAGATGGGCATAAAAAAGATGGGCATAAAAAAAAAGAACGATTGAGTTTCCCCCATAGGGCCGTATTCAATTAGAGGCAAAAAAAGTGCCATTTGGCGAAAGGTTTCTGTGAATTCGGACATTCTACCTGTTTTTAAAGTATCTCCATATTAAATTCCAGGACGATTTCGTGTAAGCGGAAAGTCAATGCATTGTAATAGGCGGAAAAGTATCTCATGAATAGCAGGAGATAAAAAATGCAAAATGTGGGGTAATGACTCAGAACCCTTGGGACAGCCCCCCAAAGGACAAATCAAACAAAAAATTATAAAAAATTACCTCAGAACACCCCAAAAGAGTACTTTTGTTTAGGAGGGCAAAAAAGTAAAAAGTGGGGGGACAACTATAAAAACTAGCGAAATGGACATCTTGGGGTGCAGTAAGGAGGGGCCAAGTGTTTTTGGGATTGCAGGTGCATGTATGAGGGTGGATTTTCACTTTTTTTTAAAAAAAGTTCACTTTAGAGACCTAAAAATATGCTTGCACTCATTTTCAAGTACCCCAAATTTGACTGGACTACTTTTTTTTTTACAAAAAAATACTGCTTTATGCCATTCTTTACCACTTTTACAAAGATGCTAATAAGATACAATTTAAACTACTTAAGTACCCCAAACACTTTTATTAGGGCTATTAGTACATATGTACATTGATTCCCTATGTTAGTGCATCTCTTTTTGGGGTACAGACTGATTTCCCCACTTCTGACAGTACTTTCCGCCTGTTACATATTCGCCGATTTCCGTTTTTGTGTGTGTAGGAATTGAGTAGGGTGAAATGCTGGGACGCGCACGAAAAGTTTACGCCTCTGAAACAGGCAAAGGAGGCGGAAAGTCAGACAGGCAAAACTTTGATGACTTTTCACCTCTAATTGAATACAGGCCATTGTGTTTATAGGGCATGTGTCTCCTTCTTTCTCTTTATTTGTTAAGGGATCAGGACAGCGGTGTAACTAGAACTTTGCGGGTCCCATAGCAATATTTTTAAAAAGTCCCCCATTCACGTTATGCCACAGTTGTACTCTTAAAAAATGTTATGCCACACAATTGTAGTGCCCCTTATAACACATTATGCCATGCAGTAGTAGTGCCCTTATATATTATGTCCCACAGTAGTAATGCCCCTTATACATTATGCCCCACTGTAATGCCCCTTACACATTATCCCACACACAGTAATGCCCCGTATAACACATTATACCCCACAGTAATGCCACACACAGTATTGCCCTTTACCAAGGCAATTATGCCACCCCTACCTCCCTCCAGCAACTCTCCCTGTGTCCCTCTGGGAGCATCAGAATTTGGTGCTGGGCCGTCAGCACCTGTATGCAGCCACAGCCATGGGGAAACAGCGCCGATGTAATTTTTAATTAGGCACCAGTCACAAGCCAATCGAAACTCGTGGACCAGCGAGCTCCTATTGGCTCACGACCGGTGCCTGATTAATAATGACATCAGCACTGTTCCTCAAGAGCTGTGGTGGCTGTATGCGCCAAAAAAGTAAAAATAAAAACTTGGTAGGGTGCAGGGGGTTGCTTGCTGGGTTGGCGGGCCCCCTAAGCTGCTGGGCCCCGTAGCAAGCGCACCCCTTGCACCCTCTACAGTTACGGCACTGGATCAGGATTGTCACCAGTAAGCTTATGAAAATCTGCATGGCTTTGCTGTTTGGTCAGCAGGGAAGTGATTCAAATATTCACTTTCCCTGCCTGCGGCGGACCATCGGGAGGCTTGCTTTCTATGGGCCTGATTCACTATGGATCGCTATTCTGCTTATACAAATGCAACACAGTTGCTAATATCAGCGGGGCGATTTAAATGTTTGCATTCACATTGCAATTGCATCCTGACATAAGGACGCCCACTTCCCCTTACTCACATCAGTATACTATGGAAACATAGCGCAACCGTCGGTAACATCGAGTAACATCGGACCCATATGCATACTTGCACAATCCCTGACCTTATTCAAAAATTGCTACCAGCCACCAACGCTATCAGTACTATGGCTACTTTTTGCCTTGCAGTGGATAATTTATATACACCCCTGCAACGGCATTGCAACGCACTGGAATGCCTGCGTCCGCCCAACCACCACCCCTCACCACCCACAAACGGCACTTCCTGTCAATCACTCTGCTCTGGGTCTGCGTAGCCTCAGCGATCGCAGTTCCCATCACAATTGCAAGTTTGTGCACGCACACTGCGATGCACACGAAGAGTACAAACATTAACCAACTGCGTGCGTATTAGCATCTGCGTCCCTTGCTAAATCAGGCCCTATATCCACCTGCTATTGTTGCGGTGCTATACTATTCCCTAGAACAAATAAAGTTTGCAGATCATAGATTCCTGCAAACTACAGTTTTTGTTTTGCATCCATATAGGGAATTTATATTTCTATGTAGCTGGTACGTATTCAATTAGAAGCAAAAAGTCAGTTTTGGTGATAATTTTTCCCTGATGACGTCATTTTCGCCGATTTCATTTATCCCTGTATTCAATTTGGCCGACTTTTCACCGCTGTGAAAAGTCAATGCAACAGACCTGGCGAAAAAGAAATTGGTGGCAAGAAAAAGTGCAGAATTGGGGTTTTGGGGTGCAGACTTAAAAAAACCACCCTGCACCCATTGGAGAGTGCCCTAAAGGTAATCTGTGTCAATAAAAAATTTAAAAGTACCTTAGGACACCCCAAAAAAATACTTTTGTTTTGGGGGCAAAAAAAAACAAAGTTGGGGGACAAACTTAAAAAGTAGCGAAAGAGACTCCAGGGGGGTCCCCAAGTATGCCCCTGGGTTTTTTTTTATTGCAGTTGTTGCAGCAGGTGTATTTTTGGTGTTTTTTAAAACTTCACATTAGCAACTTCAAAATATGCTAGTACCCATATTCATGTACCCCAAATTTGATGGGACTACTTATTTTATAAAGAAAAAACCCTCCTAAATGCTATTCTTCACCACCTTCTTAAAAATGCAAAACAGCACCTATTGAGACCGTTTAAAGACCCCACATACAGTGGCAAACGCAGGATTTCTGGAGGGGGGTTTCCAAATGCTTGATTTTAGAGCGAGTGTGGCCAGTCCATGAAGAGGGTGTAATTAGCACTTAACCAGCTTTAATATGCATCATACAAAGTATATTGTGTGTCATAATTCCAGCATATAGAGGGCCAGCAATCACAGTAAGCCATTAAATGTGGCAGTAGGGCCATCCTGCCTGAGCTGAATGCTTTTATTTTAGATGTGGGCACCATTCCAGAGCATTAGAGCAAGTCAAGGAGTCTGGGAGCAGAAGAATAACCTAGAGCTGCCCTGGACATATATGTACATATTGGGCTCTATAGCAGCACATCCCTAACAGTGCATGTTTTCCAGATCTCCTAGTTGATGCACAGGTTATTTATTACTAGCTGATACATGTTAAAAGATCCACAGGTAGTGCTAATTATTTCATTTGTGATACTGAGAATAGCATGCAGCACTTGTAAAATTCTATTATACAGTATTACTATTTCTATTGTGGTCATGGTGTGGGCTGGGAAGGGGTGTTTCCAGGCAGACAAAAAAAAACCTTGCGTTTGCCTATGACATACCTTTAGCAGGGCTATTCGTGGGTACACATAGTGATCTCCCATGTCAGTGCATCTTTTGGGGGGTGACAGGCTGATTTCCCCAAAACTGACAGAACTTTTCGCCGATTTCACTTTCGCTGACTCCCGTTTTCGTCGATTTCAAATTGAATACGGGGATAAGCCGGGACGAGTGCAATACTTTTTCGCACCCAAAACCAGCGATGACAGCGAAAGGTCTGGCAACTGACTTTTCGTTCCAAATTGAATACGGGCCTTAGTGTCATACCTCTCATACCTCTCATAATGCAGAAATCTCTATGTGCAAAAAAGGGGGCATGGCCTCGCTGACCATTTTGGATGTGTGCCATGTGTCACTCACCAATTTTTCGTCATGCTGGGAGCAAGCCCAGCACTCTAGCAGCTGCTGGTCTGCCCCTAGCCTCCTCCCAGTACTAAATGGACACTGCCTGCATGTATACAAAGTCCATTCACCACTGCTATGCTATACAGAACAGCAGTACAGAGTGTCCCTCCAACCTCCTGACTGCTCGCGGGACACTGCAGCCTGGGACAACTTGACAGTCCCGCTGAAATCGGGATGGTTGGGTGTGTAAGGCATGTAATGTGGTATTAACTGAGTGCAGGCTTTTTTTCTGCGTTTGTATTCATCTTACACTTGCCTGTCCCTCTCCTGATGTAAAGGAATAGGAGTCTGCAATACATATACATACAGATGCACTTTTTATGTTCATGCTCAATACAAAAATGGTTATCACACAAGTATTTCTAACTCTAAATACAGTAAAACAACATTTTAATCCCAAATGTAAATGAACCCTGGTAATGCTTTGCTCTCTTATCCATCCCTGGACTATTACAAGGTAATTAATTTATTAAAATGTCTGTAGGAAAAACATGCTCTTCACCAATTGGCATCTGCACACTTGAGCTGGGTACACACTAGACTATATGTCGTTATATCCGGCGGATCAGACAACATATTGTCCACATGGGCCAGTGTGTACTGGCTACTGTATGTCACTGACAAAGCGCACTCTCGCACGTCGTCAGCGACATCGTCCGTCGGACCTGCATGCAGGTCCGACAGGTAATATCATCAGCAGGGGACTTGCTGCCGAATGCAGCATGGCCCCCGCTGTCACTCTGTCGATCCCGGCATCATCCAGTGTGTACGCACTTGTCGCTAACGAGGTGTCGCTAACGAGGTCAGTACACATTAGGCCCCATTTAACAACGATACATAACTACTTTAGCATGCGCTAATGGGGTTATGTCATCCTTTCAATATTTAACAAACAGCGGTAATCTGAGATTACTGCTGTTTGTTACTGCATCGCTCACGCCATCTTTAGATGCAGTCCCCATTGTCAGCAATGAAGACCAGGCATCAGCCCTTCTGGCTTCAGTGAAGCCTTTCAGGCACTATCGGGTTAAACAGTCATGCACATCCGCAGACTGACAGTTGCTGGCAGGATTAGGCTGCTAGCAGGTGAGTGGAGGACCCTTCCGATGATGAGGACGTCACTGGACCTCACCAGAGGGGTAAGTAATGATGAATACCAGTGTTATATTCGTTTGTATCACTGCGGGCCCTTAAATGGAGCCCTTACTTTATAAGATGTGTATATGTTGTCTTGCCAAGTACTCTATTTTCCATGAGTGAAGCATATGGTGTGTACTTTCACCAGGTATGTTACAATTAAATATCTTAAATTAAGTCCATGTCCAGCAAAGCAGACTTTCACTGAGATTGGATAGATATACACCAAAATCTAGATTACAATGTAAAGGGGCAATGGTATCGAGCCCTAGCATGGATTTATATTATAGGAGGGGTTATGCCTTTAGTAGATCTTCAGGAGCTTCACTATATCTTTATATACTGTAGGTCAGACACAGGAATGGGAATAACCAACCTTCTCTATGCTACTTACAATAATTATAATATAATAATAATAATAATAATAATAATAATAATAATAATAATAATAATAATAATAATAATAATAATAATAATAATAATAATAATAATAATTTCACCTTCTTTTGGATTTGTCTCAATAACATTCTTCTATAATAATTTAGCAATTGGAGTACCATCTATTTGTCTCAATTTGTATATTTTTGGGGGATACTCTAGTTTCAATATATATGAAAAAAAAAAAACACATTTGTTTCCATGTAACCATGCAGTAGTTCTGTCCTGCACAACTCTGCTCCTTGGTGCAATCAGTGTATTCTACTTATCCCAGCTGGATCATCAAAAAAATAGCTTTACTTATATTTCCTGTGGGATCCATATTATTAAACATGGCAAAAATGAGTGTTTTGTACTGTGGGAGAACATGCTTTAATGATTTTGACTTAGCAGTAGAATCAAATTGTCTGAAAACAGGATTCTCTCTATCTATCAGACTTGTGTAGTGTAATCCATCTTTGGCTGGTGACAGACTCATGTTCTCTTACTTATTGTATAAGTACCCTGATGGACCATCCTAGTAACACATCCATCTGCTCTGAGGTACTTGTATATGCCACAGAAAGGTTGTCACAAGAGATCAAACAGACAATAATTACAAGCATACTACTTACTACATAAACTACTCAGGTGTAATCTAACCCAAGGTCTGTAACAATACTGCCTATCCCAAATCAATAAGTATTTTCTTGTTTCTTACTTTGTTTTGCAGCAACTGACATCCCTATTCTGTAAATAATACATGTGGTCCTCCCCCATTACTTTGCCTAATGACTTTGGATATGTATCATTATTAATTATGAAGTGTGTGGGCCTACTTTGAGTTCTCTATTACAAGGTACAATTTCCACATCTGAACCTCAATCAGACCATAAGTCAGAAAGTAAACCATTCCATTTATCTTGTTATTTTACCATCCGTGTTTTGCTGTATGTACCTGCTGGCTTGTTTTATTAACTTTAACTCCTTAATTTACAAAGTTTGCTTCTACAATAATATCACTGTACTTACTGTACGTACTAGCAGCCTTTCTGAAAACAATAATTTTAACATGTTTATTAGTATATCTTTTACCTGCATATGGGTTTGGTACTTATACCCCACTAATGTGGTGGAAGACCATGGTCAGAACTATCGATCAAGGGAAAAACCACATTCATTCTTTTTCCTCCTTAGTAGAGATGAGCGGGTCCGGTTCTCAGAGATCCGGACCCACCCGATTTACACGATCCGGGCCGGGATCCTAGTCCGGCTCTGGTATTCACACCTGACTCAGATCCCAAAATGAGGAAAAACGTCATCCTACCGCTGTCAGATTCTCGCAGGTTTTGGATATTATAAAGGTACCCGGTCATCGGCACCATTTCACTCTGGCTTTGGAGAGTGTAGTGAGCAGAAGGGTGCTGTGTCCATCCAAGGGCTGCTGTGTTTGTCCAGGGTAGCGGCTGCTGTGTCCATACAGGGGCAGTGGCTGCTGTTTCCATACAGGGGCTGCTGTGTCTATCCAGGGCAGAAGCTGCTGTGTCCATCAAGAGGTTGATGTGTCCATCCAGGGGCAGTGGCTGCTGTGTCCATCCACGGGTTTCTGTGTCCATCCAGGGGCAGAGGCTGCTGCGTCCATCCAGGGGCTTCTGTGTCCATCCAGGTTAGGGGCTACTGTGTTCATCCATGGGTTTCTGTGTCCATCAAGGGGTGCTCTGTCTGTCCAAGAGTGCCCAGTGTAAAAAAAAATAAACACTAATAATATAATCTAAAAAATATATAATTTTTTGTGCTGTACCCTAGTGTACTATATTATGTTATTTTTTTTACTGTCAGACCGCAATGTAAAATTCATACATGTATTGTGAGTTGTGACACTGAAAGTGGAAATGCAGTGTAATATACATGTATTGTGACACTGTAAGTGGTAGCGCAGTGTATTATTCAGAAAAAATATTGTGACACTGAGTGGTAGCGCAGTGTAATCATAAAAAATAGTGACACTGTAAGTAGTAACAGTGTATTATTTGTAAAAAATATTGTGATGCTGTAAGTGGTAGCGCAGTGTATTCATAAAAATATTGTGACACTGTAAGTGGTAGCGCAATGTATTCTGATTCATAAAAATTATTGTGACACTGTAAGTGGTAGCACAGGGTATTATTCATAAAAAATATTGTGATGCTGTAAGGGATAGAGAAGAGTATTTTTCATAAAAATATTGTGACACTATAAGTGGTAAGCAGTGCATTATGCATAAAAAATATTATGACACTGTTAGGGATAGCGCAGTGTATTATTCATAAAATATATTGTGACACTGTATGTGGTAGCACAGTGTGTTCATAAACAAAATTGTGACACTGTAAGTAGTGACATAGTGTATTATTCATAAAAAATATTGAGATACTGTAAGTGGTAGCGCAGTGTATTCATAAAAATATTGTGACACTGTAAGTGGTAGCGCAGTGTACTCATAAATATATTGTGACACTGTAAGTGGTAGTGCAGGCTATTATTCATCAAAAATATTGTGATGCTGTATGAGATAGAACAGCGGATTATTCAGAAAAAATATTGTGACACTGTAAGTGGTAGCACAGTGCATTATTCATAAAAAAATGGTGACACTGCTAGGGATAGCACAGTGTATTATTAAAAAAAAATATTGTGACACTGACAGTTGTAGCGCAGTATGTTATTCATAAAAAATATTGTTACACTGTAGGTAATTGATACTGAAGTGTAGTGTTTAATATTGGTACAAATTGACGTGTGCTGTACCCAACTTCATTCGTGTTTGTTGATATGGAAAACTATCAGTTGAGATGAGAGCAGGACCACATACTAGTGCTGGAGCTGCTGAAAGTGCCACCAGTCATGATGATACTAGTCTCTCTATGTCATCTACTAAAGCTGATGCCTAAGGGCAAGTTAGCTGCAGATAGACATAGAATTGGCAATATGCCTTTCACCACATGAAGTGGCAAGTAAAGGCGAAGGCATTGGCCTTTATTTATGACTGGTGGTTCTGCCTCTTATGATGATGTACACATATCTCTGTAGACATTTTTAAAAAAATTAAAATCGTTAAGGCACAGGAACCAAAAATGCACTCAGAAATGTCACCAATCCCTGAGGAGAGTCTAAGTGTGTTGGCGGGTGCCATGTGTGAGCCTGACCTTTCCAAAACTGTAGTCAAAGAGGAGCCTCCTTCCACCACTTGTGCATCCTCTGCAAATGTGGGGAGGAGCAACACAAGTCAACATGCTGACAGAAATCGAGGATGTTTCTATGGTAGTGCACCAGGATGAGGAGGATATTTGTGTAGCTGCTGCTAATAAGGATGCTGATGATGAGGATGTTGTTGATGAGGGTGTTTGTGTAAATCAGGCCCCGGTGGGAACAGTCATTGCCCCTGATAAGGAAAAGCCCATTCTCATACCTGGGCATAAAACAAAAAAAATCCACTTCTTATGTGTGGAATCATTTCTACCCAAATCCAGAAAACAATTGTCAAGCCATCTATAATCATTGTCATGCCAGAGTAAGTAGAGGTAGAGACCTTAACCATCTAGGAACCTCCCCCCTGTTATGTCATCTACAGCGCATCCATCCAAAGTGTTTTTGCAAAATTCAGAAACTTTGGCTAAATAAGTAACAACAAACAGTCCAGGGTCAGCTAGCTCCCTTCTCTCTGCTAATTTCAAGCACCTGGCATCCTAACCACCAACACCTTCATCAACAATATCCTTAATCATGATCAGAACTAGGATTCCTCAGAAGAATCTTTGAGTGCTATGCCTGCTGCTGCTGGGAGTGGATCTTCATCCCAGTAGAGGACCAGGAAGACTACTAGTAGTAGTTCAAAAAACAATTGACTGTTAAACAATCCTTTGCAAGGGGGAGCAAGTATGACAGCAGTCACCCTGT
This sequence comes from Taudactylus pleione, assembly GCA_031769625.1. Taxonomy (NCBI): domain Eukaryota; kingdom Metazoa; phylum Chordata; class Amphibia; order Anura; family Myobatrachidae; genus Taudactylus; species Taudactylus pleione. The sequence continues at coordinate 28,244,735 of JAUIMM010000092.1, read as the reverse complement.
TGCACAGCAGATCACTGACACCATAACATCTATGCTGGTATTAGATGTGCATCCAATATCAGCCATTAGTACAGTGGGTTTAGACAGTTAATTGAGGTCCTGTGCCCCTGCTACCAAATCCCATCTAGATTCTACATCACTAGAAAAGCAATTCTCAGCCTGTACAGGGACTTTAAAAAAAAACTAGTGTCCTGCAAAATGCCATTGTACCCACTATCCACTTACCCACAGATATGTGGATAAGTCAAACAGGACAAACACAAGATTACATGACTGTAACAGCCCACTGGGTGGGTGTATTAGCTTCAGTGCCACCAACAGCAGCAGCAGCATCTAAGAAATATCAGCTCATTCAAAGGCAGGCTACTCTGTGTATCACCAGTTTCACTAAGAGGCATACTGCTGAGAACCTCTCAGGGAAGTAATTGCAAAACGGCTTACCCTGCTAGGACTCTCCTCGAGATTTGTGATTTCTAACTGCCACCATTATTGTGAGAGCATATGTTGTGACTTTCTTCCCAGTGGACACAGATCTGAAGAGCTGTTGGTAAGGAAATTGTCAGTTCAAGTGGCACATGATGCAGTGATGGCTCCTCCTTCAGTTTCTACAGCAAGGGAGATTGCCAGGAAAAAACTAAACTTTTCCAAAAAAAAGACCCATTGGTGATGCAGATTAGTCAACACAATCAAGTTTTGACATCTGGTTGGGTCTAAAAGAATTGCCTACAATTAATGAGACCTCTACCGTGACTCCATCTGATATGGTCACCATTCAAAGAATGGTTGAGGACTATTTTAATAATAGCATCCAACTTGGCATGTCAGACAGTCTGTTTCACTACTGAAAAGAAAAAAAGGCAATTTGGAGGCCCTTGCACAAATTGGCTTTGCTTTACTTGTGCTGCCCACCCTCCAGTGTGTACTCAGAAAGAGTTTTCAGCACAGCCGGGAACCTTGTCAGCGATCGGCGTAGGAGGCTACTTCCTCAAAATGTAGAAAAGATGATGTTCATCAAAATGAACTACAAATTTCATGAGAAAGAACTTTACCGCCAATTACATCTAAAAATTGCAGAGGCACCTAAGGTTGTAATGGTGGATTCCAGTGGGGACGAATTAATATTGTGTGAAGATGATGTACACACTGATGATGGTGAGGAATCGGATGATGATGGCGACACCATCTTGCCTCTGTAAAGCCAGTTTATGTACAGAGAGATTATTGCCAGCAATGTCAGCTGCCTGTTGGTAGCTTGTTTTGTGGGGGCCCAAACAAACCAATTGCTTCAGCCACAATTGGCAGTCCCTGTCATTGAAGTGATTGGTTTGTTAAACTGTGCATGTCCTGTTTACTATATACAACATAAGGGTGGGTGGAAGGGCCCAAGGACAATTCCATATTGCACCTCTTTTCTTTGCATTATGTGCTGTTTGGGGCATTGCTGCCTGAGTTTATGAAACTGCCATCCTGTTTGCCACTGCTGAGTTGCAAAAGTGTAATAGATGTCCTATATTTTTTTAAACTGCTGTGCTTTTGTGCCACTGCTCTGACACTTACTTTTTTTATAGATTCATACTGTATTTATTTCAACTAATTTTCAACTGCAGTGCCACTCTGGGCCATGTTGGAAGATAAACTGCCACATTTTAGTGCTGCCCACTGCTGTCGCTTAGGTTAGTGAGTCAGCTAGCTAGCTAGCTCGATGCAACCTTTTGGCCTAAACTGGATGAAATCAAAATTGTGAGCTGTGAGGTGGTCAAAATTGACTGAAAATTACTGGAAATAAATGTTATTGAGGTTAACAATACTGTAGGAACAAAAATAGGCCCAAGTTATGTGATTTTAGCTGTTTTTATGAATTTTTTTGAAAAGGTGCGATTTTGGCAAAACCAAATCCAGTTTCAAAACACAAGGAGATACAGATCCAAAACCAAAACACGGGGGTCGGCGCACATCCCTAATTTGTAACAATATTAAATATTACACTGTGGCATCAATGACCTACAGTGTCACAATATTTTTATGAATACACTGCGCTACCACAGTGTCTCAATATTTTTATGAATAATACACTGTTACCACTTACAGTGTCACAATATTTTTTATGAATAATACACTGTGCTACCACTTAGTGTCACAATACGTGTTGAATATTACACTGCATTTCCACTTAGTGTCACAATCATTTTTATGAATACACTGCACTATCCCTTACAGTATCACAATATTTTTTATGAATATATTACACTGCGGTACCACTTACAGTGTCACAAAAATGTTTATGAATTAAACACTGTACTACTACTTAGTGTCACAATATTTTTTAGAATACACTGCGCTACCACATAAAGTGTCACAACATTTTTATGAATACACTGCACTACCACTTAGGCCCTCATTCAGAGCCGTACGCTCTGAGCAGAGCGCACGCTCTGAATGAGGGCCGCCCTCCATAATTATGGAGCGTCCTCCTGGACTCTCGTATAGCTGTGGGTCACCACCCACAGCCTATACGAGCGTGCAGTTTGATGGCCGCAATGGTCATGACCATCGCGACCATCGCCACTGCGAGCCGGAGCCTGCGGTTGAGGTTTTCAACCGCAAGGCCCGGAGTGATTTTGGCTCTATCAGAGCCAAAATCACTCCCACTGACATCACTAGTGATGTCAGTGGGCCGGCTTCTGACGGTAGGCGTTCCCTTGGGAACGCCCCTGTCAGGGAGGCACGCCCCCGGCATGCCCACCAAAGGGGGCGTGCTGTCAATCAACATCGACAGCACGCCCCCTTTGATCAGACACAACGAGCGAAGGAAAGTCCTTCGCTCGTCGCGTCTGGCGCATGCGCACGACGGAGCTCCCTCCGTCGTGCACATGCTCAGTGCAGACCATCGACCCACTTGCGAGCGGACAGCCGCTCACAAGTGGGTCTGAATCAGGCCCTTAGTGTCTCAATATTTTTTATGAATAATATACTCTGTTACCACTTACAGTGCCACAATATTTTCTATGAATAATACACTGCGCTACCACTTACAGTGTCACAATACATGTTGAATATTACACTGCATTTCCACTTACAGTGTCACAATATTTTTTATGAATACACTGCGCTATCCCATACAGTGTCACAATATTTTTTATGAATATATTACACTGAGCTACCACTTACAGCATAACAATATTTTTTATGAATAAAACACTGCGCTACCACTTACAGTTTCACAATATTTTTTCTGAATACACTGCATTACCACTTACAGTGGGCCTGATTCAGCAAGCAACACAAAGGAGAGAACGCATGCATTTTGCCGATGTTTTTGTACTGCACATGCATATGCATCGCACTGCATGTGCACGAACAAGCTGGTGCGAACGGGTAAGCGTTCGCAGACTACACGCAGCTTGCATGCAGACCCCTTCCATTATTGATTGACAGGAAGTGTGGACGCAGTGATGAAACTCTGTGCACACAGGAAGTTGCCAAGATCCTGTACGAGGTCTGGTCAACCAAATATAGTCGATAGTTCTTAATGTTACCAATGTTTACGCTATCTTGCATACTGATCAGCCTTTGAGTAAAGGGAGATGGGCAGATTAATATAGGGCTGGACGTCTGCATCTTGTGCTGCTGTCTCCATGCGTATGCATTGATTAGCATATTCTCGCAGTGGACGGCTGCATGTATTCTCTCCTTTGCGTTCCTTGGTGAATCAGGCCCTCAGTCATAATCATTATTTTAATATTGTTTAAGGAGGCGTGGCTCAGTAAGAGTAACATTTCTAAAAGTGTCAGTATTGGAGGAAACAGGAGGCTGTTTGCTGTCCTCTTCTTATTCACAACATAGAAAAAAGAGAAACCAGATGCACCATACAAGCATATAATAATTATGCATAATATGCAAGGTTTTTGGCATAAATTTGGCCAATGTTATAAGCTTATTCACTATCATCAAGGTAACCTCATCGGGTAAATCCCTAACACTATGGGGGTTCATGTCTGGGGCATGGGGCACCCCCATACCACCCCAGCCAAACCACCCCAGGGCATCACACAAAATAAAATAAAAAATAGCAGTGAAGTGTTAGGTAAGTGAGAGTGGTTGCTTAGTGTTGAAAGTGTTAAAAAATTAAAAATAAATGTGTGAAAATGTAACATAAACAAAAAACAAACATAGCGTGATATAAAGTGTTAAAAATAAGTTTTAAGTGGTGATGCCCCAAAGAAGTCCATCCAGAACAGTTCAAGGTGCCCCATTCCTCTTCTTATTCACATCATAGTACACAGGTACAATACATTAAAGTTAGCACAGTTGGTTATAAATAAATTGTACCTACTAGGAAGGGCCGGTGCAAGGTTTCCCAATGCTCTAGGCAAAACTTCAGCCTATTGTTAAGTATCAGTAAGTGTAATGGTGCAGTAAAAAGTATATTATATACTGTCTACAGCGCCATTACCCTTACTGTCACACATACACACAACATACATTGCTTGTTACACACATCAAACATTGCTTGTTATTTGCGAGCGCTCACTCTGAATCAGGGCGGATTTTTAAAATAAAAAATCTGTCTCCAGGCCGCTCGCATAGCTGTGGGTGACCACCCACAGCTTTTGCGAGCGGCCTGGCGGTGGTCGCGATTATCGCGACCATCAGGCTTGCGACGAGACCCTTGTGGTCTTGGTTCCCGCAAGCCTGAGTGAACTTCCTGCTCTAATAGAGCAGGAAGTTCACTACTGACATCACGAATGATGTCAGTAGGGCCGTTCCTTCAGGAACGCCTCCATTTGTCCAGCCACTCCCCCTCCCCGCCTAAAAACGGGGCAAGCTGTCGATCAACATCAACAGCTGCCCCATTTTGTAGTGAGCCCCGGAGCGAGTGAAGTTCTCACTCGCTCCGGGGCTCGCGAACGCCGCGCGTGCGCACTGGCCGACCATCGACATGCTTGAGAGTGCTATGCGCTCGCAAGCGGGTATCAATCAGGCCCAAAGACCCATGATTCTTTTTGTCAAAAAAAGAAAATGCAAAACCAGGTTAGAGCATTATGGGACCCTCAATTGCCTCTGGGCCCTAGGCAATTGCTTAAGGTGCAATATGGATGTTCCTACTATGGTTGTAACTGAATTGACTTTGATATGTGCATTTGTAAAAATTTAAAGGTAAGCTGTACTGGCACAGAAATAACTGTGTCTGATTGGGATGTAGTTCTCAATACCGACATCGGAATCCCGGCAAGGGACTTAATATAGGCGTTGAAATACTGACACCTATCTTAATTCCAACGCCGGAATGCCAGCCCAAATGAGGAAAGTCCGGGGCACCCTTAGCATTAGCCGCGGGGGGGAAGGTTAGGGTTTAGGGAGTGTAGCGGGGTTAAGGTTAGGTTTGGGGGTTAGGCACCCATAGCAGGGGCAGAACTATGGGAGGCAATGGAGGCATCTGCCACCAGGCTACAGCAGTGAAGGGGCACCACCTCCATTGTCCACAACATATTCACCCCACTTAGGGCTGTAACTATGTACCCGGAGTGTACCGTCACGGCCGCCCAATACATGGCACCACTTCCCAGCACATGAGCAGCCACCATACACTAGTGGAAAGCTCCATGTCAGACCATCAGCTGATGCCTTTGTCTATCTATAGCCTGTCTGCATGCGAATTGCTACATTACAGTGTCAGCAGCTGTGATGGGTGGCCACCAAATTATAACTTGCCTCCGGGCAGATGAATTTACACCACTGACCCCTAGGGTGGGGGGGTTAGGGTTAGGCACCCCCAGGGGGAGGTTAGGGTTAGGCACCCCCCTGGGAGGGTTAGGTTTAGGGAGCATCAAAAGGGGGTTAGGGTTAGGCACCCCCAGGGGGAGGTTAGGGTTAGGCACCCCTCTGGGAGGGTTAGGTTTAGGGAGCATCAAAAGGGGGTTAGGGTTAGGCACCCCCGGGGGGAGGTTAGGCACTAGTGGGGGAGGTTAGAGTTGGGGAGAGAGGGGTAGGGATAGAGTACTTACCTGCCCTGTCAGAATATTCTCCCTTCAGGCTGCCGGCATCAGGATATGAACAGGCAGCTATTCAGCCGCCGGGACTTCATACCGATTCCATCTGATTGTATAGCTCTGTGTTATATGATGGGAATTAGTGCAAGGCTGTCTAGTTGTAGCCCAGTATTGGAATGGAGAGTTCCAGGCGTATTTGTTTTGCTTCTACGTGTCTGATAATTAATTTCTATCTAACTGATTTATATTACATAGTGGGTCAGCATGAAAGGTTGACACAGCACAATCTGTTGGGTCTGACTTATTATTCTGGCATGGAATGGATTTCACTCTGTATTAAGGGGCTGATTCAGAGATAGACACTATAGTACAGCCACTACGTCTTTATGAAATTATGCTAATGCCGCAGGAGGCATCTTAAGCAAAGAGACACTCACTGAGGCTTCTCTTATATGCTACTGCATCCAAGGAGGCAGCATCAGAACAACTACGTGATCATCGGACATCAGTGTAACCCTCAGGTTACTCAGAATGTCCAGCCATGTGCATGCTGCCGGGGCCAGTGATGCTGTATCCAAGGAACAGCCATTTGGCTTTAGCAAGCCCAGAAAATGGGACTGACACCCCCCAGCAGTATGTCAATCATGATATGGCTTTTGGGACACAGTGAGCAATCTTGCAGAATGAGACCTGCACATCTCCAATCCCACCTACTTAGCTGTTGGCTCCGTCTACAGTTGACTTGGTGCTGCCTATGTGAGGCCACTTCCAGAGATTTTTCCAAGGCAACTTTTAGTCCCCAATCCGCCACTGACTACATACTACTTCCTGGTGCAGGTCGGTGCCATCAAAGTGCCGCAAGGCAGGAATGCTGGTATCTGTAGTCCCACTGTGAAGAACAATTTTAACCTTTTATTATTACTGTTACCCCTGCATTCACCACCACCAGGTTACAGAAAGTTCAAAACTGAATACATTTACACTAGCTAAATTTAACATCGAATTTGAGTTTGAAATAGATTTCAAAATTGAATGCTAGTAAATGAGAGATTTGGACAGTGATTTATTGAGTCGATTTTGAGTCATTTTCAGCCAATCAAAATTAACATAAAAATCTTAGTAAATATACCCCACAGAGTCTATCTGCTCCCCAGGTTCCCAAGTAGTAAATTTTATACCATAGATCACTTTCATTCTAATCTTTTCACACCAGGCAGTTATATACAACAAACCATCTGAACCCATCACATGTGCTGAAAGTTTCTGATAATGTAGAATATCTATACTAGAAATATTGCCAACCAGATATAGAGAAGTCTGTGGTCTAATGGGCTAATGCCCAGGCTTGACTATTGCTATGGTTTTAGGTCACAGGTTTGATTGCCATTTTGCAGATATAGATGGGATATGTATTTTATTTTACTTCTATATACCCCACTTTGTATAGTGAGGTGGCTGAACTGAACGTAGTAATCTAACCATCAGATCCCCCTGCTATTATTGTTTTTTGAAGAAACTAAGAACTTAGGGCCTGATTCAGACCCGATCGAAAGCGCTGAGTGCTCGCAATCGGGTCGATGGTGGCCCACAGCGCATTCGCACGACGGAGCCGGCTCCGTCGTGCGCATGCGCGAGACTTGGCTAGCGACGGACAATCCGTCGCTCCCGGCTCGCACCAAAGGGGACGAGCTGTCGATGTTGAGTAATAGCTCGCCCCCTTTGGTGGGCGGGCCGGGGGGGTGGCTGCCCAAATGGAGGCGTTCCCATGAGAAAGCCTGCCGTTTGGGGGCAGCCCCACTGACATCACGAGTGATGTCAGTGGAGAGATTCCAGCTCTGTTAGAGCCGAAATCTCTCTGGGGCTTGCGGCCACGAGACCCTACCACAAGGGTCTCGTCGCAAGCCCGATGGTCGCGATGGTCTTGACCATCGCGACCATCATCATGGCCGCTTGCACTATGCGAGCGGTCAAGAGGCCGATCCAAAAAAAAAAAAAAGCCCGGCCCTGATTCAGAGTGCGCGCTCTGTCAGAGCGAGCGGCTCTGAATCAGACCCTTAGTGAACATTTCTAACATCTAAATAAACTCTTGGTGTATATATATATATATATATATATATATAGTTTCTGATAATGTAGGAAACCTCTACTAAAATTATTGCTAATGAAATGCAGAGGAGTCTGTAACCTAATGGGCTAATGCTTAGACATAACAATCTCCAAGTCTTCATTGTTCAGGTACGGTTCCCATGTTGCAGATAGGATATGTATTTTACTTTTTTGGTTTTATATACTCCTTTCTATATCAATTTATAAAAATTAATAATTTCTTCAAAAAATAAAAGTTAATTATAGATCTGGATAATGTAGAACGATAATAGAGATAAATGTAAATTATATGTGCTGTATCACCATATGAAAAAACGACACACAGATGTAATACTGTATGTGTGTTAGTTAAATCAAATATGTTAAACTTGAAATGAAACATTAGTATTGAAACTCTAGCTTTAGTTAAATATATATGTGTCCTTCTGGTATTTTAAATCATTATATTTATCACGGAGCTTACTATAACAATAATTAACATGACTACATTTCCCAAAAGTCTTGCAACAGCACCAGATGACTATTCTGACTGTTGATTGGACAGACCCCGGTCATGTGACTTAGGTCACGTAATCGACCTGTGATTGATACTAAGATAAACAAATTATAGTACAGTGCCATCTGAGCTACAACAGACAAGATGTGTCTGTGTTATGGTGTCTATATCTTCATCTTAGATGGAGAAATACTATACAGTGAGGATCTGCTATTTGTAAAGTACAGTTCCAGTACTGATTTTAATGATAGGTCATGTGACCAAACACTGAATTATTGGACGTTTCTTTGTTTAAATAAGAAGTAGATAATTTCTGAATAGGTCTGCCTCCTATTATTTTAAATAATGTTTTAGTAATAAATGTGAGTAGGTTTATTGTATTATATTGCCTTGGTATAGCAAATCTGGATACACAATTGCCATCAGGTGCTACTTAGTAGCCATTTTAAGATGGATATAAAAACCCTTTCAGAGGACATATGGGGCATACCTTTGAAAAAGCTGCACTTTAGGGCAGGGAAACATGTTAGCACCAAGGATCATCACCCCAACTTTTCTATACTACATATTGGAGGAACCTTATAGGACTATTGCACAATCCTAATCATATGGAGCCTTAAAGGACTAGCACCCTGGGAGTATGCCTGCATACTACAATTTGGGACATAACCACATATGAACACTGTATCTTTTGAGAACCCAGACTATTACCAGATGATCAACATCTAAAAGGGACATCCCTCTATCTGCGATTATTACCATCTATATACAGGGGACTGTCCTACGCTATTTATTTTGGCATCCTAAGTGTTTTTCCTTTAGGAGCCGTGCATACTCAAGCAAAGTATGGACTAAAAGTTGTGGGTGAGAGCAGTGTCCTTTCTACTGAACAGAAATTAATTGTCTGTACTTTTTATTCTTTGTCACAATCATTTATGTATATGAATAAATTGTGTATTATTGATATCTAGACGAGTGCTATACCTTGTTTTTATAATTTTTATGTTCTAACATTTCTAGCGCTACTTCTTGTTTATTGTGTATAAAACCCACTGTGCACTTACAGGACAGGGCTGGCTCTCAGTCTCAGCGCAGCATACAGTGTCCTCCGTTTAATGGCCGCCAGCACACTTCAGAGAAGTGCTGGGGCCGCTGGGAGATGGGAGCAGCACTCTGGAGTTAGGCTCCACCCCCCTGCTATGGTGCTCCCTTCAATGTAGAAAGCATTCTGTGTGAGGGAGACCCCACACAGCCGCTATTGTATGCCATCTGGCTCCATTAATCGGAGCCACTGCTACAATAAAAGGACCACCTTGAAGCTGTTTAACCTGGCTACCTCGCTAATCGAGGTAGCCAGTGCATACTTACAGACTGCCTGGCTACCAGTGGCGGTCAGACTAACAGGGGAACTTTCTGTGCGCTACGTGCAGCAGCATGCAGTAACCCCAGAAACAGTGGTCTCTTTTGTAGTCAGAGACCCCAGGTGAACTGCAAGCAGTTGCGAGTGGGTCTCTCTCGGCAGCTTTCAATGGAGCAGACAGGCAGGGGCAGATGCTGCCTGTCATTCTTCATAACTTGTCAGCTTCAGTGCAGCAGCGATATTATAAAACTCTAAAGACCCGTAGGAGAATGTGGTAACACTACCAGCTCCTCTCGGGCACACTCTAAGACTAGGCTTGTACGGGGTATAGAGGGGGAGGAGCTAGTCATACTTCTAAAATGTAAAGTGCCAGCTCCCACTTAGCACCGTCTATACCCCACTGTCATGAAGCCTCCAGTGTCCCCTAGTGGATGAAGGAGAAAATGCATGTCAGGGAGATTGTGAAAGCACCACCTACAGCAGTGATTCCCAACCTCGGTCCTCAAGGCACACTAACAGTCCTGGATTTGGTGATATCCAGGCTTGAGCACAGATGGTTAAATCAAAATAACTGAGGTACTAATTAAGTCACCTGTGCTCCAGTCTGGCTAGCCTCAAAACCTGGACTGTTAGTGTGCCTTGAGGACCATGGTTGGGAACCCCTGACCTACAGTATAAGCGCGGCATTAAAATGGATGTGTACTGCTACATCTGAGAGTTGTGTAATAAAATGTATTTACATGCAAATGTAAACGAGCCCCAAACAAGTTAGTAAGATCTATTTGTTGATGAAAACACACTGATACTTTTCAGAAAATGCATGTAGCCATAGGGATCATTGTGCCTTATAACCAATGCAGGGAAATTATACTAATGATCCCATTTGAATGTATATATATCTCTGTGGTTTTTTTTACGTTACAGCTTCATAATGGGAGTAAGGTGCAATCAGAGAGATTATTAGGCTCTTCAGGGAGACAGGGAGATTGCTACTACAGTATTTCAGGGAGTCTCCCTGACAATGAGGGAGAGTTTGCAAGTATGAATTACTGTATGATGTAAATTACAATAAACCCTTTAGTCCCCTACTACTACTATTCCTCTATAAGTTTGTGACATATTAAAAAAATATATAAAATGGTTTTGTTTATCTCTACAGCTTTTAGACATTAGAATATTTTCTATTGCACAATCATTATACTACCTTTCAAAGTCAAAACCTGATTTGTTTACATACATTTTCCTAAATATTATGTGCTATATTTACACCCAAAGCTAAATCTTAGGCACACAGTACTATTGTTTTCTGTTGCTATTATTTTTGGTGCTAATTAGTCCACTTCAGGAGAACCCTCTTGATAAGTTTAGAGATATTATGCTACTGCTGTTACAGGTTGAGTCACCCATATCCAAATATTCCGAAATGCAGAATTATTTTGGCATGACGGAGATAATGAAACCTTTGATTTTTGATGGTTCAATGTACACAAACTTTGTCTAAGGCACAAATTATTAAAAAATATTGTATAAAATTACCTTCAGGCTGTGTGTATAATGTGTATATGAAATATAAATGAATTTCATTTCTCTACACAAACTTTGCTTGAGCCACAAAATTATTGAAAATATTGTATAAAATGACCTGCAGGCTATGTGTTTAAGGTGTACATAACACATAAATGCATTCTGTGCATAGATTTGGGCCCCATTCCCAAGATATCTCATTATGATATGCAAATATTCCAAAACACAGAATGTTCCGTTATCCAAAATACCCCTGGACCCAAGCATTTTGGATATGGGAGACTCAACCTGTATTTGTGTGGATGAGAATGAATAAGTATTCTTAAGGCAGCTAAACATTAAGGACATTAACATTGTGTAATAGAAGTTATGTAATGAAGAGCATTGTGCCGTTACAGAATATGGATCCTGCTTCAAGCTGTTATTCAGCACTTCCATATTTCATACCAGTGGCTGGGGTTCATAAGTTGCATGATCTGAAGCCATGGGTATTATAGAAATATATATTTGACTAAATAATCAATGTGTACTGCATCTATTATACAACATTCTGCAAAAAAGCTATATTTAACTGTATGTCCATTTGCAAAATATAAACAATTGTGAAGAATGAACGGAAATATTGAGACAGAAAAGAAGTAGTGGCAGAAGATGATGCATTAGATGATGCTGTTCAAAGTGTTAAGCTCACCAGCTGGTTCGATGAGTTACAAAAATGTTAAAATATATATTTGAAACATTCTGCAATTTATAATTCAATAATGGGTATTTACATCTCTCAGTGCTTTAAGACATAACAATTTCTTGGAATAAATTCTATTATTTTGACCACTATGACGATATTCTATTGAAATATTTGGATGACATTTTCCTAAGTTGTACATCATCTCTTAAGATCATTAGATGTTTTACAATGCAATATACAGTATAAATTCTGCTTTGATTCACCATTTGACTGAATGCTCATTCTGTATTGTATTTATAGATTGGAATGTGTGTGTAAAATACACAACAGGATGCTGGAGTGCTGCAAAAAGTGTGTTTTAGTAAAGAAAAATGGAATACAAGATGGCCACCGACATACTTACTGAGCATGTGGTAGATGCAATTTCTGCCAACCACTGTATCACACATACAGTATGCATCGTATATGCACAACGCTGCGTTCACATGCACCTGGGCAATGTTTGCGTTCTACGCATACGTATGCATCGCATTGCACATGTGCAAACTAGCCACTGCAATCTGGATCCGATCGCTGTGAGCACGCATAGGAATGGCAGAGTGATTGACAGGAAGTGACCATTTGGGGGTGGCGACGGGGGGTGGTCCAAGAAATGCAGGCGTGCCTCTGTGTTTGAGCACCATTACAGGGCCATTAAGTCCCTACAATTGCATACGCAGCCTGAGTACTCATTGTGTGCAGGAAATTTAGCAATTTGTGAGTGTGGGTCAGGTCAACCACAACTGTTATTTATTTATTATTTATTACCAGTTATTTATATAGCGCACACATATTCCGCAGCGCTTTACAGAGAATATTCGGCCATTCACATCCGTCCCTGCCCCAGTGGAGCTTACTATATTCCCTACAACATGCGCACACACACACATACACACACTAGGGGTAATTTTGTTAGGAGCCAATTAACCTACCAGTATATTTTTGGAGTGTGGGAGGAAACCGGAGTACCCGGAGGAAACCCACGCAAGCACAGGGAGAATATACAAACTCCACACAGTTAGGGCCGTAGTGGGTATCGAACCAACGACCTCAGTGCTGTGAGGCAGTAATGCTACCATTACACCGTCTGTGCTGTTATGGGTTTGATGGTTCTTGATGTTACTACTTTTTGTGTGCAATCTTTTTTGAATAGAATAATCTTAATGATAAAGCATCTAATATAAACTTTATTTGATTTTTTTATTTTATTTGATTGACAAAACAAAATTATTAATTAATTTAAAGACTTCAGTAAAGACAATATTTTGATTCCATCCATTTGTGATAAGTAATCCAGGTGCTTCTTCGTGAGTGATCTTTACTGCAACAGAATCCTTTGATCTTGCTCGAAATAGGGCAAGGTAGAGCATACCATGAGAAGTTCTGGCAGGTATATTCCAAATTTGGCAAGTGTCTGTCCTTGACTTATTCATTGTCATCACAAAGGACAATATGATTGAAAATTATTATTATCATCACTGACGCATTTCTCCATTGTGGCGGTTTCCTCAAAGGGTGTGTATACCCTATACTGTGTATAATGTGACTTTCTTCAAATGGTTAGTATACTGACCCTTTGAGGAAACCGTCACATGATGGAGAAATGCGTCAGTTATTATTAATACCACTATTTCTGCATCCAGTATCTAGTCTGCATATATCGGCACCCTTCTATTCCTCCTACAAATCCTCCGTACAAAACATTCATCATGTAATACACACCAGTCGTGTGTCATGAAGCTGCATCTGAAATAACTATCCTCCGGGATCACAAGCTGCATGAGGAGGTAACCTTAGAAGTTTGAGCACTGCAATGAACAACCGCTTCTGGAACAGTGTTGCTCCTGAAAACTTCAAAAGAAAAGGAGAGCTGGGTAACTACACCGGTACTAGGTAATCATCATTTGCCATCGATTTAAAGATGCTACAGTGATTTTGGCTGGAAAATATATGTGTTACTGGAGTTGACACTTCAAATATTCCTTTGTAACATTTGCATGGAGACTTATTTTGTTACATTTATCAACTGGAATAGTTACTTATTGACGGAGTTGGATGTTTAGTGACTTTCTTTTATGATCTATACCATTTAAAGGAGCAGTTTTCTTCTTAATGCTAGTGAACCTTTGCATGTTCACACATGATACCAATGATTCAATCTGTGGAAGATACAAACAAATAACGGATGTATAGATTGCTTATTTATATACATTGTGTTTATTGTTTATGAATTTTTTGTGTTTAAAGATTTTTTATAAAAATATATTTAACTGTATTTGGATCCTGAGGTTTAAATAAGCGCACCCTTAGGTGGATTTTGATTTTATTTTAAAATTCACCTACTGTATATTTTCTGTATTTTGTTAATTAGCAATATTATAGCTATTAATTGGGTAGCAGCTTGTTATATATTCTATTTAGACAACCTGATAGATATTAATGAGATTGTGCCTGGTTATATTTCTTTTACTATGGTACTGTGTCTAAGAATATACTGACATTTACTATTCAAAGTAACTATACAGTAATTTACATTTCTTCATTATTAACCTTTTTGAGCTGGTACTGCCAGCACTGGCCTACAGTATTACTTGTCCATGGAGCTTGACAAATGCGATATGGCTTAAAGGGTTATTCCCTTACTGGGAGGCAGGGGCATATTTATAATGGGTGCAGGGTGTGCAGGGCACATGGGCCCCTGGGTCCAGGGGGGCCCCGCACCGCACACCCTGCACCCATAGCGTACTTACCTCTCTGGAGTCCCACGTCAGAGCGGGGGTCCTATGCATTAAAAATGACTGCAAAATGGCCACCATGGCCATTTTCCCATCATTTGCACATGCGCAGTACAGGGAAAATGGCCACCACGGACATTTTCTCGGTGACCTGTGCATACTCTATAGACTCTGGGCGCACTCTAGTGCCCAGAGTCTATAGCTCCGGCGCTGGCCGCGTACAGCTCAGTGCACTGCCGGCTGCCGGACAGAGAGAAGGGGGCCCTTGTCGGAGACTGCACACGGGCCCCCTCCTCTCTAGAAACGCACTTGCTGGGAAGTTTATAAATATGCACATGTTCATATTGACCCAGTTATTGCCCACCTCACAACACTCACTGACCTTCCTCACAGTACAACATACAGCACCCTTCATTGTCTACCTCACAGCACAGCACCCCTCTCCCCTCTCAGCACACCACCCCGCATCCAGCACCCCTCTCCCAGCAAAGCACCCATGGCCTCATCTAGCACCCCTTTCCCAGTACAGCACTTCTGGCATCATCCAGCACAGCACTCCTGGTCTCATCCAAAACCTCTTTCCTGGCACAACACCCGTCATTCTGCACAGCACCTTGGTTAGCTGTCTAGAGGTTGATGACTGAGGACTAGATAGTCTGCGCCTCTTGATTTGGTTGTAAATGTTGGAATGAGACTCACGTTGCAAATACTCTTCATTCTCTCTTGTCTGAGACATAAATGGAAATATCAAGAAAGTAATGTGAATGGAGGCTGTGACTTGATATGACATAGCAATCATACTGGTTAGTAAGCTACTACCAGCAAAAGGGATCCATCTGTAATCAAAAGCTTCTAGATAATGCTGCTGATTATCATCATTATCAAGTCTCATAGTACTATTAGGGGTATATTTACTAAAGTGAGAATTTTTATTAGTGGAGATTTTGGCCATAGCAACCAATCCGATTCTAGCTATTATCTTCTAGAAGGTGCTAGTTAGATGTTAAGTAGAATATGATTGGTTGCTATGGGCAACATCTCCACTTCTAAAAACTCTCACTTTAGTAAATATACACCCTAGACTCACTATCAGGTGTAAATGCATTTGTGTCCAGGTCTACTTGAGGACATTTACAGGAATGCACTCTTACTGTACATGAACTATACTTCCCCATCTCTTCCCACACATGTCTCTACAGCTTAAGATGTTGTAAACTAAAAATACAAAACAACCCTGTGTATGCATTTTTTTGTGCACATGCACTGTATGGATATGTGTATTTTACAAACAAATCAAACATATGTCAAATTCTGCATGAGCCCCAGAATGAAGCTGTCTTGCTAACAAAGTTCAACAATGTAAACAAACCTTAACGCATACCAACCAAGAAGCTATTACTTTTAAATGAGCTAGTATACTGTAAAGATTGGTACACACCTGACAGATCAGCTGAAACGTTCCAGAGAACATAAAATTATGTTTCTATGCAATTATGTTTCTTACTGTATGTTTCCAACTCCTATAAGAAAGATAAAATTCCCTAAAGATTATTGAGGTGATGGTTTTACATGCAGATTGTTGGATGATGTCTGTACACGCTGCATTTGCAGTGCGGCATTTGCTCATCTGGACTGATGAATGTCGTGCAACTCTCCCGATGACGGTAGCCAATCTGTGTATGACCGACAGCTGGCTCATGTGCTGTGCACACAATATGCAATAATCGGACCGACTAATTGGAAAGTGTGTATTTAGCATAAGTTAACTAATTTAAAAAAATCTTACCTTGTTGAGTTTGTTCACATTGGCACTTTTGTGCTTTGCTAATACATTGACCCCATTATTGTAAATTATACTGGTATCATTGCAGAAAAGTATTACAAACACCATCAACCCCAGTTTACACATCAGCAGGTGAGTGATTACAGTACTGTAATATTCATAGGCAACTGACAAATCTAGATCTTAATGTAATTATTTAAAAAGTTTAGGAATACTTCTAACCTTATGAGACTCAGAATGAAACATTTTTAAGTTTCTTTTTCAATCTTTTAGGAACATCTCTAATAATGTTTTGCAACAATATGAAAATATATAAATTTTATTGCTATTTGAATAGTAGTAGATCATTTTGAACAAGGAATATAATGTTCTTTTGTGCGTGGGTTGTTGAAATTCATCCTCGTTAGTGAGCAGCAAAAAATTGGCTAATGTTTCAAACTCCAGTAATACATGCAAAATAGTAAAAAAAAAACCACCCTGCTAAAGTAATTTTCATGTGCCTGCCCTATATGTTTGAGACTGGCAAAGAATTAAACCCAGGGATAGTTTTGGTAGTCGGTTATTTTAACAACCTTTTTAAATTATTTTATAACCTAGGAAAGCATAGCAAAATAATTTTAATGCTATGCCATTTGTCCTGGTTGGACCTGGGTAATATATAATTAAAGCACATATCTTGTTTTACGATTTAAATGTTATTGTGCCATGTATTCCTCAGACTGACATGTATAGTTGTTGCAGGATTGAGACACAAGAGAAAGCTAAAGCCTAAAAGTGAGCCCATGTGATTAATTTAGCAACAGTTATTTTATATAGCGCTTACATACTACACAGTGCTTTACAGAGAATATTTTCTGCCCCAATGGAGTTTCTATATTACTTACCACATGGTCATGCATACCAGTAATGTGTGGTCAAGTGAGGCAGAGCTTCTGCTGTTATACTCAGATATACTCCAGAGTTTTAACTATAAAAAATGTAAGAAAAATGTAAAGAAAATATTATAAATAACTTCTTTGTATTATACAAAAAATTTTTATAGTCAAAACTTTGGAGTAAAAAGTGTATATGGCAGGTGAGGCAAATTTCAAACACTATATATTGTTGCACCTTTGTATAATGCCCACATGAACCCTCGGGTTCATATACAGTATGTATCTGTAAATCTGGCTCTGATACTAGCCAGTGCCTCCCCATCCATTTACCTCACCGCACATCACTGATACTGACATATTAGGGTTATTTTTTTTTCTTTGTCATAAGAAAATTCACCTAACTACGTATATGTTTTTTGAGGGATGTAGTCGGCATCCCGGTGTGCGGGATGCCGACGTTCTAAATACCGGCGTTAAATCCCATCAGGTTAGGATCCCGGCACCAGTATCCTGACCGTCGGCATCCCGAAGGTAAGTATCGGGGTGTTAGGGGGAGGTTAGCGTTAGGGTGCGGGGTTAGGCACTAGGGGAAGTGTCAGGGTTAGGTACCGGGAAAAGAGTGTTAGGATTAGGATGCGAGGAGGGGGAGGTTAGGTTTAGGCACTAGGGGGTAGGCTAGGTTTAGGCACCGGGAAGGGGGTGTTAGGTTTAGGGTGCGAGGAGGAGGAGGTTAGGCTTAGGCACTAGGGGGAGGTCAGGGTTAGGGTAGGGGTTAGGGTAGGAGTTAGGAAATCATTTACCCTTAGTTGCTATGGGTGTCGGGATTCTGGCTGTTGGGTTGCCGCCGTCGGTATTCTGACCAGCGGGACCACAACAGTCGGAACTTCATACCCAACCTGTTTTTGGATTGTGAAATAAATCCCATGAATCATGGGGAGAACATACAGGATACATTCAGAGGGGGATGAGTATGGGATGCCGGCACTCGGGATCCTGGCGTTCAAAATCTCAATGCCGGCATCCTGACAGGGTTAGGATACCGATTCCAGTCGGTAGGTAACCTAACCCTCCTTCTCTTCCTAGCCCTCACTCCCTGGTGCCTAAACCTAACCTCCCCCTTCCTGCACCCTAAACCTAACCTTAACCCTCCCCCAGTGCCTAACCCATAAACCCTCCCCCCAACCCCGCTATTTACCTTTGGGATGCCAGCGGTCGGGATGCAGTGCCGGGATTCTGACAGGTGTCGGGATTCCAGCGCTGGCATCCCGTGTCAAGATACTGAATGTATCCCCACACAGAGAGGGCCTTCAATGGCCTCTGGTGCTGTGAGGTAGCAATGCTATCATGCTGGCTAGTAAGAAATACTTATTCCATATTTTATTAGTTGGACAAATACTGCTACATGTTGATCATGGGACTCATGTTGGCCATATGCACATTTGTTTAGCATAAAATATGCAGCACTGTATGCAAATGTGTAAAAAAGAAAGCGCACACCTACATTCATATGTGTTAGGAGCTGCTGCAACAGCTCACTGGTCCGATGGGTCCTGGTCATTGCTAAGCAATTGGGACACAGTGTCATGCCAGCCGCAATGGCTGATGGCCCAGATAGTTACTAGGCAAACGGGACTCTCTGCGGCCGCACTGCCTGTTGGTCCTGTCTGTTACTACAGCCAGGATGCTTTTTTGTACCTATTGCTACTCAGATGGCTGAAGTATAATTAACTTTAAGTGGCCTGTATGTTTGTGCACCTACCCAGCTGCAGTGTAATAAATTGCAAGGGGCCTGTCTCTCTTCTGGGATTCTGATTGGCTCCCTGAACAGTTAAATCACAGTCAGGGCCTTGGTGCATTGTCAGAAGTCACCTGCCCTGCTGCAAGTATTCTAGTAGTTTTCTTCCAGTTTTTGAAAGCCATTCTTGTATTTCTACTTGTCCCTGCTTGTAGGAATCCCTGCCCACACTCTGTCTTTGCCAGTCCTGCATCTGCTTATTTATCTACTTTGTTCCGGACCTGGATTCTCTCCTGCTATAACCTCATCCCATTCCTTGGGCTGCCTATTTTCCACATTGACTCTTTGTACCTGAGTTAAGTCCTGGTTGCATCCTAGTACAGAGTGAACTTACCCGGGAAAGGCGGCTGTTATAGGCAAACACCTTTATTAGTCTGCAGGAGTTGTGTGGTAATCTAGGTGTTCTTAACAATATACAGATTTCTTTGTTATGCTTAGAGAGCTTGTACGGGGAAGGTAAGGGTTGAGAAAACATAGGCCAAGTACAGTAGGGACATAGGGCCTGATTCAGAGTTGTATGCAGTTCTCACTGCAGCTGCATCTTTGGACGTAGTTGCTGTGCATAAATATGTAATAGCAGGAGGCTTCTGTAGTAAAAAGGCACATGATGCAGGCTTTTGTGGTCCATCTGTGTGAACATCATCATCTGAGTATCCCTCAGGTTACTCAGGATGACCATGTATTTCATGCTTCCAGGGCCAGTAAAGTTGCATCAAAGGGCGCAGCCACTGGCCTCAGCACCCCAGAAAATGGAGATGGCATGTCCCAGCAAAGAGCCTGTTGCTGGTTATGCTTAGGGAGATGGATCCCAAGTAATTTTTTATTTAAAGATTGAACCATTTAATACATTATTATTCACAGAAGCATGCACAGTTCACACTGATCTTTGCATGCTCCCGCTAAACACATATCTCAGGAGGGGGTATATTTTTAACTTCTATTTTGGCCTGAGTTTGTCCCATTTACAATCATATTAGCAGACATGATTCTTGGTAAATGCCTGTGTTGTATTCCTGTCTATGGAAATACTTGCGGGTTTGGACAATGTTTTTTTTTTACTAAAATTTGTGTTTTCACCCTTGTTTTTCAGAGAGATTCATGTTTTGTCACCCAAGTTTGCCTTTATAAAATAGGGCAAAATTGCCCATGAATGGCATATCGGACAGACATGATTCATAGTAAATTTACCCCTAAGAACCTCACTGACCACAGTGCTTGTCCTCATTTTGTAAGACCCACAAAGTGAAAAAAAGATAGCATGTCCAAACAGCCCTAACACTAGAGATGTGTGCCGAGCCCCATGTGCAGGTCAGATACAGTGCAGGTTACAGTGCGTGTTTCATACAGTGCAGGTCAGATACAGTGCGGGATACAGTACAGGTTGGATACAGTGTAGTCGTATACAGTGCAGGGTATAGTGTGGGGATGGATACAGTGTGGGTTGGATACAGTGCGGGTCGGATACAGTATGAGATACAGTGTGGGTTAGATACAGTGCAAGTCAGTTACAGTGCGGGATACAGTGTGGGTCAGATACAGTGCAGTTTATAGTGCAAGTCGGATACAGTGTGGGTCGGATACAGTGTGGGTTGAATACAGTGCAGGTCAGATATAGTGTGGGTTGGATACAGTGTGGGTTTAATACAGCGCAGGTCAGATACAGTGTGGGTTAGAGTATGGGTTGGATACAGTGTTGGTTGGATACAGTGCGGGTCGGATACAGGGGCCAATTCATCATTGCACACAAGTGCAGTGCTGAAGACAGATTCCCGATTATTGGGAAATGGGAATCTGTGCGTGCGCAAGACCCATTCTAAGTGCGCAGGACCCATTCTTCCGTTTTCCGGGAGTGGCAAGGCCAGGGACTGCGTCAACCTCGGTCGCAGTGCTGGGATCACAAATGCAGCAGGGGGTGTCATACACCTGCTGCTTTTGCATATTTGAAAGGACCGAATTGCAAAGCTGCCTGCGTGAATCACAGCCTGGTTAGCAGACAGTCGGTAATGCAGCTGTGATCACAGCCACTCTCGCAATTGGTAATCTCAGCCTTCCTTTTGTGCTCCACGGTGCAATGACTTACACAAGCAGTGAGACACCCACTTTCAGGATGCATGGTCTGTGCATTTGCAATGTAGATTGTAAACACTCCAACATCAATGCAACATTGGTTGCACATCAACATTTGCAGTGGCCTAGGGTCTACTCTACTCAGAATCTAACTAAACATGGCCTATACAGCATTGGTTTTGCAATTGGGAATGGAGCAGCATTGCCAGACATGCCCTCGACAATCCCAAACTGACTCTTTTTGACATCACTTTAGGTCACCTCCCAATCTCCTTGAAACACCCAGGGATCGCAAACCACTTCTCAATTGTTGGCAATGCCGTATGCAATTGCGAATGCCATATCACACTCAGGGTTGTCTTAAGAGCAGTGTGGGCCCTGGGCAAAGCAATGCACTGGGGCCCCCTACCCACCCATTCACAGGAAAAAAATGTAAATGGTCAATAAAATTAAACTCTCCTGCATGCCCATCAGACCTCACACACATGCAGAGAGACTCTGACTGGTCTGAAGTTGGCGGATGAAGTGAAACTAGGACTGAAGTGAGTACTCGTCACCGGGGGGGGAGGGGAAAGTGGAGTGGGGGAGGTTAGATTAGAATACAGTGCACCATCGGCCAGCTTATAAAAATATCACAAATTTACCAACTTGCCATGGCTGCAGGGACCCCTACAAGCTTCAGGCCCTCGGGCAACTGCCCAACAAGCCCAATGTAAGAGATGGCCCTGATCACACTTGGGTTTGCGCATTTGAATTAAAGATTTCCGAGACTTTTCACACATGCATAGTAGCAAAACATTGCATGGTGTCCATGGTGTCATCTTTGCCTCTCTGCAGACACCATTGTCTGCAGAGAGGCAAAGAGAAGTAGAGTGTAGTAACACACAAGCACACTTTTGTAGTGTGTGCCCCCTTCCCCCCCCATTAAAGCTGCAGAGATGAGAGCAGTAATAAAATGTGTTGGAGAACTGCAAGCACCAGCCAGCATAGGGACAGGTGGACCTGTGTACTGTATGCTTTTAAACCTTCTATCGGATGAGGTGTGTCATGTGTGCAAACCACTTATCATACTAAGATAAAATAAAGAAACTAAGACGTGGATTTGGCAGATAACTTGATGGTGATTTATTGGAGCAATAATAATTATTATTTATTTATTTAAGGATGTATGGTGGCAAAGAAAGGACGGCCATAAATCAGCCAAATCTGCTATGCCCACACACAAACAACAAAAGACATAGCAGGCGTAGATCGCCCAGAGTGCATACACATAACCATGTAAATTATATCATCAACAAAAGGTAATGCTCACCCCCATATTGACTTCCCACCTGTTTAGGTGGTGATACTGCCCCCCGTTAGGTTGGTACAGCCAATTACCAGTCAACAAAGGGAGTACCCTTAAATTATAATTGCACCCAGACTGGTGACCTGCCGTTCTTTCCCGTCACAGCAAGGGTCTGCTTATAGAACCGCCGCACCACCACCATACCAAGTACTACCCCAATAATGCCAACTCCTCAAAAAGATCCCCAATAAACAATGACAAACCCTCCTCTGTTAAATGAACTCCGTCAGGTCTATACAAATAACTAAATCGAAATTGAATGTTCTTATGGTAAATGACATGGCCATCACAAATTTGGCAACTGTGAAATTAAGTTTCTTCCTAGCTTCATCAATAGCAGGAAAACTCCTAACCCCACGCCAGACCTGACGAGGTACAATGCAAGACCAAATTAATTTACACAAAGGCCAGGCTGATAGCACCCTCGCCAAATCGTTGACAATATCAACTCGTAATTCTACAGTGGACCTCTGCCCTAAGTCGTTGCCTCCTAAATGAGCCACCAAAATACGTGACCTACCAAAAAGCCTTGCATACTCTAACAGTCTAGGACAAAGGGAATGCCATCTTATACCTCTGAAATTTATCCAACAGACCCTAGCTGAATATTCAAAAATTGGAGCTTGATCTGAACTCATAAACCTAGCAGCCCAGAATATATATGAGTGGCCTATAACCCAAATGTCCTGTGTGTCAAAGAGCAATCCTAAAGGTGGAGGAAAGCAGTAAATAAAAAAATTGTAATTGTCATAAAACAATAAAATTTTATGGTGTATTAGTGGGATCTGATAGAACATAAGTGAGTATCTGCCAAAAAGAAAAATTTTCTATTTGTCGCCAACTTTACTATTTAAAATGGCTAAGACAAACAAAAGACACAAAGGGGAAGAATGAGTGGGGGGGAAATTGGGAAAAAACAGGTGAACTCGGCAAGAGGTAAAATAAAAACCTGCTGAGGGATGGACTATGACCTAATTATATGATTGAGAATAGCTGAATTGAATCCGTCAGTTCAGGTAAAAATTGTTAAATCCCTCAAGACTACCATTGCCAGCAATGGCGAGTAGCTAATCCCGAGTAGGACAGACGGGGGTAACAGACAAAACAAGACAGGACAGTACATGAGACAAGACAAAAAACCAGGCAAGCATAAAATATAAACGTAACCAGAACAGACTGTGAAATGGCTTTAAACAAAGGGCCTTTATGCCTAGGTCGAATGTAACCTTTATAACTATCCGATTTCCAACGTCCTAGGACCTTAATTTCTGATGCCGAGACCCCCGCAGCTGCCGCCGAAGTTGTGGCTCCGATCCGAAAATAGTGTGTACCAAAATCTTGAGGCGGGAGGCCTAAAACTGATACACACCTCTTCAAAAACCAACCAAACTGGTATTTGGTAAGCGGAGTCCTGTCCATATGCATAAGCCATGAACCAGGAACATCCGGCTGCAATAACTCATACCGCATAGCTAGTGCCACGGGGTAGATCCTTTCGTCCCTAGACAGACCCAATGAGATCCACCTACCCCTACCAGTCTGGTTGGTCTTCGATCGGCGAATCCTACAGAGAACAGACCTCTCACTGACCAGGATATCCGAGCAGAGCATGGTGGCATCAATCCATTTGGATGATGCCACCAGCTCCGATACCCTCAAGGTGCCATGAAAAGCCTCTGAAAACGCCACTTGAATCAGGACCGCCTCGTACGCAGTAAGAGCCACTCCGTGAACCGCCCCTAATACTGCCGGAAGCAGTTGAGCGTCCATAGGTCTCCTACGGTCAGCTACTGGCCAGGAGACCCGTGCCCAACCCTTTAAAGCCTTCACAATCAGAAAAGTTTTAGTAAAGTCAGGTTGTCCCTTCAATTTACAATAAAATGCAATGCCCGCCAAAGAGGGCGCAACAGAAGCCCTGAATCTGCCAGCCAAACGGAGACTCCAAATAAAAGAAAGCATCGAATGATGCTGACTCTTACCTGCCTGTTTGCTGCTACTGGAATAATCTTCCCATTCATTCCATGCCTGCCGATATGCTCGCAACATGGAGGGGGCTAGAGACTGCTCTGCTAAGCCCTCCATGCCAGCTCGATCACCTGCCAAACATAAAAGGGGCAAAGCACAGCATCAACACCAGGGGCCACAGATCAGAATCTATCCCACTGGAAATGTGATAATGCATCAGCTATCTCATTCTCCACCCCAGGAACGTGTCTTGCCTTAAAAATGATGTTACAGTGCAAACATGTGAGCAAAACCAGGAGGGAAGCCGCGCGTTGCTGATTGATCGCATGGACCACGCCCAGGTTGTCACACCTGATAATGATGCTGCGATTGCGTAACCATTCCCCCCAGATTTCCAAGGAAACCATTATGGGAAAGAGTTTGAGAAGGAGCAAGTCCTTAGTCAAAGCCTTTCCCACCCATTCTTCTGGCCAATGGCCAACGCACCAGGCACCATCAAGGTAACATCCGAACCCCGTGGCACCTGCTGCAGTGGGGAACAGCTGCAGCTGCAAATTGTCAGTGACTGGAGACATCCACAACTGAATGCCATTAAAATCCCGAAGAAACGAGACCCAGACAGAGAGGTCCCGCTTAATCTCTGAGGATAAACGTAGCAAATGTCTCGGTTTAGTGACACCAGCTGTGGCCCTTTCCAATTTACGCAAAAAAACTCTGCTCATTGGAATGACTTTACAGGCGAGGTTTAACAGGCCCAGGAGGGATTGCGCCTGCCATAGGGTAATTCTACTGGAAGCCGTGCACTCCGCTATGGCATTACGCAACTTGACAGGCTTATTGAGAGGAATGCGACAAGAACCCGCCGAGGTACAGATCTCAATACCTAGGAATGACAAGCAAGAGGAAGGGCCCTCCATTTTGTCCGAAGCAACGGGAACTCCAAAATGAAAAAACAGCGCTTGTAAAGAAAAGAAAAGATAACTGCATTTGCCTGAACCGGAAGGGCCAACACACAGAAAGTCATCGATATATTGGGCTATCCCATGACAACCGCAAAAAAAATTAAAAATTCCACGCACCAGTGTAGGAAGGTGCTAAAACGCTTGAAAAATGCACAGGACACAGAACACCCCATAGGCAAGCATTTGTCTATGTAATATCCGTTGTCCAAGCAAAAACCCATAAACCGGAATGACTCTGGGTGCAAAGGAAGTAGATGAAAAGCTGACGCAACATCTATCTTAGCCATCAGTGCGCCCGGACCATAACACCTAATGACGTCCAAAGCATCGTCAAAAGACTGGTACACCACCGAGGAAACCTCAACTGGTATGGCATAATTTACTGACGAGCCTGGTGGATAAGACAGATGTTGAATGAGCCTGTATTCTCCTGGAATTTTCTTGGGAACCACGCCCACCGGGGAAACAATAAGATCCCTAATGGGGGTTCTGCAAAAGGCCCTGCCATGCGCCTGACGCTAACCTCACCAGCCACTTTTTCCCTAAAAATGTGAGGCACTTCAAAGGCAGACCTCAAATTTCTAGGCGAACCTGTGTCGACATCCCTGTAAATAGGTAAATGAAAAAAAACTGAAGCCTTTTAACGAAAATTCTGCGTCCTGCAGAACCGGGTACCAATTCAATCATTTTTCTATCGCTGTGACACGGACAGGGGATGGAGCTTTACTTAGCACTTGTGCCTTTTGCTGGCTGTTGAAGCTGCTGCTGGGCACCCACCTTGAAACACTTGGCAACTGGGTGGTTGCCACCACATCGCAAGCAGAGGTGACGAAAATGACATTTTCGTCCCTGCATACAGGTGGAATTATTAAAGGCGAAACATTTTCCCCTAGACACCTGCTGTTGGCCCTGACGAATTGAACTAGCTGCTTTTGCTCGCGTTGTACCCCTCATAGGCAGGACGTGAAGGCTGCGTGACCTCCAGCAATGTATGTTTGCTAAGTAGGAGCATAGCTGAGAATGGAGCTTCCCGGTGATAGCTGCTTGGGGCAGTGATTGCAATAATAAGCTGTGCACCCTGTAGAAGTTCACTGTAGCACATGTATTCTGTCATTTTTTTAAGTTAAATGCTCAGAATACAGTATATAATACAATCTCCTCTATTGACTAATAACAATGATTCAGAGGAGATTAAAGCTAGATCGTAGGTGCTATACATAAATAAAGATGTGCCAAAGCAGCTACCCCTTAATGTCAGATAGCACATCACTAAAGCATTCTATTCCCCCAAAGGGACCTCAATGCCCAGCATAAAAACTGCCACTGTTTGCTGCAACTGTTTTCTACCAGTAAGAGGGCATAGGGGGTCATTCAGACCCACTCGCGAGTGGCAGTACGCTCGCAAGTGGGTCGATGTTCCCCACTGCGCATGCGCACGACGGAGGGAGCTCCGTCGTGCGCATGCGCGAGACCCGGCGAGCGAAGGACTTTCCTTCGCTCGGAGTGTCTCACCAAAGGGGGCGTGCTGTCGATGGTGACTGACAGCACGCCCCCTTTGGTGGGCGTGCCTGCCAGACGGAGGCGTTCCCAAGGGAACGCCTACCGTCTGAAGCCGGCCCCACTGACATCACTAGTGATGTCAGTGGGAGTGATTTTGGCTCTGATAGAGCCAAAATCACTCCTGGCCTTGCGGTTGAGAAACCCAACCGCAGGCTTTCACTCGCAATTCCGATGGTCGCGATGGTCAAGACCATCGCGACCATATTTTTGGCCGCTCGTATATGCTGTGGGTGGTGACCCACAGCTATAAGAGCATCCAGGAGGACGCTCCATATTAATGGAGGTGGGCCCTTTTTCAGAGCGAGCGCTCTGGTCAGAGCGTCCGGCTCTGAATCAGGGCCTTAATCAGCACTTAGACCAGCTGTAATATACATCATACGAATGTACTGAATGAAATTATTCAGGCATATACAGGACCAGCAAACACAGTAAGCAATTATATGTAAAAGTAGAGCCATCCTGTCTGAGCTGAATCTTTTTATTCCATATGTCAGCTCCATTACAGATCATTTGAGCAAGTTGGGTAATCTGGGGGAGGGCAGAAAAAGAAACTGTGCACAGCCCTGGACATAGATGTACAGATTGGTCCCCTTATGTACTGGATGGTGTATTATCCAGTATTAATAATTGATCCAATAGGTGGTCTGTATCAGTGCACCCCGAACAGTGCATGTTTTCCAGATCTCCTAGTTGGTGCACAACAATATGCATTAGTGGTTTTTTAACTTTTTCTACTGGTTAACACATTTTAAAAGATCAACAGGGACTGTAGTGTTAGTTATTTAATTTGTGACACTGAGGGGATCCTAAAAAAACATGCAACTTTAGTATTATAAGCTATTTCTATTAGGATCATCATGGTGTGGGCTGAGGGAGGGGGGCAGGCAAGGCACTCATAAACCCCTCCTGCATTTGCCTATGGTGCTGGCCACTGCAACCACAAAGATGATATTGACCAGGGGCATTAAGGACTGATGGGAAGCACCCCTTCCACAAAGCTGCAGCAGGCTGAGGGGGGATAGAACTATCAATAGGGGAACCACACCTGCAGCCCCTAATAACATGGGGGCACTGTGGAGCCAGGGACCAGGGTCTGGGGAGGCTCATTACTAGGCAGGGCATAGCTACACCCACCCCCAGCAGAACAAGAAACCAGAAAAGACAGCGATTGAGGACAGAAAAGAAAAGTAAAAGCAATGATATGAAGTAAATGAAAAGAATGACTAAAAACAATAAGGAACAGGAGGAGAGAAGAAGAGAAGAAGGAGAAGCACTAAGAGAGTTTTATTAAGGAAAATGACAACTGACAAAATGCACTTCCCTCTCCTGGAGGAATCTGGAACAAAGAAGCTTTGGCCCACACTTCTAGCCCTTTATATAATGTTACAAACCCGCCCCTGCTTGCCATAGGCTAACTCCAACAAGTAATTTGCATACATGCCTGCCCCCATCCTAGAGGTTTAAAACACCTCTTTTCTTATGTAATCTTTTGGTTTCTCAAAACTGCTGGTGGAGAAGAGTGTGAGATAATGCAACCATATCCTTTATGATTGTCATATGTCATCTGAAATGCAAAGTATTTTAGCTGAAGAGAGAGGAGAAGCTTGCTGTAACCATATTTGAATCCTATATAGTCATGTGCAGAAGGAGAGAACTAAGAAGGTATATTTTTATATAAGAAGGTATTGTGCCTAAATTATTCAACAAGAACTTTTGCTGAACCTGTATCTATACAGTATGTGTGACTGTTGTTATAAAGACTGCATGTGCAAGAACCCCTTTCTCAGGTATTGTCTAGAGCAGTGGTTCTCAAACTCGGTCCTCAGGACCCCACACAGGTCACGTTTTGCAGGTCTCCTGGCAGGTGCACAGGTGTATTCATTACTCACTGACACATTTTAAAAGATCCACAGATGGAGCTAATTATTTCAACTGTAATTCGGTGAGACCTGGAAAACATGCACCTTTTCAACTGTTTCCTTAAGGGGGACAGCAGGTAAGCAGCGGGGTCCCGCGGTGGGTCCCCGCTGAAACATGGTCCGGAGTCCCCAGGCAGGGGGCTCCCTGTTGACTGGCTGAAGCGTGGAGCCAGGTGACAGACCTGTGCTACCACTACCCCCCTGGGACAGCGGACCGCAGCTGAGCGGTAGCGCTGCGGTGTCCCAGGGGTTAATTGCATGGCAGGGGAGCGCGCCTTCCCTGTACACAGCCGGTGCCTCCCCCGCTGCACACAGCCTCTCTGCGCTAGCCGATTGGCCCTGTGGCAGCGCTCCTCCCCCAGGCCGGCCTCCTCTCTGCTCCTCGGTTGCCATCTTTACAGAAAGCATGGTGAACACTGCTGGACGCTGCTGATCGGTGGCATTGTGGTCTGGGTCCCCCGGCATACCTCTCCTCCGTTGGAACAGGTCTGTGTATGCAGCACTGTGTCCTGCCAGACTCTGTGTCTGCGTAGTTGAGGATCAGCACTGATAGTGCAGGGATTAACTTCTTTGCATTGTATGTGACTGCTGCTAGCGTCTGCTGCCTGTACTTTCACTTTCTACTGTCAGCCTTTTCACTGTCCCTGCTCTTCTTCTGCTAAAGCCCTTGCGGTGCGGTGATTGCAGGGCGGTTCTCCCACTATACTAACGTGTATCAGTGAGAGGGGTCACATACTTGCCATCATGTCTGAGAGTGATTTTCCTCTCCAGCTTCTGTGTACTACGTGTAAGGTACCTATAGCGGTGGGGGAGGGTAGCGCGGAGGGGCTATGTCGGCAGTGTTTTTTATTGGCGCGGCCAATTACTGTCACAGCTCCGGTACAGGAACCGCCCTGGGCTTGTTTCGCTAAAGCGCTTACAACCCTAGTTGGCCAGTTAGCCCCGCAACCTGCGTTCTCTCAGATGGGATTGTCCCAGCAGTCAGTGGTGTCGTCACCCATGCAGGGGTTCCCGAGACAACTGATGGTACCCCACAGTCTCCCTATTTCCCCTCCTCAGGTCTCTCAGGATCCTGTGTGGGTTAATTCTCTGACAAGTTCTGTACAGCATTTGTCGGACGTGTTACAAGGGGAGTCTGTGTTGCGGCCTCACAAGCGGCCGGTGGCGTCTCTGTCCACTCTTTATGAGGATGACGACGGGACGACCAATGATGGGGAGATTCTGGATCTTTCGGACCAAGAACCTCTCCGTCAGACGATAAGTCTAAGGTTTATATCCCTGACCTTATTCGTGCAGTCCGCACAGCTTTAGTTATTGAGGATGATGAACCTCCGGTATCAAAATCCAAATATGCTTTTTTCAAGGATATTAAGGGTGACGCCACAGTGTTTCCTCTTTCGGGTCAATTGGTGGACCACTTAGAGGAGGCGTGGAAACATCCTGGCAAACGGTATCAGCCTCAAAGACGTTTAGCGGTGGCTTATCCATTTGCGGACAATTATTTTTCTAAGTGTGAATCTCCGCCACAGGTGGATTCCCATGTGACACGCCTGGTCCGAAGTGCCACGTTGCCCATGCCCTCCATGTCCTCCTTGAAGGATGCCACGGACCATAAGGTGGAGATCTGCCTAAAGTCCGTTTATTCCCTCGCGGGGGGGGCAGCCAGGCTATGGCCATTTGTTGGGTAGCCAGAGCTATGGAGCGCTGGGCAGATAGTTTGGATTCTATTGCTGGGCAGATAGCGCAATGCAGATAGTTCGGCTGAACAGACCGAGTTGATAGGCAATCTCCGGGATTTGGCCACTTACATTAATGAAGCGGCTTTAGATATCAGTACCCTGACTTCTCGGATTTCTTTGGCAGCTGTGGCGGCTTGTCGCACCTTATGGTTGCGATCTTGGAAGGCGGACGCTGATTCCAAAAAGGGCTTGGAAGCTTTGCCTTTTAATGGAGAAGTCCTATTTGGACCGGATCTATACAAAATTGTAGCCACGCTGGCGGCAGCTAAATCGGCATGTCTCCCATCTGCTGCAGTTCCTTCCAGTTCAGCTTTTGGCCTGGTGACAGCACCACGTGTGTTCACCAAGGTTATGGCAGTCATGGCGGCTTCCCTGCGGCTGCAGGGAGTCCGCATGTTGCCGTACCTAGACGACCTTCTGTTGGTAGCAGGATCTCCGGTGCTCCTTCTACACCATTTGGATCTGACGATTGCAGTACTGCAACCACATGGCTGGTTGATAAACTGGCAAAATTCCACCCTGATCCCGTCTTAGAGGATTCTGCACCTCGTAGCCTTATTGGACTCCAGTCAGCAGAGGATCTTTGTGACAGGGGAAAAGATCTCTGCCTTGCAGTTGCGGGTGCGCAGTTGTCTGCTGAGTCGCTGTGTGTCTCTTCACTCGGCAATGAGGTTACTGGGCTCCATGGTGCCAGTATTTGACATGGTGGAATATGCCCAGTTTCACTCCAGACCTCTGCAGCAATTGAACCTGTCCAAATGGAAAGGACTGCCTCAGAGTCTCAAATCACAGACGATGGTGCTCACTCCGGAGGTTCGCCTGTCCCTTGCCTGGTGGTTGCAGACGACCCATCTCAACAAGGGTTGTCCATTTTGGGTGGCGAACTTGATCCTATTGACAACGGATGCCAGTCTTCGGGGCTGGGGAGTGGTCACGGGTCCACACTTGTTCCAGGGCAGAAAAGGAGCTTCCAATAAACATCTTGGAACTCTGCGCCATTTTCAATGCTCTCCAGCAGGCACATCGGGTTCTTCGGGATCATCCCGTGCAGGTCCAGTCGGACAACGCCATCACCGTGACCTACATAAATTGGCAAGGAGGAACCTGAAGTCGGGCAGCACTCGTAGAGGTGTCCCGTATCCTGATCTGGGCGGAGCGCAATCTCCCGGCCATATCAGCAGTATTCATCCCGGGAGTTCTCAACTGGGAGGCCGACTTTCTCAGCCAGGATGTTCATCCGGGGGAATGGTCTCTGCACCAAGACGTCTGTCAACTTCTGGTGGACAGGTGGGGTCTTCCGGTGATCGACCTCATGGCGTCACAGCACATCAACAAGTTGCCGGTGTACGGGTCTCGCACAAGAGACGAAAAGGCGTCTCTGGTGGATGCTCTGTCCGTCCAGTGGATGTTCCGGTTTGCTAATCTCTTTCCTCTGTTTTCCCTTCTTCCACGGGTAATCCTGAAATTCAAACAGGAAGGAGGGACGCTCCTGTTGATAGCTCCCGCATGGCCCAGACGGCACTGGTTCTCAGACCTTCAGGGTCTGTCCGTGGACATTCCTCTGCGGTTTCCTCTATGACCGGACCTACTGTCACAGGGTCCTTGTCTTCACCCAGACCTGACTCGGCTGTCTTTTACGGCGTGGCTGTTGAGACAGCCATGTTAAGGTCCAGGGGGTTCTCCAGCTCTGTAGTACGAACTATGCTAAGAGCTCGGAAACCGTCTTCTTCAAGAATATACCATCGTGTGTGGCATACGTTCTTCCAGTGGTGTTGACCGAGAGGTTATGCACCTCGGGAGTTCCATCTGTCTAAAGTGCTAGCCTTCCTACAGGCGGGATAAGACCATGGGCTTCGCCTTGCTTCTTTGAAGGTGCAGCTATCTGCCCTGTCTGTCTGGTTCCATCGTAGGATTGCTACAATCCCTGATGTGCGCACCTCTATGCAAGGTGTTCTTCGAATTCAGCCGCCATTTGTTCCACCGGTGGTGCCTTGAGATTTAGCTGTGGTCCTGAGGACTCTCCAGGGACCGCCGTTTGAACCGCTGGGCTCAGCGGATCTTAAATGGCTGAAACAATTTTCCTTCTGGCCATCGCTTCTGCCAGACGTGTTTCTGATTTAGGGGCTCTCTCTTGTAGACCCCCTTTCTTGATTTTTCATGGGAACAGGGCAGTGCTGCGCACTTGTCCTGATTTTCTTCCCAAAGTTGTTTCCCGTTTTCATATCAACAAGGAAATCGTTGTGCCGGCTTTTAACTCACCTGAACTTTCAGTGGGTGAGGCCACTTTGGACGTTGTGCGGGCCTTAAGGATTTATGTTGACCGCACGTCTTCGTTTAGGAAGTCGGACGCCTTGTTTGTCCTCTATGACTTCCGTAAAAAGGGTTGGCCTGCTTCAAAGCAAACTTTGGCAGGTTGGATCTGTATGGCAATTTCAGAAGCTTATCTTCGTGAAGGCCTGCCGGTTCCATCCTCTGTGAGTGCTCATTCCACTAGGTCTGTGGGTCCTTCGTGGGCAGCTCGCCGTGGTGACTCTGCAGTCCAGATCTGCAAGGCTGCCACATGGTCCTCTGTCCATACCTTTGTGAGGTATTACGCGTTTGACACCTTTGCCTCTCAGGATGCTTCCTTCGGGCGGCGGATTCTCCTTTCAGCACAGGAGCGTCCCCACCCTTGAAGGATACTGCTTTGGGACATCCCCAAGGTATCCTGTGGATACCCTATGGACCCTGATGTAGAAAATATGAGATATGGTAAGAACTTACCTTTGTTATCTTTATTTCTACGAAGTCGATAGGGTACCACTGGACTCCCGCACTGTCGCACCTGTGCTGCAGATGGGCTTTACTCTGGTCACCATTTTTTCCGTCTCCCTCTGGTGAGAATGTGATTCTTGTGTGTATCCAGATCTTTTTTCTCTCTCTTCCTTCTCCTCCTCCAGCCTATGGCTTGGTACGTAACTGAGATGCCTTGGCTCAGGGGCGGGGTATAGGAGGGGGACCCAAGTGCATACTGGGAGGCTG
This sequence comes from Taudactylus pleione, assembly GCA_031769625.1. Taxonomy (NCBI): domain Eukaryota; kingdom Metazoa; phylum Chordata; class Amphibia; order Anura; family Myobatrachidae; genus Taudactylus; species Taudactylus pleione. The sequence goes on along the minus strand of JAUIMM010000092.1, from coordinate 28,210,766 downwards.
AAAACTTAACTCTATGGTGCCCGATGTCATCATCTATACCCCAAGGTATCCTGTGGAACCCTATGGACTTCGTAGAAATAGAGATAACAAAGGTAAGTTCTTACCATATCTCATATTATTCACTGCAGTCCAGTCCTGTGTCTCCGCCACCGTCCACCCTCGCTGTCTGTATATGCCTGACCACCACTGGTTACAATGAAAGGAGTCACAGCCACTCATACCTGCCTCCGTGGTGAGAGTGACAGTGCGCTGGGCTGCTGAGGGAGCCATGACTCTGAGGCTTGATTCTCTTCGACTGGGAGCTTGTGCTTCCCCCCTCTCTAGCACAGTTGTTGGTGTCACTGGCTCCTGCACTTATCCCTGCTTCCCTCCACACAGCTCTTTATGGATCCCTCTCCACTTCACCTTGTTGGAGTTAGACAGCAGCAGTCAGTGAGTAATACTTCATTCAGTTATTTCTCCTTTTTATTGTGTACCCCACCCTCCTTTGTGCCTCATTACCCCCTGTGTGCCTCATTACCCCTGTGTGCCTCCCCACCCCGTGTGCTTTCCCACAACATTTTCCTACCGATGCCAATGTGTGTTTTTTCCTGTAGCCTATGAATTTCTTTATTTTCTTATTAGTGCTATTTACGGGAAATTAATTTTAACGCGATGTTGAATAGCGCAGGGAAAGGGTTCAATTGAACATACTGTCATGGATGCCATACATTAGCGATGGGAGATGCCGTGTCGGCGCATCGATGAAATCCAACAGATTTGCCAATCACGATCAAAAAAGATTGATGAAATTTAACTGGTAGAATTTCACGGATCCTGCGACAGATCCTATCGCAGGACCGGTGCGATCCATCACTAATGTATGGGGGCCTTTAGTCCAAGCAGAGAATTTATTGGTGCAAGCAGAAAATCTGTCTGTGATGCTGTATTTCAGTTTAGCAAGGTACAGACAGTATCGCAACAGGCACTTTAGTTGATGCTGGTTACCGCAACTAAACACCTGCCAGGCACGGGGAAAACTATTAAATAGCTCCAGGAATGCTTTCCCGTTGCTATTCACATAATATTTAATTGGATTGCCCTCAATGTGTGTGTTTTTTCCATGCAAAGCTTATGTGATTTACTGTACTTTCTTTCTGCGGCGGGAGCCTATGTAGTTTGGTTTTTCCTATGGCTGCCAATTAGTTTTTTTTGCCCATGCAAAGCTTAGGTGATTTATATATTTTCTTTGGGGGCCTATGTGTGTAGCTTTTCCCTATGGAAAATGTGTGTATTGTGAGTGGCCACAGCCCTTATGACTTATAGCCATGCCCCTGTGATGTACGGCCATGCCCTTTTTTGACACGCGCCTTCAGTGCGCAAACACACTGTGTCCCCATACCCCCACTTCAAAATTTCCACTTCGACCACTGCATACACCATTATTAAATGTACACAACCATTTTAAAGTTTCAATAATACCACTTATAAATATTAAAAAAACAACTTAAATATACTTTGCTTACTGTATGTAAAAGATTAAAAACACACATGAAATAGTCTGACATAGAATTTTACTATAAAATGGCATTTTTTTAGAAAAAATATGGCGCAGAAATGGTAAATGTGCTTGAAATTACACAAATTGTTTAAACAAGAACAATCTCACCCAATGTGAGTAAACATATTAGATACATGACAAAACCAAAAACAATAGGAAAAGACGGAAATTACAATTTTGGGCCTATGTTTCCTCGCTCACTTCCCTGCCCTGTAACTTTGATAACACTCGTACACAGGCTACGGTGGGGATGGAGTAGCAGGTGACACAGACACAGATGATGTTTGCCCACTGCTAATAGTATTAGTTGATGCAGCCTCATATCTCTGCCTTTGTGCAACTAATTCTGTGTGAACATTAACAAAGGCATCAGTTCGCGCCTTAATAGCTTGGGTGAGTTCTTGGAGACGCATATCTATGTTGTGGACAACTCTCATTCTTGTAACCTGGGCTGCTATACAAATACTTGTTTGTTTTCTCATATCACGGCTCTTGTTGTCCAATTGTTTTGTTTGTTTTTTCATAAATGCCAACTGGGAATTTCGGAAACTGTCCAGTGACAATGCTAAATCCTCCACTGATGGAGTCGCTGTGGTGTAGGTGTGTGTTGTGGTAATATTTGCTGCTCTTGCTGCATCTCATCATGTGCCACATCTCTTTCTGTTTCATCTGCAGGCACAAGTGGATCTTTGGGTGTTAAGATGATCTAGTGTTCATCGGCTATTTCAGGGTCCTCAACAACAGGTGGTCTGGGTGGTTTTGGACGTGATGGGCCTACAAAGATTAAATGATAGGTACAGTAACTAAGCAAAGTATTTTTGGTAAAATAACAGTAAAGGTTTTTTTTTTAACCACAATATCCTTGTTTATTTGTAAAAAAAAAAATTGTTATGTTTTAAGTAATAATAAAAAAACAGTATTCGAGATTGTTTTCTGTCTTAGGTATTAGCAGTGGTAGCTATAGACGTGGTGCTGCTCTGCACTCCTAACTTCAAATAGGGGATAAACAGCCACTTCCAACACAAACACTGTCAAACATCATCGGACGGGACTTAGTGACATTTTGCATTGCTCACCTTTTTTAATTTTGTACAGCAGTGCAGAAACACCTCTGGAGCTGGTATTATGTATTAAAAGGTATTATACAGGCTAAATGTGTTTGCCTATTAACTTTTATATAGAATTGTATGCCTTGGTATATTTGATAAAATGTTAATATCTTCTGCAGCAAATCTTGCGTTTCAGGATATATGTTTTAAATTGTCAGAATAAAGTCTCATGATTGTTATGTGACATTATAATTGTTTTACTGTAAATATACCACAGTAATCCACATGCTAATTACAATAAACATTTTCTTTTTTTCATTTTTGTAGGACTTACCAGCATCATCCTGATGACCACGTGGACGCATTTTCTTGGAAGGGGCCTTCCGGCTGACTGCTGCAGCGGAATCGAAATAAATTCAAACTTTTAGTGGCCTATTTACATGTGCTGAATGAACATTTAATGAAGAAACACACAATGTTAATAAACAGCAAACCTACAAACTTCATTTATAAATGGATATTTGCAATATTAAACATTGTTTGGGGTTAGTTTACATTTACATTATACACATGTTCAAATGATATATTCTGGCCTAGATGTGATTAATATCCTTAATGGTTTTTACTCATGGTTTGTTTAATGTACTTTCACGTTTAAAATAACAGAGGGCTTTATAATAAGTAGCCCTCCATGTACTATTGAACAACAGCTCCCAGAATGCCATAACAATACCAAAAGTTTAGTCATTGTTGAAAGTGTGTCTGGGTATGCTGAGATGTGTTGTTCCACAACAGTAGGAGGACCATTTTTCTTAGAAATTAACAAAGATGGTCCAAAATAATTAGTTTGGTAAAGATAATAAAAGGGTTAAAAAAATTATTGTTTACTCACCAGATGGTGCCTGGACTGGAGGTTTATCTGTGTCCTCTATGTGGACTCCTGCCAATACTTCAGGCGGAAATACTTGTTTTAATTCCTCTTCATAAGAGCTTAAATGCACAGGGATTCTACGGCCTCCCTCTGTCCTGCGATCCCGCTGCACATAATTACCTACTTTGAATACATCCTTCCTGGGAGAGCTGCTGCTGCTGCAGACCGTTTCGGGAGTCGGGGGTGGACTGGTGATGTAATGTGGCCCCGCCCCTTTCCCGGGAAAGTCTGTGATTTGCGGCTCCACGAGGAGGGGGAAGTGCTAAATTATGCAAAACATGCACTTTAGCTCCGCCCCCTCCTCGCAGATCAGCAAATTCCCCATTAAATCTCTGCATCCTGTCGCTTCACTAGGAAGTGGGCAGGATGCGGTAGATCTGCCTACACTTCAAGGGGTGCGGGAGGCTACCCGAAAAATTAGGAGCCTCCCGCGACTTCCAGGAGTGTAGGCAAGTATGCCGCTGCACCTCATCTGTCATAACTCACTGCCTCACCCACAAATACCTCCTCCATTCTTCTCTGCTGTCCTAGGTTCCTGGCTGACATGCTGCATCCCACAATCAATCAATCTCTCTCTCTCTCTCTCTCTCTCTCTCTCGTCACTAAAACGCCTCACTACCTTTCAAAGACAAAATGGTAGCTAAGGGGTTTATATAGGGTGTGTGAGGTAAAAGTCATGGGACATTTGGATGCCAATGGGTGTGGTTTTGTGAAACTCTTCATTTCGCATTATTTAACCCACATTTCGGTTGGTCAGTACAATACATCGCATGCTTCCTGGTCTGAATTCTCACAATAATTTGCACGGGGGTTCCGATTTTACCGACCTTTGCAACAATATTGGACTTAGACATCGGGGGGAATTCAATTCAACGCGATGTTGAATAGCCGCGGGAGGGAGCAGCTGCAGCTATTCAATTCACCGCACTGTTTGGGTGCGCTTAGGATTTCTTCTCGCACCCCCTGTGGATGCGATGGAGAAATCCGACCAAAGTGACGGGCGCGCAGCTGTTTTAGTGCTTAGCGCAGCGCTAACAGCCATGTGCCCGGCACTTTGGTCAGAGAATGCCAGTTAACGCGCCTTAACATCCTTGTTAAGGCATGATAGGCGCAATAACCGGCATTCTCCGACCAAACCGCGCACTGAATTGAATAGCTGCGGGAGGTCGCTCCTGAAGCTATTCAATCTGCGATGAAATGAATCGCCCCCATTGTTTGTTATAGGAATAAGGATTTTTTTATTGCATTTGGTCTGTTATCTTCATTCTACATTTTTAACTAGAATTCATAGCAAAAGAACCCTTTGCTTTGATAAATATGACCCACACTTTTATATCTGATTTCCTCAAGAATAGTGTGTGTGCTAATAACTGTACATAAAAATTAAGCTTTTTCAATGCAACATTTTACTGTAGCATAATTAAAACTGTATGAGATATATTAGCCCATTTATTGTCAGAACTTCATATTGTATATATGAATGCAACCACTGTCACTGTTCTTCTTCCCATGAGAGCTAATGCTGACATAACACTGTAAGTGGGTGGTGGAAGCCGTAAGGTTCAGAAAAAAAAAACCTTCTGTTCATATGCAAACTGCCAAATTGTAAAACATTTTGAAAATGGTTCAAACAGAGCTTCAAATTATGTGAGTAATCTTTGTTTCCTTTCTGACAATCTGAAATGCTGGTAGAAAAAAAGTGGCCTTGTTCTATTTTTGGAGCAGAAAAGTTTGGATCCTGAAATAAAGGTGCTGACTTTGCAACCTTAGATCAGAATCTGCAGTATATAGGAAATGTCATTTTCTTAAACAGCTAAGATTAAAGTGAATAATTAATGTCATCTATGGCAAAATATATACTGATATGGTAATATACTTACAGATGCACATTGATGTATAATATTATTAAATTACCATATTTTTGCAGAATGTCACCTAAAAAATATGTGGCTTAAAAAAAATCACATACTTAAAACTTTTAGCCTTGAGGTAAATCTTTCTATGAGTCATTTTAGTCAAATGTTAAAATATCTCTTGAGAATGTATCAATAATGTGAACTTCAAATTCTAAAAATCTGTCACTTTTGGATGACATTCAATTTAACTTTTATAAATTTTCCAGGTAAGAGCATAAAAGTTTGGCCTCAGCTGTAGTTGGACAAGTTCATTAAACACATATAGGGGGAATTCAATTCCCAGCGTGCGATGTAGCTCCTGGGTTAAGTGCTCAGAGCTATTCAATTGACTGCATTGTGTCTGGCACTTGCAGATGTGTCCTGCTACATGTTTCCTGCCACTGCGACTTGCTATGAGTAGAGTGCCCACGTCTTGATAAACTGCATACACTATATTACATGTTTCATGGGACTGTTGAACTCTTCTTCAGACAGTTTATGCCTATTTTTTTCTGAAAGTCCTATTGCTGGAATTAGAATGAACATGCTTTTTATCCTTGTGGAGTGCCAGCATCTAGCTTGTTACGTGCTGGAGATTTATAGAGTCACAGAAGAAGCAGGCAGCAGTCCCATAAAACGGGATGGGTATGAAATCTTGGCTGTCGGGATGCCGCTGGTCAGAATACCGACAGCAGCATCCCGACATCCAGAATCCCGACACCCAAAGGAACGCATGTATGTATTTTCCTTATCCCTACCCTAAGCCCTAACGTAACCCTAACCCTCCCTCCCCAGTGCCTAACCCTAACCTCCCCCCCTAGTGCCTTAGGATAACCTCCTCCTCCCCATACCCTAAACCTAAGACAACCTCCCATGTGCCTAAACCTAACCTCCCCCTAGTGCCTAAACCTAACCACCTCTCCCCCGCACCCTAATCCTAACACTCCCTCCCTGGTGCCTAACCCTAACCCTCCCCTAATGCCTAACCCTAACCCTGCTACCTAACCCTAACCTCCCCCTAACACCCTGATACTTAACTTTTGGGATGCCGGTGGTCGGGATACTGGTGCCGGGATCCCAACCTGTCGAGATTTCAGCGCCGGTATACAGACCGTCGGCATCCCGCACACCGGGATGCTGACGTCATCCCCCTAAAACATCTAACAAAGTTTATACAGTTTATCACATGCTGTACCAAACGATCAAAACAAGTTTGTATTATTGCCATACTATGAGTCTTCAATAAACTATTTAGAAGAAGTGGTATCGACTACTCAATTGGGAGAACTTGCGCCAGAAAGGACATTCAGAGCCACTCGCTAGCGGCAGTACGCTCGTTCCGAGCGATGTTCGCACATCTGCGTATGCGTACGGTTTTTAGTACGCATGCGCGAACCAGTCAGTGCGGCCGAAAATCGTTGGTACGCAATATAGCGAGGGCCTGCTATTTTGAGTGACAGAATGAGGCGTATGTGGGTGGTAACAGGGGAAGGTGCTTGAAAACAGGGAGTGGAGATCCGAACGCAGGCGTGCTTAAAGGTCAAAACGGGCGTTTTAAGGGAGTGCATAATTAACAAAGCAGCGTCATTGACCACGTCACTTGGTTTTTTTTAACTCAGAACTGCTCGCAAAATAGCGGTTGAAAACACCAACCACAAGAATAGCGAGCAGTTCATACGCTGTACGATGTACTCGATTAATCTAATAAATAGCGGACATGACGTATGGTGCGAGCGGCCAGGGGGCGTTTTTATCAAATAAACGAGCGTATGTTTTGCTCGCTCGTTCAGACTTAGAGGTGTGAACAGACTGCAATTTGCGAACGGATCATTTGAATAGCCACCCCTTGTTTTTGAACGAACGACCGCAAATAGCGAACGGCTCTGAATCAGGCCCATAGTTTGCATTTTATTAGCACATGCAGGAACACTGCAACTAGCCCCAAGGCACTACTTAGTGCAGATTTCTGTTCTCACCTCAGGAGGGTGCAAGTAGATACCTGCAAGTCACGGATTTACAGCGCGGGCAATTGAGGCACTTCACCCGGAAGCTACATCGCTGCTCTGGGAATTCAATTGCCCCCATGGAGGTAGATGTCAGCTGACTATAATAATGGTTTTACAGTAAGGTGCATTTCATTAGAGTCACATCAACTTCTTTTTTTCTATCCATTTTCATCATCTACTCATCTGTTATGTACCCAGTTACCCATTAGGCAAGATACTGGTTCGGAGCCGCCCTCTCTCTCTATCCATTTTTGTTTGATTTGTTTTGATAAATCATTCTTTAGTGTATACCTCTTCAATTAGGATACCCTGGTCAGCAGTGTATGAAATCTCCAGTAGCACACTTGCTATTCGGTTATTGAGCTTGATAAATAGGATCCATGATGAAGCAATAGGTTCCTATTCTGCACCTCAGTAAATATGATTAAAATGATACGTTTTTGCTTACCTGCCATATTAAAATTCAGTTATGTAGCATTGTACACAGTTGTTCTTCCATTTCTTCACATCACTTCTGTTCAGCAGCCACCAGGACTCCATCAAATTTGTGAGTAGCGGAGGAAGAAGGTAAGTGGTAAAGAGAGCAGAAGAAGAAGAAGAAGAATTTGGGGGCAATTATCACAAGACAAAAGCTGTGCAGAGAGAGAGAGACAGACAGGAGCTAAGGAGAGGGAAATTCAAACATACAGGAGATGTACTAAGAGACAGACAAGAAGCATGTATTGGGGAAAGAGACATGTAGGATTATTAGTGAGAGGACAGAGACAGGTACAGTAGGGGAAAGACAAATGCAGGAAAGCTAGTGAAAGGGCAAAGACAGGTACAGTAAGGGGTATATTTACTAAAGTGCGGTTCTTTAGAAGTGGAGATGTTACCCTTAGTAGCCAGTTAGATTCTAGCTAGTATATTCTAGAAGGTGCTAGATAAATGATAAGTAGAATCTGATTGGTTGCTTTGTGCAACAACTCCACTTTTAAGAACCCGCACTTTAGTATGTATATCCCTAAGAGCTGTGGAGAAGAATGAGACATGCAGGAAATAGAGTGTGATGGCAGAAACAGGTACAGTAGGATCTGTGGTCCTTATTCAGAGATGGACGCTATAGCACAAAGGGGCAAACACAGTATTTCTACAGGGGGGGTTACTACATTATATATTTATATATATATATATATATATATATATATATACATACAGTATATATATAAATTAGAGATGTGTGCCGATCCCCGTGTTTTGGTTTTCATTTTGGTTTTGGATCTGGATATGGATTTGTCAAAACCTCCCCTTGTGGTTTTTTTTGTTCCAACAGTATTATTAACCTCAATAACATTAATTTCCACTCGTTTCCAGTCAATTTTGACCACCTCACAGCTCACAATATAGTTTTCATCTGGTTTAGGCCCAAAATGTGCACCAAGCTAGCTGGCTGACTAAGCTAAGTGGCAGCAGTGGGCAGCACAAACACGTGGCAGTTCAACTTCCAACAATGCACATCAGGAAACAAATGTTTGTATTATTCAAGAGGTCTGAGGGAGTTGGAGTATGTATGTAGTTGAAGGCAGGGACAGGAAGGGTTGATTGGTAGTACATTTTATTATTCATAAATAATTAATCTTGTGACACTGTAAGTGGTAGCTCAGTCTAATATTCAACTTTTCACTTCTTTCCTCAATTGTGAATAAATGATTACTCTTCACACCGACAAGACCACAACAAAGTGCTAAATAACATGCGTTATATATAAAACATAATGACTTCACTGTAAGTGGTAGTGCAGTGTGTTGTTCTTATTCATAAATAATGAATCTTATCACACTAAGGGACTAATTCAGACCTGGACGCTAAGCCGCGGACGCACGCTATGGACGATTTTCATCCATCTGCACATGCGTACGCATAGCAGTGCATGTGCGCAAACCAGTTATTGCGATCAGGAATCGTGCGCTCTTAACACAAAGACTAGATGCTAATTTGAGTGACCGATAGTGCCGTTTGTGGGTGATAATAGGGGAAGGTGCTTGTGAATGGGGGAGTAGATGTGCGAAAGCAGGCGTGTCTGGGCGTATTAACGGCATTTTATGGGTGTGCATAATTAGCAAAGATTTGTCATTGTACACATCACATGGTTGTATTTCAGCCAGCACTGATCACAGTGCTTGCGGTGGGGTTGGGTCTACCTTAAGTGCTGCGTGCAGCTCCAATGGCTCTCGATGTCACAGATTAATCACGTGTGCTAAGAGAGAAAGGTGGGCTTCTTTATAATGGCATGCATTCGCTCTGCCATCACTCTCAAAGACATAGCAGGCATCCTTACACCAAACAGTGCAATCGCGGAATTTGCAAACCCTGCCCTTAACAGCAATGAGAGAGAGATTCAGGTCTGAATGAGCTCCTAAGTGTTAGCGCATGTGTTATTCTTATTGATATATAATTAATCTTGTTACAGTAAGGCCCGTATTCAATTTGAAGCGAAAAGTCTGTGGTCGGACTCTTCGCCATCAGCGCCGTTTTTCTAGGGGATAAAGTATCGGGTGCATACCCGCTTATCCCCGTATTCCATTAGGAATCAGGGAAAACGAGACCCGAGGAAAAGGTAAGTATCGTAAAGTCCTGTCACTTTTGGGGAAATCATCCTGTCACCCCCCTAAAGATGGTCGGACATGGGGGATCACTATGGGTACCCCTTAATTGGCCTGCTAAAGGTAATTGGGGTTTTTAAACAGCTGCGGCAGGTGCATTAATGTGTCTTTGAAGAAGTCGTTAAGAATAGCATTTAGCTTTATTTATTTTTAAAAATAACTAGTCCCATTAAATTTGGGGTACATGAAAATGGGGGCACACATATTTTTAAGTCCCTAAAGTGATTTTTTTTAATTTTTCAAAAATCCACATGGCCCAACCACCTGCATTCTAGAAAACACCTGCTGCATACTTGGGGACCACCCCCCCTGAGTCTATTTTTTGCCAGATTTTAGGTTTACCCCAACTTTATATTTTTTTTTTTTACTCTAAGGGGACATTCCAAAGGCTGCAGGGTACTTTTGTTAATTCTACACCCCAAAACCCCAATTCTGCACTTTTTTTCACCACCTATGCAGTGATGAAAACTTATCCCTGTTTTTTTACAGGCTTTGAAATTGAATATGGGGATAAGTGAAATGGCGAAAATTATATCAGTTATTATATAAGTGGTAGCGCAGTGTGTTATTCTTATTCATAAAAAATCTTGTGACCCTGTGGGTCATTGATACCGCAGTGTAATATTTAAAATTTGCTCAAATTGACGTGTGTGCTGTACCCCACTTCATTTGTGTTTGTTGATATGGAGAATGATCAGTTGAGACTTGAGAGGAGAGCAGAAACCACATACTAGTGCTGGAGCTGCTGCCAGTGCCACCAGTAATGCATTAGCAACTTAGCTGCGCTATTATTGTACAGTACGGTGACACTGCAGCAGTTTATCGTCCACGTATTTGTGACTCTGCAGGTGGTCTCTCTGCACTTGGCAGGGGTACTTTGTTGTCCATCAAAAAGGGGTGATGTCTGTGTTGTTCATCAAGGGGCTGCTGCCTCATTCAGGGTTGCTTTTCGCTAGTGAGAAAAAATAAAAGTGAAATTAAATTAATAATTTCAATATCAATCCACAAAAAAAATATTTTTTTTTTGTTCTGGGTGTGCGTTAGCATCTCAGCTGCACTATTATTGTTTGGTGACACTGCCGGCCAGACCATATATTGTGACACTATAAGTCGTAGCGCAGTGTGGTAATCTTATTAATAAATAATGAATCTTGTGACACTGTAAGTGGTAGCGCAGTCTAATATTCAACTTTTCACTTCTTTCCTCAATTGTGAATAAATGATTACTCTACATGCCGACAACAAGACCACAACAAAGTGCTAAATAACATGCATTATATATGAAACATACAGTCAGGTGCATAAATATTGGGACATTGACAGAATTTTCATATTTTGGCCTCTATTCACCACCACAATGGCTTTGAAATGAAACACACAAGATGTGCTTTAACTGCAGACTTTCAGATTTAATTTGAGGGTAATTACATCCAAATCAGGTGAACGGTGTAGGAATTACAATGGTTTCTATATGTGCCTCTCACTTTTTAAGGGGCCAAAAGTAATGGGATTAACTAAACAATCCTAAATCTAACTTTCACTTTTTAATACGCACAAGTGAACATGCTGACACAGAAATCAAGGATGCTTCTGTGGAAGTGCACCAGGTTGAGCAGGACATTTGTGTAGCTGACGCTAATGAGGCTGTTGATGATGAGGATGTTGATGTTGAGGATGTTGTTGATGAGGATGATGTTTGTGTAAATTAGGCACCACTGGATGAAATAGTTGTTGCCCATGATAAGGAAAAGCCTTGGTTGTGTTGACTCATCTGCATCACCAGTGTTTTTTTGGGGGGAAAGTTTAGTTTTTTCTCGGCAGATGCACTTGATAGAAACTGAAAGAGAATCCACTGCTGCATCATGTGCCACTTGAGCTGACAATTTGCTTACCAACAGCACTTTGCATGTCTTCAGCTCTGGGAAGAAAGACACAACGTCTTCATCCTTTCTGTGATGAAAATCCACTGCCAGCAGCAGCAGGCATAGCTCTCAAGGATTCTCAAGTAAGACACAATGTAAGACGTAAACCTTAAATCTTAAATCTTGCATTTGCTCTTTTCAGCTTATCCACATATCTGTGGTTAAGTGGACAGTGGGTACAATGGCATTTTGGAGGCCACTAATTAAGTTTTTTTAATGTCCCTGTACAGGTTGGGAAATGCTTTTCTAGTGAAGTGGAATCTTTGCAAATGATTGTTTAACAGTCAATTGTTTTTTTAAAGCACTGCTAGTAGTCTTCCTGGTCCCCTTCTGGGATGAAAATCCACTCCCAGCAGCAGCAGGCATAGTGCTCAAGGATTCTCAAGAAAGACACAACATAAGACTTAAACCTTTAATCTTAAATCTTGCATTTGCTCTGTTCAGCTTTTCCACATATCTGTGCTTAAGTGGACATTGGATACAATGGCATTTTGGAGGCATAGCACTCTAGGATTCTTCTGGGGCAAGGACTGATGTGAATGAGAAAAATATTTTTTGTAAATGCCTCCCCTTCCCACTCATAAATTTGCTTCAGAATCAGAAAATTAATACGATTGATCGAGTGATCTGCAGATATATCTGTAGATGATGATCATTCATACACACTGAATGACCATCATCTATCCAGCAGCCATGGGTCCTGCTGGCCGTGGGCCCCCTCCTCGTGGTTGCCGCTGCATGTGTACAGGTGATCGGTTGATCACCTGTACACACTTGCTGATGGACAGATATGTCTGCAGACATTTCTGTTCTTTGGCTGTGCAGCACAGTCTGAACACACTGGCCAACAGGCAGCAGATATATTGGCCAATCAATTGATCGGTCAATATATCGACCAGTGTGTACCCAGCATTAGGCGGGACTTCCATTTCCCAGGACCCCATTTATCTCTGGATTAAGTAGATTCAGTGCTGATAATTATATACAGTAGGAGCTAAGCTAAACAGACATTTTGGTGTAGTAAGTGGGAGAATTTATGTATAGGAAGTTGTAATGGGAGACACAGGATTTTCATCCACATGTCAGACTATAGGCTTATATGATTTTGTATCAGTTGATGTATACAGGAGTTGTTTTTGGAATCTATTCCATATACAGATACACTGTCTGTTTTATGGTTACGACTTTAATATTCCTGATGTATAAATTTAATTTTTTCATATGTCCTTTGTTACTACCCATACACAAACCTGCTCTGGCAGCATGCTGCTCATAGTACTATAGTTTTCAACTTCCACTGCAGGACAAACCCCTGAGTGGCAATAGATACACCCATAAGTGGAGCTAAACACACTCTTTGGATGGAGCTGGTCACGTCCCACCTCGGGGGCGAGCCGCTCTATTTGCAGCTCATTCTACTGCCATCTACAATCTCCCTGAAAGTAGTTTTCAAAAGTAGGCAAGTATGTGTGCTGAGCTCCTCAACTCAGGGCTCAGAACATGCTCCTCTAATTCCTGTTATTAGAGAGACAGTACAGCAGTAATGACTTCCCCTGCTGCACTGTAAGAACAGTAGAATATCAGGAGATATTTTGACCATAAAGAAAAATAGAAGAAGGAAGACAAATAAACACAATCCAACAAATCCTTTCAGGTAAATAAACACAATCCATTGGGTTGAAGCATAATGCACATGCAAAGATAGTCATCGAGCATGTGCATTACTTTATAAACTGTTGATGGCAGCAGTTGACAATCTCAAGGAGGTGGACACCAAGGATTCTCATCAGACAAGTAAGGTAAAAAACAGTGGCATGTGTACTGTATAAGAAATAATTAGCAAAACTACAATTCTACATACAACACAATTAAATATACTGGTATAGGTATGCGGGATGTAGTTAGGAAGCTGGCAGTCAAAATGCCGACCTCCAGCTTCCCGACAGTGAAATCCCAGCATGGGACTAATGATAGGTGTCTAAATAACTACGCCTATAATTTGCCCAATGCTGAAATCCCAATGACCGGCATACCGAACATAGGTAAGCCGGGTGTCTGGAGGTGATAGCCATGGGGGGAGAGGGTTAGGTCTAGGGACTCCCAGGGTAGGGTCTTAGGGTTAGGCACCCCAGCGGGAGGGTGAGGGTCAGGCTAGGGGAAAGGGGGGGGTTAGTGTCAGGCACCTCCGGTGGAAGGTTAAGTTTAGGCATGCCCTCAGGAGGGTTAGGTTTAGGGAGTGGGGAGGAGGGGTTAGGTTTAGGCCCCCCGGGGGGGTGGTTAGTGGTAGGCACTGGGGAGGGAGGTTATTGTTAGGAAACCCTAAGGGAGGGTCAGGGGAAGGGGGGGAGGGTTAGAGGTCTTACTTACCTCTGTCGGGATCTTCATGTGCCGGCCTTTCAGTGTCTGTATTTCATCTGCCAGGCTTAGGTCCAGCGGTATTATCATACCAATTCCTAGGTATGCTATAGGTATGCACAGAGATGAATAAAATAAATAATTGGATCAAAGTTCAGAGACCTGTGGCTAACAACAAAGTGAGCAAAGCAAATGGCCAGGGCAGGCAGCTAAGGAGCAAAAGCATAAACTAGCAAGGTTCAGGTCTAGCGGCAAGTGAGAGTAGTCAATAAACAATCTGTGTCAGGTCATAGTTATAAGCAATCAGAGGCCAGAAGAGTATCAGGCAACATAGTTAAAATTACATAGGTCAATAAGGAGCAATTCTAGAACAAGAGCAATAACAGGCAGGCCTGAATGCTATAACTGGCAACCTGTGAGTGCCACAGATTAGTATATAAAGTACATGTGAGAAATCAGACTATAGTTACCAAAGTGAGAGACAGATACAGTATTTTCATTAGAGAGTGAGATCATGTTGAATAAGTCTGAGGATGGTCATACAGCAGCACTAAGACAAATGTTCTTGTCTCTTAGGGGCATATTTATCAAATATTGGGTTTTAGATCTGATAATTGTCATTTCTTTTTGTAACCATTCGCGGCAATAAGAAATGAATTACAGTACCACCCAAATGTATCATTATTCACTTGCAGGGAAAGGGGCTCAGAAAAAAGCTCATCAGTGGTCTCTTCACTCCTCTATCGGGACTCCTGACCAAAAATGACTGCCCATGCATATGCAGTGGCCAATGCCGGGGAGGGTTCTGGATGGACCCTCTCCCGGTAACTTTTGTGAAATAGTACCCCATTGGCTACTATAGGTTAACATCATGTACCCAAAACATATGGGGGCTGTGGCTGCTGTCAGAAATAGATGGATATCTGCTGTGGTCCCTCCGTAGTACATTTGTAGGATCCTGCAGGAATCTTCCGAAAACAGCTGTTTTTGGGGAATATCCTGCAAATATTATTGGATAAATAGGCCCCTAAGACACTTGTTCATATTGTTCTCTAGCCATTACATTGTGTTTTACACATAGTCCACTATTAATCAACTAATGCAGTCTACACATTGTCACTAAGGGGTCTATGTATTACCAGGAGAAAAGGGGTGAAAATGCTAAAGGCAGACAAAATCTATATACAGTACATACCACTTCTCTATAGGTACTATTGGTTTTTCTCTGCTGTTATGCTGCTTACGCTAGTTAGATGTACCTTTTCCATGCTGCCATAGGCTTCTATGGCAGTGCTAAGTGTCGCAGGTGATATCAAGCTGTTTGTTTACTTACCGACTCCTGTCTGCTCTAGCGGTAGCATTGCATTCCCCTTATCAGCCTCCTGTTGATTGTAGTAATGCGATTGTGGCATCCTTTCTGTTTGTTTTGTTGATTATCAATAAAGTTGACTTTGGCTTTAAAAATCAAACACAGTACTGCCGGAGATCACGCAGCAAAGGAATTGAGCTCCACATGCACATTAATACAACAGAAGCCAAGAAGCATATGTAGGGAAAACCGCTGAGGGGTGAACTTAAATTCACCTTTTTCAGCAGCAGGTGTCAGGACTGCAACTATTTCAGTACATAAAGATAGACTACTTTTGCCAAAGATCTATTGTGGTCATTGGAGGAGCCATCCTGCTTGCTGGCATGTTTCTCATTCAGGGGTTAGAGTGTTAAAGTGATCATCTGTTTCCCAGGTGTCGTCAGGTTGTGGGATTCCTAGATTGCTCATTATTTCAAACCTGATTCCATTTGGGTCACATGTTCTGAAACTTCCTATGGATCACAGGCCTCTAGTATAAAGCCTGTTACTAACTGTGTCTCAGTGTCTGTGCAATGTTGCTTTCAGGTCTTTTCTTGGACTCCTGCCAGATCCCTGCTGTGCCTGTGAATTGCTGTGGACTTTGTTGTATTCCAGATGAACTTCTGATGTCAGTCACCCGCTGCACTACAGAGCCCAGCATTCCTATTGCCTAAGTATTGCTGATTGCTCACTCAGTGCAGTTTCACCATTTTGCTGCAATATTTACTTTACCTGTTGTCTTTCCATTCCTGTGGATATTGAAGTCATCCTTGTTACAGTTGTCAACTGCACCGTTACAGTGTCATCTCCGCATCACGGGGCTCAACCCCGCTCCGTATTCTAGCCACACCACAGGACTCAACCCTGCTACAATCTTCTCTGCATCACAGGGCTCAACCCCGCTCCGTACTCTAGCAACATCACAGGGCTCAACCCTGCTACAATCTTCTCCGCATCATTGGGCTCAACCTTGCTACAATCTTCTCTGTATCACGGGGCTCAACCCCGCTACAATCTTCTCTGCATCACGGGGCTCAACCCCACTACAATCTTCTCTGCATCACGGGGCTCAACCCTGCTACAATCTTCCCTGCATCTCGGGGCTCAACCCCGCTACAATCTTCTTCGCGTCATGGGGCTCAACCCCGCTCCGAACTTTAGCCACGCCGCAGGGCTCAACCCTGTCCTGGAATCTCATTGTCTTACAGGGCTTAACCCTGCTTCGACTTCACTACTCCACAAGGCTCAAGTTTGCTTCCTCTCTCACTGCACCACAGGGCTCGGTCCTGTCCCGGAACTATATTATTCTGAAGGGCCCGCTCTGCTTTGAATTTCCATTACTACAGGGTTCTACCCTGGCAAAGGTCCTTAATGTCATCCAGAGGTGTTAGCCTCATTCTGGACTCAGGGTTCCCTACCACATTAGTTCTTATATGGTAAAGACTGCTTATATATATTTGGGGATTCTCTCCTATACATATTATTGCATATGTGAATCTCTGTGCTGTTTTAGACCTTATTTGAGACCTTGCTGTATATAATTCTTATTTGAATAAATTCTATTTTACTTTTATCCTGTGCTACTGAGTTTCATGGAAAGGTCATTCCTAAAACCACCCCAGATTATTGTGCCTAGTAGGCCTGCCTCCCTACAGGAGCCTCAAGTGTCGGCAGCCGTGAAAGCAGGTTTCTTAGTAAACAGCGTGGTAGCTGCCTCCTGCTTCACAGCACTAGCAGGCGAGGCAGGAGCGGCAATAACTCCATGGTAAGTAGAGTGTTGGTACATAGACCTCACAGTCACTAATGATGTGGAGGGTTCAGAGTTAAAGTGAACCAAGTCCCTGAGAGTCAATTTTGAGAAAATGCATCTTAAAGTTGAAGAACTGTAATTAATTCATATTTCAATTAATTGTTTTTACTGCTTCAATAACAGTACCATGTTAAAATTATATATATATATATATATATATATATATATATATATAGCAGTGTTAGTATGAAATGGGCAAAAAATGGACTTGGTTCATTTTAACTATGAACACTCCATTTATTATACACATTATCTAATAGCTACCAATGCCCACCAGCCAGTAGTAAGTGTAGTATACACACTTTCCATTACCTACTAATAAATTTGGTCTGCATTGTCCACTAGTCACCAGAGGTGACCTCAGTATTATACATAAGATACCAGTGAGTGGGTATTTTTATGCCGTGAGGCTTGGTATTCTTCTAGCCACTAGAATAGGGTATGCTTTGTGTGCGAGCCACCAAAATGGAATCTGATATATATTTTGGCAACTAGAATACAAGCTACTAATTTAAAAGATAGACCAAACCTGGTTTTGCCTTTTATAGTATTGCTGCTTTAAATCTACGGGCTAAATCGCTGAAATCATGCCAGTACCTACAACTAGCAGGCTATTACACATGGTAGACATAGTCTACTTTGTATGTTACAGTATTTTCCAGCAAGGATTCTGCAATGTTATATTGTTTATTAATTATTTTGTGTTTTTTTATGGTTAACAAATGCTCAAAAGCAATCAGTACTAGTCAATTAAGGCTAAATTATATTAAATTACAGCTTTTTTAAAACTGCAATTATTTTTGAAATGTTTACTGTTTTTAGATTCAGAATCTTCTATACTGGTCATATTCTAAATCATTACTAGCATTCAATTTATTTTTTAGATTTTCACTTAATTTTGTTATTTCATTATGTTATTATGTTGTTTTATTTCCAACTGTGTTTGGTTTGGTTTTACAATTACTACTATATGTTATAGTTAGAAAAAAATCACAAAGCTTTACGGAATTAAAATATTGTCTAGTCATTTCATCCTTTTTACTTTATTAGTCTCTATAGAAGCGAAGCCAGGGAAACCTTTTTGCGGTTTCTACTGTTACATTTGAACAAATTGAATTATGTTGCAATATAGAGTCAATATAATTATCCATTATAAGTCACCCACACATAACAGAAGTGTAGTCAGTTTGAAGAGGACTTTCCTTCCTACACCCATTACATAAAAATCTATTTTAAATGTATTTAGTTGTTTTACAATCTCTAAAAATAAATGTTAGTTAGCTATAAGATGAAATTAAGAACATTTAAAAAAATAATGGAAAATGCTCAACATAATCTATGATGTTTCATTTTGGTAAAGCTTTATTTATCATTATTAATTGTATCACCATCTATCAATATGATAGCATTTTAATCAGATAAGATTTCTTCATGTACAGTTTTGCAGACTATAAAATATATAATCGTTGAAAAAAATATAGTGGTTCATAAAACAACAAATAGTGTACGCACACACTGGAGATCACTTGAGGCACATCTGATCCACCTCAATGGTCCATCCAGCACTCATCCACTCTGCTTTAGGGAACCTCTGCTACAAAGTAATAGTGTTCAGTGTGCAGAGAATGACCTATATCTATTTTTTCGTATTGTGTAATGTCTAGCAAAAGAGACTTTCCTAACTCAGATAGAGTTAATGAAATAAGAAGTTACATCTGCATTTATGGGTATGAACACTGACAGTTGTTGTAGCCCTACATGAGAGAAAAGTTAGTGACAGACAAGTTTCAGTGCTCAGTGTTATACAATATGCCTTAACCTTGATGTATGCTATGATCACAACCCACTAGTGGTGTAGGATGGTATTACCATATTTCAAGTAGTAATATTAATATGTTGCCAGCAGTGGCGGCTCCAGAGGTGGGGCTGCAGCGCAGTCCAAAATTCAAAGAGGGGAGCCACACCAACTGTCATTTCAAACACTGCCAAACATAGATGGCTGGGAAACACTGGCAGTTGAAGTGGCTCACCTATTTGAATTTTGGACTGCGCTGCAGTCCCATCTCTGGAGCCGCCACCGGTTGCCAGTATTATAATCCTATTGTTGTTTTGCTTCATCCTTCTTAGATGCATTTTATGTGCTTCAACAATTTAAGAAGAGTTTGTGGACGTAAGTAAAGGACCCTATTAAAAGGTATTTAGAAAAGATTATCTCACAGATAAAGGTTTCCAGAAAAAAAAGACTGCAATGCATACAAACTGGCCAAACTACCTGGCACTATGTACAAAGACAAAAAGAATTACAGATACACAACTCCAACATTACTAATTATATAGAATAATACATTTTGCAATAGAATTTTGCAATAAATCAACAGAGTTTTTTGGCATAATCATGGCCATGGTTATGGACCTACCCACCGTGCCCAGGTAACCTCTGAGGGTAGGTCCCTAACATACTGGGGTTGAAATCCAGAGCGCAGGACACCCTTAAACAAGCCCAGCTGAGCCACACCAGGGCATCACTCTAATTAGGAAAGGTGTAAAAAGGTGTTAGATAGATAAGTGCAGCTGCTTCTGCATGTAGGGAGGTGAGAAATAAAGATGTGAAAATAATATATATTAAACAGACATTAACGGTGCTAAAAGTACAAGAAAGGAAAATGTGTTATAATGTGATGCTCTGAAGAAGTCCAACCAAAGCAATCCAGGGGACCCACGTCCCAAAAATCAACCCATAGCTGCACTACAGTATAGAAATTTATAGGATTTACATAGATTGTGCCTCTTGTTAAACTGCAGTCAAAATGCAAGATTCCTGCTTAAAACCAATAGGGGACAGGTGGGAAGGGGTGCTAGCCTAGGCTGAAGGAGTCTCAACCTTCAGGTGTGCATAGGAGCACACTAAATAGAGTATGTAGAAATGGGCCCTAGACTGCACACCCTGAGTATACAGTCAGGTGCATAAATATTGGGACATTGACAGAATTTTCATATTTTACCCTCTATTCACCACCACAATGGCTTTGAAATGAAACAAACAAGATGTGCTTTAACTGCAGACTTTCAGATTTAATTTGAGGGTAATTACATCCAAATCAGGTGAACGGTGTAGGAATTACAATCGTTTCTATATGTGCCTCCCACTTTTTAAGGGGCCAAAACTAATGGGACAAACTAAACAATCCTAAATCTAATTTTCACTTTTTAATACTTTGTTGTAACTCCTTTGCAGGCAATTACAGCCTGAAGTCTGGAATGCATACTAGACATCACCAGACGCTGGGTTTCATCCCTGGTGATGCTCTGCCAGGCCTCTACTGCAAATGTCTTCAGTTCCTGCTTGTTCTTGGGGCATTTTCCCTTCAGTTTTGTCTTCATCAAGTGAAATGCATGCTCAATCGGATTCAGGTCAGGGGATTGACTTGGCCATTGCATAGCATTCCACTTTTTAGCCTTAAAAAACTGTTTGGTTGCTTTTGCAGTATGCTTCGGGTCATTGTCCATCTGCACTGTGAAGCGCCGTCCAATGAGTTCTGAAGCATTTGACTGAATATGAGCATATAATATTGCCTGAAACACTTCAGAATTCATTCTGCTGCTTTTGTCAGCAGTCACATCATCAATAAATACAAGGGAACCAGTTCCATTGGCAGCCATACATGCCCACACCATGACACTACCACCACCATGCTTCACTGATGAGGTGGTATGTTTTGGATCATGAGCAGTTCCTTTCCTTCTCCATACTCTTCTCTTCCGATCACTCTGGTACAAGTTGATCTTTGTCTCATCTGTCCATAGGATGTTGTTCCAGAACTGTAATGGCTTTTTTTTATGTTGTTTGGCAAACTCTAATCTGGTCTTCCTGTTTTTGTGGCTCACCAATGGTTTACATCTTGTGGAGAACCCTCTATATTCACTCTTGTGAAGTCTTCTCTTGATTGTTGACTTTGACACATATACACCTACCTCCTGGAGAGTGTTCTTTATTTGGCCAATGGTTGTGAAGCGGTTTTTCTTCACCAGGGAAATAATTCTTCTGTCATCCACCACAGTTGTTTTCCGTGGTCTTCCGGGTGTTTCAGTGTTGCTGAGCTCACCGGTGCATTCTTTCTTTTTAAGAATGTTCCAAACAATTGATTTGGCCACACCTAATGTTTTTGCTATCTCTCTGATAGGTTTGTTTTGATCTTTCAGCCTAATGATGGCATGCTTCACTGATAGTGACAGCTCTTTGGATCTCATATTGAGAGTCGACAGCAACTGATTCCAAATGCAAATGTCACACCTAGAATCAACTCCAGACCTTTTACCTGCTTAATTGATAATGAAATAATGAGGGAATAGCCCACACCTGTCCATGAAATATCTTTTGAGTTGATAGTCCCACTACTTTTGGCCCCTTAAAAAGTGGGAGGCACATATAGAAACGATTGTAATTCCTACACCGTTCACCTGATTTGGATGTAATTACCCTCAAATTAAATCTGAAAGTCTGCAGTTAAAGCACATCTTGTTTGTGTCATTTCAAAGCCATTGTGGTGGTGAATAGAGGCCAAAATATGAAAATTCTGTCAATGTCCCAATATTTATGCACCTGACTGTATATATAATGGAAGGTGCTACCTGTGGAGACCATTGTTGCAAACACAAAAAGAAGAATTACAGATGCACAACTCCAACATTACTAACTATATATAATAATAAATTTTGCAATAGAATTTTGCAATAAATCAATAGAGTTTTTTGCATAATCATGGTCATGATTATGGACCTACCCACCATGCCCATGTAACCTCTGAGGGTAGGTCCCTAACATACTGGGGTTGAAATCCAGAGTGCAGGACACCCCCAAACAAGCCCAGCTGAGCCACACCAGGGCATCACTCAATGAGGAAAAGTGAAGTGTAAAAAGGTGTGAGATAGATAAGAGCAGCTACTACCCATCTGCAATATCAAAAAAGGCCTGGAGACACACAGCCTGTCACAGCACTTCAAAGGGGCTCATAACAGTGATCCTAGAGGCCTCAAAATAATGGGTATCAAACAGGTGAAAAAGAATGGGAGAGGAGGGGATCATGAGCATGCTATTAACAAAGAAGAATTAAAATGGATATACACTCTGAAGACCATAACCCCTTTTGGCCTCAATAAGGATAATGAGGTTAGGTCGATCATTATGGGCTGAGTCATTTATCAATATGTCTCAGCTCAAATACATTATGTGGGATCAAATTCATCAACAAGTTAGATATATCCATTTAAGTCCCATGATACATTCTAGCAGGTTCACTGGAATGAATTGTATCCATTGTGTATACACACATGAGACCTATTAGGATTGTATAATGATTGTACCATGTGAACAGTGCATTAACTTGCAACATTCTGGGTTATAAGAGAATGGCAAATCAAAGAAGGATCTGCTGCTATAACAGATACAAACTGAACATCCGTTCATTTAGGCGTCATTTAATATGACAACTGGACCCTCCCTCCCAGCTCATGACGTCAACAATATCAGGGAATAAAAGACGGAAGTCAGACTAATCACACATTATCCCTGAAGAAGGCTTACAGTTGCTACATGTTTGAGTTTGTCACCACTTAACAGCACATCCTAAAGAAGATTACTTAACCAGCATTAGTGACCAGAGCTCACCAGAAGGAACAGAAGGAACCGAACACATAACAGAGTGCACCGGAGAGAACAATGCACCATGAAGACTGACTAGCCGGTGAGTGGAAGGAGTGGCGTCCTGACTGCGATGAGGGAGGTAAGTCTCTAGCACGAGGAGTTGCACGGTAATCAGTTCCACTCCGGAACTTACACTGTAACAACCCCTCCATCCAACACAATATTAACCATTTCAATAGCGGGACGCCGCTATTCACTATAACTCTGCAACTCACATCACTTAATGGATCAGTTATGTTAGGGGATACTTTTATTCCCTTTAATTCCTTATACTGTTCTTTGGTTTATAAATTCTAGTCCCCACTATATAAGTCCTATCATCAAATGAAATAATATAAAACAACCATAGAGTTATCTGTATAATATTAGTTTATCAAAGTAGGATTAAACAGTACATATATAACCCTGTTACAATGAACTACAAAGCAATATATATTCAATTACACACGAAATACAGTTTACATATATATATATATATATATATATATATATATTTGTTGATCCTTGGAGATCACGGGCCTGGTTTAGATGTTGTTCAGCTTGCCATCTTAGCACATGTGTTCCAGAGCCTTTGTTCATCACATATAAGAGTCTGGCTGTAACTTGATCCAGGAAACTGGGGAGCAATCTCTGTTCTTTGATCAAGTGTGTGTGTGTTTGTGTGAGAACTGGTGTTTATTGATTCTGCAGTTAGTAGAGCAGACAAAGGAGAGGGGAGATAAAAGGGTGAAGTTTCAAGACAGGAGACATCTTTAGGGAATTTTCCTATAACAAGTCTCCCTGATGGCAGTTGCCTGTTCTCAACAGATAAACTGACATATGTATATTTATGTCACCATTTTAGTGTTTATATGAAAATATGATCAAAGAAGGTGAATTATGACAATGTACTCTTTACAGTTCAGAGTAAGAAGTAATGAAAGGGTTGAGAAGCAGCATTTCTCTCCTACAACATAGGTAGATGGAAAAAAACCTTGTTTTTAGTATTTATGCAAGGACAAAAAACATCTTCCTATGTAAGCAGCAGGCCCTTTCCTAATGTCCATCAAGATATCAAACTAAAAGTCTCTAGTTGTTTCTTTGATGTCATCTTCTTCGCAAAATTAGGTGAGGGGCACTTCTGGAGTGTAGTCATCTTGGACATCTGTATTGGATCATCTGTATCCCAGTCCTTCCTATCTGTGTTCCGTCCGATCATCTTAGCGTCCATGCAGTCATCTGTCAGAAATATCATCTGTCTACAGCTGGGCCTCATCAGCACCTGAATAAGAAATTAAGAGATATCATTACTTTTGAATGTCTCCACCTTTCCTACCAAATCTGATGTCCTCTCTTCCATCCGATCCTTCTGCAGTCTTCAGATATCCTGTTGTTGACTTAATTTCCCTATGTGGACAAAAAACAGATTCTCCAAGCATTAGCTGTCCCTCCACACCCACTTATGATAATCACACATCATTAGTCTTGGCGAGAGTTAGAGACTGAACTTTACATTATTTCCTATACTAGGTAGCATTCAAGTTCTTACAATGGGGCATATTCAATTGTGTGCAAGAATAGCAAAAAACCTGCACCTGCAAGGTTTTTCCTGCAGGTGCGAGTTTTTTGCTATTCTTTTAGGTGCATGGTTTTTTAAAACAACACGCACCGGGAGGTTTTTTTGCATGCACTTCCTGAGCAAGCGTGATTTTTCCTAAAATCGATGATTTTAGGAAAATTCACTGGGACTTGCTCTGACAACCCTGCGGCACCGCCCGTGAGGACTAATTAAGCAATTGAAAGTATCCAATTAGCTTAATTAGTCCTTAATTACTTACCTTCCAAAGCACTGTCTTCTGCATCTTCTTCTGCATCCAGCGTCAGAAGCTGGCTCTTCTGCAGAAGGGTGAGTATATCAGTGTGTGTGGTGTATGTAAGTGTGTATGAGTGAGTGAGTGTGTGTGTGTGCATGAGTGTGTGTGTGTGACCTCTGGTGCTGTGTGTGTGGCCCCCTAAGAATGGGCGCTGGGAGAACTACATCTTCCAGCAGCCCTTGCTCCTCCCATCAGCCCACGGGATTCCCAGCAGCCGCCTCTCCAATAAGAAGAGAGAGGGGAAGCCACTGGGATCCACAGAGACCCCCTGCCAGGTAGGTGTTTTTTATTTTTTTACGTGGCGCAGGGTTTTCAGAGCTGAAAACCCAGCGACAACTATTTTTTTAATTAATACTGTGGGTAGCGGGAGCGTGCATACCTGCGGTATTACGGAATTGGGTGCGAGGTGCGCAAAGTTTTTAACTCGCTAAACCTCATGTCCAATTGTATATGCCCCAATGCCTTTGCTTTTCTCATTTCCAATGAAAATCTCCAAAAATATCCCTAATCTTGGAAATCCTAAATTTTCAACCTTCAAATACCCATATAACAACCCCCTTTTCTCCTGACAATAATCTGTATTTTAATTGCTGAGGAGAATAAGAGAAGTCTTGGGCTCTTTGATACACTTTAGCCTGCTTTTCGATGTACTGTGAAAATAGAAAGAAATGTTATACATCAAAAATCATCCTGTGCAACCTTTTTAAATATTAGACCATTTTTAAACAACCTGTTCTCATTGTCCTGTAGGAGAGAAAAAAAGCAAAAAAATATGATTATACAGATTTTTTTAAAATTCTATTGAGTGGAAACAGTACATGTGGTTTTCACCTGATCAATATGTACCCAGAATACCTTGCACCTCCTTCAAGATTCTTTTTTTGTTGTCAATGGTCTTTGTACTTTTAACATAGTATCATAGGCTCATTAGGGAAACAAAGTAGCATTTTTCGACCTGTCATGGGCTGAAATGGAGTGATCCCTGTGGTGGTTGCTTCCATAGCCCTAATACCCATGAGTATTGCGGGTAAGGCTGTTACCCAAGAAGAGGCCTTCTGTAACAGTGCCTTGGCTAACCGGGCCTTGATAGTCTGATTCAGTCATTCCACAATCCCTGCTGATTGGGGATGATAAGAAACATGGAAGCGCTGCTTTATGTCCAAAATTTCACAAAGGGCTTTGATGACCTTGCCAGTGAAATGGGTCCCTCGATCAGATTCTATGATTCTAGGGATACCCCAGCATGACAAAATCTAGTCCCATACAACCCATGCTGTAGTGGCCACTGAGTTTACCCTCTTTGAGAACACGTCAACTACTACCAAGGCATAGCAATAATTTCAGCTGCCAGCTGGTAGTGGTCCTATGAAGTCTATTTGTAATGTTTACCAGGGCCCCTCTGCAGAAGGCACACGCTGTAACACTAGCTTAAGAGCTGGTGCCCGAGGGTTGATTTGGGCACCCACCAAACACTGTTGGGTGACATTTTCTACTGTTTTGAACATTCCTGACCAATATAATTTGCTCTTTGAAAGAGAGATAAGTTTATCCCAGCCAGAATGTCCAAGGATGATTGAGCTTTGTCAATTCCACTTGAAGATGTGAGAGTACTGCAGAGAGAGGTTTTAATCCTTCTCCTGGTGAGTGGCACAGTATAACCTGTCTGATAGACTAGGGATCTTGTGGTGAAATTCTGTAAGTCATAACAACAGAGTATTTTGCCTGTTCCTCTTCAAATGACACCAGTCCTTCTTCAAGGACTTTTTTACATACTGTCATCTGGACTGAGAGCAAAGTTTCAGCATCCGGATCCTGAAAGTTCCCAGATACTGCTGCCATTTTTGCTGCTTCATCTGCTGCATTGTTACCCAAGATTAGGGGATCGCTCCCTTTTTGGTGTGCAGCCACTTTGATAATAGCTGCATCATCAGGATGGCTCTTACCCCATTCCCAAAGTTCTTTTAAAACTGAAACATGTGCCAGAGGTTTATTCTGGCTGTCCACAAATCCACGTTTTTGCCAAGTCTCAAGATGTAATGTGAGAGACCGCACTGCATATGAGCTGGCACTATATATAGTATGTCTCCCTAGGGGATTGAGGAAGAGTGTTTCCTTCAATGCCTCCAATTCAGCACGTTGGGCTGACAGGTGACCTGGGAGTCTAACCAGACTCTGCGTACCTGTGGTCTCATCTAAGACCGCATATCCTGTCACATATGACCCATCCAGATGAAAGCGTGACCCATCAGCAAAGACGATTCTGTCATCAGGTTGCACTACCTGTCTAAAGAATGGTGTTGTAAAGGAATGTGTTACCTGACCACAATCATGCTCTGTTCCAGTTGTGTTTAACAACTGGGAAAGGACATACTTAGCCTTGTGACAGATTTTGATATTCCATCCACTGAGGTCATTATTCGCCTCCCAAACCTCTTTTGAGAGACTCCAGGAAGCGGGTCCCAGAGTTGGAGGGTTAATGGAGAGTGTTGTGTTTGCACATTGAGCTGCCTGAACCCTACAATATGCTCAGTCACTTTGACAGCATAATGAATGGCTGCAAGTTTCTTTGCCCACTCATCAAAACCTCTTTCAACTGGTGAAAGGAGTCTTGAGAAATACCCTAGTGGTCTACTTACAGATCCTACTTGTTGTAGCAGGACCACTGATATAGACTCTGGGCCAGCATGGGCCTGAATGGCCATTTCACCTTCTGGGTATGGAGTGGCTAGCACTGGGGCAGAGGAAAGATCTCTTTTCAGTGTAGAAAATGCCACTTCCTGTGTTTCTGCCCAGTCTTTTAATGAAGGTTCCTCACCTCTGAGCAGTTCATAAAGGGGCTTTGCGTTTGTTGCAAAATCCTCTATGAACTCCCTCATGAAGTGTGCAACCCCAAGAACTTGCGTAAGTGTTGTAGGGTGCCAGGCCTGAGAAACTTGACCATTGCTTCAATATGGGCAGCCATAATACCTTTTGTCCCATGAGAAATCTTAACTAATAGGAATATGACCTCTGACTTAGCCAGATTTGCCTTATGAATACTCAGTTTGAGCCCTGCATGAAAAAGGAGGCCTAACAATTCCTGTAGATGAGTTAAATGCTCCTCCATAGTTTCTGTATGGAGGAGTAAATCATCCACATATTGCAACAGGCAATCTGGTGGTGAAACACACTCAACACTTTTGCTAGTGTCTGATGAAAATATGTGGGATTACTTTGTAATCCCTGGGACAATGCACAAAACATGTATTGTGTATCTTGCACCATGAATGCAAATTTGTAACAGCAGTCTTCTGTCAATGATATTGAGAAGGAACCATTGGCTACATCAATGGTAGAGAATACTTGGCTTTTGCCATTTATGCTTACCATTTTGTATGGTGTTTCTGTATCCAGTTGTGCCAACATTGGGGTGTACTTATTCAAAACTCTAAGATCAATGGTAAGTCTCCAGGTATTTTTCTCTTTCTTTTGAACAGGTCATGAAGGATTATTGCACTTGGAATTCCCTTTATGACCACCCCCTTGACTCTAAATCAGTCACAGCTTCTATGACTGATTCCATGGCGTTAGGGGGAAAACGATATTGACGTTGAGGTGGTGGATCTGGACCTTCTATGTCCACTTGGACACCAACCATCTATCCACACTCATTTTTTCCTTGGGCCCATAGTTCTGGGTATTGGTACACAATTGGTTCAAGGTCTATATTGTGAGAGATCTCTGGCCATTTGTGTACTACCATATTACTACCATATTAGCAGTGTCATCAATTGCATTTATGGGTGGTCCTCGGTGATGTTGCTTTATCACACAGACCTTTGTATTTCTCGGGCCTCTCCATAACATGCAATTCACTAAATTTAAGATCAGCCCATTCTGTGTGATTACATCAGTTCCAATGATGTTATCAGAACCAGAGTAATACCACATTGGGATTTTTAATGTGAGGTCATTGCTGATTTTTAAAGAGACTTTGTCAATTCTATGGGCTCTCACCCCCCTTGTTGGTGATCAAATCCAATCACCACACACTGAGGGCTGTCTGGATGTACATCATGTTCAACATTGGTGATAGAAATTTCTGCTCCAGTGTCAAGCATGAATTTCAATAATTTGTTTTTTATTCTGGCCATTATATGGGTCTCCCTGAGGAATTCAATATGAGATCACATATTGGAGTCAGATCCTTAGGGTTCCCTGACCGTCAATCTAGTTGCACCAGACTTCCAGTAGGGATTTCTGATGTGCGAACTGCTACCGTTGCCTTTTGTACTGTGCAATTATTCACATGCTCTAGGCATTTCTGTGTTTGTTTTTGTAGAGGTCCCAATGTATGTGGTTGCACATGGGTCGGTTCTTCTACTTGTCCTGTGTGCATACCCACCAGTGCAATGCATTTTTGCATCTGGTCTATGGGCTACATCTGTGCTTGAGTATGTGGGTTAATATAAGTTGGGTCTTCTACCTGTCTGTTATAATAAGGCTTCTTTTTGAATCCATTATTATTGCCCAGGTTGTTTACATACTCTCTGTATGCTCCTTGTGGACAATTACATTGTATATGTCCATACTTTAAACATGCATGGCAACGAACCTTACCCCATTTCTCCTGTGGTGGAGCTGTAGGAGTAAGATGTGTTTGCCTGTATGTGTTAACCAAAGAAAAAAGAAGAAAATCAGTTCCCCAGTAGCCATTGGGAACTGATATCCTGGTGCAATTAAAGTGGGGAGTGCTAGGGTTGATTACTTAAAGCCTTGACACCGCTGCTAGCTCATATAACCAGTTACTCCTCTGGCACAATTAGACAGTAAACAAAAAAACACCTATTGAACTGCGCAGTTTGTCAAAGTATATATATAAAATTCTGTAGTGTATTGATAATATGTTGGATAGATAAAGAAAGGCTTCCTTTATAAAAAATAAACAAATTTAATCACAATGTTGTAATAAACACATATCAATTACAATGTACTACAATTTAAATATAATATTATCCACATTTCATAGTTGAGCATGTCATCACTGTATTAAATGTAATTAAACAATATTGATACTATATTGCTCACCGGCCGGTTGTAGCGATATAAATAATCTAAAAGTCTTGTTTCCTTATAATCATCCAATGGTGCTTACGTGACTGTATCTATAAATTCTATGGCTGGATAGATCCAAATAGCCCAAGGTGTATCGAAGACACTCTGTTTATGAGTGTGCTGGATGTTTAAAAGTGTGCTGGAGTTCCTTGTCTGCCGCTCGGTGAGAGACCTGCAGTATCCCCCACCTGCCTGGATGTAATCGGCAATGCGGGGAAGTGGCACCTTGAATCGGCAGACAGTGTTCACAGTGTTCTTGTCCTCTCCATCTGCTCACCGCGATTGTGTGGCTGCACCACGTGTGTGTCAGCTAACTCACCGGTCCTGGGTCCCGCTGCTGTGCATCTGGCTTCCCTCCTCACCTCTGAGCACTGAGGGCGGGAGGGGGTTGTCTGCTCAGCACACTGCGTCTGCTGAATTGATGGAGACCGGTCTAATGTGAGCCTCGCACTGTGAGCCGTGCACTGTAAGCAACTCCCGGTGTCTATGGAGTGTATATGTGTTCATTACAACATTGTTATTAAATTTGTTTATTTTTTTATAAAGGAAGCCTTTCTTTATCTATCCAACATATTATCAGTACACTACAGAATTTTATATACTTTGACAAACTGCGCAGTTCAATAGGTGTTTTTTGCCTGTATGTGTTACCATAAGTTGTGTGTCGGCCATCTTGTGATCTGCCGTTTACCACAGCATGGTTCCTGATTTTCAGTGATCTTTTGTTTTTCAATAAATCTTGCCTGTATTTTTCTATAACTATCACTGCATCTGCAAGCATTGATTCTTTTGCTGCACTTAAGCAAATTGTTGTGTCAATGTACGTAAAACTTTCCACAAACATGCGTATCATGCTTTGTGGGGCTTCCGTACTGTGATCTTTTGTCACCCTTCTATACATGGCTTCAAACCTACCACATAGAGACAAAGGCTCATCATGTATGGTGGGTTAAAGTTAAATAGAATATCTGAGGCTACTTCCCAATGACATGTTGCCAATTTCATGAGAGCAGAAAGTCTCTCTTCTTTATCATGAAATATAGCATTTTTGGTAGTAGTCTTCCCAGTTGTGGCATACCTCTGGTTAAGGTGGGTGGGTAACCATAATTTAAACAACTCCATGCGATATTCTGGAACAATGTTAAATGTTTCTCAGTGTCCCTCAAATATATCACAAGAGGTAAAGGGGTCTATGCTGGGGTCATACTCTGGGATTTCCTTACGAATTTTTAACAGGAATTGTGTCTTCTCCATGCTATAATTTCTATAGGGAGTAAGCAATCCAGTTCCGTTACTCTGACCTGTTTGGAGAATAGGAGCAGACTGTATTGTTTGCCATCCATTGCTGAGTTCAAAAACAGGGTCACAACATGTGCATGAACATTAGATCCACTCCCAATGGGTGATGGGGAATAATTTAATGTACATGCTTCAGGGTACCTGGGGTCACCCACTGGGGGTGTTACACCCTCAGGGGTAAGTATGGGCACAGTATATCCCATGCTTCTTTAACTCCGCAATTAAAGCTTCATTGGATTCTGCTTTATCTTTGAATTCATTGTTCTCGGTGTATAGTACTGTATTGTTAACTCATTATCAACATCCACATAATATCTCTCTTTTTCTAACAATTGAGATTCGTACATACAAATTTGCCTTCCTCTATCAATATTGCTCAAATCTTTCTCTTGTAATTGTGATTCTAGGGTGCACACCTTTTTCACTTTTTCATTACAGCACTGGCAATGAGAATTTGCATCTATCTTTTTGTTATTCACCAACATCTCAGCATGTTCTGGTCTCCAAATTGTATCCTCAAATGCATGTACCAGTTTGGCTAACATCAGCAAACGTTTGTTTTTTATTGAACACACTGCGCTTATTTATACATAAAGTATGATGTGTAAAAACCTGCTCTAGCAGTGTGTTCCATAGCATCTCAGCTGAGGTGTATTTGTTGGGAATTACAGGGTTAAATGTACTGTTTTTGCTCAATTTGCCAATAGTAATAAAATCAATACTTACATGTTCCTTTGCAGAGCTCATTGTGTGTCTGTGATCTGTGTTATTTCTCACCGTAGTAAAGCTGATCCCCTTAAGTCACCGAGACTTAACTTGCTGCACGGAGAAAAGATCTTTAAATTTGTGAAGACAAAGAAATAACCAAGTATCCAGGAATTTTTTTTATATTTCTAGGTTCGCTGTAATTAATTGTATTTTTTTGTCTAGTATTCTAGAAAAGACTTGCAATAATCACACACTAGTAACACTTCCTTCTGTGTACTTGTTACCTATCCCTGGCTTTTCTACCAAATATTTGGCCTACAGATTAACACATTCACTGTATCCTAGTATAAAATTACAATTAAAGCAGTAGGACTGGCTCACCAATGTTAGGCAACACTTTTATTCCCTTTAATTTCTTATACTTTGCTTTATAAATCCTAGTTCCCATTATATAAGTCCTATCATCACATGAAATAATATAATATAAAACAACCATAGAGTTATCTGTATATCAGTTTATCAAAGTTGGATTACACAGTACATATATAACCCTGTTACAATTAACTACAAAGCAATATATATTCAATTACACACAAAATACAGTATATATATATATATATATATATATATATTTATATATACTTATTGGTCCTTGGAGATCACAGGCTTGGCTTAGATGTTGTTCAGCTTGCCGTCTTAGCACATGTGTCCCCAGAGCCTTTGTTGATCACATATAAGAGTCTGGCTGTAACTTGACACAGGAAACGGGGGAGCAATCTCTATTCTTTGATCAAGTGTGTGTGTGAGAACTGGTCATTACTGGTTCTGCAGATATCAGAGCAGACATAGGAGAGGGGAGAGATAGAAGGGTGAAGTTTCAAGACAAGGAGACATCTTTGGGGAATTTTCCTATAACAAGTTACAATACTGATACTTCTCAGCAAACTTTGTTAAAACAAGGTTAAATACAAGATCACCATCACTCTGTTACTAATTAAGCGATTCTGAACTTTATTTCATTTCACTAGTCACTTCTGATCTGTCTCTGGACTTAATCAGTAATGCTTGAGACTGCATCACTAGGAATTGTTTAACAAGTGTATTTTATAACTATTTTATACCACATTATAGATTGGTTTGAAGTAAAGATTTATTTGAATATATGCACAATACCTCATAAGTTTTTCTTTTTCAACCATTACACCTAATTTAGGCTGAGCGCAGTACTTATTAATGTTTATGTGTTTTCTCGAGTCAGGACCGACTCGACTGTTACCGCAGGTAGCTGTCACAACCAATCACAGTGAGCGCAGATTCCCCTGTGTATTATCTATACAATAAGAAGTTGGGTAACTCACGGCTGGTTGTAGTTTATCAATAAGTCAAAAATGGAGCGTACCCAGGAATAGGTTGTTTGCAATGAGTCAGTTCTGAACCATTTTTTTTCATTTGTAAAATCAACAGTTTAGAAGTTCCTGGGGTAAAAGTGGTGTTGCTCTGAGGCACAATATGTGTTTGCTTTGTTTGTAACCCTATTTGCTCCATGCCTTGGAGTACTGGAAGACTCAGACATTCTTAGGGGACTCTGCACTAAGATACATACAGAGTAAAGAGTGACACATTTCTCTCCATATTTCATATTTACCTCTTAACAGTAATTTTGCACTGCTGTCCTCCAGTGCATAGCAATGAAATTCATGCAAGACTATACCCCCTGTGATTTGATGGCGGTCATCTGTGCTTGGCTTGTGGATCAGAGATTTGTTGTATTTTAGAAATATCTCTTACATATACCACCCCTCTGCTCCTAAAGAGTACTACGTTGTCTCAGGGGCTCTATGTAATTTAGGAGGAGATTTAATAAAACTTGGAGACAGATAAAATTGGAGATAAATAGCACTAACCAATCAGCTCCTAATTGTCACTTTACAGGCTGTGTTTGAAAAATGACAGTTAGGAGCTGATTGGTTGGTGTTATTTATCTCCAATTTTATCTCTCCCCCAGCTTTATTAAATCTCCCCCTTAGTACTATATAATATTAGTATGCATTTGTATTTAAATCCACTAATAGGAATCTGTAATGTAAAATGAATGTTCTGCAGATTTATGCTGCAAGAGGTACCAATTAAATGTGTGTGCTTGGCATTACAACCATTTTGACATTTTCAGGGTTCTGTTCAAGGTAATTTTTTATGTCTGTTTTTCTCCTTATTTATGTTAAATCTGACGATGGTTTAAAACTGAGAAAACCACTGTTCTACAATATGTTGCTTTAGTGTTTCAGACCAATAACCTGTAATTTTTCACCTATAAATTTGTAATTTTCCAAAATGTCATTTGCAAATCTAATATTAACAATTGTCAATTATGGAACAATAAAGTTTAAAAAAGTTACTAATTTATAGATAAAGAGAAATTAAGAGATAATTTAATTAATGCTAAAGGGTTTGTGATCAGTTATACATCTACTAAAAAAATAGAAATATTAAGGTAACTAACCTTTATAATTCTAAGTATACTTCATTGATATACTGTATTTGGCAAATACATCAATGAAATAAAATGGTATAGTTAGAGACCTGATCATTAGTATATAATTTCTACAGGTAATTGAAGGTCCTGTCTTGTATGATAATAAAAGCTGTGTAATGTATAGTGCAGTAATATATGTCTTTGTACTGTGCTAAACTATTACTGTATTATAAATGGGTTTTTTTATACTTTTTTTTATAATGTTTTAGGTCTTCTTTTCACTACACGTATTCCAGTAAATAAATGTATATTTTTAGCAATACCACATTTCAGAACTAGTGTCACGCCTGAGGGTTGGAACAGGCGTGGGAGGTTGATGGTCCTGAGGACGAGGACAGGGATG
This sequence comes from Taudactylus pleione, assembly GCA_031769625.1. Taxonomy (NCBI): domain Eukaryota; kingdom Metazoa; phylum Chordata; class Amphibia; order Anura; family Myobatrachidae; genus Taudactylus; species Taudactylus pleione. The sequence continues at coordinate 28,175,737 of JAUIMM010000092.1, read as the reverse complement.
CAATGTCTTTATTAGGAATGAGAACTGGAGATAATGATACTGTATAGATGATCAGAATCGGGTTGGGACTGATGATGCTGGATTGTTGAGTAGAGCCTGAGTGACCGGTAATGCTGAACTGAAGAGCTGGATCGGTTTGAGACCAATGCTGATGAATTGAAGAACTTGATGGATTTGAATCTGATGTTGAAGAATTAATGCACTTGATCAATTTGATAGCAATGTTGAAGAATTAAAGAACTATTAAAATATATTAGTCCGATTTTAATGAATTGATGGACTTGATCGGTTGGGACCGATGTTGATTAATTGAAGGACTTAATTGATATGAGTCCAATGTTGGAAGCATTGGATGAGACCGATGGTTGGAGGTATTGGATGGAACCAATGGTGGCTGTATGAAACAGTCTCTGTAGTATAACCAGACTGGTGTGCAAGATGGTATAGGAGACTTGTTAACCAGATATAGGAACTGGATATAACGGAGGCAAATAGGAAGATATATAGGGAGGCAAATAGGGAGATCCTACATGAGTATGCCACAGGAGTGAGGGGATAATATCTGGGGGTAAAGAGAAATGGGAGATGCTATAGGCAGGTCAGTTGTAACAGAGATTCTATAAAAATGAATTAAAAATACTTAGTGCTAAATGATTGTGGGGGATAATGCTAAGAAGGTCTTTTAGACATGCCCACAAAGTGGTACCAGACTCCCACGGGGGGTATTTGTTTATTATCAAATATGCTCTTAAATAAGTGTTATTTACCTTATTAATTCAGTAAACAAGATCAACAATTTCTGTGACTTTTTAAAAAAATACCCAGTTAATTGGTTACACTACATGTCACATGGCTGAGCGACTCATTCACATTAAATGATATACAGTATGCTGTGAACCATTCAAGATGGTTGTTGACCTTAAAAAGCAGGGTTTAGAACCTGTTTGGGCCAGATAATTAACTTTGTCAATGGCAATCTAGCTTTCTTTGGTCACAGAGAACAAGTAGGAGTTATCAACAATGACAATTTTCTCTCCATTATACAACTGCTTGTTGATTATGATCCAGTTCTGAAGGAATTACTACAGTTACCCCAAACATTTGTAAAATATCTAAGCCCAAAAATTTGAAATTAAATAGATAATATGTCAAAAGAAGTACAGAATGAAATGGTCACAGAAATAAAACAGGCATTTTTATTCTGTTACAATGGATACAACACAGGACATATCCAAAGTAGATTACACCTGAGTCACATTATCAGATATGTTTCTGTTGACCAAAATGCGAACTTGAGGGCAACTTGCGTTAATATAAATGAAGTGTTTCTGGGTTCCCATACTGTTAAAGACTGGAGTGCTGCAGGTCTAGAAGAGGATATGATTGCCTGCATAGAGAGCAAAGGCTTAGAAATAGACAGACATCATGGTCAGGAATATGATGATACTGCAACAATGAGTGGTATCTATTCTGGTATTCAGGCTCAAATTTATAGAAAGAACAAAAGGCTCCCTATGTTCACTGTGCAGTACATAACCTCAACTTGGAATTGCAAGATGCTGTGGCTGAAATCAAAGAAGCTTTCATTTTTTTGATGTAGAACAGAATTTGTATACCTAGTTTTGAAAAAGCATACAGAGATTGGAAATTCTGTCGTCTCTTGTAAGTGAATCCTCCCTCACACTGAAAACATAGTGTCCTACATGCACTCTATAAATCCCTGCTTGCTTTATATTTTCATTTTGTAGACATAATGGAGCCATTGTCTAAAGTAATTCTTTTATCAGATGATGCAATACATTTTTGTAGTTGATCTGCAGCAAACATTTTGGACAGTATAAACTCTTTCAGAAATGATTCAGTCAAAAGGATTTTGGGATATACAATAGTTTGCAAGTTCTGTGAATAGGTGCAATTTCAATAATCTCGGCTGTTCATTTAAAGCAGCAATACTTTAAAAAGGCTGAAGAGGCTGCAGTGTGCATCTATGGAGCATCCAGAGGACACTCTGGATGGCACCACATGCAGCGATTCTGGATCCAGGGTTCTGTTCCACTGCAAACTGCTAGCCAGATGCAGAAACCTTGGGGAAGCTATGGTGCTGCCCACAGGGCCCTGCACTCTGTGTGTCAGCACTGTTCACACACTCCTAAGCACTAATCAGGCCCGTAGAGAACTGATACGGGCCCTTGTAATTTTCAGGGGGCATGGCCTAATTGCAGAAAGCATGACCACACACCCCTTAGGAAAAAAATAGAAGAAATTATTGCAGTGCTGCTAAGAGGCACTGTGTATAGCACAGGTGGGCGCTGTATGCCCCTCAGCCAGAAAAATCCAGAGAGGGAATGCGATCAGTGTGATGGCTCCTCCCAACCCCCATACAGGTAGAGGAGACTGCTGCTGCTGCTCAGTGGAGGAAGCCTCTCTGTCCCACTGCAACCCAGCACTGGGGAGAGGGGCTGACAGAGAATAGGGATGGGAGCAGTGGTGGACCCTCATCCCCCCCAGGCCCCTCCACTAAGCCATGGACTGGGTAATTAGTATCCTCAATAGTAGAGCAAATAAGATGCAACTTTTAAAAATAAGACACTTGCCGCAGCTAAGTAGCAAGGACCCAGTAGTGCCAAGAGGGATTCATTGCTGCACTTAAAGCCACTGTGTTTGTGGACAAATCAGTTGTAAGAAACCTTAAAATACTGTATGAGACTTGCAATTACATAGCTGATTTAAATTGCTGAGTGATTCAAGCTTCCAACTTTTATAAACTCTACTCCCCTGCGGTGCTCTGGAAAAGCAGCAGAGGTGAAGCAGACCGGCCAGACTACTAGCTGTAGAATAGGTGACTTTCAGTCAATGATACTTCACTTTTGTCAGTGTAGTACGGTATGGGGAGGGGAGAGGGCAGTGTAGCATGCAAGTGCATTTAAACTCATGGCTTCAAAATATATCTCTGGCACTGTCAGATATTGCTTAGCATTAGAGATATTAGGAAATTACTGCATGTTAAATAGACGCACATCAGTAAACACTATAATGGCCTTGGTTGCATCAGATATGACCAGACAAGGAGATCCCTAAGGCATGTGTCCATTCCCTTGATTATGCAAGAGACTTTGCTTAGATTTATGAAGAATCCACAGTTGCATACAGTATTGTGCCAAAATGTTTATCTACATTATCGGAATTCAGAGTTACCGATCAGCCAGGGCTTACTACAGTGCCACCTCCATCCACTTCTAGTATTCTTCAGCAAAGCACCTGCCACCCAGCAGCTGAGATGTGTATTGCAATGGCATAAACCATCTAGTGTCATGGCATAGCTATGCTTCAGTGTTTAACCCTATAAAATTTTATTTACAGATGCTTGGAACAGCTATGGGGACCAGATTTGCTCCTGAGTCATGCCAACATATATATGGGGGCATTTGCAGAGGAACATATATGGTTTGGCGATCACGGAGCAAATCTGATCCTCTACGGGAGATATATTGACAACCTATTTTTTATCTGGGATGGAGATGAGACCTCTATTCTAAGTTTTGTACCACATCTGAACAACAACCAATATAATTTGTCTTTCACTAGCTCTTACCATAATAGTGAGATTAACTTTCTGGATATCTCTTTAAAAATTGGTAATAACAGAATTGAAAAATGCACCTATAGAAAAAAGGTTGATACCTACAACTATATAAATTATAATAGCAATCATAAAAAAATTTGGTTAGACAACATACAGTACCTCAGGGACAACTGAGAAGAATAAAAAGGAACTGTTCCAATACAGAAACCTTTTCAAAACAAGCGAAAGAGCTACTGTAATTCAAGTTTTCAAAGAGAAAAACTATCCAGATACCATACCATTTTAGATCAGGCATTAAAAAACACAGAAAAACTAAACAGAAACTCACTTCTCCAAACAAAATCTCCCAAAACTCAAACATGTTCATTACTAAATGTAATAGTCACAAAAAATCTGAAAAATTGTAAATAAACACTTTAATATATTAAAACAAGACACAGCACTAAATGAAACTATTGGTACACACCTGAAATTGATTTTGAAAAAAGCTTGAAACCTCAAAGACATATTAGCATCTAGTTTACTTCATATCGAACCAGACTCCAAGGACAACTTAAATTGGTTCACACAACAAATAAAAAGAATGCTACAGATGTAATCAAACGAGATGCACCACTTGCTCCTTTATAACAAATATAGCTAAAAACCATTACTTCCACCAATTCAATTAATTGTAATAGTCAGTATGTTATTTAGGTATTACAATGTAGCTGTCAGCTACAGTACGTTGGCCGTACCACTAGATGTTTAAAAACCTTGATCATGGAACACAGACGCAATATCATAAACTTGAAAGTGAATCATAGTATCCCTCATCATTTCAGTCAGTGTCATAATAAAGACCCCCAAACTATCAAAGTTACAGGAAGTGAGTTAATAGAACAGACCATTAGAGTTGGGGATAGGTATAGAAGACTACACCTGAGAGAAAGTTATTGGATGCATAAGCTACAGACGATACACCCTGAAGGCCTGAATGAGACATTAGATCTAGATTTTTAATGTGGCATATCTAACATCACAAATCCTCTGTAACTGCAGCTCATGTGGGGTTGATATCGAACATTCTCTCTTCCTACAGTGTTGCCCTGTCTCTCTCCAAACAAACATATTTCAAGAACCTCATCTCCTCCCAGTCCTCAAACCCCCGGCGTCTCTTTGCCACTTTCAACTCCCTCCTATGCCCTTCCCCTCCTCGCCTCCCCTCCTCACTCTCTGCCCTTGACTTTGCCACCTACTTTACATCTAAAATTGAATCCATACGTGAGGACATCATATCCCATCAGACCCTCGGCACTCCTCCCCTTCCTTGCCCTGACCACCCCTCCCCTACTGTCTCACCAACTCTGACATCCTTCTCCCCTGCTTCTGGAGAGGAAGTCATTCCCCTCATCCGGTCCTCCCCTCCTTCCACCTCCCCTCTTGACCCTATACCTGCCCGTCTCCTCTCCTACCTGTCTCCTTCTGCCTGCTCCGATCTGGCTCACCTCCTTAATCTCTCCCTATCATCTGGCACTGTCCCTTCTGCATTCAAACATGCCCTTGTCTCTCCCATTCTTAAAAAACCTACCCTTGATCCTAACATACTTTCCAACTATCGACCCATCTCTCTTCTCCCATTTGCTTCCAAACTCCTTGAGCGTATTGTCTACAATTGCCTTACCACCTTTCTTTCCTCCCACTCCCTCCTTGACTCATTTCAGTCTGGCTTCCTTTCTCTCCACTCCACTGAAACTGCCCTCATGAAAGTCAGCAATGACCTCCTTGTTGCCAAATCCAAGGGCCACTACTCTCTGCTCATTCTCCTTGACCTTTCTGCTGCATTTGACACTGTAGACCATCCTCTCCTCCTGAAAATCCTTTACTCTCTTGGTTTACATGGCACTGCCCTCTCCTGGCTTTCCTCCTACCTCTCTGATCGTTCCTTCTCTGTGTCCTCTCATGACTCCTCCTCCCCCCACTTCCACTAACAGTAGGAGTTCCCCAAGGTTCTGTTCTTGGACCTCTCCTTTTCTCCCTATGTACATCCTCTTTAGGTGAACTCATTAACTCCTTTGACCTCCAATATCATCTCTATGCTGATGACACTCAAATTTAACTTTCCACCGCTGAGCTCTCCCCCTCGCTCCTTACCCCTATCTCCAACTGTCTCTCTGCTGTCTCTTCATGGATGTCCCAGCGCTTTCTTAAACTTAACATGTCTAAGACTGAGCTGATAATCTTCCCACCCTCTGCCACTACATCACTTCCCACAATTTCATTATCCATTGATGGCACAACTATCACCTCTAGCCCCATAGTGCACTGTCTTGGAGTTATCCTAGACTCCTCCCTCTACTTTAAACCACACATTCAGCACCTCTCGCATTCCTGCCATTTCCACCTAAAAAATATCTCCAGGATTAGACCTTTCCTCACCCAGGATGCCACTAACTGGTCATCTCCAGATTGGACTACTGTAACCTTCTCCTAGCTGGCCTCCCAGTCTCTCACCTCTCTCCACTACAATCTGTTCTCAATGCTGCTGCTCGGCTCATCTTCCTCTCCAGACATTCTACATCTGCTTCCCCTCTCCTTCAAGCCCTACACTGGCTCCCCTTCCCCTTCAGATGTCAATTCAAGGTTCTTACACTTGCCTACAAAGCCCTCACCAAATCCTCTCCTGCATACTTTTCTGACCTTCTCTCCCTTCACACTCCCACCCGTCCACTTCGCTCAACAAATGCATGCCGCCTCTCTTGCCAACTGATTACTTTCTCCCACTCCTGCATCCAAGATTTTGCCCGTGCTGCTCCCTACCTTTGGAATGCTCTCCCTCTCCCCATTAGACTCTCCACCTCTCTACAAATCTTCAAACGGGCTCTCAAGACCCACTACTTCATCAAAGCCTTCCAGCACTCATCCTAACCCACCTCATGCTCTTTCCTCCCTATCTTCCCCTTCTGTGTCACACCCGTCTGTCTGCCCCTCCCCTTTAGAGTGTAAGCTCTCATGAGCAGGGACCTCTTCCCTCATGTGCTCCTCTTTACATTTTCTTCTACTCTTTACTCCCCATAAGGGCACCTAACCCGTGACTGCCAACTCCTGGCTGCTTATTGTGAGTGCTTTAATCGCTATTGCAGCAATGTATATAAATCATGTCCTTGTCCTGTACTGTACTGTAAGTTACTTGTTTCTTGTTCACCTATTAGTTCTATGTACTATGTAAGGCGCTGCGGAACACTTGTGGAGCCATATAAATAAAGGATAATAATAATAATAACATGGGAGTGACTGACTGGTCGCACTATGCTCGACTGATAACTACATGGGACTACTCCACTAAAATTTCATACATTTATTTCTCTATACTTTTCACAAACTAAAACATTGTTATACTGTATATACTGTAAGATGATGTAAAAAAAGTAAAAAAAAGATTTTTTTTTTATTGATTTATATCAATGGGCTTCAAATTACCACTTATGTGTTTTATACCCTTAAACAGAATATTAATAATTATCTTACATCTGCCATAGATTTATTACAATATTTAATGTATGTTTTTATTACTATTAATATTATGAATATGATTCTCATCTTCAACAATATGCATTTTTAGTACATGTATTCACTATAATTGTCTATATGCATCACACTATTCTCTATTTTATAATTAGTTGGTACTCTAAAAAGGCTATGTTTTCACATGTATGTACGTATTTATGTTTATATACTGTATATTTGATTACTATAAAGTAGGGATGTGCAGGCTCGGTTTTACTCGGATTTACTCGGTTCTTATCGCCACTTTACCGCAAATTCGGATTTATTATATTGGCTACCTAAAACACATGATAGGCGATAGCCAATAAAATGCCGTTTAAAGATCCGAGTAAAACCGAACCCGCTCACCCCTACTATAAAGTAGACATACATCTGTGGCAGTTGTATTTATATTGTTTCATTTCATAAAAATGTTCTCTATGGATCCCCAGAAGAACAAGAAATATGTCCATCTGATATCTATATAAAAGGGAAAAAAGTTAGCCCTTTTTAAAAGGAATATAAAATGGAAGCCCAATTCCAGAAACAAAATATAAATATCCTCTTGACACAAAGGAATAAAAGTAATAAAAGAAATAACAACATGAAGCCTTTAAAAATAATCCTTTATTCTATTTAGAATGGAAACTTCATCTCTTTTTTCAATGAACCAGCATTTCAGATTGATTATGCAAATTATCTGCACCTGCTCCATCGGCATAAAAGAATATCCAGTTAAGTCACGGGCCACCGATCCTTCTGAGGAAACTACTGGTCTGTAAGGCAGAGAAACGCATGAGTAGGAGGTACCCTGCAGAAACTCTTTCTACTTTTTAAAAATGAGTGGAGTGGCAGTGGCACTCCAGCTATACTCCTTTAAAGACTATCGGAAGACGCCCTAAAGCTGGGTACACACCTATACAATCATTGGGCCATTCTTCCAATATCGAGAGAACGGCCATTGGATTGTATAGGTGTGTACCCTGTCCCAATGCAGGAGCATTAGCCGATAAATGTCTTTTAATGCCCATACAACAGTCGGGATCGGGAGGTCGTGTTATCGGCTAATGCTCCTGCATTGGGACAGGATACACACCTAAACAATCCAAAGGCCGTTCTCTCGATATTGGATGAACGGCCCGATGATTGTAAAGGTGTGTACCCAGCTATATTCGTCAGTTCGACCTCCCTATCCCATAGAAGCCCGTACACACTGTGCTATGTATGCACAGTGTGTACGCGGCTGACAGGGGGTCACAATGGGGACAGACTGCACAGTTGATCAGGACAGTTTTACCCGATCAGCTTGCAATCATAAAATTGTGTACCCTGCTTTTAACTCCTTGTCTAATCAAATCAGGTTACCTGGCACTGCAGCGAGCCATGTGCACAGCCGCCCACCGCCCGCTGCCAAAACTCTGAGTGTCTGTAACTGTCTGGATTTATGGACAAACAAAGTTAATGGCTCGTCATTTGCTATTAGCTATAACCATAACCATTTGTTGCAAGGAAATCCTGTGCTGGAGAGGTCCAGGTTGCTGGACAAACACTGCCGACGGCTCGCTATTGATATTGGCCACACATGCAGCCACTGCCTCCCGGATTACCCGGTTGTCTCTGCACTAACCCGCACAGCTCATGTGCATACCTGACAAAATAATATCTGGTCACATATAAGAAGACATCTACTACTCAAATATCCTATAACAGTCCTATGATTATGAGAATCCTTGAATCAACTATCTTCTTTAGTGGGATAGGATCTACCTGGATACAGACTGTGCATAGAGATCACACCAGTGGTGAGATCTATATTTTACACATGTCTTAACCTGTACATTGCAACTAATGTGACATTCTCACTAAAGTTTTCATAATGAAATGACTGTATCAAGTTATACTATCATATAAAGGTTTGTTTTTTCAACACAAATATAGTAGACACTAATTTGCCTTCTCTACACAACCTACTTGTACTCCTAACTTTTTTTCTGCAATACTTATAGAGATTTTTAACTTTGTCAGCTGAGATGTAATACTGTGAATGTTTATAATTTATATTTTTTATGTTTTCTAGCTGGCAGGGTTCCCCTCTTAGACTAGGACTGTCCCATCGCCCTAACAGTGGGATACCTTACAGAAATATTATATCATTATTAATTTAATCAAAATTGTGTTTTATAGAAATAATGTATAAACTTTATGTCAGATTACCTCTGGAGTTGGCAAACAATGGAATGCATATGGTGACATTTGAAGCAATGTTTTCTAATGTTACCCCTCTTTACATATATTTTCATTCACATTTTCTAGCAATAAGCCACATAAACACTAAGATGGTGGGTATCTAGATGGGGCACCTGCCATTTTCGAAAGTTGACTCAGATAACAGCAATATGATCACCTGCTCAATGACTTACCACATGGCCAGCCACATTGCCTCCCACTCTGCTGTATTTTGCTGCTAAATTTATTTTTGCAATACTTTTGCAAAATATGCATTTTCCTATTAATCAGGACCACGGTGTCACTAGGTGCTAAAATGGACAAAATGTGAGCTGCAACAGCTGCTCCTATTGGACATTGTGGAGCTCAGATATAACTAGTGAGGCGCAGTTGCAGAAGTAAGTCACAGTTCTCTGCTGTCCAGCATAATTCCCATATTTTATTTTCCGTACAGAGGGCTTGATTCAGTTTAGGATGGAATTGCAAAACTGCATGCAAGCAGCTTTGCAATTCCGTACTTGCAATTATGGTAATGCAGTAGGAGGCAGTAGGATCTCCTGCATGCATTACTTATCCGACCTGCATTGTACAACACATCATTGGATAATCTGCGGGAACATTGGCTGGCTAAGTGACCCTTTAGGTCAGCTGACGGAGATCCTGGCCTCTTCCCTCTCCCCCAATGGCGACGGCACGCTTCTGTTTTTGGAAATGGAGGCTGTCGCCGTCCCCTCCCCTTATGAATGCCATCTAGTCACTATGAAAAATAATTGCTTTCCAATCTAATCGTGTGGTTCCAAAGCACAAAAAGTGAATTTATGTAAAAAAGTTACATGATAGAAGTTTAACAATTTAGAGTAAAAAGCATAAAATATACAATAAGTGCAGCTGATACATATGCAAGCACACTGGATCCAGTATACAGTCATTCAGTCCTGAAGCCTGCGGTCACAAAATGGAGATGACTGAACACTGGAATCAGTACACAGGTATATGTACAATTCAGTTTACATTGGAAACAAAGGACGCAGTTGGCAGGTTTTCATTGGTCCCGGCTTCAAACCAGTCTGGTCATTGGTCAGTTCATACGGTGTCATCAGGGGTATGGGTCAGTTCTCCAAAAGTCTCTATTGTGTGTTTTCCCGCCGAAGAACGAGTTTAAACTGGATACAACACTACATACAGAAAATGGCATTCTAATCAGTAACTCCCTATCATCCATAACTAGTGTACGCATGGTGCGATCTCTTTTGCCGATAGAAATGGATGTCTGCAAATAAACAGGGATTTAGTATGATACCAAACATGACATGTCCACTGTATTCTGACCCTTAGATCTCCTATAAATACATCTTACATCGTCATTATTAATAATTATAAATAACTCTAGTTATTAACTGTAATGTGTGGGATCCATTTCATAAGTGCGTGTGTGTGGGTGCGTATATGTGTGTGCATTCGCATGTAATTGTGTTTAAAGTGCACCAGCACACAGTAGCGTGCCAGTCACATGCTATTAGAGTAGGGACGAAAGTATCGACCGATAATAGTTGTAAATAAACGATCCCATTCAATTATCTGACTTTTACACCATCCACAAATGGCAGCAGACTGTCATTCAGTGACAGTCTACTGCCAGTCTGCGTGCGGGAATCACATATCCATGCCCCCTTTTGCCACAAATGCACAGGGGTGCTGTGAGGGCTGATTAGCAGCCCCAGTCCATCCCTGAGTAGAAGAGCCAGGAACAGTCCAGGCCAAAATCATTAGGAGCAGCCACTGGAGTGCACAGGAACATTGGGCCTGATTCAGAGCTGGACGCTCTGACCAGAGCGCTCGCTCTGAATCAGGGCCCTCCTACCTAAAAATGGAGCGGCCTCCTCACCATCGACAGCACGCCCCCTTTGGTGCGAGACCCATAGCGACAGCTTGGCTGTCGCTATGCGGGTCTCGCGCATGCGCACGACGGAGCTCCCTCCGTCGTGTGCATGTGCATTAGGGCACCATCGACCCACTTGCGAGCGCTCAGCGCTCGCGAGCGGGTCTGAATTAAGCCCATTGTCTGTCTCCTGTACTTCTCAGCATTTCCTGAATTCATGTGTGCTGTTGTCTAATAAACATTTTATGCACCTGCATCTGTTTTGGAATCTGAATTTGGGTTTTTTGCACACACTGTGAAATTATAATATTCTGGACTTTTGGTGAACATGGAACAGGTGCAGAGAGGGAGAGAGATAACCTGTGTATTGGACTGACTATGGACAATGTTTTACTAATAGCCGCTCCATCCCAGAGACTATGGACCTCATTCAGACCCGCTCACAAGCGCTGAGCGCTCGCATGTGGGTCGATGTTTAGGCCCTGCACAAGCGCAGCGGCCGCACTCCGTGTGCGCAAGCCCCAGAGCGAGAGAGAAATTCTCTCGCTCCGGAGCTCACTACAAAAGGGGTGGCTGTCGATGTTGATTGACAGCTTGCCCCGTTATGTAGGCGTGGTGAGGGGGTGGTTTCACAAACGGAAGCGTTCCTTAAGGAACGCCTGCTGATTTGTGGGCGGCCGCACTGACATCACCAGTGATGTCAGTGGGGAGCTTCCTGCTCGATCAGAGCAGGAGCTCCCTGGGGCTTGCAGTTGCCGAGACCCAACCTTAGCGTCTCGTCACAAGCCCCGATGGTCTTGACCATCATGACCATCAACCTGGTCGGTCGCTACATAAATTCACTTTTTGTGCTTAGCTAGCGACCACGAGGCCGCACTTCAAAACCCAAGCGGCTGCCCACATTCAGAGCGACCACTCGCATTTTGCGAGCGCCTCTGAATGAGGGCCTATGTTTGCACAGGGAAAGTATGCTGAAGATGTGTGTAACATTGAGACTACACAAGTGTCAGATTTTTCTTTTTAGAGACTGTTAGGATGCCCTCTATACTGTATAGCAGTCATCAGTGTACTGTTTAGCGGTCATTAGATGTTTTACAGTATGTAATATAAAGTGGTCACTAGGATGCTTTGTGTACTGAATGGAGATCACTAGGATGCTTTCTGTATAGTATGGTGGTCACTAGGGTGATTTAATTAGGAAACAGGTTTAAATGATTTGATCGACTATGCATATACCATGAATGTATGACATTACACTATTTAAGCCAAATGTTTCATTCATGATTATAGTAACTTCAAAAATAGCTGTTATTTATATATTATATACACATATATGTATATATATATAATCAATTAAATTGATATTTGCTAAAAGTATACATTTTACTATATTTATATTATAGCAGTGTTTTAATTTTTTGTAAAAAAAACACAAATGGTCCTTCTCATATATCATCATTATAAATTATCAATAGGCATTGTAAGCAGAATATATTTTATATGTGGCTCTTAGAAATTTACTATAACTTGTTAAGTGGCCTCTCAGCTGAAATAATCACTAAATCCTTTATAGACACTCCAACAGTACCCTGGGAAGTGTGGAACCATTATTTAACCTAGCCACACATCATGGCATATGGAATTATAAAGAAAGGCTCAATAGCTGGGCGGTAGGGGGATATCTATATAACAGTACATAGCCGCACACTGCGACTGATGTGTAAGGAAGAAATAAGAAAAAACTATGGTAGCCAGGTTTTTTTTGCAGTATCCCCAAACCCCTTATGTTCAGAAGTCAGGCCGTGTTAGGTCACTTAGGCTAGGGGTTTGAGAACTTAGGGCCTGATTCAGCAAGGATCACAATTGCAAAGCTGCATGCAGGCTATAGATATGATGTATACACGCAGGCAGCATTGCAATTGTGATCCTTGCAATAATGCAAATACAGCAGGAGGTGTATGACCAAGCAGTGTGACGGGGGGTCGCAGGCTGGGATCATCGTCGCGAACATCGCTGGTCGATGGTCGCGATGGTGAACGGCGCTGGGACTCCAGCAAGCTGAGTAAGTCTCAGCTTACTCAGACTGGCTGGCTTGCGAGCGCAGGACACTGCATTGATCAACACAGATACTGGGCTAGCCACACCCGGAATGGCGGCTACTTCTGGGAACGGCAGCCGATCCGGCCCCACGCACAGCCCCTTAAGTGCCTCTGCCTGTCAATCAGGCAGAGGCTTTCAAGGGTTTGCGTGGGACTACGCAGGACCCATTCTGCACACTCGCAGATTCCCCATAAACAAGAATCTGTGATCAGCAGTGAACTTGCGTTCACTGCTGAATTAGGCCCTATATTCTTATGCCGCCTCTGACAGCAACAAGAATGAAACAGGATATGTTTTCCAAGGCTTCCACTGCAACATGTAGTTTCAATTTGAATTTCAAGCATACGTTTCTTATTATTTTGTTTATTCTTTAACACTGTGTAGTATCATTTTAATATCTGGATAGTATATTGCAAGATTTGCAACCAAAAATGGTTTTGCCTTATTATGTTTGTAATGCCATTATGTACCAGTGGCAGAGAGGAACTTGGTAGTAGGCACCAGGGAAATATATGGGATTATATGATTCATATATTTCTAGATACATTTTATTTGAATTATTGTATATGAGCTAAGCTTTGTATGCAGACAATATCAGCCTGGGAATAAGTATAAGTTAAACTACTTCTATACTTCTGCTACTGAATCAAAAAGTTTGGATAATAGCCATCATCACTCAGAGTTTATATCCAACACAATGACTCAAAACCAACATACTGATAACTATGTAGCACAATTATCACATTAAGAAAACAGTCTGCCATGATTTACACCTCGCAGGTGGCAGACATTTCATCAAAAGAGCATTTGTTCTAATTTCTTAGCAGAAAACCATATGATTATGCTGTACAGTATTAGAATGCTCCAGTATGTTTCTCTTAAAATAAAATACACAACTTAAAATGAATTCTGTTCTCTAACTAAAATATCTATATTTGAAATTAACAGCAACAAAAAAAGCAAGCCAATAGATGTTTGACCATCATTATAGCTGTCAATATATTAGTGGATGAATAAAATAAAACCAATGTGCAAAATAATAATGTACAAAAAAGGTTTGCGAATATTGCACAAGGTTATAATTATTAGAGATGAGTGTTTCAGTTTTGCTTAAAACCAAACACACCCGAACTTTGGGGTTCTGATCGAACCAATCCTGGCTCAGATCACTTTGGGGTTTTAAAAAGAACCGAGTCCCGGCTCAGGTCTTTTCACCAATTTAAGAATTTGAGTCTAAATACCGGATCTTGCGTATTTTGGTTTGCATTCAAGTTTCAGGTGTTGTAAGGTGGTCATAATTGACTGGAAATGAATATTATTGATGTTAATAATACCATAGGAACAAAAACAGGTCCAAGTCACATGATTTTAGCTGTTGCTGTTTTTAAAAACTTTTTATCAATTTTTAAAGAAAACTAAACCAAAACACTTGAGGGTGATTTTTCCAAAACCAAAACATGATGATAATTTAAAACCAAAGCCAAAATATTGGGGTCTCAACGCATCTGCTTGTACCACTATGGGTCCTCAGCAAACACGAAGGAGCTTATTCTGCCCTGACAACCGGCGTTACTAAAGCATGTATGGTGCCTTCTCAACCATTAGGTTGATTAGACTGCAATCCACGGCACCTAGACTTGTGGGGGTGACTTTGTGCAGACGACAGCCATATAACAAAATTAATATCTTATTCTTTACAAGCAGACAGTGGCCACAGAGCTTGATTAAAGAATCTTATAGTTATCTAGCCATCTCTAGGCAGTAATCAGGACTTGAAAAAACACATTCCCCCAGCACACCATAATGGACCAGAAAAAGAGACATACATCTTACATGATAATAGAAATGCACAGATCTTAGGACCTCATTCAGAGCCGGACGCTATTTGCACTTGCTCGTTCAGTAAAAAGGGGTGGCTATTCAAATGAACCGTTCGCTCTTTGCGGTCTGTTCACGCCTCTAGGTCTGAACGAGCGAACCAAACATGCGGTCGTTTTTTGGAAAACTACGCCCCCTGGCCGCTCGCATCCTACGTCATGTCCGCTATTTATTAGATTAATCGAGTACATCGACCAGCGTATGAACTGCTCGCTATTCTCGTGGTTGGTTTTTCCTACCGCAATCTTGCGAGCAGTTCTGACTATAAAATAATCCAGTGACATGGTCAATGACGCTGCTGTTTTAATTATGCACACCCTTAAAACGCCCGTTTTGACCTTTAAGCACGCCTGCGTTCGGATCTCCACTCCCCGTTTTCAAGCACCTTCCCATGTTACCACCCACATACGCCTCCTCCTGTCACTCAAAATAGCAGGCATTCGCTATTTAGTGAACAAACGATTTTCGGCCATACTGACTGGTTCGCGCATGAGTATTACGATCCGTACTCATGCGCAGTTGTGCAAACATCGCTCAGAACGAACGAGCGGCCGCTTATGAGTGGCTCTGAATCAGGCCCTTAGTTACATACATTTGCAAATATTTGGTAAGCCTCCTGCCACAACAAATTGTCTCTGCTCTGGCTGTCCAATGCTACATGATAATAGCGCCTACTTTGGGCTACACATTCATGTATTTCTAAATTGAGAGCCAACTCACCTGGAGGCACCCCAAGATCCTCCAATATGGCACTACAAGGATCAGCATACCCTCTAACTACTGATCCTATCCGTGCCTCAGAACAGTGATTAACAGAATAATGGTTGCTAAAATTTATTTATTGGTCCATCACAGTTGCAAGTAAAGGAGGGGTTTATATAGACAAAAAAGGGAATTCTCCCAGCACACCATAATGTTGTTTTTTCTGCATTGTTTTGCAGGCTAAGCATTAAGTCATTCATAGTCATTCATTGCTTCTTGAGTACAGCTGGCATAGTCTAGATCAAACTTCCGAACGCCTTTCAGTCATTATCATTATTTGGATGCTTTTATTATTGATGCTCATTAAAGTTTATTGCTTGTTCAGAAACATGGTGGTCACGTTATTTGTGTTGTTTATACAATGTGACTATCTGAATCATGTTACATCTGGCATAAAAACTGACTCATATGAGTTATTTTTAAAATATTATCTCTATTTGAAAACTTTGTGATTTAAAAAAAGAGAGAAATAATTGCCTCCACATATGTTTACGTGGAAAATTATTGTTATCTATTGTTCAATGGTAATGATTTCGGGGAAAAGTTGCTGACTTGCTCTCAGGTGAATATGTTCAGCTAATGAGAGCTTGTGTTTATAAAGATCTTAATTACTCTTCTGACGAACCGTAGGAATACTACAGGGAAATGCAATGCAGTAGGTGATATAGAGGACACTAAACAGGATCTTCACTTGGACCATCATATATCAACTAGGGGTGTGCACCGGCCACTTTTCGTGTTTTGTGTTTTGGTTTTGGATCTGGATCTTTCTTCGTGTTTTGGATCTGGATTGGTTTTGCCAAAACCACCCTTCCGTGTTTTGGGTTCTGGGTTTTGTGTTTTGGATCTGTATTTTTTTTTTAAAAAGCATAAAAACAGCTAAAATCACAGAATTTGTAGTTTTTTCTGCTCCTATGCTATTATTAACCTCAATAACCTTAATTTCCACTCATTTCCAGTCTATTCTGAACACCTCACACCTCACAATAGTGTTTTTATGTCCAAAACGTTGCACCGAGGTAGCTGGATGACTATGCTAAGCGACACGAGTGGGCGGCACAAACACGTGACCCATCTAGGCGTGAAACTGCAGTGGCAGACAGGATGGCAGTTTGAAAAACTAGGCCCCAAACTGTACATAATGCAAAGAAAAAAAAGAGGTGCAAGATGGAATTGTCCTTGGGCCCTCCCACCCACCCTTATGTTGTATAAACAGGACATGCACACTTTAACAAACCAATCATTTCAGCGCCAGGGTCTGCCACACAACTGTGGCTGAAATGATTGGTTCGTTTGGGCCCCCACAAAACAAGCTGGCAATTAATGTGTCCCTGCACAAACTGGCTCTATGGAGGCAAGATGTCATCCTCATCCTCCTCATCCACCGATTCCTCACCCTCTTCAGTGTGTACATCCTCATCCTCACAAAGTATTAACTCGTCCCCACTTGAATCCACCACCACAGGTCCCTCTGTACCTTCTGGAGGCTGGTCTCCCTGGAAGAGCTGATAATTCATTTTGATGAACATCATCTTCTCCACATTCTGTGGAAGCAACCTCCTACGCCTTTCGCTGACAAGGTTCCCGGCTGCACTAAACACTCTTTCGGAGTACACACTGGAGGGGGGGCAACTCAGGTAAAATAGAGCCAGTTTGTACAGGGGCCTCCAAATTGCCTCTTTTTCCTGCCAGTACAGGTATGGACTGTCTGCCATGCCTACTTGGATGCTGTCACCGATGTAATCCTCCACCATTCTGTCAATGGTGACAGTATCATATGCAGTGACAGTAGACATGTCAGAAATTGTTGCCAGGTCCTTCAGTCCGGACCAGATGTCCAAACTTGGTCCTGCCTGCCCTGCATCACCGCCAGCGGGTTGCTTAGGATACCTAAGTTTTTTCCTGGCAGCCCCAGTTGCAGGAGAAAATGAAGAAGGAGCCGTTGACGTGTCACGTTCCGCTTCAGCTGACAGTGTGTTCACCAGCAGGTCTTTGCACCTCTGCAGGCTTGTGTCGGCCGGAAAGAGAGACACCACATAGGCTTTAAACCTAGGATCGAGCACGGTGGCCAAAACGTAGTGGTCTGATTTCAACAGATTGACCACCCTGGAATCCTGGCAAAGCGAATGAAGGGCTTCATCCACAAGTCCCACATGCCGAGCGGAATCGCTCCGTCTTAGCTCCTCCTTCACTTTCTCCAGCTGCTTCTGCAAAAGCCTGATGAGGGGAATGACCTGACTCAAGCTGGCAATGTCTGAACTGACTTCACGTGTGGCAAGTTCAAAGGGCTGGAGAACCTTGCACAACACGGAAATCATTCTCCACTGTGCTTGAGTCAGGTGCATACCCCCTCCTTTGCCTATGTCATAGGTGGATGTATAGGCTTGTATGGCCTTTTGCTGCTCCTCCATCCTCTGAAGCATATAGAGGGTTGAGTTCCACCGCGTCACAACCTCTTGCTTCAGGTGATGGCGGGGCAGGTTCAAGAGTGTTTGCTGGCGCTCCAGTCTTCGGCACGCAGTCGCTGAATGGCGAAAGTGGCCAGAAATTTTTCGGGCCGCCCAAAGCGTCTCCTGCACGCCCCTGTCGCTTTTCAGAAAATTCTGCACCACCAAGTTTATTGTGTGAGCAAAACATGGGACGTGCTGGAATTTGCCCAGATGTAATGCCCGCACAATATTGGTGGCGTTGTCAGATATCACAAATCCCCAGGAGAGTCTAAGTGGGGTAAGCCACTGGGCGATGATTTCCCTCAGTTTCTCTAAGAGGTTGTCGGCGGTGTGCCTCTTACTGAAACCGGTGATACACAGCGTAGCCTGCCTTGTAACGAGCTGGCATTTCTGAGATGCTGCTACTGGTGACGCTGCTGCTGTTGCTGCGTAAGGTGATACATCTACCCAGTGGGCTGTCACAGTCATATAGTCCTTAGTCTGCCCTGTTCCACTTGTCCACATGTCCGTGGTTAAGTGGACATTGTGTACAACGGCATTTTTCAGGACACTGAGGACACTATTTCTGACGTTTCTGTACAGTCTCGGTATCGCCTGCCTAGTGAAGTGGAATCTAGACGGGATTTGGAACCGGGGACACACTACCTCCATCAATTGTCTAAATCCCACTGCACTAATGGCGGATACCGGACGCACGTCTAACACCAACATAGCAGTCAAGGCCTCAGTTATACGTTTTGCTTCAGGATGACTGCTGTCGTACTTCATCCTCCTCGCTAAGGACTGTTGGAGGGTCAATTGTTTAGTAAAAGTAGTGGTGTTCCTACTTCCTCTCTGGGATGATGAACGACTCCAAGCAGCAGCAACAGCAGCAGCGGCAGCAGTAGGCGTAGCAATGCAGGATCCTCCGGAGGAATCCCGGATAGGAGAGTCAGTCATGCCAGTGACATGGCCTGCAGGACTACTTCCGATCCTAACTAAGGAGGAAATTGACGAGGAGGGAGTTGACGGTGTGGTTTGCAGGCGCTTGGATACAACAGGATAACGGGATTTAGGTGTCCCTGGACTGCTTACGGTCTTAGCCAAAGTTTCTGAACTTGACAGTAACTTTTTATGAACGCGCTGCAGGTGCCGTATAAGGGAGGATGTTCCTAGGTGGTTGACGTCCCTACCCCTACTTATTTCACCTTTACATATGGTACATATGGCAAGACAGTTGTTGTCCGGATTTGGATAGAAATATTGCCAGACCAAAGAGGTGGAATGTTTGGTCTTCTGCCCAGGCATGACCGTGATGGGCTTTTTCATCCCACGGACAACAACTGTCTCCCCCGGAGCCTGATTTAAACAAACCACATCACCATCAGAATCCTCCTCGCCAACTTCCTCCTCAGCGCCAGCTACACCAGTATCCTCATCCTGTTGTACTTCAACAGTGACATCTTCAATTTGCATATCAGCAAGTGGACTGTGGGTGCTCCTTTCAG
This sequence comes from Taudactylus pleione, assembly GCA_031769625.1. NCBI lineage: Eukaryota > Metazoa > Chordata > Amphibia > Anura > Myobatrachidae > Taudactylus > Taudactylus pleione. Next base: position 28,155,847 of record JAUIMM010000092.1, on the reverse strand, counting down.
CACTTGCAGGGGGCGTGCAAATGGTGGAAAGAGCCACCTCTTCCCGTCCAGTGCTGGGAAGGTCAGGCATCGCAACCACCACCACACTTGGACTCTCCTTGGGGATTTGTGATATCTTCTTAGAAAGCACAGTTCTTCGCTGTGCTTTTGCCAGCTCAACTCTTTTGATTTTTTTAGTGGGAGGAGGGCTTCCATCGTCATGTGAAGCTGAACCACTAGTCATGAACATACTAGGGATCGACCTTAGCCGTTCCTTGCCACTCCGTGTCGTAAATGGCATATTGGCAAGTTTACATTTCTCTTCAGCTGATTTAAATGTCTTTTTCAAGGTCATTTTCCTGAACTTTGCCATTTGGGATTGTATGTGCCCTCTACTATGACATTGGGCATCGGCCTTGGCAGACGACATTGATGGCATGTTATCGTCTATGTCATGACTAGTGGCAGCAGCTTCAGCACTAGGAGGAAGTGGTTCTTGATCTTTCTCTATTTTATTTTTATCGGAGAAAGTTTGGTCCTCCATTTATGTTATATCGATTTGATATATACGTGCGGCTAAACACAGAAAATAATTTTTTTTTTGGTTTGGACTGGAGTGTACTTTGTGGGTTACAGCACCCTTTAACGGTCAAGCCAGCCGGCCCTTTACTTATGACACAGGCGCACGCTTGGCACTACTTTGTTGATGCACGTGCGGCTACTGCGCACACAATTCACAAACACAGAAAATAATTTTTTTTTGGTTTGGACTGGAGTGTACTTTCGGGGGTTACAGCACCCTTTAACGGTCAAGCCAGCCGGCCCTTTACTTATGACACAGGCGCACGCTTGGCACTACTTTGTTGATGCACGTGCGGCTACTGCGCACACAATTCACAAACACAGAAAATAATTTTTTTTTTTGGTTTGGACTGGAGTGTACTTTCGGGGGTTACAGCACCCTTAACGGTCAAGCCAGCCGGCCCTTTACTTATGACACAGGCGCACGCTTGGCACTACTTTGTTGATGCACGTGCGGCTACTGCGCACACAATTCACAAACACAGAAAATAATTTTTTTTTGGTTTGGACTGGAGTGTACTTTCGGGGGTTACAGCACCCTTTAACGGTCAAGCCAGCCGGCCCTTTACTTATGACACAGGCGCACGCTTGGCACTACTTTGTTGATGCACGTGCGGCTACTGCGCACACAATTCACAAACACAGAAAATAATTTTTTTTTGGTTTGGACTGGAGTGTACTTTCGGGGGTTACAGCACCCTTTAACGGTCAAGCCAGCCGGCCCTTTACTTATGACACAGGCGCACGCTTGGCACTACTTTGTTGATGCACGTGCGGCTACTGCGCACACAATTCACAAACACAGAAAATAATTTTTTTTTTGGTTTGGACTGGAGTGTACTTTCGGGGGTTACAGCACCCTTAACGGTCAAGCCAGCCGGCCCTTTACTTATGACACAGGCGCACGCTTGGCACTACTTTGTTGATGCACGTGCGGCTACTGCGCACACAATTCACAAACACAGAAAATAATTTTTTTTTGGTTTGGACTGGAGTGTACTTTCGGGGGTTACAGCACCCTTTAACGGTCAAGCCAGCCGGCCCTTTACTTATGACACAGGCGCACGCTTGGCACTACTTTGTTGATGCACGTGCGGCTACTGCGCACACAATTCACAAACACAGAAAATAATTTTTTTTTTGGTTTGGACTGGAGTGTACTTTGGGGGTTACAGCACCCTTTAACGGTCAAGCCAGCCGGCCCATTACTTATGACACAGGCGCACGCTTGGCACTACTTTGTTGATGCACGTGCGGCTACTGCGCACACAATTCACAAACACAGAAAATAATTTTTTTTTTGGTTTGGACTGGAGTGTACTTTCGGGGGTTACAGCACCCTTAACGGTCAAGCCAGCCGGCCCTTTACTTATGACACAGGTGCACGCTTGGCACTACTTTGTTGATGCACGTGCGGCTACTGCGCACACAATTCACAAACACAGAAAATAATTTTTTTTTTGGTTTGGACTGGAGTGTACTTTCGGGGGTTACAGCACCCTTAACGGTCAAGCCAGCCGGCCCTTTACTTATGACACAGGCGCACGCTTGGCACTACTTTGTTGATGCACGTGCGGCTACTGCGCACACAATTCACAAACACAGAAAATAATTTTTTTTTGGTTTGGACTGGAGTGTACTTTCGGGGGTTACAGCACCCTTAACGGTCAAGCCAGCCGGCCCTTTACTTATGACACAGGCGCACGCTTGGCACTACTTTGTTGATGCACGTGCGGCTACTGCGCACACAATTCACAAACACAGAAAATAATTTTTTTTTTGGTTTGGACTGGAGTGTACTTTGGGGGTTACAGCACCCTTTAACGGTCAAGCCAGCCGGCCCTTTACTTATGACACAGGCGCACGCTTGGCACTACTTTGTTGATGCACGTGCGGCTACTGCGCACACAATTCACAAACACAGAAAATAATTTTTTTTTTGGTTTGGACTGGAGTGTACTTTCGGGGGTTACAGCACCCTTAACGGTCAAGCCAGCCGGCCCTTTACTTATGACACAGGTGCACGCTTGGCACTACTTTGTTGATGCACGTGCGGCTACTGCGCACACAATTCACAAACACAGAAAATAATTTTTTTTTTGGTTTGGACTGGAGTGTACTTTCGGGGGTTACAGCACCCTTAACGGTCAAGCCAGCCGGCCCTTTACTTATGACACAGGCGCACGCTTGGCACTACTTTGTTGATGCACGTGCGGCTACTGCGCACACAATTCACAAACACAGAAAATAATTTTTTTTTTGGTTTGGACTGGAGTGTACTTTCGGTGGTTACAGCACCCTTAACGGTCAAGCCAGCCAGCCCTTTACTTATGACACAGGCGCACGCTTGGCACTACTTTGTTGATGCACGTGCGGCTACTGCTCACACAATTCACAAACACAGAAAATAATTTTTTTTTGGTTTGGACTGGAGTGTACTTTCGGGGGTTACAGCACCCTTTAACGGTCAAGCCAGCCGGCCCTTTACTTATGACACAGGCGCACGCTTGGCACTACTTTGTTGATGCACGTGCGGCTACTGCGCACACAATTCACAAACACAGAAAATATATTATTTTTTTAGCACTTGGGGGGAGCACCCCTGATGGACAGAGCACCCCCTGGACAACACTACAGCACTCCTTTAGGACTGGGACACTGCACAGGACTTTGGAGTGGACACAGCCCCTATGGAGAACTGACTGCACAACACAGTCCAGCCAGCCCCTATGGACTTTGAAGTAGTGGACACAGCCCCTATTAACAACAGCAGCACAGCACAACACAGCCAGCCCCTATGGACTTTGAAGTAGTGGACAACAGCAGCACTACACTACACTACACTACACTACACAGCCCTAACTCCCACCCTCCCTCTTCACTGTCCACAGCCGAGTGAGAAAATGGCGCCGACGCGGGTACCTTATATAGGATCCAAAACCCGCGAGACTCGGAAGGCGGGATGATGACGTTTTGCCTCGATTTCAGATCCGAGTCAGGCGGGAAAAGTCGAGCCTGACTCGGATCGGACTCGGATCGGGGGGGCTCGGGGGGGTTCGGATTTCAGAAATCCGAACCCGCTCACCCCTAATATCAACCTTACTAGATTATTTGGGATTAGCCAGAAGAACTTTTGAACAACTCTATTTGTGTGAAAGATCTCTTTGCCTAAGGGACTCCTCCTTTTCAAAGGCTGGTAATATTACTAATATCACCCCCAAGTTGTCCTTATCACAGCATGATTAAATCGCAATATAAAAGCTCTATTTTAGTGGCCTTGCAGATGCTTTTATATCTGTGAATAAACATGTGTTAGTTATGTACATATTAGGGGTGTGCACCGGCCACTTTTCGTGTTTTGTGTTTTGGTTTTTGATCTGGATCTTTCTTCGTGTTTTGGATCTGGATTGGTTTTGCCAAAACCACCCTTCCGTGTTTTGGGTTCTGGGTTTTGTGTTTTGGATCTGTATTTTTTTGAAAAAAAGCATAAAAACAGCTAAAATCACAGAATTTGTAGGTTTTTCTGCTCCTATGCTATTATTAACCTCAATAACCTTAATTTCCACTCATTTCCAGTCTATTCTGAACACCTCACACCTCACAATAGTGTTTTTATGTCCAAAAGGTTGCACCGAGGTAGCTGGATGACTATGCTAAGCGACACGAGTGGGCGGCACAAACACGTGACCCATCTAGGCGTGAAACTGCAGTGGCAGACAGGATGGCAGTTTGAAAAACTAGGCCCCAAACTGTACATAATGCAAAGAAAAAAAAGAGGTGCAAGATGGAATTGTCCTTGGGCCCTCCCACCCACCCTTATGTTGTATAAACAGGACATGCACACTTTAACAAACCAATCATTTCAGCGCCAGGGTCTGCCACACGACTGTGGCTGAAATGATTGGTTCGTATGGGCCCCCACAAAACAAGCTGGCAATTAATCTGTCCCTGCACAAACTGGCTCTACGGAGGCAAGATGTCATCCTCATCCACCGATTCCTCACCCTCTTCAGTGTGTACATCCTCATCCTCACAGAGTATTAATTCGTCCCCGCTGGAACCACAGGTCCCTCTGTACGTTCTGGAGGCTGGTCTCCCTGGAAGAGTTGATAATTCATTTTATGAACATCATCTTCTCCACATTTTGTGGAAGCAACCTCTTACGCCTTTCGCTGACAAGGTTCCCGGCTGCACTAAACACTCTTTCGGAGTACACACTGGAGGGGGGGCAACTCATGTAAAATAGAGCCAGTTTGTACAAGGACCTCCAAATTGCTTCTTTTTCCTGCCAGTACAGGTACGGACTGTCTGACATGCCTACTTGGATGCTGTCACCGATGTAATCCTTTAACAGACAGATGCACGCTTGTCGCTGCTGCTTTAAGGATGCAGGTGCGGCTACAGCCCACACATTTCACAAAGACCGAAAAAAAAAGAACAATATTTTAATTGTTTATGTAGCACACTTTGAGGGTGTCACCACCCTTTAACAGACAGACGCACGCTTGTCGCTGCTCCTTTGAGGATGCAAGTGCGGCTACATCGCACACAAGTCACAACATTAAAAAAATAGTTTTTAATTTTTTGGTGCTCTTTGAGAGTTACACCACCCTTTAACAGACAGACGCAGGCTTGTCGCTGCTGCTTTGAGGATGCAAGTGCGGCTACAGCCCACACAATTCACAAAGACAGAAAAAAAAGAACAATATTTTTATTGTTTGTGTAGCACACTTTGAGGGTGTCACCACCCTTTAACAGACAGACGCATGCTTGTCGCTGCTGCTTTGAGGATGCAAGTGCGGCTACAGCCCACACAATTCGCAAAGACAGAAAAAAAAAGAACGATATTTTAATTGTTTGTGTAGCATACTTTGAGGGTGTCACCACCCTTTAACAGACAGACGCACGCTTGTCGCTGCTGCTTTGTGGATGCAAGTGCGGCTACATCGCACACAAGTCACAAACACATTAAAAAAATAGTTTTTTATTTTTTGGAGCACTTTGAGAGTTACACCACCCTTTAACAGACAGACGCACGCTTGTCGCTGCTTTGAGGATGCAAGTGCGGCTACAGCCCACACAATTCACAAAGACAGAAAAAAAAAGAACAATATTTTTATTGTTTGTGTAGCACACTTTAAGGGGGTCACCACCCTTTAACAGACAGACGCACGCTTGTCGCTGCTGCTTTGAGGACAGTATCATATGCAGTGACAGTGGACTTGTCAGAAATTGTTGGCTCGTCCATCAGTCCGGACCAGATGTCCAAACCAGCCCTTGACTTATGACACAGGCGCACGCTTGGCGCTGCTACTATGTTGATGCACTTGCGGCTACATCGCACACAAGTCACAAACACATTAAAAAATAGTTTTTTATTTTTTGGAGCACTTTGAGAGTTACACCACCCTTTAACAGACAGACGCACGCTTGTCGCTGCTGCTTTGAGGATGCAAGTGCGGCTACAGCCCACACAATTCACAAAGACAGAAAAAAGAAGAATATTTTTATTGTTTGTGTAGCACACTTTGACGGTGTCACCACCCTTTAACAGACAGATGCACGCTTGTCACTGCTGCTTTGAGGATGCAAGTGCGGCTACAGCCCACACAATTCACAAAGACAGAAAAAAGAACAATATTTTAATTGTTTGTGTAGCACACTTTGAGGGTGTCACCACCCTTTAACAGACAGACGCACGCTTGTCGCTGCTGCTTTGAGGATGCAAGTGCGGCTACAGCCCACACATTTCACAAAGACCGAAAAAAAAAGAACAATATTTTAATTGTTTGTGTAGCACACTTTGAGGGTGTCACCACCCTTTAACAGACAGACGCACGCTTGTCGCAGCTACCTTTGAGGATACAAGTGTGGCTACAGCCCACACAAGTCACAAACACATTAAAAAAATAGTTTTTTATTTTTTGGAGCACTTTGAGAGTTACACCACCCTTTAACAGACAGACGCACGCTTGTCGCTGCTGCTTTGAGGATGCAAGTGCGGCTACAGCCCACACAATTCACAAAGACAGAAAAAAAAAGAACAATATTTTTATTGTTTGTGTAGGACACTTTGAGGGTGTCACCACCCTTTAACAGACAGACGCACGCTTGTCGCTGCTGCTTTGAGGACAGTATCATATGCAGTGACAGTAGACTTGTCAGAAATTGTTGGCACGTCCTTCAGTCCGGACCAGATGTCCAAACCAGCCCTTGACTTATGACACAGGCGCACGCTTGGCGCTGCTACTATGTTGATGCACTTGCGGCTACATCGCACACAAGTCACAAACACATTAAAAAAATAGTTTTTTATTTTTTGGAGCACTTTGAGGGTTACACCACCCTTTAACAGACAGACGCACGCTTGTCGCTGCTGCTTTGAGGATGCAAGTGCGGCTACAGCCCACACAATTCACAAAGACAGAAAAAAGAAGAATATTTTTATTGTTTGAGTAGCACACTTTGAGGGTGTCACCACCCTTTAACAGACAGATGCACGCTTGTCGCTGCTGCATTGAGGACAGTATCATATGCAGTGAAAGTAGACTTGTCAGAAATTGTTGGCACGTCCTTCAGTCTGGACCAGGTGTCCAAACCAGCCCTTGACTTATGACACAGGCGCACCTTTGGCGCTGCTACTATGTTGATGCACGTGTGGCTACATCGCACACAAGTCACAAACACATTAAAAAAATAGTTTTTTATTTTTTGGAGCACTTTGAGGGTTACACCACCCTTTAACAGACAGACGCACGCTTGTCGCTGCTGCTTTGAGGATGCAAGTGCGGCTACAGCCCACACAATTCACAAAGACAGAAAAAAAAGAACAATATTTTTATTGTTTGTGTAGCACACTTTGAGGGTGTCACCACCCTTTAACAGACAGACGCACGCTTGTCGCTGCTGCTTTAAGGATGCAGGTGCGGCTCCAGCTCACACATTTCACAAAGACCGAAAAAGTAAGAACAATATTTTAATTGTTTGTGTAGCACACTTTGAGGGTGTCACCACCCTTTAACAGACAGACGCATGCTTGTCGCTGCTGCTTTAAGGATGCAGGTGCGGCTGCAGCCCACACAATTCACAAAGACAGAAAAAAAAGAACAATATTTTTATTATTTGTGTAGCACACTTTGAGGGTGTCACCACCCTTTAACAGACAGATGCACGCTTGTCGCTGCTGCTTTGAGGATGCAAGTGCGGCTACAGCCCACACAATTCACAAAGACAGAAAAAAAAGAACAATATTTTTATTATTTGTGTAGCACACTTTGAGGGTGTCACCACCCTTTAACAGACAGACGCACGCTTGTCGCTGCTGCTTTGAGGATAGTATCATATGCAGTGACAGTGGACTTGTCAGAAATTCTTGGCACGTCCATCAGTCCGGACCAGATGTCCAAACCAGCCCTTGACTTATGACACAGGCGCACGCTTGGCGCTGCTACTATGTTGATGCACGTGCGGCTACATCGCACACAAGTCACAAACACATTAAAAAAATAGTTTTTTATTTTTTGGAGCACTTTGAGGGTTACACCACCCTTTAACAGACAGATGCACGCTTGTCACTGCTGCTTTGAGGATGCAAGTGCGGCTACAGCCCACACAATTCACAAAGACAGAAAAAAAAAGAACAATATTTTTATTGTTTGTGTAGCACACTTTGAGGGTGTCACCACCCTTTAACAGACAGACGCACGCTTGTCGCTGCTGCTTTGAGGATGCAAGTGCGGCTACAGCCCACACAATTCACAAAGACAGAAAAAAGAACAATATTTTAATTGTTTGTGTAGCAAACTTTGAGGGTGTCACCACCCTTTAACAGACAGACGCACGCTTGTCGCTACTGCTTTGAGGATGCAAGTGCGGCTACAGCCCACACAATTCACAAAGACAGAAAAAATAACAATATTTTTATTGTATGTGTAGCACACTTTGAGGGTGTTACCACCCTTTAACAGACAGACGCACACTTGTCGCTGCTGCTTTGAGGATGCAAGTGCAGCTACAGCCCACACAATTCACAAAGACAGAAAAAAGAAGAATATTTTTATTGTTTGTGTAGCACACTTTGAGGGTGTCACCACCCTTTAACAGACAGACGCACGCTTGTCGCTGCTGCTTTTTGGGGACAAGTGTGGCTACAGCCCACACAATTCACAAAGACAGAAAAAAGAACAATATTTTTATTGTATGTGTAGCACACTTTGAGGGTGTCACCACCCTTTAACAGACAGATGCACGCTTGTCGCTGCTGCTTTGAGGATGCAAGTGCGGCTACAGCCCACACAATTCACAAAGACAGAAAAAAGAACAATATTTTAATTGTTTGTGTAGCACACTTTGAGGGTGTCACCACCCTTTAACAGACAGACGCACGCTTGTCGCTGCTGCTTTGAGGATGCAAGTGCGGCTACAGCCCACACATTTCACAAAGACCGAAAAAAAAAGAACAATATTTTAATTGTTTGTGTAGCACACTTTGAGGGTGTCACCACCCTTTAACAGACAGACGCACGCTTGTCGCAGCTACCTTTGAGGATACAAGTGCGGCTACAGCCCACACAAGTCACAAACACATTAAAAAAATAGTTTTTTATTTTTTGGAGCACTTTGAGAGTTACACCACCCTTTAACAGACAGACGCACGCTTGTCACTGCTGCTTTGAGGATGCAAGTGCGGCTACAGCCCACACAATTCACAAAGACAGAAAAAAAAAGAACAATATTTTTATTGTTTGTGTAGGACACTTTGAGGGTGTCACCACCCTTTAACAGACAGACGCACGCTTGTCGCTGCTGCTTTGAGGACAGTATCATATGCAGTGACAGTAGACTTGTCAGAAATTGTTGGCACGTCCTTCAGTCCGGACCAGATGTCCAAACCAGCCCTTGACTTATGACACAGGCGCACGCTTGGCGCTGCTACTATGTTGATGCACTTGCGGCTACATCGCACACAAGTCACAAACACATTAAAAAAATAATTTTTTATTTTTTGGAGCACTTTGAGGGTTACACCACCCTTTAACAGACAGACGCACGCTTGTCGCTGCTGCTTTGAGGATGCAAGTGCGTCTACAGCCCACACAATTCACAAAGACAGAAAAAAGAAGAATATTTTTATTGTTTGTGTAGCACACTTTGAGGGTGTCACCACCCTTTAACAGACAGATGCACGCTTGTCGCTGCTGCATTGAGGACAGTATCATATGCAGTGAAAGTAGACTTGTCAGAAATTGTTGGCACGTCCTTCAGTCTGGACCAGGTGTCCAAACCAGCCCTTGACTTATGACACAGGCGCACCTTTGGCGCTGCTACTATGTTGATGCACGTGTGGCTACATCGCACACAAGTCACAAACACATTAAAAAAATAGTTTTTTATTTTTTGGAGCACTTTGAGGGTTACACCACCCTTTAACAGACAGACGCACGCTTGTCGCTGCTGCTTTGAGGATGCAAGTGCGGCTACAGCCCACACAATTCACAAAGACAGAAAAAAAAGAACAATATTTTTATTGTTTGTGTAGCACACTTTGAGGGTGTCACCACCCTTTAACAGACAGACGCACGCTTGTCGCTGCTGCTTTAAGGATGCAGGTGCGGCTACAGCTCACACATTTCACAAAGACCGAAAAAAAAAGAACAATATTTTAATTGTTTGTGTAGCACACTTTGAGGGTGTCACCACCCTTTAACAGACAGACGCATGTTTGTCGCTGCTGCTTTAAGGATGCAGGTGCGGCTGCAGCCCACACAATTCACAAAGACAGAAAAAAAAGAACAATATTTTTATTGTTTGTGTAGCACACTTTGAGGGTGTCACCACCCTTTAACAGACAGATGCACACTTGTCGCTGCTGCTTTGAGGATGCAAGTGCGGCTACAGCCCACACAATTCACAAAGACAGAAAAAAAAGAACAATATTTTTATTATTTGTGTAGCACACTTTGAGGGTGTCACCACCCTTTAACAGACAGACGCACGCTTGTCGCTGCTGCTTTGAGGATAGTATCATATGCAGTGACAGTGGACTTGTCAGAAATTCTTGGCACGTCCATCAGTCCGGACCAGATGTCCAAACCAGCCCTTGACTTATGACACAGGCGCACGCTTGGCGCTGCTACTATGTTGATGCACGTGCGGCTACATCGCACACAAGTCACAAACACATTAAAAAAATAGTTTTTTATTTTTTGGAGCACTTTGAGGGTTACACCACCCTTTAACAGACAGATGCACGCTTGTCGCTGCTGCTTTGAGGATGCAAGTGCGGCTACAGCCCACACAATTCACAAAGACAGAAAAAAAAAGAACAATATTTTTATTGTTTGTGTAGCACACTTTGAGGGTGTCACCACCCTTTAACAGACAGACGCACGCTTGTCGCTGCTGCTTTGAGGATGCAAGTGCGGCTACAGCCCACACAATTCACAAAGACAGAAAAAAGAACAATATTTTAATTGTTTGTGTAGCAAACTTTGAGGGTGTCACCACCCTTTAACAGACAGACGCACGCTTGTCGCTACTGCTTTGAGGATGCAAGTGCGGCTACAGCCCACACAATTCACAAAGACAGAAAAAATAACAATATTTTTATTGTATGTGTAGCACACTTTGAGGGTGTCACCACCCTTTAACAGACAGACGCACACTTGTCGCTGCTGCTTTGAGGATGCAAGTGCAGCTACAGCCCACACAATTCACAAAGACAGAAAAAAGAAGAATATTTTTATTGTTTGTGTAGCACACTTTGAGGGTGTCACCACCCTTTAACAGACAGACGCACGCTTGTCGCTGCTGCTTTTTGGGGATGCAAGTGCGGCTACAGCCCACACAATTCACAAAGACAGAAAAAAGAACAATATTTTTATTGTATGTGTAGCACACTTTGAGGGTGTCACCACCCTTTAACAGACAGATGCACGCTTGTCGCTGCTGCTTTGAGGATGCAAGTGCGGCTACAGCCCACACAATTCACAAAGACAGAAAAAAGAACAATATTTTAATTGTTTGTGTAGCACACTTTGAGGGTGTCACCACCCTTTAACAGACAGACGCACGCTTGTCGCTGCTGCTTTGAGGATGCAAGTGCGGCTACAGCCCACACATTTCACAAAGACCGAAAAAAAAAGAACAATATTTTAATTGTTTGTGTAGCACACTTTGAGGGTGTCACCACCCTTTAACAGACAGACGCACGCTTGTCGCAGCTACCTTTGAGGATACAAGTGCGGCTACAGCACACACAAGTCACAAACACATTAAAAAAATAGTTTTTTATTTTTTGGAGCACTTTGAGAGTTACACCACCCTTTAACAGACAGACGCACGCTTGTCGCTGCTGCTTTGAGGATGCAAGTGCGGCTACAGCCCACACAATTCACAAAGACAGAAAAAAAAAGAACAATATTTTTATTGTTTGTGTAGGACACTTTGAGGGTGTCACCACCCTTTAACAGACAGACGCACGCTTGTCGCTGCTGCTTTGAGGACAGTATCATATGCAGTGACAGTAGACTTGTCAGAAATTGTTGGCACGTCCTTCAGTCCGGACCAGATGTCCAAACCAGCCCTTGACTTATGACACAGGCGCACGCTTGGCGCTGCTACTATGTTGATGCACTTGCGGCTACATCGCACACAAGTCACAAACACATTAAAAAAATAGTTTTTTATTTTTTGGAGCACTTTGAGGGTTACACCACCCTTTAACAGACAGACGCACGCTTGTCGCTGCTGCTTTGAGGATGCAAGTGCGTCTACAGCCCACACAATTCACAAAGACAGAAAAAAGAAGAATATTTTTATTGTTTGTGTAGCACACTTTGAGGGTGTCACCACCCTTTAACAGACAGATGCACGCTTGTCGCTGCTGCATTGAGAACAGTATCATATGCAGTGAAAGTAGACTTGTCAGAAATTGTTGGCACGTCCTTCAGTCTGGACCAGGTGTCCAAACCAGCCCTTGACTTATGACACAGGCGCACCTTTGGCGCTGCTACTATGTTGATGCACGTGTGGCTACATCGCACACAAGTCACAAACACATTAAAAAAATAGTTTTTTATTTTTTGGAGCACTTTGAGGGTTACACCACCCTTTAACAGACAGACGCACGCTTGTCGCTGCTGCTTTGAGGATGCAAGTGCGGCTACAGCCCACACAATTCACAAAGACAGAAAAAAAAGAACAATATTTTTATTGTTTGTGTAGCACACTTTGAGGGTGTCACCACCCTTTAACAGACAGATGCACGCTTGTCGCTGCTGCTTTAAGGATGCAGGTGCGGCTACAGCCCACACATTTCACAAAGACCGAAAAAAAAAGAACAATATTTTAATTGTTTGTGTAGCACACTTTGAGGGTGTCACCACCCTTTAACAGACAGACGCACGCTTGTCGCTGCTGCTTTAAGGATGCAGGTGCGGCTGCAGCCCACACAATTCACAAAGACAGAAAAAAAAGAACAATATTTTTATTATTTGTGTAGCACACTTTGAGGGTGTCACCACCCTTTAACAGACAGACGCACGCTTGTCGCTGCTGCTTTGAGGATGCAAGTGCGGCTACAGCCCACACAATTCACAAAGACAGAAAAAAAAAGAACAATATTTTAATTGTTTGTGTAGCACACTTTGAGGGTGTCACCACCCTTTAACAGACAGACGCACGCTTGTCACTGCTGCTTTGAGGATAGTATCATATGCAGTGACAGTGGACTTGTCAGAAATTGTTGGCACGTCCATCAGTCCGGACCAGATGTCCAAACCAGCCCTTGACTTATGACACAGGCGCACGCTTGGCGCTGCTACTATGTTGATGCACGTGCGGCTACATCGCACACAAGTCACAAACACATTAAAAAAATAGTTTTTTATTTTTTGGAGCACTTTGAGGGTTACACCACCCTTTAACAGACAGACGCACGCTTGTCGCTGCTGCTTTGAGGATGCAAGTGCGGCTACAGCCCACACAAGTCACAAACACATTAAAAAAATAGTTTTTTATTTTTTGGAGCACTTTGAGAGTTACACCACCCTTTAACAGACAGACGCACGCTTGTCGCTGCTGCTTTGAGGATGCAAGTGCGGCTACAGCCCACACAATTCACAAAGACAGAAAAAAAAAGAACAATATTTTTATTGTTTGTGTAGGACACTTTGAGGGTGTCACCACCCTTTAACAGACAGACGCACGCTTGTCGCTGCTGCTTTGAGGATGCAAGTGCGGCTATAGCCCACACAATTCGCAAAGACAGAAAAAAAAAGAACAATATTTTAATTATTTGTGTAGCACACTTTAAGGGTGTCACCACCCTTTAACAGACAGACGCACGCTTGTCGCTGCTTCTTTGAGGATGCAAGTGCGGCTACATCGCACACAAGTCACAAACACATTAAAAAAATAGTTTTTTATTTTTTGGAGCACTTTGAGAGTTACACCACCCTTTAACAGACAGACGCACGCTTGTCGCTGCTGCTTTGAGGATGCAAGTGCGGCTACAGCCCACACAATTCACAAAGACAGAAAAAAAAAGAACAATGTTTTTATTGTTTGTGTAGCACATTTTGAGGGTGTCACCACCCTTTAACAGACAGATGCACGCTTGTCGCTGCTGCTTTGAGGACAGTATCATATGCAGTGACAGTAGACTTGTCAGAAATTGTTGGCACGTCCATCAGTCCGGACCAGATGTCCAAACCAGCCCTTGACTTATGACACAGGCGCACGCTTGGCGCTGCTACTATGTTGATGCACGTGCGGCTACATCGCACACAAGTCACAAACACATTAAAAAAAAAGTTTTTTATTTTTTGGAGCACTTTGAGGGTTACACCACCCTTTAACAGACAGACGCACGCTTGTCGCTGCTGCTTTGAGGATGCAAGTGCGGCTACAGCCCACACAATTCACAAAGACAGAAAAAAGAAGAATATTTTTATTGTTTGTGTAGCACACTTTGAGGGTGTCACCACCCTTTAACAGACAGACGCACGCTTGTCGCTGCTGCTTTTTGGGGATGCAAGTGCGGCTACAGCCCACACAATTCACAAAGACAGAAAAAAGAACAATATTTTTATTGTTTGTGTAGCACACTTTGAGGGTGTCACCACCCTTTAACAGACAGACGCACGCTTGTCGCTGCTGCTTTGAGGATGCAAGTGCGGCTATAGCCCACACAATTCACAGACAGAAAAAATAACAATATTTTTATTGTTTGTGTAGCACACTTTGAGGGTGTCAGCACCCTTTAACAGACAGACGCATGCTTGTCGCTGCTGCTTTTAGGATGCAGGTGCGGCTACAGCCCACACATTTCACAAAGAAAGAAAAAAGAAGAATATTTTTATTGTATGTGTAGCACACTTTGAGGGTGTCACCACCCTTTAACAGACAGACGCACGCTTGTCGCTGCTGCTTTGAGGATGCAAGTGCGGCTACAGCCCACACAAGTCACAAACACATTAAAAAAATAGTTTTTATTTTTTGGAGCACTTTGAGAGTTACACCACCCTTTAACAGAAAGACGCACGCTTGTCGCTGCTGCTTTGAGGATGCAAGTGCGGCTACAGCCCACACAATTCACAAAGACAGAAAAAAAAAGAACAATATTTTTATTGTTTGTGTAGCACACTTTGAGGGTGTCAGCACCCTTTAACAGACAGACGCACGCTTGTCGCTGCTGCTTTGAGGATGCAAGTGCGGCTACAGCCCACACAATTCGCAAAGACAGAAAAAAAAAGAAGAATATTTTAATTGTTTGTGTAGCACACTTTGAGGGTGTCACCACCCTTTAACAGACAGACGCACGCTTGTCGCTGCTTCTTTGAGGATGCAAGTGCGGCTACATCGCACACAAGTCACAAACACATTAAAAAAATAGTTTTTTATTTTTTGGAGCACTTTGAGAGTTACACCACCCTTTAACAGACAGACGCACGCTTGTCACTGCTGCTTTGAGGATGCAAGTGCGGCTACAGCCCACACAATTCACAAAGACAGAAAAAAAAAGAACAATGTTTTTATTGTTTGTGTAGCACACTTTGAGGGTGTCACCACCCTTTAACAGACAGATGCACACTTGTCGCTGCTGCTTTGAGGACAGTATCATATGCAGTGACAGTAGACTTGTCAGAAATTGTTGGCACGTCCATCAGTCCGGACCAGATGTCCAAACCAGCCCTTGACTTATGACACAGGCGCACGCTTGGCGCTGCTACTATGTTGATGCACTTGCGGCTACATCGCAAACAAGTCACAAACACATTAAAAAAATAGTTTTTTATTTTTTGGAGCACTTTGAGGGTTACACCACCCTTTAACAGACAGACGCACTCTTGTCGCTGCTGCTTTGAGGATGCAAGTGCGGCTACAGCCCACACAATTCACAAAGACAGAAAAAAGAACAATATTTTAATTGTTTGTGTAGCACACTTTGAGGGTGTCACCACCCTTTAACAGACAGACGCACGCTTGTCGCTGCTGCTTTGAGGATGCAAGTGCGGCTACAGCCCACACAATTCACAAAGACAGAAAAAAGAACAATATTTTTATTGTTTGTGTAGCACACTTTGAGGGTGTCACCACCCTTTAACAGACAGACGCACGCTTGTCGCTGCTGCTTTGAGAATGCGAGTGCGGCTACAGCCCACACAATTCACAAAGACAGAAAAAAGAACAATATTTTAATTGTTTGTGTAGCACACTTTGAGGGTGTCACCACCCTTTAACAGACAGACGCACGCTTGTCGCTGCTGCTTTTATGATGCAGGTGCGGCTACAGCCCACACATTTCACAAAGACAGAAAAAAAAGAACAATATTTTTATTGTTTGTGTAGCACACTTTGAGGGTGTCACCACCCTTTAACAGACAGACGCACGCTTGTCACGGCTGCTTTGAGAATGCAAGTGCGGCTACAGCCCACACAATTCACAAAGACAGAAAAAAGAAGAATATTTTTATTGTATGTGTAGCACACTTTGAGGGTGTCACCACCCTTTAACAGACAGACGCACGCTTGTCGCTGCTGCTTTGAGGAGGCAAGTGCGGTTACAGCCCACACAATTCACAAAGACAGAAAAAAGAACAATATTTTTATTGTTTGTGTAGCACACTTTGAGGGTGTCACCACCCTTTAACAGACAGACGCACGCTTGTCGCTGCTGCTTTGAGGATGCAAGTGCGGCTACAGCCCACACAATTCACAAAGACAGAAAAAATAACAATATTTTTATTGTTTGTGTAGCACACTTTGAGGGTGTCACCACCCTTTAACAGACAGACGCACGCTTGTCGCTGCTGCTTTACGGATGCAGGTGCGGCTACAGCCCATACATTTCACAAAGACAGAAAAAAAAGAACAATATTTTTATTGTTTGTGTAGCACACTTTGAGGGTGTCACCACCCTTTAACAGACAGACGCACGCTTGACGCTGCTGCTTTGAGGATGCAGGTGGAATCTAGACGGGATTTGGAATCGGGGACACACTACTTCCATCAATTGTCTAAATCCCACTGCACTAATGGCGGATACCGGACGCACGTCTAACACCAACATAGCAGTCAAGGCCTCAGTTATACGTTTTGCTTCAGGATGACTGCTGTCGTACTTCATCCTCATCGCTAGGGACTGTTGGAGGGTCAATTTTTTAGTAAAAGTAGTGATGTAACTACTTCCTCTCTGGGATGATGAACAACTCCCAGCAGCAGCAACAGCACTAGGAGGAAGTGGTTCTTGATCTTTCCCTATTTTATTTTTATCGGAGAAAG
This sequence comes from Taudactylus pleione, assembly GCA_031769625.1. NCBI lineage: Eukaryota > Metazoa > Chordata > Amphibia > Anura > Myobatrachidae > Taudactylus > Taudactylus pleione. The sequence goes on along the minus strand of JAUIMM010000092.1, from coordinate 28,138,501 downwards.
TTTGGTCCTCCATTTATGTTATATTGATATATACGTGCGGCTAAAGCACACACAAACACAGAAAATATTTTTTTATTTTTGCTGGAGAGTAGTGCACTTTGTGGGTTACACCACCCTTTAAGAAATGAGCCAGCCGGCTCTTTACTTATGGGACACAGGCGCACGCTTGGCGCTGCTCCTTTGTTGATGCACGTGCAGCCACAGTACACACAATTCACAAACACAGAAAATATATTTTTTTGGTTTGGACTGGAGTGTACTTTGGGGGTTACAGCACCCTTTAATGGTCAAGCCAGCCAGCCCTTTACTTATGACACAGGAGCACGCTTGGCACTACTTTGTTGATGCACGTGCGGCTACTGCGCACACAATTCACAAACACAGAAAATAATTTTTTTTTTGGTTTGGACTGGAGTGTACTTTCGGGGGTTACAGCACCCTTAACGGTCAAGCCAGCCGGCCCTTTACTTATGACACAGGCGCACGCTTGGCACTACTTTGTTGATGCACGTGCGGCTACTGCGCACACAATTCACAAACACAGAAAATATTTTTTTTTGGTTTGGACTGGACAGTACTTTGGGGTTACAGCACCCTTTAACGGTCAAGCCAGCCGGCCCTTTACTTATGACACAGGCGCACGCTTGGCACTACTTTGTTGATGCACGTGCGGCTACTGCGCACACAATTCACAAACACAGAAAATATATTATTTTTTTAGCACTTGGGGGGAGCACCCCTGATGGACAGAGCACCCCCTGGACAACACTACAGCACCCCTTTAGGACTGGTACACTGCACAGGACTTTGGAGTGGACACAGCCCCTATGGAAAACTGACTGCACAACACAGTCCAGCCAGCCCCTATGGACTTTGAAGTAGTGGACACAGCCCCTATTAACAACAGCAGCACAGCACAACACAGCCAGCCCCTATGGACTTTGAAGTAGTGGACAACAGCAGCACTACACTACACTACACTACACAGCCCAGCCAGCCCTAACTCCCACCCTCCCTCTTCACTGTCCACAGCCGAGTGAGAAAATGGCGCCGACGCGGGTACCTTATATAGGATCCAAAACCCGCGAGACTCGGAAGGCGGGATGATGACGTTTTGCCTCGATTTCAGATCCGAGTCAGGCGGGAAAAGTCGAGCCTGACTCGGATCGGACTCGGATCGGGGGGGCTCGGGGGGGTTCAGATTTCAGAAATCCGAACCCGCTCACCCCTAGTACATATAAAATTTTACAACTTTTTACGTCCAATCTGGTCAGCAGGTTTATTTTTAATTAATTGTTCTGGTGAATATACAGCTTCAATCCATTTATACTAGAGAGAAGCGGCTCAGATTCTGAGATATCCGACAACCAAATTTTGGGGATCCAAGTCAAATTTAGGTATGGCTCAGGTTTCTCCAAGCAAACTGAGGCAAAAAGTCATAATCCTAGAAATATCACATCTTGCATGTTTTGGAGGGATACGTGTAGGAAGCCGGCGGCCGCAAACCGACAGCCTGCTTCCCGAATCCTCTATCCCGCCTAGGGTTAAATGACAGGCATCTAAAATCTAGACGCCTGTCATTTTCCCGACTCCGGGAGACAGGTGACTGGCATCCCGGTCGAAGGGATGCCGGGCACCTTGAGCAGACTGCCGCAGGTGGGAGGGTTAGGTTTAGGGCACCCGGGGGGAATTAGGGTTAGGCAACCCCCGGGAGGGTTAGGGTTAGGCTAGGGGGAGGGAGGGTTAGGGTTAGGCACCCCCGGGGGGGACTTAGGGTTAGGCAGCGGGGAAGGGGGGTTAGGGTTAGGCACTTGGGAGGGAGGTTAGGGTTAGGCACCCCTAAGGAGGGTTAGGGTTGGTTAGGTTAGTTTACTAACCTTAGAGACAATCGGGATTTCCAGCGCTGTCGGGCTTCCGCTGCTGGGCTCTGCTGTTATGTCAGGCTGCCGCAGCCGGGAATCGAACTTCCGGTCATGCAGCAGCCGGGATCTCATACCGAATGCGTTTTGTATTGCATACAAGTCCCACACTGTCATATTCCAACTCTACTTTCTATTCCTCCCTAAAGCAGCTCCACCTTTGTGTGTGGTCAGAAAGCATTGCACAGATCAGTATAAACTGTGCAGGCTTTGTTATGTTTATATATAGACATAGTTAAGAAAAATAAAAAATGCATGTGCTGGAATCCCTCAGAAAATTAGGTCCCCACTCAAGGGTCAACCAATTCTTGGCACTGGGTTGGTTTTTTACAGGCATACTACAAGTTCCAGCAATATAAGACTATTCATGTGATAAGTACCAACAGTTTGCGCAAAAGCTGCCCAGTTTTAACACAGTACCCCTTATAAATATCACCACATGTAAAATAATTAGATAGACAAACTGGAATGGGAGAGTAGTTCTAACACAGGCGCTGTTTCAATTTTCACGAAAAACAGACATTTACTGTAGCAAACAGAAAGAATAATACATCCCTTGTATAATGTCTTGGGCCCTCATTCAGAGCCGTACGCTCTGAGCAGAGCGCATGCTCTGAATGAGGGCCGGGCTCCATTTTCATGGAGCGTCCTCCTGGACGCTCGTATAGCTGTGGGTCACCACCCACAGGCTATACGAGCGTGCATTGTGATGGCCGCGATGGTCGAGACCATCGCGACCATCGAAATTGCGAGCCGGAGCCTGCGGTTGAGGTTTTCAACCGCAAGCTCCGGAGTGATTTTGGGTCTATCAGAGCCAAAATCACTCCCACTGACATCACTAGTGATGTCAGTGGGCCGGCTTTTGACGGGAGGCGTTCCCGTGGGAACGCCCCCATCAGGGAGGCACGCCCCCGGCATGCCCCCGGCACGCCCACCAAAGGGGGCGTGCTGTCAATCAACATTGACAGCACGCCCCCTTTGATCGGACACAACGAGCGAAGGACTTTCCTTCGCTCGTCGCGTCTGGCGCATGCGCACGACGGAGCTCCCTCCATCGTGCGCATGCTCAGTCCATAACATCGACCCACTTGCGAGCGGACAGCCGCTCGCGAGTGGGTCTGAATCAGGCCCTTGATCTTTTAGGCATCCTTTTGTGTTTTGTGAGGTGTTCAGAAATTCTTATTTCTCATCATAGTACATGAGATAAAGAAACACAAAAGAAGCACAAAAATATATAGGAGTTGCTGATAAAAACACACAGGAAGACTCTTGCTAAAGTTATGGGATGTCTAAAATATCAGCACACAGAAAGGGTGCGTACCCCACTCACAAGATAAACACTGTGGGCCAAATGTAATAGGGTGAGAGTTTAGAAAAGTGAGCATTTCTGACACTTTTTAAACTTTGCCAATGTAATAGAGTCCAAAAACAAAGTAACAGAGCGAACTTGCATGTTTTTTTAGACTTAAAAAACTCTCACAATTTAAAATCTTATTCAGATGTTTTCCCATTTTGAAGATAAAACTCAACCAATGTGAGAGATTACTGCTAAACTCTCACATTTTCCAAACTCTCACCCTATTACATTTGGCCCCATGTGTCTTTCGCATACGCCCTGATTCAGAGCCGGCCGCTCTTTGTCAGCACTCGCTCTGAATCAGGGTGGCCTTTTTTTTTGTCCAGCCTCCAGGCCGCTCGCTAAGCTGTGGATGTCCACCCACAGCTTTAGCGGGCGGCCAGGTGATGGTCGCGATGGTCGCAACCATTGCGACCATCGGGCTTGCGACGAGTTCCTTGTGGTAGGGTCTCGTTCCCGCAAGCCCCACGAGTGATGTCAGTAGGGCCACCCACAAACGGTAGGATTTCCTTCAGGAATGCCTCTATGTGTCCAGCCACCCCCCCTCCCCGCCTACAAAACGGGGCGAGCTGTCGATCAACATTGACAGCCGCCCCGTTTGTAGTGAGTCCCGGAGCAAGTGAATTTCTCACTCGCTACGGGGCTTGCGAATGCGCACGGAACACAGCGCAGTGCCCCACCATCGACGCGCTCACGAGCGGGTCTGAATCAAGCCCAAAGTTATCTTTAAGGAACACCCACAACACCTTCTGATGTTAGAACGTGGAATAATAGGCACAGCGTACCATTACTCACAGGAAAAGGTGAAGAAATAATACACATAAAGGTATCTTTTCAAACAAATAACCCTGGTAAGCGTACCGCACTCACAATGATGAAGTGAATCACATTGAGGGATCTTTGAATATGTTCCTTCCCATGAATGAAATCACTCACAATCCAACTCTTAACTAAAAGGTAACTTTCCATATGTTTCCTCTCAATTAAACATATTCCAAAAATCATACAAAACTCTCGTAAATATAAAATCCAAGATTTATTAAAAAGCATAGATCCCATATATGGCATTCAGCAAAATTCTCTAAAAATAAATACTGTGATGGTAAAAGGGGAGGCCAGGGTTACCAGGGGAGGTGGGGCCCCCCAATAAAGGGGTCCCCCCTCTCCTGATCACCACAGTCCTGTCAATTTAACATTGAAACCATTATCAATTGATGACACTTTCTGGAGGTTCTAAATGGCACAAAACTTGTTGCTTAAAAAATTTAGCCCAGTGTGTGTGTCTTGTCTTTGTTATATATTTTCTGTACAGGCAGACTGCAGGCACACAAGTGCCATCATGCTGGGCAGGTTTGCTGGGACTTGTAGGCTGTCTGTAAACAACAAATATAAGTGACTCTTTTATTACCATTAACTCTGCAGGGTGCAGGGAATAGATCAGACCTGGTTGTCCCTCTGGAGGTGGGACCTCATTGATTTTGAGGTCCCAACTTTCTGAAGGATTCCAGCCCTAGGATAACCAATTTGGGTCTGGTTAGCATTATAGCAGGGGAACCCCACACTGTCTCCTTTCTATAGCATTACCTCCTGGCTGGTTCAGCCTGGTGCTGGCTATTAAGAAATTGGGGAAACCAATTCCATTATCCCTCTACCCTTTTTCCTGTTAGCCCAGGCTCAGTGGCTGGTAACTGATTTTGAAAGAGGAATACATACTTTAAAAAGAAAAACATTTCTTCTATTTGAAGTTATTAATTTATTATATTTTCTATTAGACTGCTTCTCTGTCTTGGATCACTTGTATTGTCCTGAGGCCTTTGATTTGCTGGTTGGAGAAGTTTGTCATTAACTTATTAACTTATCTTTTCTGCTAGGCTGTTACTCTAGCTTGTTTTGGCCAGTGAATTGCTGGTTGGAGAAGTTTGATGATGATCTAGTTTTCTACTACACTGTACTCTGGCAGCAATCTCCTGTACTGGCCTAAGGAGTGCGATTTGCTGTTTGGAGAAGTGTGTTGGTAATGTATTATATGTTCTACTAGGCTTTTACTTTTAGGCTATTAGTTCTTGCTTATTGAAAACATTCTATAGGGCCATCCTGTCTGCCACTATGTTTCATAGATGTGCTGCTGTACCTTCTTTTAAACTGCCATGTGTTTATGCTGCTACTCTGTCACTTAGTTTAACAAGCCAGCTTGTTGCATCCTTTGACCAATGTTGTGTTGATGAAAACAATATTGTGAACTGTGAGTTGGTCAAAATTGAGTGATAATGACTGGAAATTAAATTTATTTATGTTAATAACACTGTAGGAACAAAAACAGACCAAAATTACATTGTATTAAATGTTTTTATCAATTTTATAAAGAAATCCCAAACCAAAACATTTAAGGGTAGTTTTGCCAAAACTAAAACACAATGATGGATTAGAATCAAAACCAAAACATGTGGGTCTGCACTAGAGATGAGCGGGTCTGGTTCTCCGAGAACCGGACCCACCCGAACTTCCTGATACGAGGCCAGATCTGAGTCCGGCTCAAGGTTTCCCGCATGACTCAGATCTGTAAAATTAGGCAAAACACCATCCTCCCATTGTTGGATTCTCATGGGTTTTAGGTTGTATAATGGTCCAGGTGATCGGTGCCAGTTTCACTCTGGCTGTGGAGAGTGTACAGAGCAGATGTGCTCTGTTCTTCTAGAGTGCAGTTAGTGTTGTGTGTTGTTGTCAGTGACTTGTCACTATTTGTTCAAGGGTGCAGTGTTGTCAGATTGGGGCTGCAGTACATAAAGTGGGGGGTTCTGCTGTGTCACTCACTGTTGTTCTGTCAATCAAGGTGCAGGGGCTGCAGTACATAGATGGCTGCTGCTGTGTTGTTCATAAAGGGGCTTGGGCTGCAGTTCATAAAGGGGTGCTGCTGTGTTGTCTTGTCCATCAAGGGGCTAGTGCTGCAGTTCATGAAAGGGTGCTATGTCATCCAGGGGTGCTCTGTCAATCCAGGGGTGCTCTTCCCCAGTGTAAAAAAAAATAAAAGTTAAAATTAAAATCATATTTTTTTTATCACTTTTTTTGTGTGTGCTAGGTAGTTACTAGTTACGCTATAATTGATCGGTGACACTGCCGGCCAGTCTGCAGTTTATTATCCACGTATTTGTGACTCTGGAGGTGATCCGTCTGCACTCCGCTACTCCACAGGGCTGCATTTTTTTCCATAAAGGGGTGCTGTGTTGTTCATCAAGGGGCTGCTGCCTCGTCCAGTGGTGCTCTTCCCCAGTGTAAAAAAAATAAAAGTAAAATAAATTAGCATTCCACAAAATATAAAAAGATCTTTATTTTGTGTGTGTATGCTACTTAGTAGTTATGCTATTATTGATCAGTGACACTGCCGGTCAGACCGCAGTGTAAGTTTGTTGATATGGAGGATGATCAAATGAGAGGAGAGCAGGAACCCCATACTAGTGCTGCCAGCAGTCATGATGACGATACAAGGCAGTCAACGTCATCTACGAAGGCCGATGCCCAAGGGCTTAAGTCAGGGCACGTAAAATCAAAAGCTTAGTTAGCTGCAGAGAAACAAAAAATTGGCAATATACCATTGACTAAATGAAGTGACAAGGAAAGGATAAGGCCTTATTCTTTATTTATGACTGGTGGTTTTGCATCTTATGATGATGTAAGCCCTTCTCCCTGTAGAAGTGTCAAAAAATGAAAATTGTTAAGGCACATGAACCAACTGTGTGCTCAGAGAAGTCACAGATCCCCGAGGAGAGTCCAAGTGTGCCTGCGGTTGCCATGTGTGAGCCTGACCTTTCCAATGCTATACTTGAAGAGGATCGTCCTTCCACCATTTGTGTGCCCTCTGCAAATGTGGGAATGACAGCACAAATCAACATGCTGACGTAGAAATCGTGGATGCTTATGTGGAATTGCACCAGGAGGATGAGGATGATATTTCTGTAGTTGGCGCTAATAAGGATGAGGAGGATGTTGATGCCAAGAATGTTGTTTGTGTAAATCAGGCAACAGTTGTTGCCCATGGTATGAAAAAGGCAATTGTCATGCCGGGGCAAAAGACAAAAAATCCACCTCTCATGTGTGGAACTATTTCCACCAAAATCCAAACAACTATTGTCAAGCCATCTGTGAAGTTTGCAAAGCAAGAGTGAGTAGAGATAAGGAACTTAACTATCTAGGAACCTCCTCCCTGTTACGTCACTTGCAGTGCATTCATCAAATTGAAAAGTATTTTTCAAATTCAGAAACTTTGGTTAAAAATTTAACAATCAGTCCAGTGTTACCTAGCTGCATCCCTTCTCTCTGTTAGATCCAAGCATCTGCAATCTCAACCACCAACACCTGCATCATCATAAACATCCTCAATCATGATCGGAAGAAGTTCTGCATCCAATTTCATAAGAATGACTGACTCCTCTCCTATCTGTGATTCCTCAGAAGGATCCTTGTGTGCCACGCCTGTTGCTGCTGTTGTGAGTGGATCTTCATCCCAGAAGGGGACCAGGAGGAAGACTAATTTTAGTAGTTTAACAAAACAATTGACTGTCAAACAATCCTTTGCAAGGGGGAACAAGTATGATAGCAGTCACCCAGTTGCACAACGGCTTGTTGACGCCATAACAGCTATGCTGGTAATAGATATGCCCAGGGGCGTCGAGAGAGGGGTGTAGTGGGTACTATTTACCCAGGCCTCTGCTTCCTGAGGGGCCCAGCGGGGCCCTGGGTCCGGTGCCACCCCCTCCCTCACAGCAGCCCAGCACACAATATCACTCTGTGCCAGAGTCTCTGCTACAGTACCTTACTATTAATAAACTCTCATTGTCACCAGCAAATAAGCTTTTTTAGTTTTGCTCATACAACAAAGGGTTATTGCCAGAAATAACAATGCTTTTACCAGTGATAATCCTGTAACCATTAAGTTTTTGTGGCTTTCACCAGTGAAGGGAATTTAACTCTGGATTGCAATAACAGAATAAAGCATGTTTTAATTAGGGGTGAGCGGGTTCGGATTTCTGAAATCCGAACCCCCCCGAGCCCCCCCGATCCGAGTCAGGCTCGACTTTTCCCGCCTGACTCGGATCTGACATCGAGGCAAAACGTCATCATCCCGCCTTCCGAGTCTCGCGGGTTTTGGATCCTATATAAGGTACCCGCGTCGGCGCCATTTTCTCACTCGGCTGTGGACAGTGAAGAGGGAGGGTGGGAGTTAGTGCTGTGTAGTGTAGTGTAGTGTAGTGCTGCTGTTGTCCACTACTTCAAAGTCCATAGGGGCTGGCTGTGTTGTGCTGTGCTGCTGTTGTTAATAGGGGCTGTGTCCACTACTTCAAAGTCCATAGGGGCTGGCTGGACTGTGTTGTGCAGTCAGTTCCAAAGTCCTGTGCAGTGTCCCAGTCCTAAAGGGGTGCTGTAGTGTTGTCCAGGGGGTGCTCTGTCCATCAGGGGTGCTCCCCCCAAGTGCTAAAAAAATAATATATTTTCTGTGTTTGTGAATTGTGTGCGCAGTAGCCGCACGTGCATCAACAAAGTAGTGCCAAGCGTGCGCCTGTGTCATAAGTAAAGGGCCGGCTGGCTTGACCGTTAAAGGGTGCTGTAACCCACAAAGTACACTCCAGTCCGAACCAAAAAAAAATTTATTTTCTGTGTTTAGCCGCACGTATATATCAAATCGATATAACATAAATGGAGGACCAAACTTTCTCCGATAAAAATAAAATAGAGAAAGATCAAGAACCACTTCCTCCTAGTGCTGAAGCTGCTGCCACTAGTCATGACATAGACGATAACATGCCATCAACGTCGTCTGCCAAGGCCGATGCCCAATGTCATAGTAGAGGGCACATACAATCCCAAATGGCAAAGTTCAGGAAAATGACCTTGAAAAAGACATTTAAATCAGCTGAAGAGAAACGTAAACTTGCCAATATGCCATTTACGACACGGAGTGGCAAGGAACGGCTAAGGTCGATCCCTAGTATGTTCATGACTAGTGGTTCAGCTTCACATGACGATGGAAGCACTCCTCCCACTAAAAAAATCAAAAGAGTTAAGCTGGCAAAAGCACAGCGAAGAACTGTGCTTTCTAAGAAGATATCACAAATCCCCAAAGAGAGTCCAAGTGTGGTGGTGGTTGCGATGCCTGACCTCCCCAGCACTGGACGGGAAGAGGTGGCTCTTTCCACCATTTGCACGCCCCCTGCAAGTGCTGAAAGGAGCACCCACAGTCCACTTGCTGATATGCAAATTGAAGATGTCACTGTTGAAGTACAACAGGATGAGGATACTGGTGTAGCTGGCGCTGAGGAGGAAGTTGGCGAGGAGGATTCTGATGGTGATGTGGTTTGTTTAAATCAGGCTCCGGGGGAGACAGTTGTTGTCCGTGGGATTAAAAAGCCCATCACGGTCATGCCTGGGCAGAAGACCAAACATTCCACCTCTTTGGTCTGGCAATATTTCTATCCAAATCCGGACAACAACTGTCTTGCCATATGTACCATATGTAAAGGTGAAATAAGTAGGGGTAGGGACGTCAACCACCTAGGAACATCCTCCCTTATACGGCACCTGCAGCGCGTTCATAAAAAGTTACTGTCAAGTTCAGAAACTTTGGCTCAGACCGTAAGCAGTCCAGGGACACCTAAATCCCGTTGTCCTGTTGTATCCAAGCGCCTGCAAACCACACCGTCAACTCCCTCCTCGTCAATTTCCTCCTTAGTCAGGATCGGAAGTAGTCCTGCAGGCCATATCACTGGCATGACTGACTCTCCTATCCGGGATTCCTCCGGAGGATCCTGCATTGCTACGCCTACTGCTGCCGCTGCTGCTGTTGCTGCTGCTGCTGGGAGTCGTTCATCATCCCAGAGAGGAAGTAGGAACACCACTACTTTTACTAAACAATTGACCCTCCAACAGTCCTTAGCGAGGAGGATGAAGTACGACAGCAGTCATCCTGAAGCAAAACGTATAACTGAGGCCTTGACTGCTATGTTGGTGTTAGACGTGCGTCCGGTATCCGCCATTAGTGCAGTGGGATTTAGACAATTGATGGAGGTAGTGTGTCCCCAGTTCCAAATCCCGTCTAGATTCCACTTCACTAGGCAGGCGATACCGAGACTGTACAGAAACGTCAGAAAAAGTGTCCTCAGTGTCCTGAAAAATGCCGTTGTACACAATGTCCACTTAACCACGGACATGTGGACAAGTGGAACAGGGCAGACTAAGGACTATATGACTGTGACAGCCCACTGGGTAGATGTATCACCTTACGCAGCAACAGCAGCAGCGTCACCAGTAGCAGCATCTCAGAAACGCCAGCTCGTTACAAGGCAGGCTACGCTGTGTATCACCGGTTTCAGTAAGAGGCACACCGCCGACAACCTCTTAGAGAAACTGAGGGAAATCATCGCCCAGTGGCTTACCCCACTTAGACTCTCCTGGGGATTTGTGATATCTGACAACGCCACCAATATTGTGCGGGCATTACATCTGGGCAAATTCCAGCACGTCCCATGTTTTGCTCACACAATAAACTTGGTGGTGCAGAATTTTCTGAAAAGCGACAGGGGCGTGCAGGAGACGCTTTGGGTGGCCCGAAAAATTTCTGGCCACTTTCGCCATTCAGCGACTGCGTGCCGAAGACTGGAGCGCCAGCAAACACTCTTGAACCTGCCCCGCCATCACCTGAAGCAAGAGGTTGTGACGCGGTGGAACTCAACCCTCTATATGCTTCAGAGGATGGAGGAGCAGCAAAAGGCCATACAAGCCTATACATCCACCTATGACATAGGCAAAGGAGGGGGTATGCACCTGACTCAAGCGCAGTGGAGAATGATTTCCGTGTTGTGCAAGGTTCTTCAGCCCTTCGAACTTGCCACACGTGAAGTCAGTTCAGACACTGCCAGCTTGAGTCAGGTCATTCCCCTCATCAGGCTTTTGCAGAAGCAGCTGGAGAAAGTGAAGGAGGAGCTAAGACGGAGTGATTCCGCTCGGCATGTGGGACTTGTGGATGAAGCCCTTCATTCGCTTTGCCAGGATTCCAGGGTGGTCAATCTGTTGAAATCAGACCACTACATTTTGGCCACCGTGCTCGATCCTAGGTTTAAAGCCTATGTGGTGTCTCTCTTTCCGGCCGACACAAGCCTGCAGAGGTGCAAAGACCTGCTGGTGAACACACTGTCAGCTGAAGCGGAACGTGACACGTCAACGGCTCCTTCTTCATTTTCTCCCGCAACTGGGGCTGCCAGGAAAAAACTTAGGTATCCTAAGCAACCCGCTGGCGGTGATGCAGGGCAGGCAGGACCAAGTTTGGACATCTGGTCCGGACTGAAGGACCTGGCAACAATTTCTGACATGTCTACTGTCACTGCATATGATACTGTCACCATTGACAGAATGGTGGAGGATTACATCGGTGACAGCATCCAAGTAGGCATGTCAGACAGTCCATACCTGTACTGGCAGGAAAAAGAGGCAATTTGGAGGCCCCTGTACAAACTGGCTCTATTTTACCTGAGTTGCCCCCCCTCCAGTGTGTACTCCGAAAGAGTGTTTAGTGCAGCCGGGAACCTTGTCAGCGAAAGGCGTAGGAGGTTGCTTCCACAGAATGTGGAGAAGATGATGTTCATCAAAATGAATTATCAGCTCTTCCAGGGAGACCAGCCTCCAGAAGGTACAGAGGGACCTGTGGTGGTGGATTCAAGTGGGGACGAGTTAATACTTTGTGAGGATGAGGATGTACACACTGAAGAGGGTGAGGAATCGGTGGATGAGGAGGATGAGGATGACATCTTGCCTCCGTAGAGCCAGTTTGTGCAGGGACACATTAATTGCCAGCTTGTTTTGTGGGGGCCCAAACGAACCAATCATTTCAGCCACAGTTGTGTGGCAGACCCTGGCGCTGAAATGATTGATTTGTTAAAGTGTGCATGTCCTGTTTATACAACATAAGGGTGGGTGGGAGGGCCCAAGGACAATTCCATCTTGCACCTCTTTTTTTCTTTGCATTATGTACAGTTTGGGGCCTAGTTTTTCTAACTGCCATCCTGCCTGCCACTGCAGTGTCACTCCTAGATGGGTCACGTGTTTGTGCCGCCCACTCGTGTCGCTTAGCATAGTCATCCAGCTACCTCGGTGCAACCTTTTGGACATAAAAACACTATTGTGAGGTGTGAGGTGTTCAGAATAGACTGGAAATGAGTGGAAATTAAGGTTATTGAGGTTAATAATAGCATAGGAGCAGAAAAACCTACAAATTCTGTGATTTTAGCTGTTTTTATGCTTTTTTTCAAAAAAATACAGATCCAAAACACAAAACCCAGAACCCAAAACACGGAAGGGTGGTTTTGGCAAAACCAATCCAGATCCAAAACACGAAGAAAGATCCAGATCCAAAACCAAAACACAAAACACGAAAAGTGGCCGGTGCACACCCCTAGTTTTAATGAATAAAAATGTTAAAATAAATTTGATATAATTTACATTTCCTTTTTTGTATTTTACACTACATTCATGAAACTGAATTACAAATATGGCATGATCATGCATTTACACATCTGCAAAGACTGGCCTGGTGAAGCAGCAAGTTAACCATTATCACTCTGGCTGAGTGATTTCATGAATTACAGTATGTCTATAATGGATTTTATTTATTGCTCTGATAAACAATAATAGAAAAAAATGTACACACACCTTATTAGGTAGGCCCCAGTGACAAACGCAGGATTTCCAGAGGGGGGTTTCCAAGTGCTTGATTTTAGAGCGAGTGTGGCCAGCCCATGAAGAGGGCATAATTAATATTTAACCAGCTTTAATATGTGCCATACAAAGTGTATTATGTGTCATAATCCCAGCATTTACAGGGCCAGCGATCACAGTAAGCTGTTAAATGCGGCAATAGGGCCATCCTGCCTGAGCTGAATGTTTTTATTTTAAATGTGGGCACCATTACAGACTATTGGAGCATGTCAGGGAGCCTGGAGGAGCAGCAGAAGAACCTAGCACTGCCCTGGCCATATATGTAGATTTTGGGCTCTATAGCAGTGCATCTCTAACAGTGCATGTTTTCCAGATCTTCTAATTGGTGCACAGGTTATTTATTACTGTCCGCAGGTGGTGCTATTTATTTCATTTGTGATACTGAGAAGAACATGCAACACTAGCAAAATTCTATTATATTACTACTTCTATTGTGGTCATGGTGTTTGCTGGGGAGGGGGGTTTCAAGGCAGATGGAAACCCCCCCCTGCGTTTGCCTATGGGCCCTATATTGTTTGTGACTATACCAGGGTAATGTTTAGCTCTTTACAACCTGCCAGCCAACTGATCTGCAGGATATTTCTGTTGGTTCAGTGTTGCTGAAATCCTCACACCTGCACTTAAAGCAATTGTTCTACTACTCAGACACCCTGCTTGTCATTCTGCATCCTTATCTGAGTCGCTGTTTTTCCTCTCCAAGGCAGGCTCTGTTTCATGCCACTAGGTGGCCAATTAAAACCATTATAGTACCAGGTGTAAAAGTGGGCCGCAACTGGGCGGGACTGCATTCCGTCACTTTTATTTGGAGATGGAACCAGTTTCGCCTCCTCCAACCCACCTCATCCTGGCGCTGCAGGGAGGATCCATTTACTGGGCACCCGCTGGTAACAATTTTGTTACCAGCGGGCACCCGGCTCCCTTCCCACAACACCAGCAGTAGTCAGAGGCTGGAGCTCACTCCTGAGTTCCGGCTTCCAGCGCACGCAGTTCACTATGGGAGAGACCTCAGCTCCCACAGTGTACTATGGGAGAGACATCATGATGTCTCTCCAATAGTTCAGTGGAGCAGCCACACGGACCAGACAGCAGCGGACGCGGGAGCAGGGCTTAAGGTAAGTATTAGGTCTTTTGTTTTTTTTTATTAAGCGGCTTCACTATAGGGGTCATTACTACTGTGGGCACTACTCAGGGGGCACTACTACTGGGGGCATTACTCAGGGGGCATTACTACTGGGGGCATTACTCAGGGGGCACTATTGCTGACGGCATTACTCAGGGGCATTACTCAGGGCACTACTACTGGGGGCATTACTATCGTGGCATTACTCAGAGGGCACTATTACTGGGGGCATTACTATTGTGGGCATTATTCAGGGGGCACTACTACTGGGGGCATTGCTCTGGGGGCACTATTACTGAAGGTATTACTCAGGAGGCATTACTACTGGGGGCATTACTCAAGGGGTACTACTACTGGGGGCATTACTCAGGGGGAATTACTACTGGGGGCATTACTATTGGGGATTTTACTCAGGTGGCACTACTATTGGGGCACTGCTTCTGTGTGCACTACTACAGGGGCACTGCATAGAGGGCACTGCATAAGCAGCACCACTCCTGGGGGCACTGCATTAGCGGGGCTCTGCATAAGGGGCATGACTACTGTGGGCTCTGCATAAGGGGCACTACCACTGTGGGCACTGCATAAGGTGCACTACTACTACTGGGGGCACTGCATAAGGGGCACTACCACTTCTGAGGGCTCTGCATAAGGTGCACTGCAGGAACACTACCACTGCTGAGGACACTGCATAAGGGGCACTACTATTGGGGGCACTATTACAGGGGGATTACTAATGGGAGCATTGTATAGGGGGCACTGCATAATGCTCACTACCACTACTGTGGGCTCTGTTTAAGGTATACTATCACTGTAGGTACTGCATAAGGGGCACTACCACTACTGGGGTACAGTATAAGGGGCACTACCACTACTGGGGGCACTCTATAAGGGGCACCACTACTGAGGGCACTGCATAAGGGGCACTACCACTACTGTGGGCTCTGCATAAGGGGCACTACCTCTACTCCTCTACTGGGGGCACTGCATAAAGGGCACCACTACAGTGGGCATTGCATAAAGGGGCACCTCTACAGTGGGCATTATGTGTAAGGGGCACTACTGCTGTGGGCATTGTCCATCAAACAGTATGGTTTAGTACACAGGTTCTCAAACTTGGTCCTCAGGATCCCAAACAGTGCATGTTTTCCAGGTCATACCACACAATAACAAAGGTGTTAGATTTTAGGAAGGCTGACATTGTACAGAAGGGGAATGTGTGAGAGTAGAGAAACTTGAAAGGAGTGCAGGAGAGGTAGGAAAAATGAAAAATGCCATACTAAATGCTACAGCCTACTGTATCAAAATGGTTAGAAAAAAACACAAGGGAAGTGAAAAAGATGGCCTTTAGGAAATATAAGCAGACAGAATAATGAAGACAAAGAGGTGTATCTGTATCTTGTTAAACAGAAGGAGGCTAAGAAGGTAATCAGATGTGCACAGGCACAAGCTAAAGAGAAAATGGCCCAGTCAGGTGGTAAAGGGGGCAAAATTTTTATTAAGTATATAAGTGAAAGGAGAAAAACAAAAGGAGGATAAGTGGATAGCCTCCCATCAGCGGTAGTAGAGGCTATTACAGTTGAGCAATTTAAACATGATTGGGATAAACATAAGTATATCTTACAGAGAGCTAAAGGTCACATAGGGTTTAGGGTTACCACAGGATTAAAAAGGGGATAGACTAGACGATTCAAGTGGTTCTTATCTGCTGTCAAATTCTATGATTCTATGTAGCACTAGTACTGTGGTGGTCAGTAGGCAGATTGCACAACTTCCAGTACACAAACAAACAGCATATCTACACAATAGACACCTGGGGGTAAACTTACTAAAGTGAGAGTTTTTAGAAGTGAGTTTTAAAAGTGATGTTGCCCATAGCAACCAATCAGATTCTAGCTATTATCTTCTAGAAGGTGCTAGTTAAATGTTAAGTAGAATCTGCTATGGGCAACATCACTTTTAAAACTCACTTTTCTACTTCAGGGTCCATAGGGGGTCCACAGGGTTGACCTTGGGGTTATAGCTGGAACAGGATCCATGGGCACCACACAGTTAAGCTTTTAGCTCCCAGGATGCACTTGGGTCCTCCTCTATACCCCGCCCCCGAGCCACAGGCACCTCAGTGTAAGCTGGTGCCCGGCCGGAGTCGGTCACCGCGCAGGGGGGCTGCAGGAGCAGCCCCCAGAAGCTTTTTATTTTAAGTTAAATTTTATTTAGTTTTAATCTATTTTTACTACAGACGGCAGCGAAGGGCTGTCTGTACAGACGCCCACGCTGCCGCTCTGATCCCCGACTGGCGCCGCAACGCCAGTACTGATCTGGGGATCGCGGCGGGAGGACAGAGTCCGTACTAGCCGGACTCTGTCTACCTCCCAGGACTGCTGCCGGAGTCGCCGGGGATGCAGGTAAGCCGCGCGTCGCTGGCTAGCGGCGGCGCGCGGAATGCCTTAAATGCAGTCCTTTAGCCTCCGGTCCTGGGGACAGACCGGAGGCTGCTGGCAGTGGCGGCGGGCCCCCCCCATAACCCGTGGGACCACTAGACCACCAGGGATAACCGGCAAGCGGGAAGCCAGCATCCCTGGGGTTATGGCCAGCCAGGGGAGGAAGCCTTCCCTGTCAGCGGCTCCTCCCCTCAGCTCAGCGCGCCTTTCAGCACGCAGTCTGGCGTCGCTGAGCTGCAGTTACTCGGCCACTCCTCCTCTGAGGTCTCCAGCGGCCATTTTCCCACTGTGGCAGCGCAGATCTCAGGGAGCACGCGGACCGGTCCCCCTGTGTACCTCTCCCCTGATTAAGGACAGCGTACACAGCACTATAGCCCTCCCAGACACTGAATCTGGGCAGGTTGATTGTAGTGTAAAGGTGCAGTGAGTATATCTTCCTGCATGGTATGTGACTTTTTGCTAGTGCTGCCTGTCTGTGCTTATTTTCCGCTTACTGTCAGCTTATACCTATCCCTTTACTTCTCCTACAAGCCCTGCAGGTGTGTGGGGGAGGGGCGTTTCTACTGACCTCACTTATATAGATCACGTATTTGTGAGGTCCGTCACATACAGTTGTGTGCTACTCAGTGCCATATTGTGGGCTGTTGTTCAGCACACCGGTGAGTGCGTTTCACTTCTACCCTGGTGCCAGATATATAATATATTCTGTCATGTCAGACGAGGAGGTTGAGCGCTCAGTGGCTCCGGTGTTGGCCTCCTGCGGACGCTGTTCTGCAGGAGTAGATAGGGAGGATTTGTCACAGGATGGCCTGTGTAGTCGATGCCAGGTGGCTCCTGGTCCATCCAGACCTTCTCTGGCGCAGGAACCACCGTGGGCGATGTTTTCTCAAGTGCTGGTGTCTATTGCGGACCGTCTGTCGGTCCCGACTGCTCTCCCTACTAGGGCGGTGCCCCAGCCGACCATCCCCCATTCCCCGGGTGTCCCGCAGTTATTGCGGAGTCCTCCTGGGTCTCAATCAGTTGGTCCCTATGCGGGGTTGCCTATGTATATACAGGCTTCCCCTGTGCCGCAGCAGCCTGTGATACCTTTTCAGGCCCCTATGGCGATGCCTCCACCATGGGTGGATGTGCTCTCCAACTCCGTGCAAAATTTGGCGGCCGCTTCCTCGGCTTTTCAGTCAATGTTGCAGACTGACATGCCTTCTAGGATTTCTAAACGCCCACTCATGACACGGGCTGCTCAGGTATCGGACTCAGAGGGTTCCTCAGATGATGGGGAGGTCCCTGATGACACTGACTCGGACGCCTCGGTCCAGGAAATGGATACCAAGTCGTCCATTAATGTGCGAGCACTAGTTAGGGCGGTGCGAGCTATTCTTCTTATAGAGGATGAGGCACCGGTTCCTAGGTCGAAGTTTCCTAGTTTCAAAAAAACTAAGGTGGCTTCTGCGGTGTTTCCCCTGTCGGATCAGTTGACGGATCATATGGCGGTAGCTTGGCAGGCACCCAGTAAGAGATTCCTTCCTCAGAAGCGGTTGGCTTCTAATTACCCCTTCCCTGAGGCACATTGTAAAAAATGGGAAACTCCACCGGCGGTGGATTCCCATGTCACCCGTTTAACTCGGGGCGCCACCTTACCATTACCGTCGATATCCTCGCTGAAGGATCCCACGGACAGGAAAGTTGAGACTTGCTTAAAGTCTATTTACTCCCTCTCCGGGGCGGTGGCCCGACCGTCCATGGCCATTTCCTGGGTGGCCAAGGCCATTGAGGGGTGGGCCAATGCATTGGAAGATACCTTCCCGGACGACGCTCCGGATGTCCAGCGGGCGTTGTTGGGACAAATGAGGGACGCCGCTTCTTACATTGGAGAAGCTTCTTTAGATGCTAGTCTGCTGACCTCGCGGGTATCGGCTGCAGCGGTGTCTGCCCGCCGATCCTTATGGTTGCGGTCCTGGAGAGCGGACTCTGATTCAAAGAAAGGTCTGGAGGCCTTACCTTTCAATGGGGAATTACTATTTGGTCCGGACTTGGACAAAATAGTGGACACCCTGGCTAAATCCAAGTCGGCCTTCCTCCCTTCGGCGGCACTGCCTGCTAAGGTTCGGAGTTCGGCTTTTCGTTCCTTTCGGGTTCAGGGTAAGGCGAAAGGTCAGTCCTTCCCGAGACAGTCTGCGAGTAAGACGGCCTCTAAACCCAAGAAGCAAGCCTGGAGTGCTCGGCGCCCTTCTTCCAAGCAGGAAGATAAACCTGCGGCCTGATGGGACGGGCCTCCCTCTGGGGGACCTCAGAGTGGGAGGCCGACTTCTTCTATTTGCCCAGTGCTGGCACAATACCACCACGGATGCCTGGGTTCGAGAAGTGGTCTCCCAGGGGTACGCCCTGTCTTTTCGGCACAGACCACCCCACCAGTTTTTCTGCACAAGTCCTTCTCAGAACAAGACCAAGGCGTTACAGGTTCAGGAGGCTATAGAGTCCTTGCTGAAAGCAGGGGTCATTGTTCCCGTTCCTCTATCACAACGAGGGACGGGGTATTATTCGTCTCTGTTTCTGGTGCAGAAACCCAATGGTTCTCATCGCCCTATCCTCAACTTGAAGTCTCTGAACAAATTCCTCAGAGTTCCCAAGTTCAGGATGGAAACGTTACGTTCCATCATTCTGGCGATGGAACCGGGGGATTACATGGTGTCCCTGGACATCCAGGACGCCTACCTCCATGTTCCGATAGCATCTTCACACCAGCGGTATCTGAGGTTCGCTATCCTTCAACACCACTATCAGTTCCAGGCGCTACCCTTTGGTCTCTCCACGGCACCGAGGGTGTTCACGAAGATTATGGCAGTCATGGCCGCACATCTTCGGAACCAGAATGTACGGCTGCTGCCATACCTGGACGACCTCCTGTTGCTGGCGAGCTCCCCGGAGGTACTGCTTCAACATCTCCACCTGACGATCGCTTGCCTGCAAGCGCACGGGTGGTTGATAAATTGGAAAAAGTCCTCTCTGATTCCATCACAGCGGATGGTTCATTTGGGAGCCCTGCTGGATTCGCGTCAGCAAAGGATCTTCCTGACTCCGGAGAAGGTCGCCTCACTACAGCTGCGGATACGCAGTTGCCTGAGCCGTTGCCGCCTGTCGGTCCATTCGGCTATGAGAGTTCTGGGGTCCATGGTGTCGACATTCGACATGGTGGAATTTGCCCAGTTCCATTCCCGGCCCCTGCAGGGGCTGATTCTATCAGAATGGAACGGGTTACCTCACCGGATCCGCTCTCAGGTGCTGGTGTTGTCTCCGGACGTTCGGCTATCTTTGGCTTGGTGGCTTCAGACAGCTCATCTGGTCGAGGGGCGCCCATTTTGGATCCCGGACTGGGTCCTGCTCACGACGGATGCCAGTCTCCGGGGATGGGGGGCAGTGACCGGCTCTTTGTCGCTTCAGGGTCGTTGGTCAGCGGAAGAAGCACTTCTCCCCATCAACATCCTGGAACTGCGGGCAGTATACAAGGCCCTGCAGTCGTCCGGCCCCGCTCTTCACGGAAGGGCGGTACAGGTGCAGTCCGACAACGCCACCACGGTGGCGTATATCAATCACCAAGGCGGAACTCGCAGTCAGGCAGCGATGTCGGAGGTGTCTCGTATCCTGTCTTGGGCGGAGGGTCACATTCCAGCGATCTCGGCGGTCTTCATCCCCGGAGTCCTCAATTGGGAGGCGGACTTCCTCAGCCGTCACGACGTGCATCCCGGGGAATGGTCGCTTCACCCAGAGGTGTTTCGGCTACTCGTGGACAGGTGGGGACTGCCGGAGCTGGACTTGATGGCCTCCCGTCACAATCACAAGTTGCCCGTTTACGGGTCAAGGACAAGAGACGCAGGTGCAAGTCTGGTGGACGCGCTGTCGGTGACATGGACGTTTCACCTGGCGTATCTGTTTCCTCCGATATCCCTGCTTCCTCGGGTTCTGCGGAAATTCAAGCAGGACGGCGGCATGCTCGTGCTGGTAGCTCCGGCGTGGCCCAGACGTCCTTGGTACTCCGATCTGAGGAGCCTCTCCATCGACGCTCCGTACCTTCTTCCTCAACGTCGGGACCTGTTGTCTCAGGGGCCCTGCCTTTACCCGGATCTGGGTCGGCTGTCTTTGACGGCGTGGCTCTTGAGACAGCCGTCTTGAGGTCTCGGGGCTTCTCCAGTTCGGTTATTGGTACGATGCTCAGGGCACGCAAGCCTGCTTCAGCACGGATTTATCACAGAGTGTGGCACACTTACTTTCAGTGGTGTGAGTCCAGACTTTATGATCCTCAGGTGTTCCGAGTTTCTAGGATCTTGGAATTTCTTCAGTCAGGATTGGATCTCGGCTTACGCCTTGCATCTCTGAAGGTTCATGTGTCCGCCTTGTCCGTGTGGTTTCAACGGCGGATTGCAATACTACCAGACGTTCACACCTTTTTCCAAGGTGTTCTCAGGATCCAGCCTCCCTTTGTGCCTCCTGTGGCTCCTTGGGACTTGGCGGTGGTGCTACGGGTCCTGCAGGGTCCTCCGTTTGAGCCTCTTGAGGCGGTGGAGCTCAAGTGGCTGACATTTAAGACGGTTTTTCTCCTGGCAATTGCTTCGGCCAGGAGGGTGTCTGAATTGGGGGCGCTTTCCTGTCGCCCTCCTTTCCTGATTTTTCACCAGGACAGAGCGGTGCTCCGCACTCGTCCTGAGTTTTTGCCCAAAGTGGTCTCGAAGTTCCATATTAATCAGGAACTTGTTGCGCCAGCTTTTCAGTCCCCTGATCTTTCAGCTGGTGAGACTTCCTTAGATGTGGTCCGGGCGCTTAGAATTTATGTAGACCGGACGGCTTCGGTTAGGAAGTCTGATTCCTTGTTTATCCTCTTTGGTTTTCACAAGAGGGGTTGGCCTGCCAACAAACAAACGTTAGCCCGTTGGCTTCGTTCCGTTATTTGTGAGGCTTATGCACAGGAGGGCTTACCTGTGCCAGCCTCTGTTAAGGCTCATTCCACTCGTTCTGTGGGTCCCTCTTGGGCTGCTAGACGTGGCGCTTCTGCTGTTCAGCTGTGTAAGGCGGCCACTTGGTCTTCAATTCAAACGTTTTTGAGGTTCTATGCGTTTGACACCTTTGCCTCTCAGGATGCATCCTTTGGGCGCCGGGTACTCCTTTCAGCACAGGAGCGTCCCCGCCCTTAGTTGTACTGCTTTGGGACATCCCCAAGGTCAACCCTGTGGACCCCCTATGGACCCTGAAGTAGAAAACAAGAGATATGGTAAGAACTTACCTTTGTTATCTCTGTTTCTACGAAGTCCATAGGGTCCACAGGGCGCCCGCCCTGACGCACCTGGCTTCAAATGGGCTGTGTGGCTGGTCACCGGTTTTCCGTCTCCTATTGCTGTGAGTATGGTTTCTTGTGTGTTCCAGTCTTCCTTCTCTCTGTTCCATATTCTCCTCCGGCCTAGGCTGCTTACCAACTGAGGTGCCTGTGGCTCGGGGGCGGGGTATAGAGGAGGACCCAAGTGCATCCTGGGAGCTAAAAGCTTAACTGTGTGGTGCCCATGGATCCTGTTCCAGCTATAACCCCAAGGTCAACCCTGTGGACCCTATGGACTTCGTAGAAACAGAGATAACAAAGGTAAGTTCTTACCATATCTCTTGTTATAAAAACTGTTACTTTAGTAAAATTACCCCATGGTGAAATTTTTTCAATAGGGATGGCCATCGGAGGGGTATCCATTGATGGTTGCCATCGATGGGTCCATCGGTGGTTATCATCGATGGCACACAAACCAGATATGGTGAACCATCAATGGTTTGAACCCCTTGATGGCCACCACTGTGGAGGCAAATGGCGGGCCATGCACAGGGCCAATGAAAAACAGGTGCAGGGTTTAGCTGCCGCCAGGGGCAGGGCTAAGCTCCATCTCATCCAAAGAAAAAAATATCTGCTCCCACTCACTCGTTCATCGATGGTAAAAGTATTTGACAGCCATAAACCATCTTGATTTTGAATCATTGATGGTCGAGGGCCATCCCTATATGTGAATTGTGCAATAAAAATTAAATACATAGCTTAATGCTTAATACAGCAAAACAATATTAAAAACAATTTTGATGAAACAGGGGGCCTGATTCAGAGCCGGACACTCTGACCAGAGCGCTCACTCTGAATCAGGGCCCTCCTACCTAAACTTGGAGCGGCCTCTTGGATGCTCGCATAGCTGTGGGTTACCACCCACAGCTTATGCGAGCGTCCATGATGATGGTCGCGATGGTCAAGACCATCGCGACCATCGGGCTTGCGACGAGACCCTGCGGTAGGGTCTCGGTGACCGCAAGCCCTGGAGTGATTCTGGCTCTATCAGAGCCAAAATCACTCCCACTGACATCACTAGTGATGTCAGTGGGGCCGGACCCAGATGGTAGGCGTTCCCATGGGAACGCCTCCATCTGGCAGCTAAGCCCCCGGCACGCCCACCAAAGGGGGCGTGCTGTCAATCAACATCGACAGCACGCCCCCTTTGGTGCGAGACCTGGAGCGACGGCTTCCCCATCGCTCCCCGGGTCTCGCGCATGCGCACTAGGGCACCATCGACCCGCTTGCCGTCTCAGGCCCAGGGTGTCCAATAGTTACAGAGGGTCTGATTCAGACCCGGTCGCAAGCATTGAGCGCTGGCAACCGGGTCGATGGTGGCCCACAGCGCATGCACACAACAGAGCCGGCTCCGTCGTGAGCATGCGTGAGACCCAACTAGCGACGGGCACTCCGTCACTCCGGGTCTCGCACCAAAGGGAGCGAGCAGTCGATGTTGAGTGACAGCTCACCCCGTTTGGTGGGCGGGCCGGGGGGTGGCTGCCCAAACGGAGGCTTTCCCACGAGAACGCCTGCCATTTGGGGGCGGCCCCACTGACATCACTTGTCTGTTAGAGCCGAAAGCTCTCTGGGGCTTGCGATGGGCGAGACCCTACCACAAGTGTCTTGTCGCAAGCCCGATGGTCGTGATGGTCTTGACCATCTCGACCATCATCCTGGCCACTTGCAATAGCTGTGGGTGGTCACCCACAGCTATGCAAGCGGCCAAGAGGCCGCTCCAAAAAAATAAAATGCCCGGCCCTGATTCAGAGCGAGCGATCTGTCAGACCTGCGGCTCTGAATCAGGCCCAGAATTCCAGCAGCACTGTATTAATAGGTACTATCAGATGTAAATGGAAGAGATTTTTCTGTGTGTTATGACACAGCGAAGTCAGTTATTAGTTGAGCAGAAACAAAGTGTGAAGAGGAACCTATTACTAAGTATGAGATAGGGAAATTCATGTTTCACTCTAACACCATGCTCAGCTTAATACAACCACTTCAGTCATTATGTGTGACATTCATACATTTTGCATGAGTGTCATGTAGTCACATAAAATGAATTCATGTCACAAACAATGAAAGTCCCAACAAATTTCCCAAATGGTGCCAGGACAGTGAATTTTTTTCCTTCAAGCTTTATATCAGCTTATTAAGGATTTGTGCATAGGGTACACTGTACATATGTGTAGTGAAAATAATCATAGCAAAATAATTCCATTAAAGGTTATTTACTAACATTGCTCAAAGTTGCACTAATACAGTAGAAACAAGTTAGCAATTAACTTACTGTCTAATGCAAGTTAAACAAAGAAAGTAAATGTCTGTCTGATTGCTATAGTTTTTGCTCAAACTTGTACTTTTTGGGAACATTTGTTTATAGCTCTCGGGGTCATTTATGATTTTCAAAATCTGTGGACAATGGACCTCACTCAGACCCGCTCGCAAGCACCTGAGCGCTCGCAAGCGGGTCGATGTTTGGCTGTGCACACGCGCAGCGGCCGCACTGAGCGTGCGCAAGCCCCGGGGCTCACTACCCACAGCTTAGCTTGCGATCAGGGTGATGGTCGCGATGGTCATCACCATCGCGACCATTGGTGCTTACAACTAGACCCTAAGGTTGGATCTGGGCACTCGTAAGCCCCAGGGAACTTCCTACTCTGATGATGTCAGTGGGGAACTTCCTGCTCAAACAATGATGTCAGTGGGGCCGCCAAACGGCAACTGTACCGACTGGAATGCCTCCATTTTGCCGGGCACACCCCCGGACCATCCAGCAAACGGGGCGAGCTGTCACTCAACATCGACAGCTTGCCCTGTCTGCTACGAGACCCCTAGCGACGGAGCACCCGTCGCTAGCCGGGTCTCGCACATGCGCACGACGGAGCCGGCTCGGTCGTGTGTATGCTCTGTGGAGACCATAGACCCGGTTGCGACCGGGTCTGAGTGAGACCCCAAGATTCTACCAGGGAATGTCAGGATAAATAACCCCGAGGTTACTTAATTGAGGCAGTCCTAGCCTAATACACAGTATATAGACTGCAGCCACCCATTGTATTGCCCGCAGCCTGTCAGTTATAGACTCGGCACCTAATATATACCCTCTCTCCCCTTGTGTAAGCAGTTTCAACACTCTTCATAACTCCGGTACTAGAAAGAACTGTAATTTCTTCATTGCAGCACCTGCACAAGTGCAGGTGAGAGACAGTGTTAGAAGTGAGGATTATATCCTAGAAGCTCCTACAGTGCAGAGTAGAGTAAAGTACAGCCACAGTTCCTTGATTAATTTCTGGGCATCATCTCCTTTGTCAAGGTCTTTTACAATCTATCAATTGTTAGTGACAGCTAGAGTTAACCACCTGCATATAAAGTAACCATTATCAGGATACTTCAGATCCCTCTTAGTACAGCATTACTTATGGTACAGTAAAACCTGTATAGACTACTTATGAAAGTTAAATACCACAGAAAAATATCCAGCATAGGCAGAGCCAGCCTTCTACAGGGCCATCTACAGTTTACCTAAAGGACTTCACAGGCCCGAGCTCGCAGCGTCCAAGAGTAATAAGTGTCAGTACCAGTGTAAGGGACAATATCAAGGGGCATTGCAGCATCACCAGTTGTCAGGAAGTTTTAATGAAAAAACTACAAAGTATTCAAAAGTGCACCAACAAAAAGGGTTTTTCATAATTGGTTAATAGTACTATTGTATTGAGAGTGTGGCAAAGGTGTGTAGCATGTAAATATAGCACTAACTCTTTCATTCATAGCACAAGAATAATGTGTTCCGGTTAAAAAAAAGTTACCGCGGGACCAGAGTCCGTTTACTGTTGTCATATACTTGTATGCATTTACTGTAACATGCTTTGTTAATGTAACCCTGTTTTGCTCAAGTTCATTCTTTTACGAAATGGTAATGTGTGAATAAATTCACCTTTCATTTAACTTATTGTGGACATCTGCTTTGAATAACCTAGAGGAAACAAAGCCGAGTTAAGAACCAGAGGTGGTAAGGAAACAGGTATTGCACACTGCAGCACACCTGACATAACTGACTAATGCTGGCCATACACGGGACGATTGATCACACGATTTGGGCAGTTTCTACAGGTTGGACAGACCATTCATTTGAAAATAGTTGTATTTTGAGTCTTCTGCGACCCTGATGCGCGTTCCCACCATTGTCTAGTTGGATCGCAGATCAGATGGTTTGGCAGAGAGATCTCAACTGATCGTGTAGGAATTGACACACATTATGAGATGTGATTGATCAAATCGTATGGTCTTATGTGAAATAGTTGCATTTTAAATACAAATCGTCCTGTATCTGAAGGGATGATTTTTCAAGGAAAATCGTACAACTGATCTGACCAACTTTTGAATCTCACCGTGTATGGCCACCTTTACCGATACAGAACCCTAAGTTGGGTTATCACATGGATACGAGACTTTAGTCATAATCGGGTTTTGGTTTTAGCAAAACCACCATCAGTTGTTTTGGTTTTGGTTTTGGATTTCTCTAAAAATTTATAAAAGCAGCTAAAATCATATCATGTACACTTGTTTTTGTTCCTACAGTATTATTAACATCAATAACATTAATTTACAGTCATTTTCAGTCAATTTTGACCACCACACAGCTCACAATATAGTATTCATCAATATTGGCTAAAGGCTGTAGCAAGCTAACTGTCTAAACTAATTGATAGAGCAGTGACACAAATGGCAGTTTAAAAAAAATATAGCACAATCTATAAAACATAGTGGCAAAGCAGTGGCAGACAGGATAGCAGTTTAATAAACAATATGATCCTATAAAATGTTTTCAGTAAATATTAACTAATAGCCTAAAATTAAAAGCCTAGTAGAAAATATAATATATTATTACAAACACAATTCTCCAAACAGCAGATCACAGGCATCAGGCCAGTACAGATGATTACTTTTGGAATAAAGTATAGTAGAAAACTAGTTCAGCAGTAAACTTAGTCCAAACAGGAAGTGGAACATCTAGTGGAAGACAAAGCATTGATTACTATAAGGAAAAGTAAATCTGAAACATGGAACAAACTAAAAACCAACCTAGCAAATGTGAGTTTTCAAATGTAAACTTCTCCAACCAGCATGTCAGAGGCCTCAGACCAATACAGGTGATTCAAGCCAGGGTAACAGCCTAGTAGATATTGATAATCAATTAATATATTACAGGAGCACAGTGGTGCTAATTGTTAGAGAGGAGTGTGATACAGCACTATCTCCTTCTCCTGCAATTAAGCTTAGTAGCCACCTTTACCAAGATGTCACAGTCCTTACTTCTGTGCACTACAAGACCTTCACAGATAGAAATAGGAGAGCCATTCCTAATCTTCTAAATGGCGACAGAGTCTGGTTGTCTACACGCAACCTGACAACCTCAGATTGCATGCTCCCTCTATGAAGTTTGCACTTCGCTTCTTCTGACCCTTTCTATAATTAAGGTCATTATTTCAGTGGCATATAGACTCCAGCTACCTCCACCTCTGTATTCCTAATGTCTTTAATGTGTCCTTGTTGCAACCACTCATCGTTAATCGGTTTCAGGTTTCCCTTCCCAGAGGTCCTATGGTTCAAAGTCAGCGTGGTGTCGAGTTTGAGGTGGAAAAGATCCTGGACTTGCATATGGTATGGTCATCTCCAGAGATCTTGGGTCTTCTCTGAAGACGTTCATGCTCCTCAATTGGTCAAGAAATTCCACATGTATCATCCTCAAAAAGTCAAAAAGAGTCCAGAGGCCTCTCATAAGAGAGGAGTACTGTCACAATCTCAGCCAGAGATCCCAGAATAAGACCCCGTTACTTACCTCTCCAGAGGTTGTCCAGCATGCGGGCCTCCCGGCATGTCCATCTCCTCTATGCTGCTGCGCTGGGACCTGATGTTCTGTCTTTCCGCAGGTTACTAGCAGCCACAGTTTGGCTAGTGTCTAGTGCTGTTCCCTGAACCTGCAGTGACAGCAGTCTCCCAGCTGATGGCTGTGCTGCTGACTGCCCGGTGTCCCATGTGGATCTTCTTCTGCTTGCCTTAATAGCTGGGTGCAGCCATATTGGATCTCATCAGGTGACTCCTCTGCAGCCAATGGGGATTCAATATGCCATCACCTGATTCCAACACCCAATCTCTGGTTACCCAAGGGTATTAAGGAAGCTTCCAGCACTGAGCCAGTTGCCAGTGCAATGTTGTCCTCAGTCCTGCTGTGTGACATAATTTGAGCTCCTGTGGTTATTCCAGCATTATACTTTCAGTGCAGTTTACCATCCGGCTAAAACACTGGCTCCAACAGTCAGGTTCAATCCTGGTGTTATCCAGTCTGGTTCCATCCCAGTGTAATCCTGTCCAGTTCTATCCTGGTGCTATGCAGTCCGGTTCCATCCCGGTGCTATCCAGTCCAGTTCCATCTGGTGCAATCCAGTCCAGTGCCATCCCATTGCTATCCAGTCCAGTTCCATCCTGTGGTTATCCAGTCAAGTTCCATCCCAGTGCTATCCAGTCCAGTTCCATCCCAATGCTATCCAGTCTGGTTCCATTATGGTGCTATCCAGTCTGATTCCATTCCAGTGCTATCCAGTACAGTCCTCTCCAGGATATTCCATAGATAGCTGCCAGCACAGGAAATCAAAAGCAGAGGACCGCAACCTGCACTTCAGACACAGCTAGGCCCAAACTCCCTTGCGGTGGTCCCTGGTGAAAACCACCGGCTTGTTAGACTCCGCATCTCTGTTAGGGTCTCAGCCAATTTCCCAACTACTGGTTAGCCTCTTCAAACCTCATACCCTATTCCATGAGCCGCAACTATATAAGACCATCCAGTTTTCTCACTCGTGCTCAAAAACCCATTCCAGCCAGCAACACTAGTCTGGTTCTGCAAAAAAACACTAGGGTGACACATTTCTGTTATGTGTGTGGTGAAGTAACATCTCAGAGGTGAAATTTCACACCACTTGTAAAAAAGTGTTATGAACTTTTACTTTGGGTGTAAAGTTGGTGATCTGGTTAAGAATTGGACCCTGCATATATTTATTATTATTTATTTATTATCAGTTATTTATATAGCGCACACATATTCTGCAACGTTTTACAAAGAATATTTGGCCATTCATATCAGTCCCTGCCTCAGTGGAGCTTACAATCTATATTCCCTACCACATGCTCACACACATATAATTTGCTGCATATCATGTGTTAGGCTTCTCACTGGCTGGAAAAATGGCTCACATCATATGCCACTTGCAATTCCTATGATTTGGAGGGAAGTAACGTTTGAACTATACCACGTGTTCATGGTAGCAACCTCAACAATCCAACATATGAATTTGCATGGGGAATTCATGTAAAACTTTTTCAGTATATTGAATTAGTGAACTTTTCTTGTGTGACTGGGAAATACACTATATTTTTGAACAAAGGACTATTCAACTGGTTGCTATTTCTGCTTGACTAGCATTAGAGGAATTACTTCTACAACAAAATATAGAGTTAACTATCCTAACTTGCCATCTGCAATGAAATTTTGTAACCTTAAGTGATAACTCTGAACTAACTCATACTGCAGAAGGAACATAAGACAATCTGAGAAGTGATCCTACATTCGAAGCAAGTTGTTCATCAGCACCTCACTTGTTATCTTAAGGAGATGTTAATGATCTTACTTGGAATTTAAATTTGTCTAAACAACAATCTGAACTTTTAAGCTCCAGGCTCAAAGGATTGAATCTACTCCTCACAGATGTGAGAATATGCAGTTATCGTACCTGCAGTGGTGTAACTAGGGCAGGGCCTCCGGGGCTCGTGCCCTGGGCGCCATGTTACTGGTGGCACGGGGAGTGCCGCCGGCCATGGTACAGGCCTGCCCTAGTCGTGCAGTACAGACCGCAGTGGGTGCGGTCCCCACTACACATCACCACCAGCGCTGGGTAGTACACTCGTACTACCTGGCAGCAATGTGTGTGTTTCAGCAGCCAATGAGAGTAGACAGATTCTCATTGGCTGCTGTGCCCACTGCCAGAGCCAGGCTGAAGCTCACTCATGAGCTCCACCTTCCGGCTCCTGCAGTGGGTGATGGGAGAGACATCATGACGTCTCTCCCATAGTACTGAGCAGGACCAAGCAGGAGGACAGAGGAGCAGACAGCATCGGGCACATGACATACACACACAGTGTTTTGTGTGTGTATGTCATGTCTTTGCCTGTTTTGCACTACTGACCGGGGGCACTGAACAGGGAGGACAACTATGAGGGTATTGCATGCGGGGATCACTACTGGTGTCACTGCATAGGGGGAGATCACTACTGGGGCACTGTATAAGGGGCACTACTGGAGGCCTGCATAAGGGGGACCACTACTGGGGGCCTGCAAAAGGGGGACTACTACTGGGGGCCTGCATAAGGGGGACCAATCCTGGGGGTACTGTATAAGGCGCACTACTGGGGGCCTGCATAAGAGGGACCACTACTGGGGGCACTGCATACTGGGGGTACTGTATAAGGGGCACTACTGGGGGCCTGCATAAGGGGGACCATTACTGGGGGCACTGCATACTGGGGGTACTGTATAAGGGACACTACTGGGGGCCTGCATAAGGGGGACCACTACTGGGGGCACTGAATACTGGGGTTACTGTATAATGGACACTGCATAGGGGGGCATAGTATAAGGGTGCACTACTTGGGGCACTTCATAAGGGGCACTGTATAAGGGTACACTACTGGAGGCACTGTATAAGGGTGCACTACTGGGGGAACTGTATAAAGAGCACTACTACATGGAGCACTGCTACTGGGGACATTGCATAAGGGGCACTACCACAGTCGGCATTGCAAAAGGGGCACTACTACTCGGGACATTATGGTGCATATGTAATGGAAAGGAATATTCCCAGAGTGACGAGAAAGGGGTGTGTGTCATGTTGACAAGCCCCATATTTCAGTGGCCACACCCCTTGTTGCATGTGACTACGCACATTTTATGGCACATGCACATGGGAAGGGGCTCCATTTTTCATTTTGTCCCGGGCTCCAAATACCCTAGTTACGCCACTGTGTACCCGCCATAGTGATTTCAAATACTAATTCTCTGTAAAGGTGTATTTTTTTATAAGAATGTTTGTTCTTTTATGGAGGCTCATGGACATCAACAATGGCCAGATGAGTGGCGACTGTTCATAGATTCATCAAAAGTTAGTTTGAAGCTTCTACATAAATAAATTCCCATCAATACCTGTAGTGCATGCTGCTGAAAAAGATAAATGAAATTGCTGTTAGAAAAAATCCAGTATGAAAAATATAACTGGAATATCTGTGGTGACTTTAAGGTCATTGCTTTGTTGCTTGGTTTGCAACTTGGGTACACTAAATTCTGCTGTTTCTTGTGTGAATGGGACCGCAGGGATAGGAAGTCTCACCTCATTAGAAAACAATGGCCTAAACGTAAATCTCTTATTCCTGGGAAGAAACATTTGTTAAATACCCATTTAGTGGATCCTGAAAATTTGTATTTACCTCCACTGCATATTAATCTAGGACTGATGAAACAATTTGTAAAAGCAATTGATAAAAACTCTGCTGCATTTAATGCATTTGAAATCTAAATTTCCAAAAGTAAGTACAGTAATGCAAAACTGAAAAAAGGAATTTTTATAGGGCCACAAATAAGATCAGTAATGGATTATGAAACTTTTCAGGAATTTATAAATCCACTGAAAAAAAAACCAGCCTGGATGTCATTCTAAAATATCTGGTCTTGTTTTCTTGGAAATCATAAAGCAGAAAACTATTGTGAAATACTAAGTGATCTAGTGAATTCCTACTAAGCTATGGGATGGAACATGTCATTAAAACTTCACTTCTTGAACTCCCACTGAGACTTCTTCCCAGAAAATATTGTGGCTGTCAGTGATAAGCATGGCAAGTGTTTCCATCAGCAGATTTCTACAAAGGAAAAGAGGTACCAAGGCAAATGCTGGCTGACTATTGCTGGACCATGAACGGAGACACCCCAAAGACAAAATATGCCCGAAAATCATCATCTACAACTTTTTAGGTCAGCCAGAATGAGGAGTATATTTATCATTTAGACTTACATAAGTACTAATTTAATAAAACTTTACACGTATGTCACAAAAAAAACCTGCCTGATTAAAATAATGTAATGAATAATCATATGTAGCATGAAAAATACATCTAGATTCAGTATATTTAGTTCTTGTGAAAGAAAAAAAGTGTATTTTTGTAGACCAGTTACTTAAAGCTGGAAGTGGGTGTGAACACTTTAAAGGCATGTGCTATTTCAATATTGCAGGTATTGAAAAGAAAAGAAAACAGTTGCAAGATATACGCATGCACCAATATAAGGACTGGGATGTTTTTGTTTGGATAGGACACAGTATTGCCAGATAGTTTACACAATTACTACACTATGCTCTAATAGTAATTGCCTTGATATATGTCAGTAGTAAGTGCCTACCTGCCATCGTGTACCTGTTTAAAAAAAAATGTGTACCCCAGTGGGAAAGTCAGCAACACAGCTGATGACTTTAAAGCCAGTTATCTATGTCTAGTAACACAGAAATGAGTTAATCATTGATGAGTTAATCATTATTTCCCCCTTATTTCCCCCTTTTTCTGCTTATTTCTCGCACGCACACAAAACTGCTGCTAATATATATATCTCAACAAGGCATGTGCCTCACTCCAATAAAGAACTGAAGATTCTCCTTACTGTTGCTACTCCATGTTTTCACTGACTATGGTGAGAATGGTGTGCTCCACACCATTGCTAATGGTCTAGGACTGGCGAGATGCATCCAGACAATGTACTATATTCCTGTACACTTATTTCCTTATTCTGTCACACTCTTCATACCTCCAAAGTAGAGGAAGATATTTACATTTTTTATACATGTCCGTTAGACCACCCCCTTGAACATACATTGTTAATCCCTTTACTGTACATCATCCAATGAAATATCTGTATTGTAATGTACTTGTAAACAGCCCTTTGAAAATTATTTCTAAATGATGTGTATAAAATGTCTTGCAAATCTGGCAAGGGCAGAATTACATCTGACTTCTCATTGTACTTTCTCCATGTCACTCTGTGCAGAGTGGTGGAGGTGTCTCTATAAATAAATGATTAATTTCTTTACTACAAACAGATGGTGTGTAAAATATGTACCTTTATAAGTTTGTTTGGGCCCTTATAAAAGAAAACATTTTGATGGTTTGGTTAAACCAAGCTATCAATGGGCTAAAGGCTAACAGTGTTAATCATCCTCAAAGTTCAAGATGTCATCATCCTTTTCAACACCCTCATCATGCTTGTTAATATCATCATCACACAATATTAGCTCATCCCCACTGGAATCCACAGTTACAGAAGTCTATGTTTGTTGTAGTTGGCAGAAAAGGTCTTCCTTATAGAATTTGTAGCTCATTTTGATGAACATCAGTTTTTCCACTATGTTCGGAAGAAGCCTCCTATGCCAATCACTCACAAAGTTCATGGCTGTGCTAAACATTTTTTCCAAAAACACACTGGAGGGTGGGAAGCTTAACTACACCAAGGGGCTCCAAAGGGGCTCCAAATTGCCTTTTTTTCCCCAGCCAGTGTTCAAAGGGACTGTGTGAGATGCTAATTTGTTATCAATTTTCCACCATTCTATTGATGCTTACTGTATCAGATTGCATCACAGTAGATGTGTTAATATATGTGGAATTTCTTCTACGCATGACCAGATGTTATAATGTTTTCGCTCATCATCATTAGTAGGTGTCTTGGAAAAGGTCAGTTATTTCCTGACAGTAGCATTTGCAAGAGAAGCCATTGTGTCATGTGACATTTGAGTAGACTGCTTGCTTGCAACGATTTCTTTGCATCTCTTAAGATTTGTGTCAGTTGAAAACAAAGATGTTGCATATGACTTAAACCTGGCATGGTTGCCAAAATGTAGTCATCCAATTGCAAGATGTTGCAAACCCTTTGGTCTAGTGAAGCAAATAAAGAACTTGAAATACAGGTACAACATACAGTACATAGCAGAGTCTCTTTGTATCATCTCCTCCTTCAGCTTCTCTAGCTGCTTTTCTAATAGTTTAATTAAGGGTATGACCAGACTCAGACTGACAGTGTCTGAACTCATAAGTTATAATTTCAAATTATTACAGTACTTTGCATAAGAGTATTCTCCAGTGTGCTGCAGTAAAGTTGTTACATCATCCCCTTTTCCCTATCTCATGGCTTGATGTGTACATTACTGTATGTTGGCTTTTTGCTACTATTTCAAATGTTGAAATATGTAAAGAGTGGAATTCTAACTGGTTTCTACCTCTTGCTTCAGTTGGCATGGCAAATTATATTGTTTTTTGCAGTTGCTGCAATCTTCTACATTTAGTTGCTGAATGTCGATAATGCCCAGATATGTAACAGGCCATGGCTAGCATTTCCTATTTGGACCTATTTAAATCACCAAGTTTGCTGTGTGCTGAAAACATGGCATGTGTTGAAATTCACCAAGTTGTAATGCTCATACAATGTTACTTGCATTACTTGCATTATCGGAAATTACATATCCTGAGGAGAGTCTTAGCAGGGTAAGCCATTTTGATATCATATCCCTGAGTTTTAGCAAAAAATTTACACCGGTTTGCTTAGTAGTAGCCAGTAATACATTGAGTCGCCTGCCTGTGAATGAACTGGCGTTTGTGTGATAATGCTGTTGCAGAAGGTGATACTCCCATCCAGTGTGCTGTCACAGTCAAGTAATCTTTAGTTTGACCAGTACCAGTTGTCCACATATCTGTAGTTATGTAAATAATCAGAAACAATGGCATTTTCAAGTCAAACAATAATTTTTTGTTTAACATCTTGGTACAGATGGCGAATTGCTGTTCTGGGAAAAATAGAGTCAAGATGGAATTTGGTAGCGTTTACACATCATGACCTCAACAAATTGGTTAAAACCAGAGGCATTGATAGTGGATATTGGATGCAGATCTATTGCTAACATAGCCATCATGTTTTCAATGATCGACTATGCAATATGATGGTGGCTGTCATACAAACATTTGCCTCTTGCAAATGTTTGTTTCACAGACATTGTGTGAAACTACTAGACTTCTTGGGCCCCTTCTGTGATGCGTATTCAACCCCAATGGCAGCAGAAGATCTGGCATGCAAGGAAACTGCTTGGGATTCATGGACATTTGGGTAGTCAGCTTGCATTTAAAAATTGGATGCAGGAGGACTACCTCTGATCATTAATGAGGAGGTTGATGGTGAATGTGTTGGCAGTGATATTGCATGTACTGGTATCTATCCTGGCTGCTTGTTATATATTATTTTTTCAGATTTTGATAAAGCAATTAAATGAACTTGCTGAAAATAAAGTAACAGGGAGGAGATGGTTAACTTGCCTACCTCTACTTACTTTGGCACTACAAATTCTACAGATGCCTCAACAAATGCAATGATTTAGGTCAATATATTTCTACATGGAAGAGGTAGCTTTTTTGCCCAGGCATGACTATGCGCTTCTTATCACTGGCATGAAATGCCAAGGTCCCAGTGTGGGACTCCTGTGCGCCAGTTCCAGTATGGGACTCCAGTCTGCCAGTCCAAAGGAGGGACTTCTGTCTGCAAGTCCCTGTGGGGGACTCCTGTCTGCCAGTCCCAGTGTAAGACTCCTGTCTTTCAGTCCCATCAGGGGATTCCCGTATGCCAGTCCCAGTGTGGGACTCCTGTCTTCCAGTTCCAGTGGGGGACTTCTGTCTGCCAGTCCCAAAGGGTACTGCTGTCTGCCAGTCCCAGTGAAGTATGCTTGTCTGTTCCCACTTTACCACAGAGAGCCACTATGCTGCCTTTCCGGGGGTCGGAGAGGTGTCTCTCACTTTGCCAGAAGTCCAAAAGGGGTCCGTACCCTTGTTTTTACAGTATAGAATAACATACATGCTGGATAGCATCTATCTTCGACAAAGTAT
Organism: Taudactylus pleione; assembly: GCA_031769625.1. Taxonomy (NCBI): domain Eukaryota; kingdom Metazoa; phylum Chordata; class Amphibia; order Anura; family Myobatrachidae; genus Taudactylus; species Taudactylus pleione. Next base: position 28,102,557 of record JAUIMM010000092.1, on the reverse strand, counting down.
CCTAGCAGTATGAAACACATTGGAAAACCAGTGTTAAATAACAAGCAACAGTCAATGCCACCTAGCTCTGGCTGTAGGAGATAAGGACCGGAGCTTAAAGACTGGGGTCCACCAGCTTGCCAAAGTACCTGGTATGGACAGTGAGGTTAGACCCCCATCTTAGTACCATTAACTGGAATGTAATCAGCACCTGTTGCACCTGAACCACTCCATTCCTGTCTATAAACTTGTTTTACTTTAAAGAGTTATATTTATTATATGTCATTTAAATTGTGCCTTATACTAGCACTTGTTACTACTTTTAATTGATAAAAAGTGATATTTTAAACATCATTCCCGCAAGATTAATATTCACTTTAGTGAAGGGACTATCTATTTCCTTGATCTTACAGTTTCTGTAATCTGTAATTGGATTTTTGCACACACTGAATTCATAACAACTGGGTTGCTCCTGTTCTTCTATAGACTGATTCATGGTTGATTTACACCAGGACAGGAGTAAAATTACTGTACTTGAACTTGTAACTACCACTACAACAAGTGAACGTGCAGTGAGATAGGGAAATAAAGGACTGCCAGCTATGCAGTTTTATTTAAAGTCTAACCTGAAAAAAAATTCTCCTTTCAGCTTTTATTATTTTGGGATGGAGCCACAGCACCCAGTAATTGCAGTATTTGACCACTTGCTGGAATATATCCATTGTCCCTCAAAAACACACACTATCTTTTCTGTAAATATATATTAGAAAATTTAAAATTAAAGATTTGAGAATTTTTTTAGACACTGGAAAAAAAATATTTTTTTTGCTATATAATTTTTTGCTATATAATTTTTTGCTACACCACACCCAGTAAGTACAGTAATAGACGCAGCCTTTCAAATATACACAATATTCAGTTGACATATAGTTTCAATTGAATTATGAAAGACTTGAGATTTTTTAAATACATAAAAAAATTCTTTTTTGCACTTATAATTTTTGGTTTGCAGCTGACAGGGACACTACACCCAGTAAGTACTGTAATATATGCTGCCTCTCAAAAACACAAAATCTTCCTTTTAAATATCTAAATTAAATTAAAAGATTTTGTATTTATTTTTAAACCACAACTGTTTTGTTTTAACTTTTATTATTATTATGGGGTGTAGCTGACAGGTACACAACACTCCGTAAGTACGGTTATATATGCTACCTCTCAAAAACACAATATTCCCTTTAAATATCTAAATTCAATTAAGAGAATTGATATTTATTTTTAAACCGTAAAAAATATGCATTTTTTGGGGTACAGCTCACTCAGACACATCACTGTTTTTTTGTCAGCTAAGCTTTATCATAGTACACTCTCTGCTCTCATATATACTGCAGTTTCGTAGATACCCTTGCAACAAACAATTGTAAGTAAGTGCAGGTCACCTCACTTTCTAACAAACATACACAGGAGACTGTTTGCATTGTGCAGTTGCTAGTGTATGACCCTGACACACAAATTAAAGATACCTGCTTTCTTTCACACCCTTCCCTTGTACTCCAATTATCAACAACTTTCTCTAATAGCAACTTCTATTACAGCACAGCTACAGTCCACACCCTCTCCATGCACTCTCTTGTGTGAAATGGTGCCTGAAATTAAAAGGGAGGGGCTTGTATGCAATCCAAAACACGCAAGATCCGAGATTTCTAGGAAAATGACATCTTGCTTTGTATTGAGAAGCAACTTCAATGGGAAGACCTGAATAGGGGCTCAGTTCTATTCGGAAACCCCAAAGATTTTTCTGTTGGATTTCTCAGAATCTGAACCACTCATCGTTTGTTTTAAGGTGGACACCCATTTTGCTGTCTTTAAAAGCATGCCTATAAATGCAATGTGTGGCAAATAAAAAGTCACATTATAATCCAACCCAAGATAAATTTTTACCACCACCTTTATTTAATCAAGTAAAGCTTTATGTTTTTTTTCTCCTAAAGTACTGCTCACTTTAGCTTCTCATATAGCTTAAATTAATAATGAGAGTGATGGTATATTTAGATTGCAATTATTAATGTACTTGAGTTGTTTTTGTGTTTGAATCTTTTTAAGTCATTGGTTGAAATGTGCATTGATATATATTGTTTTACCAAATAATACTCCCTCATTAACCATTAATCGCTGCATAAATCCAACAAGAATCTTTTTTCCTGCAGTCCAAATGTAAATTATAAGAAATCTAAATAGACAGCCACAACTTGACATAATATAGTCACACTGTTATTGATTGGTTGAGGGATCAATATATAAATAGCCAATAAGAAGTTGCTAGGTGGTGCTGCTGGTGTCATTATCAACAGTAGGCCTCCACTTCCCACAAATGAAATGCCTCATAATAAGCACATTAGGAAAAACATCCATGCCTTATTAGGTCCTGTCTCAAGGGGGCATGGCAATTACTTATACACACCTTTCGTGTACCCAACTTACAATTGCTGATCTTTTTCAGGGCCGGATTAATAATGGGGCTGATGGAGCTACAGCTCCAGAATAGGTCCAACAGAAGCAGCTGTGTGTGCTGCTGTAGTCAGGATTTTTCTCCTTCTATAGCAGCTTGCCAGTGCAGTGGCCATCCGAGGCCCTGCCCCCAGGCCAAGCACCCCCTCCGGCCCACCCACCCCTCCCCCTTGCCTTCGGTGTCGGTGGTTCAAAAGCATGCATATGTTGACATTGAATGGAGGGCTTTACTGGCCCTCCCAGCGCTGCTAATGCACAGTGACCCGGCGGCATGTCCGCCTTCGCATCACGTGACGTCACTTTGTGTGATGTCACATAAGTGCTGCTCACCACCACCGCACCCTGAAGTATTCCGGCGGCCGGCCCCGACTTTGTCCTCCAGCAAAGGCAGGCTCAGCACTGCAGATCCGTGAAGGCGGCCTGGCAGCAGCAGTCCTGAGGTAAGGTGCTTGTAAGTACTGCTGGCCAGGCTGCTGCTTTATACTAGTATAAATTGTACATAATGTAGGGCAGGCTGAGTTACTTATAAAAGTTTAATAATTATATATAAATATATATTTTGAGTTTACTTTCATAAATGTGTTTTATATATATATATATATATATATATGTACACTGTATATATACACACACTGTGTGCGTATATATACACTGTGTATGTATGTATATATACTCTGTGTATGTATGTGTGTATATATATATATATATATACATACATACATATACTGTGTATATGTATATATATATATAAAACACTGTGTGTGTATGTATGTAATACGAGTATATACTTGAACAGGGCCGCAACTAGGGGGGGCTGGAGGTGCGGGTACGCCACTGCCCCCGGTGCCAATGTCCTCCAACATGGCGCCGCAGGGAGGCTCCAAGCCAGATGCCCGCTGAGATGTTATTACCAGCGGGTGCCCGGCTCCTTCCCTGCAGCTCCGCGGTAGCCGGAGGCTGGAGTTATCTCCTGAACTCCAGCATCCGGCTCTCCCCACGGCCTGGGCACTATAGGAGAGATGTCATAATGTCTTTCCCATAGTTCCGAGGAGCAGCTGGGTGGACCAGGTGGTGGCGGACACAGCAGTGGGGTTTAAGGTAAGTATTGTTTTTTGGGTTTTTTTGGAAGCGGCACTACAGGGCCATTACTAAGGGGCATTACTATATAGGCACTACAGGGGCGTTACTAGGGGGAATTACCATATGGGCAGTACAGGGGCATTACTAGGGGGCATTACTATATGGGCACTGCAGGGGCATTACTATATGGGCACTACAGGGGCAATACTATGTGGGCACTTCAGGGGCATTACTAGTGGGTATTACTATATGGGCACTACAGGGACATTACTAGGGGACATTACTATATGGGCACTACAGGAGCATTACTATGGGGGCATTACTATATGGGCACTACTAGAGGGGCATTACCACAGGGGGCATTACTATAGATACACTGCTGAAGGGGTATCACTATAGGGGCATTACTATAGGGGCACTGCTGCAGGGTGAATTACCTAGGGGGGCGCCAAATTACTGTCTTGCCCCGGGTGACAAAAATCATAGTGACTTGAAGTAGCCAGAACTCACATATAATTATACTGCAACACTCAGGGGTGCTTCAAGAGTTTGGGAGTCACAAATCCTTCATGTGTCCCAATCTTTATACAATCACAAAGGAGTACACTCCTTTAATAATAAAACATCTTCTTTTAGGGGTCTATGTACTAATAATCGTGGACCAGCCGCGATTATTATGTACCTAACTCGCAGGGGATATTTTAATTTTGAATACAAATATCCTGGCTATGTACTACGGGGAACCCTGGCATTTAGGAGAACTCTTTCACAGAGGGAAGCTGACGCTGCACATGTGCACAGCATCAGCTCCCAGACCTGGCCAGGGGCTGCGTAGGAGAGATCGAAAGATCTCTCTCCTGCACCTGGAGCCCCCATAGGCTTCACATTATCTAAAGATGGTGTAAACTACTGTGGCCAAAATCAGAAAAGCTTCACTTTTTGGAGTTTAGTATATAGGGGTCAGATCGTAGTCCCCATTGATAATAATGGGGACTGCGATCTGCAGCGCTAATTAGTACATTGCGGAGATTTCTGTGAAATAGGAGCAATACATAAAATATTTTTATATGTCTAACAGCTTGATACATAAGCCCCTTAATCTTAAATCGTTACCACCCAAACATGAAGTATCCACAATGCATATTAATAGCATTAATGCCAAACAAGTACACTTCATCTTGTTTATGCTGTTGTGACTGTCTTGAGAATGGTCATACAAATGACCGAAATGTCAACTGGTAAACTATGCAGTTGAATTGAATAAGGCATTCTGGCTGTTAATATGCATTGTGAATACTTCATGTTTGGGTGGTAACGATTGAAGAGCAAAAGAAGATTTTTCACTATTAAAGGAGAGTGCTCATTTGTGATTATAAATATATATAGAGAGCATGTTTGATTATTGGATGTCTGAAACAATTGCAAATGCGCAATATTTGAATGAGATAGGAAGGGGCAGGTGCAAGATTAAAATTTTTGTCAGGGTGCATAGAAACAAAACTACCAAACTAAATACCCTCACTGGGCCAACAATGGTATAGCAGGATCCCAATCGCATTCTTTGTTTACAGCTTACTTGTAGTCTCCCCGGGGAGATTTAGGGTTAGGCTGCATGGAAGGGGGGGTTACATTTAGGCACTTGGCGGGGAGGTTAGGGTTAGGCACCCCTAAGGGAGACTTAGGGTTAGGAGTGGGGGGTTAGGTTAGCAATATTTACCTTAGTGAGCGATCGGGATTTTCACCCCTGCCGGGCTGCCGCTGTCAGGATTAGAACCGCCAGCCATGCTAATTCCATGTGGAGATGAAGTGCAGTGATATTGTGATGGGAAGTAGTGTTGGGAGGTAGTTCAGTGCTATAGTATGGGGAAGTAATGTTGGGTGTTAGTTAGCGCTGATTATATCCTGCGGCAGCACACAATAGGCCCTTCCTAAATTTCAGCTCCAGGCCCATGTGAACCTTAATCTGGCATTGTTCATGCTACTCCTACAGACATAAGGGGCTCCAAGTCTAATATACACTAATTTTGACATGTAAACAAATTTGTATCCCCCTCAAAATAATTTATGTACAACTCCAATATCAGACTGGGGCAAGAATAGTAGTAGGGACCCATGCTTAAGGGGTATGGGCAGCCACCAGAGGTGGTGTGGCCAGTCACCACAGAGGCTTGGCTAACATTTAGAGATTGCATGGTCTGGGCCCTTTTATAAATCTATATAGTAAATACTGCATACATGATAATGTACTGTACCAGATTAATAACAGCAATGTACTACACTGAATACACCACATTCCTGGGAATGGAGTATAATTTAATATATGTATAATAATTTTACACATTATGGCGGTCTTGACTATATACAGTATGCCACAATAATGCACTGTACATATGATAGGGGACTCCGGTACTGACCGGCCAGTGTCTAAAATTCAGTGAAAACTGCATTAGGTCTAGTAAAGGTGAAATGGGAATCGGTATGTAATGACGGCTGTAGGGATGCTTCCTGTCAAAATACCGACAGCAGAATCCCGATGGTTGGTATCCCGACAGAGGTTGGGTAAGTTTACTTACCCTCCTCCCTTCTCCCTCTAACCCTCCCTTCTTGTAACCTAACCCTACCCACCCCACACCCTAAACCTAACTCTGCCTTTTAGTGACTAAACCTAAGATTCCCCCCTTCATGCCTAAATCTAACCCTCCCGTCTTAGTGCCTAACCCTAACCCCCCCATTTGTGCCTAACCCTAACCTCCCCCAACACCTAATGCTATACCATGCTATGGTTCCTAAACCCTCCCCCCCCTCCCCCCGAGGCTAACAGCAAAGATGCCACAGACTTACCTGCTCCGGGCTTGCGTCTGTAAGTGTTCCGGCATAAGGTTTCAGTTTCCTCCCCGGCTGGGGATTTCTTCAGAGGGGTGTGTTAGACAGGTGTCAGACACACCCCTCTGAAGAAATCCCCAGCCAGGGAAGAAACGCATTAAGAGGAGACAGCAACTTTTTAAAACTTTGGAACCAGCTGACTTGTATATCACGTCCTTCCGGGTGCAGCCGTATTGGAAGCCAAAATACAGTGTCTGCTGTTCATTATAGATGATTCCCAAACCTTGCACTATTAAGTGCTACGGTAACAGCATCTCTTTATACCATCTACGCTGGGATACAAACACCTAGTTCAACGTGTAGCTATATTGGAGACGCGAGTACGGCAACTGCCGTTTACACTCTGCTGCCGACGAGTCCTGAACCTAGCGCTGCTAGTGCTTGAAGCAACAATATCTCCTGCACATCCACGCTGGGATTTACATGTATCAGGTGAGTGGCTTAATGTTAATGTACCAAAGTGCAGTGATATAGAAAGCTTGTTGTGTGCACGCACAAATATTTTAATATTTATACAGCAACCCTGATTGGAATATTCCATCCTGCTCCTTTTATAAAGTTAACTGATTAAGTATGGGCGGCTCCAATATTGTGGTATGAAAAAGGATTTTGTCAATTGACGGCTTTCTCCAGGGGTTCTCACTATATCATTGTTAATACAACTCACCGAGAACAATTAGTAACCAGGTTAGCCGGACGCGGCCACTTGATGAAAAGACCCTAAAGATTAGTGGACTTTATTGCATTATTTTCCACAGTCATAACAAAAGTACAAATACCAACATAAGCTTACTGTGGATTTTTTAAAGGTTTTTTTTTGTAATCAGCTAATACAATGTATTTATGTGTCTATATGTAATTATATATCTTTTAATTGAGTTTTTGTTTCTTATATATTTTATACATTCTATATGTTCTGAAGAAAGCAATAAGAGTTAAAGATTGGAATATTTTATTATTATTATATTACACAATTATACATATCATATAATATCATTGTATAGCACATCGTAATTTATGATGCCGTACAGGTTTCCAACAATATAACTTAAAACTGTATACGTTTAGGAAGCCGGCAGACGGAATGCCGACCGCCGTCTCCCAGACAATTTAATCCCGACAAGGGATGAATGACAGGCGTCTAAATCTAGACGCCTGTCATTTTACCAACGTTGGTAGACCGATGCCCGGCAATCCCAAACGAGCGGATTCTGGGCCCCGCAGCGGACAGCCGTGGGGGGGGAGGGTTAGGTTTAGGGCTCCCGGGGGGGGACTTAGGGTTAGGCACCTCCCCGGGAGGTTAGGGTTAGGCTAGGGGGAGGGAGGGTTAGGGTTAGGGTTAGGCACCCCCAGGGGAAGGTTAGGGTTCGGCACCCCCCTCGGGGACTTAGGTTTAGGCGGCGGGGAAAAGGGGGTTAGGGTTAGGCATAGGGAGGGGAGGTTAGGGTTAGGCACCCTAAAGGAGGGTTAGGGTTAGGGGGTAAAATAGGTTAGTTTATACTTACCTAGGGACGATCGGGATTTCCTCCTCTGTCGGCCCGCCGCTGTCGGGATTTGAACCGCCGTCCAGGGGTCCAGCGGTATATATATAGAAACTGAAGAGTTACATTTCAGATTTTAAAGAAAGTATATTATTTTCTTTTATGTAGATATTAAACATTCTTCAATTAAGTAACACATGGTGTTGCTTTGAATATATAAGAGCGTGTTTATTTTCTTTCTTTCCTTCTTTATTTTTTTCCTTATAAAAGTGAACCAAGCACCTATTTTCATCAGTGGTCCTGCTCCACCAGTTAACTGACCCTCTAATAAAGTTACAATGTATAATTAAAGTGCACATTCTGGAACCTAACCCCTAGAGGAGGGATGGGCTAGCTTGCAGTTGGGCCCATCGGGGATTTTCCCTGTACCCCATGTGCCCATTCTGACCCTGTGCAACTGTATTTATCAATGGGTACATTCTGTATTATGCTTTTTACAGCAATCCAGAATGCAATGCAATGTTTGTCAATTAGGAAATCCCCACTCCTAAAATGTGGGTGTCACCTCCCCACTGGTAGTCTAACATGGGAGTTCAGGTAATATGCGGACATGTGTCCAGAGACCACACATGCACATTCAGACTTGACCTGGGGGGGATCCAGCAAAATCTCTCTGGCTTTGCAGATCTCACATTGTCAGTATAGGTTACCTAGCGACAGAAAAAATTACATATTCACAGCTTGATAAATTGAATATACACCGCAGATCCCATAGCAGTGATTTGCCTGCAGTGACCCTCTTGTTAAATAGGAGGAAGCGGTGATAACCCCTTTATCTGGCCTTTTTTTGCTGATAATTAGACCCCCAAATGAGGCCCTTAATGTCTACATAATTGAAAAATAATAAAAAAATGTGTCTCTGTTTAGAGTGCTCAGGATTTACTGTATATTTTTATATTTTATGCTAAGGAGAGCATTCTATCATGTACTACATTTTACTATTGTGGCTTTCTAAAAGTTTCAGATATTTCTTTATTTTTCTTATTTTATTATTTACTCATTACATAGCTCAGCAAATTTCCTTAGTACTGTACACAGAATTTATCAGGGATAGTCCCCTGTCTAATCTAGTTTACAATTTGATTCAGAAGCCTAGGACACCAGGAGAAAATCAACTTGTCCAAGGTCATGAAGAGTTGAACTGAAATTTGAACCATGAACTGTAGCAACTATTGCATGGCTATTATCTGCAGCCATTTCTCTCAATCAGCGAGCCGATTCTTTTCTCTCCTTAAAATGACGACGTACCATTTTCTATTTATAAATGTTTTGATTGCAGTACATGCACACCAATTAAAATATGAGTTACTTAGCCCATGGAACAACAGCAAAGACATTATTTTTAATATTGTACATTTTTCCCTCTCCTAAAACATATATTTGCTGAAGGAATATCTTGCGGTTTTAGGATTCTGTCACATTTTATGCATTTATTCTAAGTAACCAGATTAATCTAGAGTTGTATGCTGCTGCCATGGGAACATAATATTATTACTTGTACAAATTTTTTTTCATAGCATTTATGGATCTTGATTCATATACATAATTTCTTGTAAATATTTTATCATTAGATGTCAATTTGCTGGAATTACCTTTACTTTTGCTGGCTCATAGATACAGATTGGGCTTTGGCACATGTCTTTATCTGCTACATTTCAAGCAGTATTTATAAAATATATACAATACTGTATAAATGAAAAAGTTTAAAAAAAAAGTGTACTTCAAGGCATAGTATTGACAGCCATTGCAATTAGTACTATGGCAACAACAAGCCTAATTACAGGATTACAGGATTGATGCAGTTAATTTATTGCAGCCAAGTAATTATCTAAATCTAATATAAATAAAATTAAACTATAATAAAAAGTAAGAAAGTATCAAAACACTAGTCACTGATATGGTTTTTACATTGTTTAGAAATACTAGATAATGTTTGCTAGAGATGTAATATTAATATTACTTTTACACTGTCTTCATTGTCTGTAATGGGTTAAGCGGGGATAAAGAATAACATTGTAGACCTGTAAAGCAGAAGCACTGTATAGAACTTAATATTGGAAACAAGTCAATAACCTCAGGTTTCTTTCTTCAGTTTGATGTTCATTATTTTCACATCAACTTTGCTTAGATACACAGCATATACATGTATATCTTCTAAAATGTCCTATAGTAAAAAGAATCACATTTATAAAAATAGTAATGCTATTGTAGTGGAGTCACCTGAGAACCCCAATCATGACTTTGGGCCTGGATTTGAATGGATCCCAGCTGCTGATGAGGCGGGACCCAACGCGGCGCTCTGGCAAGGTAGCAGCCTACCCTTTCATCAAAGTCAAGTAGCAGTCACAGTTGCAGCAGTGGCGGACATGGGTGTCCCGAAGGGGGGGAGCGGGTACAGTTTGCTCGGGCTTGCTAGAGGGTCCCAACAGGGCCCGGGTCTGGCATTGTACCCCCCCCCTCCCTCACAGCAGCTCAGCACACAGCTTGTGCTGGGCTGCAGTGTGAGACTGCTCGCGGCTGCTGCAGTCTCCTATGGCTGTGGGGGTGAGTGATCACACTGATCGTGCTCCCCCCCTGCTTAGTGCTGGGCTGGGGGGTTTACAGCGCGCTGCAAAACTGATATTTTTTTCTTTTTTTTCAAAGGGGCATGGCCATGCCTCCTGCAATTAGGCCACACCCCCTTCTTTACCCAGGCCCGACCAGGCTCTCTACGGCCCTGGTGGCAGAGACCCACAACCGCCGTCCTATATGGAGAATGGTGGTGGACCTGAATCTACCAGAATCCATGCCAATACAATCGTAACAGGACTGTTTGAAGATGGCGCAGTGAGCAAGCCAAACAGGGCTTGCCACGGCATCAATCCAAGATGGCCACAGGGAGCCAATCACAGCTTGTGCATCATTGCCCCACCCCATGGCACTGGCTTATATTAGCCAGCATGAGGTGACAGCAGGCAGTCCAACAGCAGAGCCAGAGCAGCATGAGCTCCTGAAGAAAGAAGAGGCCAGAAGTGGCAATGAAGACAGCACTCAACTCATGGTGCTCATTGCAAAAGAGCTAGCCAGGTGACCATCAAAGAGCCAAATGCAGCCTTGAATTGGGGTCAGTGAAGACAGTGGAAGCTTTGAGGCAGCAGTGTGTGCTCCTAAGGTGAAAGCTACAAGATGCCTGGAGTTGTCCAGCCTCCAGTGAAAATACAGGAAGGCTTGGCTATGCTGGTACCAGTGCTGGAGAGACAAAAAGAAGGGAGTGGTGCTGAAGAGTTTCAGATCTGGGGGCTGGTGCACTGCTGCACAGAGAGGGGGATGAGGCTAGAGATAGAGAGTACAGTACCGTACAGACAGAGGGATGAGGCTGGTGATGGAGAGACAGACAGGAGAATGAGGCTGGTGATGGAAAGACAGACAGGGAGATGAGGCTGGTGATGGAAAGACAGAAATTGGAATGAGGTTGGACAGACAGAGGATGATGTGGCTTTAGAGACATTAGGATGGTACTAAAGATACTGGGATGGGTCTGGAGATACAAAGAGGGGATGAGCCAATGGGTGACCAGTCTATACTTTCCAAAGAGGAGTGGGCCCCAAAAATAGGAGTGTATCAGGATCCAATATTTCTGTTGCCAGTCCTACACCACATTGTAGTTTCCCCAGTTCATATTATGGCACACAGTCAGTTCACCTATGCCACGTTGTAGTTACCCAAGTTCATATTATGCCACACAGTGCTTCTAGTTCACGTTATGCCACACAGTGTCCCAGTTCTCATTAATTACCAATTAGTATCCTTGTTCACATTATTATACACAGTGCCCCAGTTCACATTATGCCACATTGTAGTGCCTCAGTTCACATTATGACACACATTATGACACATTATCGTACCCTCAATTCACATTATGCCATATTGTAGTCCCCCCAAATCACATTATGCCACATTGCAGTGTCACCAGTTCATATTACTCCACATAGTGCCACCAGCTAACATTATGCCATATTGTAAAGCCCCCAGGTCACATTATCACACATTGTAGTGCTTCTAGTTAAAATTATGCCACAGTGTAGTGCCCTGTTCATATTATACCACATTGTAGTGCATGCAGTTCACTTTATGTCACATAAGCCTCAGTTTATTCTACATTGCAGTGGCCCCAGTTGACATTATTCTACACAGAGCTCCCAGTTCACATTATACTAAGTTGTAGTACCCCAATTTATATTGTGCTACATTGTTCTAGCCCAGTTTACATTATGCCCCAATTTTGTCTGTGTAAATGGATCCACCCGGATCCAGGGACTCTGGGGTTGCAACATGGGTACTTTGCAGGGTTGGCCACTGGTTGTTCCCATGGCACTCTATAGTGTAAACGGTGTGATCTGGGTCACGATGACCCATTTTGTGCTGCATTCTGCCCGATTGGCCGGAGTCAGTGGTGCTTGGAGATAACATCATCTCCAAGCATCCACTACAACGCCTGGAGAGCCAGTTCACTGCAGACCTGGCTCTGATGTGAACAGCACAAACTTGGGAATATCCAGGGTCGGCGCCACAAAATGAAAAGGCTAAGTTCCAGTTCTGATCCAGATTGGAACCCTGTTCAAACCCCCGGGTCAGACCCGGAACTTTGGTATAAAAGAGGTATTCAATAGATTTGTGTTTTCCTGCCACTTATGCTTGTCTGCACCTGGATGGACAGGACAGGAGCACTCTAACAAAGGCTGAGTAAAGTTATGGTATGATTGCACAATTGAGAACTGTGGGGAAAGATGCATATAGTATATAACTGGGAAAGGATGTAATACAGGAACGGAATGGGTATGGAGTACCGTACCGGCAGTCGGGAAGTCTCCTGTCAAAATACTGACAGCTGCAACCCGATGGTCGGTATCCTCCTTCTTCCCCTAACCCTCCCTTCTTAACACTACCCCTCCCCACCCCGCACCCTAACCCTCCCAGCTAGTGCCTAAACCTGTCTCCTCCCTTTTTGCCTAAACCTAACCCTCCCCCCCTTAGTGCCTAACCCTATCCCCCCAAGTGGTGCCTAACCCTAAACCTCCCCTAGGGGTGCCTAACCCTAACCTCCACCCCCAAAAACCTAACTCTAACCCAACTATGCTGCCTAAACCTAACACTCCACCTCCTGTGCAACTAACAGCTAAGACACCCCCGGCTTTCTTCGTTAGGTATGGCATCTGTCTGTATTCCAGCATTGTGATTAACATAGGCATCAGTATTTCGACGCCTATCTTAAGTCCCGTGTTGGGCTTCCACCGTCATGATTTAGACCGGTGGCATCCCAGCACTAGTGAACCACTTAGTGGCTTCACTGTCAGTAATTAGTGATTTTTTGTCACTCAGGTATAGATTATGCTTTTGTGAACATAAGTAATTTTTCTCTTTGTGTATGCAAGATGGGGAGTTGTTTTTGCTTCATCACAGTCGTTTGTATTTCAATGGATACCTAATATCAGTGGCGTCTCTCACCGCAGTGTCACCTGGTGCGGGGAGGGATGCTGGGTGCGCAGCGAAGCCAAGCGCCACTGAAAAGAGGGTCTGGCCTCATGGACAGGGAGCATGGCCATGCAGACAGGGGCGTGGTCTCGTGGCCGAACCCTCATGGTCCTGTTATTACAAGGGGACAGGTAGGTGCGGACTGCACTGTGTTCAGTGCTGGCCTGCTCCCTCACTGTGTCAGGAGCCGAGTGCTGAACTTAATTATATAGTGCAGCACCTGGCTCCTGTCACAGAGGGGAAGTCAGCACCTTGGTGTCACCCCTCGGCGGGTGACACCCAGGTGCAGATCACACTCCCCTTGTGACGCCACTGCCTAATAGTGAATTAATTTATTGCACTCATAATACATGGTTTACAACATGGATGCAAGTAGGACATATGGTAATTGTCTGTGACTTGTGCCATGCATAAAGCATAAATATGCTTCTGTTGCTTTCTGAAATGTAGCTCAAGCTCTGCATGTGAGCTATTTTTGCATGGCCTCAATTAGCCTCCCCAAGTGAACAATAGTGTATGACTGACTGCTTAATAGACAAACTAGTATATATAGCATTGATATTGGTACTGGGACCTACTGAGCCCTATCTAATGTACAGATATTAAAACATTTTTGGTTTTTGAAGTTATAGAATCTTGAATGAAAAAAAACATTACAGGGCAATTACATGCTAAGTATTCTCTAATGTGTGCACAAAACTCATGTACAATTTATTAACAGAAACAGTGCATTGTAAAATTCACACTATACCTGTCTATTGTGCATTAATTAAATAAGCAATATAACACAGTGACCTTAATCTACAGCAATTAAGGCAGTCTAAATGTCCAATTATATTTTGTGTGTTTAAAAGTATAGGCTTAGTAATAAACTGAAATTTCCGGGCAATTACAAAGTTGTGTACATGAAGGAATGATATACGTGTTTTTTGTTTGCATACAGTACAGTGTGAAGGATTTATATAGATTGTATCAGAGGTAACGAACACTTAGAATCACCCTCTCATTTTTATTTTATACAATGTTTAAATGTTTTCTTTATTACATTTTTAAATAACAATATATGGAGGAATTCAATTAGCCGTGGTAAATTACCGCATGCTAATTGATCCCCCGAAGCTATCCAATTAGCCCCGAAAAGTGACCACCAGCAGCACTTATCTGGTATTTTTATCAGGACCTCAGCAGGCTCCGAAAGAAAATCCCTGATTAATTAGCCTATTTTTGGGAAGCCACCTGTGAAAACACACAGGTCAATGAATTTATCACGGATTTAATGTGTATTTATCCGAAAACAGATCATTTTCGGGGGCAAAAACGGGCTGTAATTGAATTTCCTGAAGCTAAAAATCGGGGGAAAGTCACGTTTTTTTCCCGCAAAAACTTATCGTGGCTAATCCAATTCTCCCCTTAGTTGGAAAGGCAAGAGTGGGATACATAAAATCAAAAGACAGGGAAGGACAGAGGGAATGTAAAACTGATACACGCAAGGCAATAGTTTGCCATGTTTTAAACAATTTTAACCACGTATTTTCAATCTGAGACATATTTATAACACATTGGTTTTAAATGTAGTAATACAATTAATATTTTCATTCACTACAGTAATGAGTGTCTTTTTCCTTTTTTGGTCACATAAGCATCTTGAAGTCACGCATTGTTTTCAGCTACATTAAGTTATGTAGCTTTTTTTTATTTCTTTTTAGCTACATTATTTTATGTAGCCTTTTTGATATTTATCAGGTGAATCAAATGTGCATTTAAATAAACTCATTGGGGTAAATTTATTAAGCTCGACAGACATCGAATGGGACAAATTTGTCCGATAAATGCATATGTCTAAAACTCTGCCGACAATACCTGTAACTCGTCCGGTAACATGTTTTCGGACACATAGACCATCAGTACAACTCGGCAGCCTTTTGTAATAGACATCAATAGGACCTGGAAATTTACTAAGGATTAGTATTTGTTTTAAGGGACGAAATATAGTGCAGATCAGCTGCAAAATACACAAAAATTAACCCAAATAGAAATCTCAAATAGAACACCTTTTTCCATTCGAGTTTCACATCTCAACCTACACAGATGCATGCACGGATCAGGGATATATTTAAAATTTTTCTTATAATTTTTAGAGACAAAACTCTGTAGTATACCTAAGTATAATAGGAAAGGCTCTGACTCACCTCACTGCACATCACTGCAAGAAACCGAATGCGACTGAAGCGCTCACTTTTAGTACCTGTGCACGCTGCAGTTTCCCCATCTAACCACAACCTCCTATGTTTGCGGCTGTGCATTTGTGAATGCAGTCACTTGCAATGACACGCTTGTGACACACTCATAATACGCTCAGTGGACAGACCATTATTGTGTGCACTAATAGTCACCTCTCAGTCAACACCCAGGAATGCCCATCACTTTTTTGCCACCTTACTGATACCATCTGTCCCGATTGCAGCAGCACTTTTGTGCGTACACTCTGTGTAATGCATGCATCATAGGGGCTCCAGAAATGTTCACGCTTGTGAAGTTGCAAATAATCGCATTACGTGTGTATTGCATGTGACTCAGCATCAGGCTCAAAGTGAGGAGTTTTGCTACATGTACAAATAGGAATGGGTATGTAATACAGCCGGATGTAAGCCCGGCGGATGAAATCCAGATGCCGGAAGGCCGGCAGATGAAGATCCCAACTAAGGTAGGTAAGTACCCTAACTCTCCCCTCTCCCACCCCTAACTCTCCCTTAGTGGTGCCTAACCATAATCTCCCCTCCCCTAGTGCCTAACCCTAACCTTCTCCCAGGGGTGCCTAAACCTAACCCCCCTCCCCACACCCTAACCCTCCCGGGGGGGATGCCTGGCCCTAAGTACCCCCGGAAGTCCTTAAACCTAACCTTCCCCCCCCTGCGGCTAAGTGCTCCCGACACCTGGCTCACCTACGTTCAGTATGCCGGGTGTTGGGATTTTGCCATGGGGCTAAAGATAGGCTTCGGTATTTAGATGCCTATCTTTAGTCCCATTCCGGGCTTAAAGTGTCTGGATTTCGTCGGTCGGCATCCTGACTGCATCCCGCACAAATATGCTTACTAAGCTTATCTGGAGCATTTCAGTCCTTCACACTGCCCCTGAAAATTAATCTGTAACTAGCTCTGCATCTGGGAATGCACTTAGTGGAATGAGTAAATCATACTTTTAAAGTCCAACCTGTTACCGATTTACCCTAAATACAGTTTATCCTTATTTATGTCTTAAATGTATCATTAGACTAAAGGCACAATGGGACTGTCTTTATTACATATTCCATTTTTATTACAGTGGATGAAGAAATGTAGTGGAAGTTGGCACATTTGTGTGAAAGCTGGCACACCTGGGGTCTGATGCAGAGAGGAACGTAAAGGTTACTGTATTTTTGTTTGTTTTCACACTGCTCAAGCTCCAAAACAAAGTGTACACACATACAGGTGATACAAAGTTGTATGTATCTCTGGCGCATGTAAACTTGTGATGAAGTAGGTGTAACCAAGCTGTAACAGTGCATTCTCATCTAGGCTAACTACAGAGAGGGCATGTTGATGGAATACCAGGCATTGTAAAGTTGTGCATATGTGTAGATATATCTGCGTGCATATTTTGCACCAATGACAGTATAGCTTGCACCAACTTACAGTATAATAATGATGGCTATTATACCAAGCATACAAATGAGGTCTGTCCGGCCTCAGAGATGCCTACAGCCCAGAATATGGGTGAAAATATGCATTTAGTTCTGTGCACACAATACGATAACAATCGCTCCTCATACTCTGAATCATTGATGAGCAAGGGGCAGGGGCAGAACTATGGGAGACAATGGAGGCGCCTGCCGCCGGGCTCCATAACATATTCACCCCACTTAGGGCTGCAACTATGCACCCGGAGTGTACCGTCATGGCCGCCCAATACATGGCATCCATTCCCGACACCTGAGAAGCCACCATACACTAGTGCAGAGCTCCATGTCAGACCATGAGCTGCTGCCTTCATCTATCTATAGCCTGTCTGCATGTGAATTGCTAGAATACAGTGTCAGCGGCTTTGACGAGGTCGGGCACCAAATTAGAACTTGCCTCCGGGCAACTGGAATGAACTTACGCCACTGGCAAGGGGTGCCCTCCATTTGTGTAATTCCTCTTATTGGCAGATGAAAATGTATTCTCCTCTACAAACGCCACCATAATATTCCTCCACAAATCTACATGGTCTGCAAATCGAGACACGTAGTGCTACCAGCTAATGTTATGCTTTTCCTCAGCTCCTTAATGCTTATAAATGGGCTCAGTGGAAACATCTATTTTATAGGTTACAGTAAAATTCAGCTTAACCTCCCCCATAGTGCCTAAACCTAACCTCCTCCTCCCCACACCCTAAACCTAACACTCCCTCACGGTGCCTAACCCTAACCTCCCCCCCTAGTGCCTAACCCTAACCTCCCCCCATAGTGCCTAACCCTAACCTCCCACTCCCCAGACCCTAAACCTAACCCTCCCTCACTGTACCTATCCCCAACCTCCATCCCCAGTGCCTAAACCTAACCTCCCCCTCCCCGTACCCTAATCCTAACACTTCCTCCCTGGTGCCTAACCTTAACCCTACCCCTAATGCCTAACCGTAACCCCACTACCTAACCCTAACCTCCCCTTAACACCCCAATACTTACCTTTGGGATGCCAGTGGTCGGGATACTGGTGCCGGGATCCCGACCTGTCAGGATTTTGTCGCCGCTATTCAGACCGTCGGCATCCTGCACACCGGGATGCTGACTACATCCCCTCTATACATATACGTATACATGCATTACTGAGACTATATTGCTACTTGCGCTTATTAAACTGTGCTATTTGTTTAACTATTATTTGCGGAAGCTTTTTTCTCTTATAAATGTACTGCATTTATACTTGATTTTTCACAACAGATGGAGAAACTCAGTAATATGTCCTCATTTTCAATTTTTTTTTTCAAAATTGTTTTCAAAATTGTTAATGTGAGCTTCTCCACCATTAATCATTTATCTATTGCATAACAGAAATTACGGTTCGATGAGCCCAGCTATACCGATGTTGCTTGTTTTTTTCCTCACAGTGTTCAAATCTTTATTGGAATTGGATTACCTATATGCCTATATGTTTCTTTTTATTTATCTTATACTCTGTCATTGCAACTATCTCTTTGAATGTTTATGCAATATGTGCAGTGTTATGTGATACTGAAAAACAGTCTCCGCTAATTTAACAGATAGGGTATTATGGTTGGTGTAGCAGTTTTGGGTTAGGGGTTAGGGTATTAGGGATAGTTTAGGCGTTTGGGTAAGGGTATTACAGATAGGGTATCAGGGTTGGTGTAGCAGTTTGGGTTAGGGTTAGTTTAGAGGCGTGGGTTAGGGTATTAGGGATAGGGTATTATGGTTGGTTTAACTGTATGGTTTAGGGTATTAGGGCTAGAAATTATGGTTGGGATGTGGTTTGGGGTTAGGGTTGAGTCAGGATTAGGGTAGGGATGCATGTCATGGCTGTTTTGGGGGCATATTTCTGCCTTCAGCTGATATTGTGTACATAGGGAAACATGGCGCCAGTGTTGTTACTGTCGCAACTAGACTGTGTGATCATAAACTTACTTGGGGAGTTGCTGTTCCTCTTTTTGGCATAAATGCTGCATATGTCTAAGTAGTTGTTGTTGACTTTGTGATGGCTCCTATGGGCATTAGCATACTAATCTGAAGCAGGTCCCTAGTGCCCAGATACTCACTGCAACTGGCCAAAAAATGCCTCTTTTAATCCCTTGGTAAAAATCGCAAAAAAACTTGTGCCAATCAAGCACCCTCAAACTTTTCTGACTATTCTTCTGGTTTGTGGTATATAAACATAGCTAAATGTTTGTTGTTGTTGTTATGTAACACGACTAATGCATTTTAGATACATACTGTATGTGTGGGATATGCTATCTGAAAAGTCTGGGTCATTCAGACCCGCTCGCTAGATGCGTACGCTCGCTCCCATTGTATGCAAATTTGGCACACACCCAGTAAGGCAGGCCATCGCACGGCAAGGCATAAGCACGCATATGTGTTGGCGTGCGTTCACTTTGTGTATGCAGATGCCCACCAGCCTGTCTTAAGACCCCCACTTGCGCATGTCATCTCCAGGAAGTGTATGCAACCATCGGTACATCGGGTACCATCGGATGCGATCGCAGCGCTTGAGGCAGACCATACCCTACTGCAAGCACTGCGATCACTTCAGTGTGAAATTCAGCCAGGTGACGTGTACTATGACGCTGCCTGCTAATTATGCACGCCTCTGATATGGCGATAAGACGCTCAGGCACGCCTGCTTTCGCACCTCCACTCCCCCGTTTCTAGTGGCCGGCACTTGTTACCACCCCCAAACAGCTTCTCCTGTCACTCACTCTGCTGGGCTATCCATGCGCAGCGAGCGAATGCTTCCCGATCTCTCGCACTGGTTCGCGCACGTGCATTGCGATGCATATGCATGTGCAGAATGCAAAAATCGCCCAGCTACAAGCGAACTCTTCTTAGCGACTGTGTCTCAATCGTGCCCACAATGCCTAAATATAGTAAAATGTTTTTATATTCCTTTTTAATGTTTGTAATGTTTAAAGCTTTAAAAAGTTAAATATAAGGAGGAAAAACAACAAATAATGTAAAGGCCATGGATCAGAAATTAAAATATAGTGCTATGGATTGTTTGAGGGAGCCCCAAACCAGGATCTTGCCTAGGGCCACATGAGGTCTAAATCTGGCTCTGGTTAGGAGGTGTACCTTGTGCACCTGCTATATAGTGAGGTGCTAATACCTAGGCAAAGGTGAAAGCAACTAGTATGATTTTTACGTGCAAAAATACGCTTTATGTTTCTTTTGAGTCATGTCCAAGTTCCCAGTTAATTGATATGCTGCATTTTATGGATTTTGGTTTATGGTGATGGGGCACATTTTATAAACGTCCATCAGCCACATCATTAAAACCATGGACAGGTGAAGTGAATAACATTGATTATCTTGTAACAATGGCACCTGTCAAAGGGTGGGATATATTAGGCAGCACTCAGGACCTCATTCAGAGTCGGTCGTTGCGGCCGCTCGGTTGTATGCCACCGATGTTCGCTAAACTGCGCATGCGTAAAATTCGCAATGCGCGTGCGCAAACTAGCTATTACGATCAGAAATTGCTCTCTCCTTGAACACAGCCAGGTCGTTAGTTTGAGTGACAGAATGAGGCATTTGTGGGTGGTAACAGGGGAAGGTGCTTGTGAACGGGGGAGTGGAGATCCGAACGCAGGCGCGCCTGACTATGCAAACGGCATTTTATGGGAGTGCATAATTAACTAAGTAGTATCATGGCACATGTGACATGGGAGGTTTTTACACTGACTTGATCGTAGTGCTTAAGAGAGGGTATGGTCAACCTTAAGCTCTACGAGCAGCTCCGATGGTTCCCGATGGTCTCGATTAATCCTTATATGCCCGGAGATGACGTGTAATGCGAATGAGGGGGGCGTATTTTTAGTCTTACGGCCGCATCCTCCCCTCGCTCGTCCAGCTAACGATCCCATCTTAATGACGCAACTTGCGAGCACTTCATTTGCATATCTGGCCCCTTTTACCTTACGACCGTGCGGCCACAACGACCAACTCTGAATGAGGTCCTCAGTTCTTGAATTTAATGTGTTGGAAGTAAGAAAAATGGGCAATCATAAGGATCTGAGTGACTTTGACAAGGGCCAAATTGTGATGGCTAGATGATTGAGTCTCCAAAATATCCCGTTTTGTGGAGTGTTCCCAGTATTCAGAGATTAGTACCTACCAGAAGTGGTCCAAGGAAAGACAACTGGTGAACTGGCGATAGGGTCACGCACACCCTTGGCTCATTGATGCACTTGGGGAGCAAAGGCTACCCCGTCTGGTCCTATCCCACAGAAGAGCTACAGTAGCATAAATTGCTGAAAAATTTGAATGCTGACTTTGATAGAAAGGTGTCAGAATACACAGTGCATCACAGCTTACTGTGTATGGGGCTGTGTAGATGCAGACCAATCAGAGTGGCTATGTTGACCCCCGTCCACCACTGACAGCACCATGTAGCAATGGAACAATGAAAGAATTTGGACTGGTCTGATAAATCACATTTTCATTTACATCATGTGGATGGCCGGGTGTATGTCCATCATTTACCTGGGGAAGAGAAAGCACCAAGATGCACCATGGGAAGAAGGCAAGCTATTTGAGGCAGTATGATGCTCTGGGAAATGTTCTGATGGGAAACCTTGGGTCCTGCCATGCCATTAATGTGGATATTACTTTTACACATACCGCCTACCAGCGGCGGCTCAAACCATAACTTCTGGGAGGGGTG
Source organism: Taudactylus pleione (assembly GCA_031769625.1). NCBI lineage: Eukaryota > Metazoa > Chordata > Amphibia > Anura > Myobatrachidae > Taudactylus > Taudactylus pleione. The sequence goes on along the minus strand of JAUIMM010000092.1, from coordinate 28,080,644 downwards.
GCTGCTGCTTTCTGCTGGCTGTGCATCCGGCTTGTGCGCATGCGTGGGATCATGAACCAACACATGTGCACAAATTGACAAGCAGCCCAGGCTTCTAGTTACCGCATCGACTGCGGCACCTAGTAGCCAGAGAAGGTTACCATTATAGAAGGGGGTGGCTTCCCATTGGAAGCCCTTACTCTGCTAATTGCAGTCTATACTGGCAGCCCCAGTAAGAGAAGATACCTCCCTCTGGGGCTGCCTGTCTGGCTGTGAGTAGCAGGGAGCGCTTCCAATGGGAAATCATTGCTAGTGCTAGGCAGTCTCTGCAAGTGGTGGATTTTACTTAAATATTGCTGCAGACCAAGGGCAATAGTGATTACGCATTCAATTTCACTACGAAGATATGCTAATGATTGCAAGGACAGGAGGATGCCCACCTTACCCTACACACATCCGTAATACTTAGCAAGACTTCAAAACCATTGGCAATATCGAGGGTCTCATTCAGACCTGCTCGCAAGCGCCGATGCGCTCGCAAGCGGGTCGATGTAGAGGCCCTGTGCACGCGCAGCGGCCGCACTGCGCGTGCCCCGGGGCTTACCACAAAAGGGGCAGCTGTTGATAGTGATCGACAGCTCGCACCATTTTGTAGGTGGGGCGGGGGGGTGGCTTTCCAAATGGAGGCATTCCCAACGTGATGTCAGTGGTGAGCTTCCGGCTCTAATAGAGCCGAAAGCTCACTGGGGCTTGCGGTAGATGAGACCCTACCATAAGGGTCTCGTCACAAGCCCCGATGGTCGCGATGGTCATGACCATCGCGACCATCAACCTGGTCACCCACAGCCTAGCGAGCGGCCAGGAGGCCAAGTCAGAAAATAGATGCGGTCGCCCCCATTCAGAGCGAGCACTTGCATTTTGCGAGTGCCTCTGAATGAGGTCCAGAGTACCATCGCAGCCTCACGCACACTTGCACAAGGTCTGGCCTTACTCAGGAATTGATAACCTCATTGCCCGCAGTGAAAGCGTACGGCATCGCAATGGCTAATTTATGCACGCCCCTGCAACGGCATTCAAATGCACTGGCACGCCTGCGTTTTGACGACCACCCCCCCATCACCACCCCCAAATGGTATTTCCTGTCAATCACTCTGCGATGGGGCTGCATAGTCACTGAGATCGCAGTCCTAGCAATCGTAGTAGAGTCTTAGTGCACTGTGATGTATACGCATGCACTGAACACAACAATCGGCCGATTGCATGCGTAATTGCAGTTGCGATCAGTAATGAATCAGGCCCCAAGTGCACCTCTTCATGGCACTGGTATTTCCTGATGGCAGTGGCCTCTTTCAGCAGGATATGCTCCCTGCCACACAGCAGGAATGGTTTTAGGAACATGACAAAAATTAAATGTGTTAACTTGGTTTCCAGATTCCTAGATCTTAATCCAATCAAGCATCTTTGGGATGTGCTGGAAAAACAAGTCTGAGCCAAGATGGCTCCACTTCATAACTTACAGAACTTAAAGGATCTGCTGCTAACGTTTTGGTGCCAAATACGGGTCAGAGCTGTTTTGGCAGCAGGGGGACCTACACAATATTAGACAGGTGGTTTTAAATGTTATGGCTGATAGGTGTATATTTATTATAGTGCAAAAGAGTTATTAAAATGAATGCAATTTACAATGTGATTTACAATAAACTTATTTTTCAATATATTTATAAAATGTATGAACTGCTACTACTGCATATAACTAAAGTGTCCATTATTAGGATGACAAGATATTAAGGAGCTCACTATTTTATTAGAAAGGTCATTTAGCATGTTACTTACTACAAAATGTGGTAAAGCAATGTACCTGATTTATTCTCTGCGTAGGTTTTCACATTATACTGCAGCGACTGTGACTTCAGTACAAACAGTATAACCTTATAATATTGCTGTAGAATAGACTGAAAGACATTTATCACAGAGAACCAAAAATAGAAACCAGCGTGACGCTTTTCTGTATATGAAGTTCTATGGGCTTCATTGTGGAAATAACGTCACTGGAGTCCATTGAGTTTTGGACTTGGTTACTGAGTATTCTCATTGTGTTATTTATTTTACTCCAAGGGGGATATTTATTACAGGAAGATGCTGCAGTTCAAGACGTTATAAAGAACAGTTGATATATGTAAACAGTATATTTTACACTACAACCACTACTAGAATTAAGACTTTTTTTAACTTAAAAGTTTACAAATATATTAAAAGGAAACCTAGAAATTCTTCTAATTATTTTAGGATAGAAGTTGGATCCATAGGGGTATATTTACTAAGGTGCGGGTTTTTAGAAGTGGTTTTGTTGCCCATAGCAACCAATCAGATTCTAGCTATTACCTTCTAGAAGGTGCTAGATAAATGTTAAGTAGAATCTGATTGGTTGCTATGGGCAACAAAACCACTTCTAAAAACCCGCCCCTTAGTAAATATACCCCTTAGTGTACTGTAGTATTGTAAATTGCTTACACATGGTTGTAGTATAATAATGTATTTATGAAATGAGACAAAATAGATGTTAAAAAAATTATTCCTGAAATAATTGGTCTCCAAGAAGCTGCATTTTAAGAAAGGGAGGTCATGGTGCAGCTCCCACAACACACAATAAGAAAACAAGTTAAAGCCAGTGGAGCTACAGTATCTTTCTGGCAATTTCTTTGAAAAGATTACTTCGGTACAGAAGATTGCAAGACTCAGGCATGGTGCAGAGTGTTTGCTATTTCCTGTGCTGGTGGCATCTTTCTGAAGACATCATTGGAAATATATCGCTGCCGACAGTACTCCTGAGCTCCCAGAAAGTCCCGGGTACTTTGTAACCATCCAATGTCCCTCCCATACCACCCAAATACAGATGCTGATGCAAAAACATGGTACATTAGCTTTTACTATCATCAAAATAATGTTATAATTTTTCAAGCAATTTAATTTGGTTCCCTTCAAAAATTGTGTTCCACTTTATATTAGTGGCATGATGTATAATATTTTGCCCTACATAGTCATAGTACTATAGGTAACACCGCATGCCTGTTCATATGTATGACTTTTTCAGTTAATGAGCCTAAGGGAATGTTATGTTCTAACATGTACACATTGGAGTGCATTGCATGTGGGTATGTGCACATTGTAATGGAATGGGTTTTGGACCTCAGCATATTGGATTAGAATGGATGAGAACCTTTTCGCATCAGTCCTGGTTGGATGTAGATTTCAAAGTATTAGATTAAATCTGAATATCCACATCCACAAAACTAGACCAGAGGGCCACTGATATTGCCAGACAAGTTACATTTTGCCTCAGTGTATTCCCAACTAGTGTTTAGTTCCTTAAATGTTTCAGAAGATTATTATATGGTGAAATTCTTCCCGGAATGTGTTTACATTGTTTTCGCTGACATGAATTTTAGCATAATTGGTTTGTTTATCATTTGTCCATTGATATCATTTGGAGAGTAGTGAGTTGATATATTACTGCATTTCACCAGAATGGCTATTGTTTCCTCTAAATCGATAATCTTCCTCAGAAACAATGTCGCTTGTACATTTTTTATTGTGTTTTAAATGTTCAATGTCTCACAGCAATAACAAACAAAAGCTGCTTGGCACTAATAAATCAGTAACCCCTATCAAGTATCAACTAATCGATTTAGTCGTCCATTGACTAGTTTGATATATTTGGACTCAGCAGTTCATATAAGGGTAACTTACAATACCTTCAGAAAGAAATGACAAATAAACAATTTATCAGTGTTTGAAACCTAAATGAGGACTTATGGGTATTGTAGATTTTCTAAAGCTTCCTTCTCTGTCTATAACACAATTGTTTCCTAAATCTGCCTTAGTGTCATAATTGACTCCACTTCTCCTTTATTTTTTTATCTCCAGTCTTTCTCACACTTTTGTTGACTACTGAAATCCTGTCCTATCTGGCATTCTCCTGGACCATCTACCCCTGCTTCAATCCATCTCAAATGCCACAGCAAGACTGATCTTCCTCTTGTCACGATCCTGTCTAATTTCTCTCATATGCTATTACTGTAGTTTGTCTTGTGACTTACCTCTGCCACCTGTCCTGTGGGTCAGAATATTCTGATGTGCCTGGGAAATCTGCTATGCATGCAGGCTGCAACGCCTCCAGTGTGAGCATGAGACTATGCTATTCCTTCCAGGTTGATTATTTACCTGAGAGTTCTTCTGCTTGCAGATTCCTGATTAGAACAGTGTTTGCAGTCCAAATAGAGCTGGACATGAACTGTAGAGATCATTAAGATGCATTTGCTCTCAGTGCCTGCTATTCGCTCTACACTTCCACAGCTTGCTAGTACTCACACTCCACACCAAAGTTCCCTCCAAAACTCAGTATGGGCACAGCCATGTTGGACTCAGTCACCTACTCTCCTCCACCACTCAGAGTGCTGCTCTCACACCAGCTCACCACAGCAGCCAATCCGCAACGGTCCAGGGGTAATATAAGGAATTTCCTGGCAGTCTGCTAGTACCAGTGCTTTGTTGTTAATATCCTGCTGCAAGCTGCTAGAGTATTTCTCCAGATTCATCAGCATAGTGATTTCCAGCGCAGTTTCCATCACCAGCTCTCCTGGCACCAGCTGTCCTGGTTCAATCCCAGTGTCCAGCATTCCGGTTCAATCACAGTGTCCAGTATTCCGGTTCATTCCTGTTGTCCAGTTTTCTGGTTCAATTCAAGTGTCACACTCATGTGGTTTGTTTTGTGGACCTGAGCTTTAAACTGTGGTAGGTGAGAGTCTAACACACTGGTGGTTTTCACCAGTGACCCCCGCAAGGGAATTTGGGTTTAGCCCGACGTGCAGGTCATGGTCCTCTGCTTGGGTTTCCCTGTACTCGTAGCTGGCTGACACAAATGAGGAACACTCAGGAAGGAAATGAGACAGGCTCAGGATTGGACTGGATACTATTCACCGGAATAGAACCGGACAGGATTCACTGAAATGGAACTGGACAGGATTCACTGGAATGGAACTGGACAGGATTCACTGGTATGAAACTCGACAGGATTGACCAGAATGGAACTGGACAGGATTCACCGGAATGGGACCAGACAGGATTCACCGGAATGGAACCAGAAAGGATTCACTGAAATGGAACCAGACTTAGCAACTGAAGGCAGCGGAGCAGCAAGTTGGGAATCTGCACTGAAAATAACAGAGGATACTGCAGGATCTCAAATGGTATCTCACAGCTAGATTGAAGACAACATTGCACTGGCCACTGGCTCAGTGCTGGGAACTTCCTTAAATACCCCTTGCTAGCCATAGATTGGGTGTGGGAGTCAGGTGACAGCAAATAGGGATTCTGGGCCTGATTCAGTAAGCAACACAAAGGATAGAATGCACGCACTTGGCCGATGTTATTGTACTGTGCATGCATATGCATCGCACTGCGCATGTGCAAACTAGCCAGTGTGATCAGGTACGCGTATGCAGACTGCATGCAGCGTGTATGCAGACCCCTTTCCGATATTGATTGCCAGGACGTGCCATTTGTGGGTGGTGACGGGGGGGTCGGGCAAACGCAGGCATGCCTGTGTGTTGGGAAGCCATTTTATGGGCGCCCATAATTATGCCAGTGTGGCGACGGATGCAGTGATGAGACCCCATGCACACAGGAAGTTGCCAAGATCCTGCGCGAGATCTGGTCAACCACTATTATGCAAATGTGGTCGATGGTTCTCTATGTTACGGATGTTTATGCTATCTTGCATACTGATCAGGCTTTGAGTAAAGGGAGATGGATGGCTTATTATAGGGCTGAGCATCTGCATCTTGTGCTGCTGTCTCCGTGCGTATGCATTGATTAGCATATTTTCGCAGCAGACAGGTGCGTGTGTTCTCTCCTTTGCGTTCCTTGCTGAATCAGGCCCTCTGTTGACTGAAATGTAGTCACCTGATTAGAAGCATCATGGTTGCACAGAGCAACTGGAACCGACGGGAGAGGACCCACGTGAGGAGCCGGGGAAATAATGGCATGGCTGCCTGTAGAGAGAATCAGGACACTGTCACTGGGAAGACAGTGAGCAGCACTTTGACCTACTGCACACCTACTAGCAGCTGTCAGCGAGTCAGGACATCGGGACCCGCTGTGGCTGCTGATGAGAGAGGATGCTGAGATACCCCGGGCATGCCAGAACATTCTCCTAACATTCTGGGATCTCCAGCTAGGGTTGTGATACCCGGCACTCAGTATTCCAGAGTCCAGTATCAGTAGTTACCACTCCTCTCTAAGCCAGTCTACTGCATGAGGAAAAGTTACACAAGACCTCCCAGCTTTTGCCCAGACCTCTCAGACATCATTCCATCCAGAACCCTTAGTCCAGGTTTACAACCAACCACACTGGTGACACCTTTCTTAACATTCCATATCCACCATGCAAATTCCTACACTGGTTCCATTTGTCCAGGGCCGCTATCGGGGGGGACTGGGTGGATTCTTGGGGTGGCCTGCCTGCTCTTACCATCCACCCACTACTTCCCCCTGCCACAATAAATGTGAGTTACTGTCACTGACAGGCACAGGCCCAGCTGGGGACCCCCTCCTAACAGTGCACTGCAACCACCCAGCGCCCACTATGGTCTATCTGTCCTCCCACTGAGGTAAGCAAAAGAGGCAGTTCTGCTTCCCTGAGCTCCACTTAGTACTATCAGCAGGTGCACATGCGCGATCGTGACATAATGTCACATCAGGGCAGGCTGCTGCATGCTGGCTGCTGCAGGGGAGAGAGCCGCCATCAAAACACAAGAGCTGACTAAGACCAGAATGGGAGACCAGAGACCGTCACCAAAGAAAATAACGTAAGTTTGCTGTGGAAGAGTGGTTTTTTGCTGTGGGAGAGGGGGACTTGCTGTGAGGAGGCTACTGAAGGGGGGGTACTGTGAGGTGATTACTGTGAGGAGTTTATTGAAGGGGGAATGCTGTGAGGTGATTACTGAAGGGGGGATTGCTGTGAAGTGATTATTGAAGGATGGGGATGTTGTGAGTTGATTATTGAAGGAGGGTGCTGTGAGGTGATTACTGAAGGGGGGTACTGTGAGGTGGACATTGAAGGGGCTGGGGGGTACTGTGAGGTGGTTGTTAAAGGGGCAGGGGGTGCTGTGAAGTGGACTTTGAAGTGGGTAGTGCTGTGTGGACAATGGGCCTGATTCAGACCTGCTCACGAGTGCTGTGCGCTCGCAAGCGGGTCGATGGTGCCCTAGTGCGCATGCGCATGACGGAGGCTGCTCCGTCGTGCACATGCACGAGACCCGGCTAGCGATGGGGAAGCCGTCGCTCCGGGTCTCGCACCAAACGGGGCGTGCTGTCGATGTTGATTGACAGCACGCCCCCTTTGGTGGGCGTGCCAGGGGAGTGGCTGCCAGATGGAGGCGTTCCAATGGGAATGCCTACCGTCTGGGTCCGGCCCCACTGACATCACTAGTGATGTCAGTGGGAGTGATTTTGGCTCTGATAGAGCCAAAATGACTCCAGGGCTTGCGGTCACCGAGACCCTACCGCAGGGTCTCGTCGCAAGCCCGATGATCACGATGGTCTTGACCATCGCGGCCATCTTTTTGGCCGCTCGCATATGCTGTGGGTGGTCACCCACAGCTATGCAAGTGGCCAGGAGGCCGCTCCAGGTTTAGGTAGGGGGGCCCTGATTCAGAGCGAGCGCTCTGGTCAGAGCATCCGGCTCTGAATCAGGCCCAATGAGAGAAGGGTAGAGTGCTGTAAGGTGGACAGTGAGTGCTGTGAGGGGGTCAGTGCTGTTAGGGGCAGTGATGGAGGCAGTGTGAGTTGTAAGGGGGTCAGAGAGAAAGCCATGAGAGGGTCAGTGTGTTCTGCAAGGGGCTCAGTGTTATATGGAAGAAACTGGTAGTGATAGAGAACTATAGAGCGGTTATGAGAGAGAGATACAGTATGGAGATGGAAATCAGGGAGATATGCAGGAAGGGCTTGGTGAGACAGCCATGGAGGGGCAACGAGAGAGCTAAGTAGGAGGCAATGTAAAGGTTATGCTAGGGCAATGAGACGCAACAGAGGGTGTAATCAGACTACGCCTGCAGTTTTTTTGTCATGTCCATTTTGCTGCTGCTTTGCGATGGTAGAAAAGTCGGGGCTACTTGATTGCATTTGGCCCCCAGGCTAAAAGTTACCAACCAGCTCCTGGCCTCCGTGGCATAATGTCATGATGTCATGCCGTGCTGCTGAATGAGAGAAGAGCCATGGCAGGTGGTGTGAGGACTGAGGAGCCAAAGCAGACAGTCAGGCAGAACAGAAGAAGGAGCCTGGTAATTAAGGTGTGTTTGAATCTTTTTGCATTACATTTATTGCAGCATGTCAGATGTTGCGGATGTGAGGACTGGCTAGAAGGCTGCTTTGCTCTTTGATTACCTGCTCCCAGGCCATTGATTCAGACAGTGGACAGATAATGATGGGCATTTGGGAGAACCATTGTCCACGTTGACATGTGACAGCCTCCATCAATGTCTTTTTCCTTTCTCCCTTCCATATGTGGCGGCTTCCCCTACTTTCCCAGCCAGTCACAGCAATGCTGCCACAGGATGTTCATTTTGATTTGCGAGAGGGGTTGGGACATATTACTCTGAAAATTGCATATATTTGAGTTTAAAACACAATTTAGGGGTATGGCCACACCCCCATCCCAATTACATACTCCTCAATGTTGGAAGGTATATCATGACGAGTATGGATTGGGAATCTGTGGCCTAGCAAAGTGCACATTTTAGTATATATCATTCAATATGGCTGTGTTGCATTTGTTACAATGCGACTCCATCCCCCTAAAGATTTAGTTTTCTTTTACCTAATTGCATATATTTGAGCTAAAAACACAATTTAGGGTTATGGCCACCCCCCATCCCAATTACATACTCCTCAATGTTGGAAGGTATATCATGACGAGTATGGATTGGGAATCTGTGGCCTAGCAAAGTGCACATTTTAGTATATATCATTCAATATGGCTGTGTTGCATTTGTTACAATGCGACTCCATCCCCCTAAAGATTTAGTTTTCTTTTACCTAATTGCCTCTATCCCGGTCTCAGATTGGTGTAAATTGTGGATATAGCAGGTTCCTAAATTATAACAGATGCATTTTTTAACAACCAAAGTGACACACTGCCAGTATATGTATACTATGGAATTTAACATGATTGCTCGTTTTTATATAGTTTCAATAAAACATTACATAGAATAATGTGAAGTTTACATGTTACTCCATTAAAGAAAAAGTTCTCCCACATATAACCCTAATTTGTCTCCTGAATGTTGCCTCAATTCCCCAAACATCATGAGAAAGAAAACCTATATTAACCCCATAAAGAAAGTACTGTACTGTTCTATACCACTGTTTAATATATGCACATTAGTCTTTACCATAATGCAATTAGTCACATCACAGTGATATGTAGCCAGTGCCGCCTAACATATGGCTATTGAACCACACACTGTCCCACTTACAGCACTAAGTGTCCTTGATACATTCTGAACACCTGTTACTTTATCGGGGGCTCCAAATGTCATATTTGTGAGTAGGAGTTTAACAAATAAAATGTCAATGTTTTATGAATAAATTTAATATCTGACATATTGCAAATTGCAGTGTTTGTGCAGCAGCCACAGTTATGTCATTTTCTGCATATCTCAAAATTGCTATCACACGTAAAATACAGTATGTCAATTTAAAGTGATAGATTGGTTCTAGGCCAAATGTTTTTATACAAATCACAGGAATCTGAGGTTGATTTGTAACAACTGTAGAGTATGAAGAATTAAGGGCCTGATTCAGAGCCGGACGCTATTTGTTAACGGTCGTTCAGAAAAAGGGTCCGGCTATTTAAATTGAGAGCTCGCTCTTTGCGGTCTGTTGACACCTCTATGTCTGAGCAAGTGCACGAAACATGCGCTCGCTATTTTGTAAAGACGCCCCCTGGCCGTTCGCATCATACGTCATCTCCGCTATTTATTAGATTAATCGAGTACATCGAAAGGCGTCTGAACTGCTCGCAGTGCTTGTGGTAGGTTTTACTTCCCGCAATCACTGCGAGCAGTTCAGGCAAAAAGACAACCAAGTGATGTGGTCGATGACACTCCCTTACTAATTATGCACTCCCATTAAACGCCCGTTTTGACCGTTTGGCACGCCTGCGTTCGGATCTCCCCTCCCCGTTTTCAAGCACCTTCCCCTGTTACCACCCACAAATGCCTCATTCTGTCACTCAAATTAGCAGGCCCTCGCTGTTTTGCGAGCGCACGATTTCCGACCGCAATGACTGGTTGGCGCATGCGCATTACGACCCATACGCATGCGCAGATGTGCGAATATCGCTCGGAGCGAGCGAGCGGCCGCTTACGAGCGGCTCTGAATCAGGCCCAAAGTACCCAATACTTGTGTGTATTGGGAACTTAATTCTCAATAATGCACAGGTTTTCCTATTGAACTGCAGCGCTTACATCAAAACTCAGGTGCTAATGATGGGTTGGATGCATTTTGCAGCAAAAACTCAGTAGTAAAATATTGACAGTGTTAGTAGTAAATGCTTAAGTTACAGTAGCCAGTTTGTACACAGTATAGTATAGTCTGTCTGTGCCTGAACAGTGTTATTAATACATACTAACCACGTACTTAAAATGTGAAATACATCTAATGTGTGTGTGCCGGAAAAGTGGGCATGATCACATGCCACAAGGGGTGTGGTCACTGAAAAAATGGGGGCGTGTCAACATGACACACCACCATTTCTCGTCACTCTGGGAATATTCCTTTCCATTCTACAGTATATGCACCTTAATACCCACAATACTAGTGCCCATTATGCAATGCCCCTAGTGCCCCTCATGCAATGCCCACTGTAGTAGTGCCCCTTATGCAATGTCCCCAGTAGCAGTGCGCCTTATGCAATGCCCCCTATAGTAGTGCCCCAATAGTAGTGCCCCTTATGCAGTGCCACCAGTAGTGCCCAATATATAATTTTATTTATATAGCGCTTTTTTCCTAAAGGATAGTGCCCCCAGTAGTGCCCCATATACAGTGCCCCCTATGCAGTGCCTGCAGTAGGACCATTTATACAGTACCCACAGTAGTGCCCCTTATATAGTGCCCCTTATGCAGTGCCCAATGTACAGTGCCCCCAGGAGTGCTCCTTATACAGTGCCACCAATAGTTCCCCTTATATTGTGCTCCCGGTAGTGCCCGTTATGCAGTGCCTCCTTTTGTAGTGCCCCTTATGCAGTGTCCCAATATATAGTGCCTCCAGTAGTGCCCCTTATATAGTGCCCCTTAAATAGTTCCCCCAGTAGTGCCCCTTATATAGTGCCCCAGTAGTAGTGCCTTTTACACATAAAGCACGCATACACACATAGACAGGCAAATTTACACTTACTTGAATCCCCGCTCCTGTCCGCTGCTCCTGTTCTGCTCGGCATTATGGGAGAGACGTCATGACATTATAGGAAGCATAATAACGTCATTATGAGAAAGCAGGACACGCAAAGCCAATGAAAACTTATTGCCAATCTTCATCATCATCAGTGTGGATTTTACACAAGTTCTCAAGCATATACTTTTTGCTTAAAATACACAGTTTTGTATTGCACATTTGCACACAAAACTTCAACCATATGCAGATTCAATTGTGTATTGTGCTTTGGGCTCCTTACACTTAGAGAGGCAGAACATGGAAGTGAGGGCGAGCAAGATTAATGAGTCGCCCTCTCCTTCCCTGTTCTGACTCTCAAAGGGAAAGGAATTGTAAGTACAAAATGTGACTGAATCTGAATACGGTTACAATTTTATGTGCACATGTGCAGTGCAAAAATGCATAAGTAAATAAAGATGCTTATGTCCAACTCTACATCAGGCCTTCAGTATTATTTGGAGGAGTTTATAGTACATATATTGACATACTTTGTGTTTGTTTGATAGATAGATAGAAAGATATTTTCAAGTTGCAAATTCCTAATACAGGCATTCAGTTCTCCTTTAGTTTAATACCATGGAAAAGCCATTACACTCTATATACTGTATGTAAATTATGCATTTCATAGATTATTAATTCTATAACTAAAATTGAAATTATGTCAATATACATTGTGTGCTGTGGTGTGGTTTGAATGTCCTGCAGAATATTTGGGGTTATCCCATGAACTCCAGCCAGAACACGTGGGAAATCCCATGAACTTCTGGCAGAACATGTGGGGAATGCCATGAACTTCTGGCAGAACATGTGTGTGAATCCCATGAACAACCTGCAGAACATGTGGGGGAATCCCATAAGCTCCAGGTAGAACATGTATGGGAATCCCATAACCTCCATGCAGAACATGTAGGGGATTCCCATGACCTCCATGCAGAACATGTGGGGGAAACCCTTGGCTTCCACGCAGAACATGTAGTTGAATCCCATGACCTCCAGGCAGAACATGTGGGGGAATCCAATGATCTCCAGGCAGAACATGCAGGGGAATCCCATGACCTCCAGGCAGAACATGTGGGGGAATCCCATGACCTCCAGGCAGAACATGTGGGAGAATCCATGAACTCCAGACAGAACATGTAGGGGAATCCCATGACTTCCAAGGAGAACATGTGGGGGAATCCCATGAACTCAAGGCAGAACATGTGGGGGAATCCCATGAACTACCTGCATAACATGTGGGGAAATCCCATGAACTCTAGGCAGAATATGTGGAGGAATCCTTGAACTCCAGGCAGAACAGTGATAGGGGAATCCCATGCTGTACATGTACTGTATCATTAAATTATTCTTGAGACTTGTGTAAATTCTATGACCTTGTGTAAAGAGCAAACATTTTGAAATGTTGCTCATACAGTATCTACTGTTTAATTAGGACACAATTAGGCTTACTATGTATTAAAGATTAAAAACACCTATAATATAAATACTAATTATTTAAATATCAATTTTTTCAAAATTACTGATCATGGGATTTTGGGAAGATTTTTCGTGGTTAAACCCGTCCATAAGTAGAGAACAACACTGGATATGGAGTTTTGTGGATTAGTATGTAGTCTAGAGTTCTGAGATTAAATGACAACTAGTACATTAGTTAGGTCAAGTTTATTGACTTAATAGATTATAAAGATAATTTGGTCTACTGTTAATCTAGCCTTTTATTGTTTTGCTGACACATGCATTACAATATCTCCCAAATTGTTGTCATACTGTCTGGATAAAGTAAGAAAAACACCATGCCTGAGAGTAATCTGATGAAAATCAATTGGATAATCTCCACACAGATGGTCATGCACACAGACGATGTCGATTGTACTGTCAGGCTCTCATGTGAGACTGTCTCAATGGTTCAGTTCAGGACTGCTGTCAGTTTTTTTTATTACCAATGTTTGGGCGCCTTATGCAGATACATATTTATTGTCTTACCTAGACCACCATTTCTGTGATATCTCTCAACACCATTGCTTTCCATGATCCTAATGCTAACTGTATGTTATCTGTACATATATAAATATGAGGACACAGTTCAGGCCTAATAAAGGTGATATTTACAATTTTACACTGTGAGAAAGATGTGCAAAGTAATTATGGTGTGGGCTACCCCTAATCACTGTTATCTAAAGAACGGATTCTTGTGTCTTTTCCACAAATTTGGCCCTGAGTCTCAGGGGTGCCAAGTGAGGGGTAGGTACAGTTTAACTGGGCCCAAATCTGTATAAGGAGCCCACGTTAATCAGAGAGTTGGAGCAATGCCCCCATTTCTGAGCGGACCATTCTTAACAATGCACCAGTAGCTTGAGTGGGACATGACCACACGGTCATGATTGACCCCTCTCTAACCCATCTTATGTCTCGGCAGCCCTGCTGAGTTAATATGTGTGAGTGTACTGGTGGTGAGAGGTTGAAAAGCTTAAAACTAATTTGTGTACTAAATTGAAGTACAATTTTTATTAAAATAACTATTTATCTAGAAAATTAATTTAATAACCATATTAATTGATTTAAAAAAGAAGATAGTCATATGCATCATATACAACACAAACATCTTTTTTTTAGAATCACTGAAAATCTTCTGATTTTGAAGAGACTCTTTTTATATAAATTTACAGGGTGGAGAACATAAATTAATCTAATTCATCACCTTTGTCTTTTATTGTGTTAAAAAATGATTGTGACTTATATACAGTATGGTTTATATATTTGCCATCCACAACAACAAAGAAAGTAGAGACCACCACATATATTTTCAGTGTGTATCGCATATGTGATATTATAGGTGTAGGATTATTTTCATTTTGTTAAATATCAGATTACTTAACATGCAAATATGAGAAAAATCTAATTAGGTCATTTATTATGATTAAGATAATAGGAGTGAGGGAGTATTATTGTCCATGTCTTTTGTTATCCATTAAACCCGCAAGGATTACTCAGACAGCCTTTCTGTTTTTTCCCAATAGACCTTGGAGTCTAAAAATGGAATCTAATATTTCCATCATCTCTCAACTATAATATGCAATTGCATGAGTCTTCCTTCAGAAAAGATTCATAGTCTACGTCATTCCACTTCCATCATCAGGTACTTGACTGCCAGTGCGGTAAATAGTCATGTTGGACACTTAAGATGGAACTTTTAGAATCATTGGGGAAACATTTTCCAATAACCGTCTTTAGAGTATATTTACAAGCATATTCCCGTAGAACACTGAAATTCGTCCCTCCAAAAACGATTATTCAATGTACGATTTAAACTGAAGCATAACATTACAAAAAATCCCATGTTACGTACTCCGATATACTGTAAACTTCACACAATACTCCTTCACACAAAAAGTCAGCGTATAAAGTCTGCTGCGGAACCAGGGGAACTCTTAAAATCAAGATTAGCAACTGCATATTTAATGATTGCTTTGGCATAATGTATTTTTAACAGATCTGTTTAGTATTAATTACTAATATTTACAATATCCCAAAATCATTTTTAATTTTAACAAATACAAAATCTACCAATTATTTTGTGCACATAAAAACACGTTATTGTTCCAACTTTTAAGATCAAAATAAATTACTTATAACAATAAAATTAATTGAGCTAAAGCTTTAAGTTAATGCATGTATCTTACTTTGCAAACATTAGACAATACTGCATTGGTTACAAAAATTTATTAACATAAGCTTTGCACACTTTATATAACATTAATCAATTTTTTAGTTCT
Source organism: Taudactylus pleione (assembly GCA_031769625.1). NCBI lineage: Eukaryota > Metazoa > Chordata > Amphibia > Anura > Myobatrachidae > Taudactylus > Taudactylus pleione. Next base: position 28,065,401 of record JAUIMM010000092.1, on the reverse strand, counting down.
AGATAGTTTTGTAATAATATTCACTTTAATATTAATTAATAATCTGTTGCACATAAAGTAGAGTCTTACATCTATGCAGATCGTTGTATAACAGATCTACTTATTTTAGTAAGGCTGTTGGCTTAGCTGTATATCGTACAAAGAATTGGATACTAAATAGATGACGCAATAACTACTATATTGAATTTGAAAAGCAACTGAAACCCTACATTAACTCTACAGCTAACACACAATATAATAATCCTGCCCACTACAAACGAACACAGAGATGAGACTAAAATACAAGCTGATGTGTTGCAGCATTATAGGGCCACTAAAAAGCCATCTGTGATTCGTGGCGATTTAAAAGGCGAGGGAAGGCACGAAAGCTGCAAACTGCATCCTGCGTCACATTGCCTGAGGAAAATGCAAAATAATAGTAAGGTTGATGCAGACCAAACTCCTATGTGCAGCTATTGCTTGCAATAGGATCAGCTGGCAGTGGTGAGCCACAGAAAGTACTGAAGTTTAGCTCCTTTGATCCATCACCTCTTTCTGATCAGACTGAATGGAAGAAAAAGCTGAAAGGTTTGGTACACTTTCTCTAGCAGCAGTCTTGCTCTTGACTTAGACATTGGTGACTCAGATGAAGTTTTCTCTTTAAATAATTTTAGATCAAAAGAAAAATAAAGTATTTACAATTTCTAGACATCTCTGTAGACATAGGGAAGGTGATGAGGACGACGTAGAGCACGTCAGGAGAGACCTGTTTCCTTGCTTGTGTTGTTTTTTTTTGTTTTGTTTTTTTCTTCATTACATTTGATAGTAAATACTTTTTGAATGCTACACATTATATTATGACAAAACTTTGTTTTAGGAAAGAACTTTTACTAAGCAATAAGCCATAATGTAGAAAAATACATTTTACCTTTAAAGACTCAAAAAACAAAGAACAAAACTTTAGTAGTAGTGCATAATTATTTAGTAATAGCTACAACAGGGGTTCCTAACTTTACAATTAGAGCTTGCATAAACATTACAGGATTTTTTTTTTTACAATTCGTAAAATAAATGACTTAGGAATGACAGGACTAAAATGGTGAAGGACAGGGTAGAAGAGTCAAATTCCTACAAGAAGACAGCCAAATAAATAAATACCTTAAGTTAGAGCTGAAGAAAATATTTTTTGGTAGATTCACAGGATGAGAAGCATGGACAGCACTGGAGAGAAACACAATGTACTTTGTATCACGTTCCAATACCAAGCTGCCCATTGTCAGTTAGGTAATGGACCTACAGAGGGACTTGTTTTCATTTTGACTTCCCATGGTCATTGACAGGTCCACAACCATGTACTTCATTTTGGGCAGCTTCCTTTTACACTGTGCTATACCAGTTTCCAGTGTTCATATTGTCACCCTACTGGCAGATAATTAATGCCCGGGTTTATTTGCTATGTGGCCTGGTCCAATCAGTAAGAAGAATACAAATTTAATTGGGCATTTGGAACTCCTCCCAAAGTGGGATGAATGAAAGAGTCCATTAATTTTTTAGAGCTGTTGGGTCTATATAAAACTATTTTAAGAAGACATAAATACATATAAAAGTGGAATTTACGACAGTACAACATTTGGAAAATCTAACAAGAGGGACAGCACCCCTAAAAAGTTTAAAGGGGCTTGTGCTGAACTCACCAAGGGCAGAATCTCTTGCGGTGATTCTCCCAAATTATTAGCAACTTAATCCCCTTGTACTAATGTTTCTCTATGTCCATCAGCAAAAGGTTAAAATGAATATCTTCAACCCTGTTGCGGATAAAAATACTATCCATTTCAAGTTACAAAAATAGGAGCAAAATATTCAAAATAATGATTGTCTTTTTTCAATTTCTTTTTATATAAAAAGATAAACAGCTCGTGTGAATTTTTAGTTTGTGCACACTTTATACTTGTTCTCTATCACTTATATATATATATTTAACTATATATATATATATATATATATAACTTATTGATTGGTCCACAAAGTAGATATGTGCATTCTCTAGTGCTTTTGTACAAAAGAAAAACAATATTATTATCAAAATATTCATTTAATGGCTTTACTTCATACATAAATACATGTTTTTAGATAACACAGGAGCGATGATTGTTCAGTCAGTTTGGAGATGACTTTTTGTTTTGTTGGGGGTTGTACTGTATACACAGGGTGGCTGGTTTCTCATCGCTACAAGTATGCTACTCGTCGTCCTTTATTTTTAATTCTTTGTTTATACCTTTTCCCCAGGACTGCTGCCAAATATTTCTTGACAGCCATTTGTTTTCTGTAGCGACTGTAGCTGTCAGTGAAGATGCCATCTGAGTGCCGTTTTGATAGTGGTTCCGAGTCATCTTCCAGGCTGCTACTCACTGCACTGCAAAGGCAAAAAGCAAGAGTTGCAAACTACACTGCATCTACCCACTTTGTTCTTCAGCAGGGTCTGCGTCTAGAATTTAGCACTTGGTTGTAGATAATGAGCATGCTGCACCGGACACTAATACAGAAATTACTATGTTCATTGACCTTTAACACCTGCAAAGCCAAGAGGTGGCCCATCTGCGGAGCTATTGTTTTCCTTTAAATTATCAGACAAAGATCAAGTGGCTAAGAAAGGGCTATTAAATTCTTTTGTCTACTCAGTATTGCTCTTCTGGACTATGGGCTAGATTTATCAAAGCTTGGAGAGAGATAAAGTGATGAGAGATAAAATAACAACCAATAAGCTCATAACAGTATTTTTCAAACACAGCCTGTCAGCAATGACAGTTAGGAGATGATTGGTTGGTACTTTATCTCTCTCCAAGCATTGATAAATGTCCCACTATATATTTTTACACTTGCAACATGGGCCACAGTAGCACTGAATTACAGTTCAGAATGTGAACAGCCCATCCACTTCCAGAGATTATCAGTATTAAAACAGAATGAATATTCAATAAAGATAAGTCAATGTCAATCACTCTGAACTTGTTCATAATACTATATGAAATTAAAAGATGACCAGTGTTACTAGATGGGAATCTAGTCATTTAGTCATTTAGTAGCACTAGGTAAAGAAAAAAATAGATCGCAATATTTATTTATTGTCATTTCCTTTATGGATTCACATTCTGCCCATGAATGGCTGTGCTTCTGTAGTGCCACCATTGCATTCAAGTGAATCCCATATTAGTTATAAGGTGCAGCCTGCTTATTTCCTCATCATCCAAGTAATACAGTAATTATTCTATTTCCATTTATAAGACACCCGTAAAAAACATCTGCACAAACGGACACCGCATGTTGTTTCCATTTACTGTAATATTTACATGTCATTGGTATGGGGCAGATTATTTTTATCCTGTTACATTTCTTTTAGTACATTTAACAATTTACTGAGTGATATGTTGTGTTGTGTATGTGATACAGCTTTATATTTTTGGATCAGCTGTTATCTCGCTGTTATAATGTGCATCCATACTTAAAGCTTAACACAGAGAGATTTATTTTGTCATTTGCTACATATATCATGTTTATAATTTTAATTATGTTAGCCAGAAACAGATGCGCATCACTATGAAAAGGTCTCATCTAAGAACACAGAGGCCATAAATGATCATAAAAGGATTCTGTGTTTTCACCTCTAGCACCTGAATACATAATGTACTGTAGTATACTGTGTTTTTCAAAATATCACCAGTGCACTTTCTTTTCTTTTTGTAAATAATTAATCGTATCACTTCCAGGAGACAAAAAGTGAGAAAAATATCTTAATGTCAAACCCAATTATTCTGTAAATTCTGAACAAAGGGTACAACATCTGCCACGGTTTCTACCCTGGCTCCATTAGGCAACCCTATGCCTTGATCTTTGTGTTAGACAACTCCCAAGAGTCTCTGTCTCATTACCAATCACTACAGTGCTGTCCTGCCTTTTGCTACCATAATTGTCTCTAGAGGCTTTCTGTCAACAACATGAAAATAGTTGTGTGCTTCTAGTGAAATTTATGGCAGAATATTGGTGTACTGAGATTGGAACAAGATGAGTGGCTTCCTAGTGTCCTATGCAATGCAGACATTGCATTATGTCTATAAAAAGGTTTTTTGTAACCAACTGAGCAGTAAATTATCATTGCAAAAAGTCTAAATAGATGATATTTAATGTCACATGGTCTAGTGTTATCATTTGGCCTGTGTGTGATAAGAGGGAAGGTTGTACCTAATGCTACTTAGATGTTATACTTAGATGTGATGCACACTAACCCACTTTTATTAGCTCCTCAGATATATTTACAGATAATTAAATATGGAGACTAACTAGTTATGGATCCAAATTAGCTTTTAAGAGAAAATTGCATTTCTCTCTGTTATCAATGATGAGCCCCACCCACGGAGGTCCCTAAATTCTATTCTCAACTTTTACTGCATTCATGGGTAAACTGAAGGCTAATTTAACAATATCAACACATATCACAGCTCTGGCACAAGAAGTCACAGGTTTTACTAACTAAAAAGGAATTCACATACTGTGACGTAAAAGTCAGATAATTTAAGATGACAGTTTGGAGTCAGTATATTCATCACATGAATTATTCATTATGAAGATGCAATGCATTCCCCTGAGCGTTATTAAAATGTTATCCAACCCAGAAATCTATACTGCATAACGGTACACAACTGCTATATCTTTCAGAGGGAGAGCAGTGACATATTGGACGATAAAAGCAGGTAGTTTTAACCACAAAGAAATTTAAATGCAGAATCCAGGCAAAATAAATAATGCAGCCTATTATAATGGAATTGTTTGGGTGACACTGTGAAGTCCTATTGATAAAAAAAGATATCTTGACATTTAAACTCCATAAATTAGAAATACACCCTGGCAGATGCTTTGCAGCACTTTCTGCATGTGTTTTAGTATGTAAAGCTAATCTGATCTTCGTTACTAATGGTTACAATGTTATCCCGATATCAAGTTTGCTGTTTGAATGTGTACAAATACTAGGTTTTTAAGATCACAACCTTACCCTAAGCGTTTGGCCATCAGAGTATGCAGGTATTTCCTCGCAGACAATTGCCCCAGTAAATTCCTAAAGGCTTTGTTTAATAGATCATCAGCATGTCTGATAACAGCAAGGAAAAAAAAATGAAAAGGAAAGATGATTCCTGGAAATCTGACATCAACATGTGTTGTTTTCAGAAAGAAGCATTTCTCAATGGAATGTGTGTAGGGAGGAGTGGGTGCAGCTGCCCATTACAGCTTCCTGATCATCCCTAGACCAATTTGTCACAGGGTCATGTTTTACTCTAGTTCTCATGTTATGCCTGATATATCCCTTCCTCCCACATCTGATGTCACTGCATCATAATGTTCTTTTGCATTAATATATATATATATATTTTTTTTTTATTTCTCAGGATGCTGCTTAATTGCAAGATGCCACCTAATTCGCACTGAATGTCATTAATTTCCATAAATTAGCATTTTCCCTTTAAATGTGCACCTCCTGTTAAATAATTTGGATGTACTGCAGAACTCGCAATATGGTCTGACATGAAACAGAAACAGGGTTATTGTGTTTGCAGATTTTATTCAGTTATTTCTGACTATACAACAGATCAGTTTAACTAGGTTTTATCTTATTTAGGGAAAAAGTCTGAATTCACCTTTTTTCCGGTGGATAATAAAAGGAGTACATATCGTCTAAGACCGAGGCAGGATTTCCAATACCAATCGGATCGTTATCAAAAGCAAAGTCTGGAAGAGTGTTGCCATCCTCATCATACACTTCATCTTCAAGCCTAATGAGCAAAGAAAAGCAAAAGAGAATGAATTGTAAGCCTCTTAATTAATCAAAAATGCATAATGACTTGATCAGTGCCTTTCGGAGCAATGCAATTCTTGGCAAAGGTTCTTTTCTAGTGTCTACATTACTGGTCTATTTTCTCTGAATATTGTTCGGTGATGAGATGCCAGACGCTGATGGAAAAAGACCCCCTGAGACCCTATCAATCTGCAGGTGGGCGTGAGATAAATAACAAGAGCAGCCCATCTGTGAGCTGACCTGAGGTTGGGGCTGGGCCAGAGCTAGCTGCCAAATTCTACAATCCTTAGTACAGGGAACTGAAAGGAGAGAGGAGGTGGAGGGGAGGACGGGGGAGACTAGAAAGGGTTTGGAGGGAGAGGTTTGAGGGAAAAAACTTCTCTTTATTGGCAGACCAGCACCGTCAAATACACTATCAGCTTCCAAACATTAAATCAGAGCACTAAGCACTGTCCACAAGGCACTGAAAATGCTTAGCAGTATCATTACCCTGTTTGTCTCTGCAGAAGGAGGGGCATATTTGGACAGACTGGGTCCTGACTTTTATCGGGTGTTGCTTTCTTTCATGCCAAGTTCCTCCTTAAGATTTTTTTCATTGTATTTGCTGGGATGTAGGTCACCGTACGCTATTTTTGTCAGTTTGCTCTGGCAGCATTATTAATAATAGATGCTTTGAAAGTGTTTTACTCTTGCTAAATCTGGATCAGTTTAGCAGTGTCAGAATCTCTGTACCGCAGGCACATGATCTTGAGCATCTTATAGATTAACATAGCCAAATAAATAGCACACCCAAACATTCTCTGATTACCACTCTTACTAAAGTCATAATAAACATAAACAGCTTTTGGATTTTCATCTGTTCCTGGACTACAACTCCCATGAACATATGGCATTAATGATAGGAGTTGTAGGTCAGCCATAGTTCCAATTTAAATATTCCCTTTCCATGCAATGTGATTTAGATACAAATTCAAAATTGCTAGGATTATATTAATCATTTTCATTAAAAGAAAAATTAATACCATTCCCTTCATTATTTACAGTTAAATTATTGCCATTGCTTTGTTATGAAATTATTATCATCCTGTTCTCCAGTGGCTTTATGTATATTTTAGAATGCTTCTTTTTTTTAGGTAAGGAATGGTTATAGTGAAAAGTGTAAGCCATCATAATAAACTATTGATTGATAAATTCAATAATCAAATTGTTTAATAAATTGATTCAGAAAATCTAAGCAAAAACAAAAATATGCCTGACAGAGCTAATAAAAACATTGATTATTTAAATTAAAACTAAAATTGTGTCATGATTTTACGATCCTAAGGACAGAAAAGGTGGAAATAATTTCTTAAATGACTAACCGTCCTTTCTGCTAGTACATCTGTCAATCTGTCATTTGGGGCAACATATATATTGTATATTTAATTTTTAAATATTTGTTTCTATTTATTACTGAATGACAGTCAAGCTGTGCAGATGTCTGCAATTGTATTAGCTACAAAACTGTCAATGTGTATTTCTGCAGCCAACCATCTTGGTCTTAAAACTAGATCAGTAAAACTGAATCCATCTATTTGTATGTAACAAGGTTTAAATTCAAACTAGAGCTCATGCTGGAATTTTTCCCAGCTTTTTTAAGGCAAAAGCACTATCTCAAAGATGGAATAAAAATACACAAGAAAAACATAAGTGCAGTAATGCCTATACAATAAAGACATTGCTCCATCCTAATCTCTGTACTTTTTCCCATTGTTCATTACAGAAACCGTAAGCTAAACTCAGCTCCAAAGGGAATTAAATAAATGCATATTTCAGGGGAAAAACTGTTTTAAGAGTTAAATCAGCATTTTACAAACATATGTACTCTGATTAGTTTTTATAATACAATGGAATCAAGCACTTGGTTAATTGTAGCGAGCGTAACAACCAGGCAAGCATCAAAGAGATGAAGTATTCAGGGTTTCCCCAGCTGTCATGTTTTGTCATTTAAAGTGGAACTATCACTGATATTTAACTGTCTATATTTAGAGATGTTAAGGAGCTAAATATTTATTACAAAATTCAATTGAGCAAAATAAAACAAAAAGAGGGTGTGAAATTCCCTATATATGAACCAGAAAATCACACAGCATGGCAAAAATAGTGATTGAGCAGCATGTTTAGAATGAATTTCTCTTACAGCTACTCAGTGACTGGAAAATACTTAGTCCTTTTTAAAATGCAGTATCGCATAGAAGCTCATGGCATAAAAATGCATGGATTACAAGCCTACTCCCTATTCCGAAGCTGTATTGTAATAGATCAGGAAACAGCCACACGTAGTGCAGACTAGGAAAAACCATAGCAAATACAGGCTGTGTACAGATCCAGATATGCAATTTGGTTTAAGTGTCCAAAAAGGGCACATTACACCTAGAAAATGATCAGAATCAGATAATACCAGGTTTTTGTTCTAATAATTGCCTTTAGTCTCATACTTACCTAAGTGCCGGATACTTCAGCGCAGTAGGTGAGGACTGGACAGTGCAGCGCATTATCCCATACACCAACAGCCAGGCGAGCAGTGCTTTCCTGTACATTGTCATTCTGCGGGTGAGAGAAGTGGATGAAACACTTTCAAGAAACACTTCTCATTAGCTCAGATCGATGTGCGATTTAACCTTAATTAGATCAATGCATATTCAAGTGGAGCAGGCATAATATTTAAGTAAATACAGTGCTTTCAATCTCTCTATTTTATTTCTACAGAGCAGATGCAATTGTAAACTACATTATAATCATGTATAAATGGATGCATAACAGGTTCTTACCATATAAAAAATAAGTCCACTGTGCCACAGAAATAGGGATACCGTGTTCCAAGTTAGAGCCAAGTGTCTTGCAAGTTTACCTTCTCTGCTAGAATGTGATCTGCATTGCCTTGCCTGACAGGTTGGGTGGACGCAGTGACGGACTGGTTTTTGCTATTTCGATTAAAAGTTTGATGGAGGCCACAGTTCCAGGGAAAATAAAGGTGGATTCCGGATGAGGTGAGAAAACAAGCAGAGATATAGAAACTGAAGAATAAAATATAAACCTCCCTAGCTGAAAACGTAAATGAAAAATAAAAAATAAATAAAGTTGTAACTGCTGTGAAGTAGATAGGAGTGAGATAAAAAAAAACAAAAAGCAAAAAAAAAAAACGGTGAGCCAGGGAGGCAGAGAGAGTCTGGTGCAGCCTGTTATGAGTCTTGGGCTGAGATGCTGACAATGAGATCAGATCTTCTCTAAGATACTTCTCCTGAGGCGTTTCTCTGGCTGCTTTCTTCTCCTTCTTGTGCTGCAATTCAAGTTGACCAGCCCTCCGTTCTTGTATGTATATACATATATTTATATATATACACACATGCAATAGGTAAAGATATTTAGTGCAAACGCCACTTTAGGAAGAGGTTGCCTTGCAAATGTTTGTCTGCATATTACCTTTAAATAGCAGCTATTGTTTGTGATTCTGTGGCGCTCGGATTTTTATCCAAGGATCAAACAGCTTCCTTTTTTTTTCAGTGTGTAAGTCACGTAATGATCCGGTATCAGAAAAGACGTCATCAAGCCAATTCCTCTAGGAGCATAATAGCAATTCTCATCTTTCCTCACAGATGATCCGATCACACTCATAAGTTTTCTCATAAATATTCTGTCATACACATTCCCTTAATTCTAACCACACATCTATAGATTTTTTTTTCTCATTTCCAAAATGTTCCCATTAATTACTTCTGACAGCACAGGTGACATACAAAAGAATTCAGTTTTCATTTTAAATTACAATTAAAATTTAAAAAAAAGTTTAACCAAGAAAGCCATAGATGAATAGACAAAACATTTATGAACAGAAGAGTTATAATAATTGTATAATGAAGCCTGGAGTATAGACATATGTGCTGTAAACACATATGAACACTCATCAGGGACGATTAAATGAAAATCACTGCACTGCAAAAGCATTATCAGGATTTGCAGGTGCCTTTATATGTATATTTTTAATAAACTAGATAATAATTTCCAGATTTCACCTATGTATTGAAAATCTCAAGGTTTTTTTTTTTTTTTTTTAAGGAGCTGTTCGCTTGGTGGTGCTGAATTGCTGCTGGTTAAAAGCACTGTATTTTATTTTAAAGAATGTCTTATAATGTACTATAGCAAACCTTCTGCACAGATATTACCACCTGTTAGGTTTGATTACACACTATACAGAAGCCATTATACACCAATTACAAATACCTTTTATTATTATTATTATTATTATTATTATTATATATGCTGTACAACAAAATGCAACTCAATAACATAAATATTATATTATTTTCCGCAACATTATAGTCCTAGCTACATATATTGGTATTGTGGTGTCAGAATAAACATACATTATAGAACAACTGTTGATTTTATATGGAACTCTTTGGGGAATCCCTCTATTAGGCAGGCTGAACATTAAATAATGCTTTCTGGTTTTCCATTTTTTTTTCTTTTCTGCATTTACAGAAAATGACGTGAGATCACTACAATTACGTGGGTAGATCACCAAGATCCTCCCTAGATAATATGCTTAGAACAAGCTGTTCCGGAGTCAGTAATATTTGTAAAGGCATTTACAAGAAGGTGGACTATAATAAACCATTTAATAAACTAACTTGATAAGCATATACTACTAACTGACACATTGTTCAGGCACATCCATTGGAATATGACTACTCTTTTATGATGGCATATATATATATATATATATATATTCGTGTGTTTTGACTATATACTTACTAACAAGTGATAATGACAACTGACAGTCTGAGGGTTGTTTTTAATCTGATATTCAGCCAAATATATATTTTTTCCCATCAGCCTTCTGAAAACAGCTATATAACCTAGCTAAAAATATAAAGTAGTTTTAGTTAAGTAACAAATCTGTCAACATTATATAAGCATCATAAATTAAGTTTTTAAACAAGGTACAACTTTCTAGACGATTTCTGGAATGTCTGCAGTGCAAAAGAGAAGTGATTAAAGGCTGCCACCATGTGGACAATTATATTTTTGCCATTGAGTTTTAAAGAGAAAAGCCTTAGATTTATCGATAGCCTGGCAAGTGGATAGAAAATTAAATGTATAAATATGTTCAGAAGAAATGACTGGAAAGTCAATATATTTGGAGAGATGCAATAAAATAAAATAGTACATAACACATTACCAAAAATAAATGCAGGAATAGTGAATACATTTTAAAAGTAAACAATTACAATGCTTTCTGTAAACAACAGAAGTTTTTAACCTTATTGATGCTGTACGAAAAGGGCATGCAACATTTTCTTCATTCAAGCCCACAGGAAGTGTTATAGCCGACACAAGCTGCTGGGCTCCCTAAATGTCCAAAATCTCCTACAGCCATTGTTTTGCTTTTATACTCCTGAAAGGAGGGGGCTCTTCATATGGGAGTCCAGATCAATTCTTGACATGGCACAGGTCATTAGGCTTAAGTACAGTAGGAACTGTAATAACAGAATGTTTTTCTTGCTGAAATCCCAGATGGTCAGATATGACTAAAATTAGTGTAGTAAAGCATAAGGAGAGTTGGTATTGCCATTACATATGCCAGGTATTGCTTAAAATGTTTGTTCCCCTAAAGCCACCAAGGAGCAAGTAGGAAAATTACATTTTTGTGGAGCAATACAGTTTACACAGCTACATATTTTTTATTAGTATAAACTAAGCCCTAATTCCATTATGGAAAGTAGACTAACATTGGCATATAGTGTTTTACCAATCAAGGGCTTACTCCAGGGGGTTGACATACTTAATTTCAATATTCAAATATTCAATTACAAAGATACATAAATGAAATTAAAATGATTCCTGTTTACAAATGCACTATACAGACATGGCCAAAAGTTTTGAGAATGACAAGTATTGGTTTTCACAAAGTCTGCTGCTTCAGTTTTTATATCGGCAATTTGCATATACTCCAGATTGTCATGAAGAGTGATCAGATCCCTCTTTGCCATGACAATGAACTTAGGCCCTCATTCAGAGCCGTACGCTCTGAGCAGAGCGCACGCTCTGCATGAGGGCCGGGCTCCTTTTTCATGGAGCGTCCTCCTGGACGCTCGTATAGCTGTGGGTCACCACCCACAGGCTATACGAGCGTGCATTTTGATGGCCGCGATGGTCGTGACCATCGCGACCATCGAAATTGCGAGCCGGAGCCTGCGGTTGAGGTTTTCAACCGCAAGCTCCGGAGTGATTTTGGCTCTATCAGAGCCAAAATCACTCCCACTGACATCACTAGTGATGTCAGTGGGCCGGCTTCTGACGGGAGGCGTTCCCGTGGGAACGCCCCCGTCAGGGAGGCACGCCCCCGGCACGCCCACCAAAGGGGGCGTGCTGTCAATCAACATTGACAGCACGCCCCCTTTGATCGGACACAACGAGCGAAGGAAAGTCCTTCGCTCGTCGTGTCTGGCGCATGCGCACGACGGAGCTCCCTCCGTCGTGCGCATGCTCAGTGCAGACCATCGACCCACTTGCGAGCGTACAGCCGCTCGCGAGTGGGTCTGAATCAGGCCCTTAATCCCAAAAACAACATTTCCACTGTATTTCAGCCATGTCACAAAGGACCAGCTGACATCAAGTCAGTGATTCTCTCATTAACACAGGTGAGAGTGTCGACGAGGACAAGGGTGGAGATCACTCTGTCATTCTGACTGAGTTAGAATAACAGACTGTAAGCTTTAAAAGGAGGGTGGAGCTTGAAATCATTGTTCTTCCTCTATTAACCATGGTTACCTGCAAGGAAACACATGCAGTCATCATTGCTGTTCACAAAAAGGGCTTCACAGGCAAGGATATTGCTGCTAGTAAGATTTCACCTAAATCAACCATTTATCGGATCATTAAGAACTTCAAGGAGAGAGGTTCAATAGTTGCGAAGAAGGCTTCAGGGTGCCCAAGAACATCCAGCAAGTGCCAGGACCATCTCATAAAGTTGATTCAGTTGCAGAATTGGGGCACCACCAGTACAGTGCTTGCTCAGAAATGGCGGCAGGCAGGTGTGAATACATCTTCACGCACAGTGAGGCGAAGACTTTCGGAGGATGGCCTGGTGTCAAGAAGGGCAGCAAAGAAGCCACTTCTCTCCAGGAAAAAAATCAAGCACAAACTGATATTCTGCAAAAGGTACAGGGATTGGACTGCTGAGGCCTAGGGTAAAGTTAGTTTCTCTGATGAATCCCCTTTCAGATTGTTTGAGGCATCTGGAAAAATGCTTGTCCAGAGAAGGAAAGGTGAGCGCTACCAACAGTGCTGTATCATGCCAACAGTAAAGCATCCTGAGACCATTCAATTGTGGGGTTGCTTCTCAGCCAAGGGAGTGGGCTCACTCACAATTTTGCCTAGGACCACAAATATGAATAAAGAATGGTACTAAAACATCCTCCAAAAGCAACTTCTCCCAACAATCAAAGAACAAACAGTTTGGTGACAAACAATGCCTTTTCCAGCATGACGGAGCACCTGGCCATAAGGCAAAAGTGATAACTAAGTGGCTCGGGGAACAAATCATCGAAATTATGAGTCCTTGGTTAGGAAACTCCCCAGACCTTAATCCCATTGAGAACTTGTGGTCATTCCTCAAGAGGATGGTGAACAAACAAAAACCCACAAATTCTGACAAACTCCAAGCATTGATTAGGCAAGAATGGGTGGCCATCAGTCAGTATGTGGCCCAGAAGTTGATTGACAGCATGCCAGGGCGAATTGCAGAGGTCTTGAAAAGAAGGGTCAACACTGAAAATATTGACTCTTTGCATAAGCTTAATCTAACTGTCAATAAAAGCTTTGACACTTATGAAATACTTGGAATTTTACTTCAGTATATCATAGTAACATCTGACAAAAAGGTCTAAAAACACTGAAGCAGCAAACTTTGTGAAAACCAATACTTGTGTCATTCTCAAAACTTTTGACCATGGCTGTATATAAAATCGTTCATTTGTATGTATGTTTGCGACAAACTCAAGAACTACTGAACCAATTTTGTTTAGGTTTCCACTGCAATGTTCCTTGAGATCATCAGATTAACATAGGCTATACACACACACACACACGCCAATCCTTTCTCCTCATCAGGATACCATTACAGAGATGATTTACTGGGCTTCTTCCAGCATAAACTCCTTGTGTAATCTGGGGGTGTGGAGCTTGTGACTGATCTGAAGGACTCCAGTGCATGAGAGGCCTTGAAGATAGGGAAGGGATGGCCACCACACTGCCTGCATGGCTCTAAGCAGGCAGACTATTCTCACTGACAATTAGGGAATATCGGACCTCGTTCAGACCCAGTCGATGCGCACTCGCAACCGGGTCAATGTTTTGGTCCTGCGCATGCGCAGCAGCCGCTCTGTGCGTGCCAAGCCCCGGAGCGAGAGAGAAACTCTCTCGCTCTGGAGCTCACTACAAAAGGGTCAGCTGTCGATGTTGATTGACAGCTCGGCCCATTTCGTAGGTGGGGCGGGGGTTGGCTACACAAACGGAGGCGTTCCTGATGGAATGCTTGCCATTTTGTGGGCGGCCGCACTGACATCAGCAGTGATGTCAGTGGGGAGCTTCCTGCTCGATCAGAGCAGGAAGCTCCCTGGGGCTTGCGGTTGCCGAGACCCATCCTTAGGGTCTCGTCTCAAGCCCTGATGGTCGCGATGGTCTTGACCATCGCGACCATGACCCTGGTCGGTCGCTAAGCTGTGGGTGGTAACCCACAGCTTAGCTAGCGACCAGGAGGCAGCACTAAAAAAAAGAAGCAGCTGCCCTCATTCAGAGAGAGTGATCGCTTCTTGCGACTGCCTCTGAATGAGGGCCATAGTCCTCTCCACATCTATAAATAGCAGAAGGATGACTTTTATGAGTGACATATTTCTATGATGCCGTTGTCTGAGCAGGGCACATCATATACCAAATTAAAGGTATTGGTCCATACCAATTGCAGAAAAATATTGGCATTGTAATTGGTTGCTTCGCTTTGGAGTTATGTGGCAACATTTCGAGCCACCATTTACAATACATCACCATTGTGCTCTAGAATATGTGACAGTTGGTGAACTCTCCCTGTTCACCTGCTGGGTAACCAGGACATGTGGCCTGCTGGGTGGTCTGGAAACTGACAGTTACTGAACTATGCCTCTGCACCTGCTGGGTGACCTGGAACATGTGACCTGCTGGGTGGTCTGGAAAGTTATTTGCAGACACATATATCTGTGCACCTTGCAAGGACTTCAATCACAGACTGCTGTTATTTCATTATTCACTTTTCCATGCTTTGTTTACATCAAACATGCCTAGAGCTCAGCCTCGAGGATGCCAATGTGATGGAATCCTTACAGGTTGCCCAGAGCACGCTGTTCAAAAATCTTATAGTCAAGCATATTATCGTCACAACCAACGTATAACAGGATCCACTTATACACTACTTCAATGACATATGCACCACAATACTACACTTTAGGTCCTATGGACATGCAATATGTGAACTGTGGTGCCCTACACTTCTTTTCGGCATTCTTTTTTCAGACTGCTGTCACAATGGAAAGGTTTTGTTGGCGAATGTGGTTGTTCCACCATATATAGCAGAACTCTTTATGACAAATACCCTCAAATTATGGACTCATCTCCATAATGTCATCAGTAACTAATATCCATAATATACATCATAAGTAAGGGGGTTACTTCCGAGGTTCCCTAGTAATATTTCAATCATCGATTCAGTATTAGAGCATGGAAATGAATAATCACTCGGCATCATTGCATAAGATTAATAATCAAATATAAATACATATAATATAAAATACATATTTATGTATTGTAACCTGAATTGGTGTTGGGTTCTCTGATTCCCCTCCCCCCACCCCATACTGGACTCATCAGCCATCGAGATTCTTCAGCACCTCACCTTGAATATGCAAAACAGGTCTTACTCCCCATATTACTGCATTTCTTCTGATGCCCCTGCTCTGCTCTCTCAGAGTATTGTGGTGCCCTTCTGCCACGCTTAACGGGCATACTGTGTTCCATCAGCAAGCAACTCATTATATATAGAATAGTTATATTTTTATGATGGTTCAAACGTGATAGGAGGTACAGTCAAGATAGAATCTTTAATGCATACATGGCTTAAAATCATGCATAGAAAATATATGCACAACACAACATATATTGTAACAAAAAATGTACATCACAAAAAAAGGACTTGAAGCTGAAGCCATTGTTCAGCCTGAATGGATTATGCGTACTGTATCTAACATGCAAGTCAGTACATTTGTTGCTGGATATTTTTACAAGCATTATATAATCATTAGCAATAACTTCTTCTAGCACTTGCCAACATACTGTAAATCTTATACTGTGCATTTTATTCAAAGAAATATCGACCTTTCTGTTTCTCTTCTGATTCTTTTTTTAATGGAGAGAGCAAAAAATAGAAACAGCAGTGCCATAAAGAACTCATATATTATTTTAAAATATATATTATGCATTAAATAATAATAAGCAGTAAATAATAAACCAATCACAGTTCACTCACCCATATGTGATCACCAAGAACATCCTATTCTACAAAAAGTGTGTTAATAAAACTCCTGAGCTGGAGCACAAGGGGAGTTCAGCACAAGGGGAACATTACTGTAGAAGGCAAAAGTTAGCATGTAAATAGCAAGGTTGCTTATCATTACTCGATGCCAAAGCACCCTTCTGATACATTATAAGGTTGAAATGCCAAATCTACTGTACTTTTGAAAGGGAACAATGAGATATGAGGGTAATCCAGAAAGTAAAGATCGTAGTGCATTCCCGCTGCACAGGTTATTCACCCTCCCCAACTCATGATCAGGAGGTCTCCCTAAGTTTTCTAAGTCATCTTTCTACTATATCTTTGTATGTTTATGATAACTAAGAGAAAGGATCATTGGATGGTTATTGTATATTTATAACACGTTATAGATAAGTTGATGATAACTGTGTTCATATAGCGATTAACAGGTAATGGTGGGTTTCTTGATAGATTTGTCAATGTGTGATACTTGGCAGGTTGAGGCTCAATTAAACAAGGAAGTTAATGGAGTAACTCTCATTAACTTCTTGCTGGGTTGTATTAGCATAACAGCCGGGACTAGTTGTATACGGTGAACCGCGAACATTTACAGTAGGACGTTTGCAAACAAATATATGTCCCTGATCAGCATCTGAGATGTCTGTGTAGTATTCAATGTGATGGAAATGATGAAAAAATCTGTAAATTGTATAACACTCCAACTAATGAAATTAGTTATAGTGTGTTTGTCTCACTAATATCCCATTAATGCTATTAGTATGTTCTTTTACATAGTGTATTTATAGAGCAATCAGAGTTGATCTCACCATAATTCTGCAACCCCCACTCCCATTCTATGGTAAAAAGTGATGGAGTCCTTCTACGGCATTGTACGGAAGGAATGTGACCTTACATTGTTTAAGAGTGAGTCATAATATCAGTCACCCTCCGGCCAAAATGGCTGTGACAGACTGACACGTCATGGTGGGTGTCTCTGACATGACTTACTTTGACTCCTGGCAAATTAATTGCCAGTGGCCCCAGCAAGTTAGTTGCTTTGGGGTACACAAAAACCATTATCCAGCCCTGACATAAACTCTAACATGTGTACTGGACTTACAGTATATAAACATTTAGATGCATAAAAAATCTTATGCACTCAACGTCCATTAAATGTTTCTGAACCTTTACAATTCTTGCAATCAAAAAGGAAACTGTGTGTGAGCAATCTCTACAGCGTGGCAGTCATGTCCTTTAGTGAGTAATTCCATAGGAAATGTGAGTTGCAGCAAAGTCATAATTGTAAGAAATATTACTGTAAATGGTATTCACATTCATTGTAAGTATGGGTTAGAGTCATCTTTGCCAATCTATTGTATTATACCTACAGTAGAAAACAAAACAATATCAACTATTTTCTATAACTGGGGGAGGAATGTTTGTTAGGTTTTTTTATATACGCATATTAGAGTAAATGTATATAAGACAGCATATGTGGACACTGTAGATAACAAAGCTAGTATTGCATTAACCTGAAACTTAATTTAAAATATGGTACAATAAACTTGCTACACACATGACCTCTTTTGGAATTATCTTTCCTTTTTCTTTCTGGTTTAATAAAGACCTTTACAGAAAGCTGTTCTGTCATCTCCCAAAATGACTGTCTAGCTCCTAAATTCCCTGACAACTACTGTGTAATATTCATTATCATTCAAATGACTTAAACAATATTTGATACCTTACATCATTATTTTAAATAAAAACAGGAATTGTTAGAGAAAAGTATTGAAATATATGTTATTCTGGCCAAATGACATAAACGTCTTCCCTGAAGAGGCCAGATCCTACACTTAGTTACTGCTATGCTTTTTACATGCTGAGAACTACCTGCTTCTCTGTTTACTACATCAGCAACACAAAAGTTTAAGGGGAATTCAACCAGTAACACCACCACCACCTCCACAAAATGTAAAAGTAAAAATGTACTAGGAGACTGTGGGGTTTATTCAGCTGTCGGCGCTAATCTGATGATCACATAATTGAGTGACTTTTTGCAACTGCTCGTGCGTAAGTTTTGAAGGTGTGACCGGTGGTGGTATCTAAGGATGCACCAAATTCATATTATCACATGTACAGATGCTGAAGGTGGGAGTCTCAGTCCTTGCGCAGTCTTACAAACAGATGTATAGAAGGGAAGGACTTTGTAGCGGCATTGGCATAAAGTCAGACGGGTGACCGCCAATAGACACTACTGCGTGCGCTTCTGTGTTCAACTCTGAATCAGGCCCTGCGTGTGATCATATATCACAAACAGTCTCATACTTACCTACTCTCCAGATTTGCCGGGAGCCTCCCGAAAATCGTGTGGCGCTCCTGGCCCCCCGGAAAATTAGGTAAACCTCCAGGCTGGCCGCCAACAAACCCCAGCAGCGGGGGGCCGATGATGCGATTAGTACTGAATCGAGTCATCATGACCCTGCCCCCTGCTTCACAATGCCAAAAATCTTGCCATTGTGTAGCAGGGGTGGGGCCAAATTGATGCGATTCCCGTGGCCACGCCCCCACTGCCGGGTAGTATCCCCAGCCGTGCCCCCCTCTATCGTGCCACACCCCCCTGCTTGTCTGACCTGGCTGCACTCTCCCGGAGGGGGCTGCTAGAATGTCAGCAAGTATGAATAGTCTATGCAACAGTATATAACCGAAAAGCATCATTTTAAAGTGACAGTAAAGTTTGTAGTTATCAGGTGGCAAATGGCTCCATTAATGAGTTATCGCCGCTTACAATAATGTTTTGCTTAGTACTTTCGTGGCTGCTTCCAATCAAGGTTATAAAAGGTCCAGGGCATGATTCAGAATTGTACACTAATTCCGTCATGACTGCGCCTTTTTACACAGATACTATGAGTGAATAAGCAATGTCGCAGCCACCGGGATATGTATGTAACCACCTCTCCGACCACCCTTAAACAGTCCTTAATTGTCAATCACTCTGCGTCAAATTACTCTCTGCAAGCAACAATGCACTGGGATGCAAGCGCCATGCAACTTAGATGCATGCACTGTAATAAATACATCGGGCAACTGCTTAAATATCAGCATAGTGTACAACGCTGAATCAGGCCCCTAGTTGGATGTGGCTCACAAGCCTGTCCTTGTTTAGATGTTACCCTCTGTACCTGAGAAGTGAGTGCATTTAACTGCAAGTTAATGGTGGGTTGGACATACAGTATATGCTAATGTAGGAACTTGTACAAAATGGGGGTCCCTTGACAACAGGCTGCAACTTAAATGTTTTGTTCAATATGAATATGATTCCCCAAGTTTTTATTATTACCTAGATAAACACAGATTTGCAGCATACTTGCCTACCTTTAGGCTGTCCCTTCCGGGAGGGGACAGCCGACCTGAACACTTTCCTAGTCTTCCGGGTGGTCGGGAGCGCAACCCAATTTTCGGGAGACTCCCAACCATTTCGGGAGAGTAGGTAAGTATGATTTGCAGTAGATTATTGTTAGCGCCGATAGCAAAAGTTTTGTGTACATATATGGCAGTAATACTGTCACGCAGCTGGTACAATATGGGTAAAAACCGAGTGCGGACATATTTAATTTTTGTTCCATTAATGTGTTATTTGAATAAATTGTGAAAGCAAACTGATCAATGGATCCCAGGTTCCAGGAACTGTATATGTCCAATTTGGTTGGAAGAAGAAAAGAGTGTAAAGTTTTTGACAGCTTCATTGGAGATTACATAATTGTGCATCTGTTGTGCATAATAAATTACATTTAAACATTTTTATCCTCTTTTAGAGTTACCTGCATTAAGAATTTAGGGCCCGATTCAATTTAGGGCCCGCTCGCTAGGAAGTGTTTGCACGCAGTAAATTTTTGCATTCTGCGCATGCGTACGCATCACAGTGCGCGTGTGCGTGAACCAGTCCCAGCAATCAGGAAGTGCATGCTCGCCGCGCATAGACTGGCCTGCATAATGAGTGACAGGAGAAGCAGCTTGTGAGTGGTGACAGGGGCTGGCCACTAGAAACAGGGAAGAGAAGGTGTGAACGCAGGCGTGCCTCAGCGTCTCAACGCCGTTTCAGCAGCATGCATAATTAAGAGACAGCATCACAGTACACGGCACTTGGTTGAATTTTACACTGAAGTAGCTTGCAGTGCTTGCAGTAAAGTATCGTCAACCACAAGTGCTGCGTATGCATCCGATGGTACTCGATGTTACCGATGGTTGCATACACTTCCTGGAGATGATGTGCGCAAGTGGACGCTTTAAGACAGGCTGGTGGGCGTCTGCATACACAAAGCGATCGCACGCCAAGACATAGTGGCCATGCTAATGCCTTGCCAGGCGATCGCCTGCCTTGCCAGATTTGCATACGCATCTAGCGAGCGGGTCTGAATCGGGCCCAAGTTTTTAGTAAATGTATTATGAATAATTCAAACAGTATTAAAGGCTATATTTGTAAGGGCATTTGTAACCTGCCATTTCTTGATGGGTTTCAGGTGAAACGTCACACTAACATTAAATGTAATGTACACCAGGCTTCACATTTAAATTTAAGGG
This sequence comes from Taudactylus pleione, assembly GCA_031769625.1. Taxonomy (NCBI): domain Eukaryota; kingdom Metazoa; phylum Chordata; class Amphibia; order Anura; family Myobatrachidae; genus Taudactylus; species Taudactylus pleione. The sequence goes on along the minus strand of JAUIMM010000092.1, from coordinate 28,044,399 downwards.
CCTGTTTACATTTTTTCCTCAAACCCACAGAGAAGCAGCGGCTTACAAAAGCCCCCGCTTCATAAATATAGCACTATAGTACAGTACTGTATGTCTTATTTAGAATTGTCAGAACTTCAATGTACAGTACATGATAAAAGGTGTTATGTCCTAGCTGTTTATATCCTGATTCTGAGTCACATGCAACATTGGCAATAATTCAGAGATGTACATTCAGCCCCGACAACAGGGGGGGACGAGAGGCACAGCTGTACCAGGCCTGAGGTTCTAGGGGGCCTTGGGAGGCCCAGAGATGAACCTATCTCTAACTGCTGCTTGTGCTGCTGAAGTGATCAGCAGAGCAAAGGCAACAGGATCTGTCCAGGGAGCCACTGTGGCTGTAGCGCTGCTTTATTGCAGCAATGGTGGCCAATACACAGCTGAAACAGAGAAGCCATGGCAGGCAGCCAGAACTTTAGAAGACATAAAACAGGTAATTGTGGGGATACACTGGGGGCTGCAGGGACACTGGGGACTGGAGATACACTTGGGGCTGGATAGACACTGTGTGGACTGAAGAAACACTGGGAGCTGAAGGGACACTGGGGATTGGAGATACACTGAGGGCTTGAGGGACACTGTGGGGACTGGAGATATACTGGGGGCTAGAGGGAAACTTTGGGATCTGGCGATACATTGTGGGGACTGGATATACACTGGGGGCTTAAGATACAATGTGGGGACTGGAGATACACTGTGGGCTGGAGGGACACTGTAGGGAATAGAGATACACACGGGATTGGATAGACATTGTGGGGACTAGAGATACACTGAGGGTACTGGAGAGACACTGTGGGAGCTGGAGATACACTGTAGGGGCTGGAGAGACAGAAGGGGGTATGTGGACGGAGAGATAGAGGGGGACTCAAGAGACTTAAGAAGTCTGTGGATGGAGAGACAGAAGGGGTCTGGGGATAGAGAGACAAAAGGGGCTAGGGCTGAAGAGACAGAAAGGAGCTGGAGAGACATGGGGGAATGAGGTTGCAAAGACAAACCTGTGGGGACTGGAGATACACTGGAACTTGAGGAACACTGTGAGTGCTGGAAGAACAGAAGAGATCTGTGGATGTAGAAATAGAATGGGGTCTAGGGCTGGTGAGACAGAAGGGAGTTGGAGATATAGAAGGAATCTGGGGATGGAGAGACTAAAGGGGTATGTGGATGGAGAGACAGGAGCAGGCTTGGATTGGAGAAACAGAAGGGAACTATAGAGACAGAAGAGCTCTGGGGATGGAGAGACAGAAGAGCTCTGGGGATGGAGAGACAAAAGGGGTCTGGGGATGGAAAAACAGAAGGGGTTTGGGGCTGTATAAACAAGGGGGCTAGGGCTAGAGAGACAGAAAGAAGGCAGAAAAAAGCAGAGGGGAAGTGGCTGGAGACTATCCACAACTGGCAGGATTAGAAGGAAAAGGCTTGGGGACAGTAATCTTCATTCTAAAGAAACGTTACTGGTACAAATGGTACCAAATTAGCAAATGCAGTTAAATAATATAAAATTGGTTGATCAGGGAAGTTCACATTTTGTCCTGCAACAAAACTTCTGTTACTATGTATTATCTGGTCAAACCTTTGCTATATGACAATGAAATTGATTATATTCCTATGCAAACAGACTTCTTCCGTACCATGTGATCTCCTACATGAATAGTGAATACCGACTGAAGTCACTATCTGCCCAGGGAGGATCAATTTCTTCAGAAGTTCCCCATTGCAGAGAAGCCACATGCAAGTAAGGCAAACTCTCAAGCGACAGGCCTGTACCTGCCAGGGACCTGGGGATAGGGGATCCTTAAAAAATTGGTGTACCGGGTCCCTTGATTTCTGCTGCCGGCCCTGTGTATATCTCCGATGGTGTGAGAACTGCGCATGTGCAGATGCCACACTGCACTTGTGCAGATTTTGTTCTGTGAGATTGTTCGCAGTGCCCCGTAAACTGAAGCTTGCTGTTTGTGGGTGTAGACTGGGTGGCGACTGACAGCGTTTTTGAAAATGGGGGAGTGTCGACCCCATTTTTTGAGGTGTTTTGAGGCCAGTATCTTTATCTCCTGATGCAGCATCACTGGACCCAGGAGAGTGAAAATACCGGCCATCCTGATTAACCTGAAGGTTACTCAGATGTTCACGCAGAATGATCCGATGCTCCGTCTTTGAAAGTAGACCTAGGATCTTCGATGCCAGCATTAGGGATTTTTTTACACAAGACTCCTCATGCGGCATTCACACAGCCGCTGTGTACAAAGATGGTTGTTGCAAAAGCATACATCTCTGAGTCAGGTCCATTGTATGCAACCACATCTAGCAATTTTTAGCATACTGTACATGCGCCGTGGGCTGAATACGCTTCTTTGAGAATGTATGCAAGATTCAGAATGGTACACATCTCAGAAATATACCCTTTGGCCATTACATTGTCATTTCTGGGTGGTAACTGGGCTGCAACAATTTGAATGCACACAAGAGAACTATCTCATGTGTGTGTAAATTCGGGTGGGTTTGGATCTCTGAGATCCGAACTCGCACATCTCTAGTGTGTAGGGGTGTGTTGCAGAGTTGTCTTAACAGCAGTGTGGGCCCTGGGCAAAGCAATGCACTGGGGCCCCTACCCATACATTCACGGGAAAAAAATTTAAATGGTCAACAAAATTAAACCCTCCTGCATGCCCATCAGACCTCCCACACATGCAGGGAGACTCTTCAGAAGTGAAACTGGGACTGAGGTGAGTACTCGTCACCAAGGGGGGGGGGATAGATCAGAATACAGTGCAGCGGCGGCTGGCTTATAAAATATCACAAATTTACCAATTGGCCGGGCTGCGGGGGGGTGGGTTGGTGGGCCCCTACAAGCTTCGAGCCCTTGGGCAACTGCCCAACAAGCGCAATGGAAGAGATGGCCCTGGTGTGTTGTGAGCCTGTAGCCACAGTTACTCATTATTCATGTACAGTATATGTATTCTAGATGACAACAGAACTTCTGCAGCTTGAATGGAAAAGAGGGGGTGGTGTGATCACATCATTCACAATACGATCGCAGTGAGCAGCCAGAGATGTGTTCAGTATATGGGCCTGATTCAAAGATGCATGCAGTTGCAGCAGCGGCTGCATCATTTTGCAGATGGCAATAACATGCGAATGCTAGTTTAAGCCTTCAACCTTGTGTACTACAGTGCACCTGTATGTGCAAACCCTGAAACGCCCACTTTCAGCATTGCTGCGCATTGTGACACTATTGGTGGTTCTGGGCAATCCACCATCCATCGGTGCACCATCGACACTTACACCAGCCCTATTGCAGGTGCATTCAGGGCTGGTGCTAGGGTGTTTGGCGTCGCACTTCAAACTAAAAAATTCTATAAAGGGACAGCGGAACGCAAAAATAGGGGTGTGGTCTCACAAGGAAAGAGCATGGCCACACAATAGTTTCCCCAAATTCAAATTAAGCTACGCAGTAGCATAATACTATTCACAATACACCGTATGTAGTGCCCCTAATTCACATTACAAAACATAGTAGTGCCCCTTAGTCACATTAAGTCATATAGTAGTACCTCATATACACGTTACACCACACAGTAGTACCCCTTATACACATAATGCCATACATTAGTAGTGATGATAACTATGATAAAATACATTCCTTGGATATAACATTCTGGGTACAAGAAAACACAGTAATTTTATAAAACTATAAGAAAGAAGTAGGGACTAATTATTTACATTATAGGAGTGGTCATTACAAACCATGGATTAAGAATACACCAAAAAATCAGATTGTAAAATAGCGACGCAACTGTACTAGGGATGATTAATTCATGTTGCAAGTAGAAGATTTACTCAGAAGTTTCAATATTAGAGGATATCCAGAATCTCTAATTTCTGAAGCAAGGATTTTTGCTAAATCCTTAGATAGAACGAACCTGATTCGAATAACTGGGAACAGGAAAAATAAAAATTTATATAAACATAAAATAGGAAATGACAAGAGAACTAGTTTTGAAATGTCTGATAAAAATAATATTGTAAAATCCATTATTAGAGATTCAAAAGACCAGTTTAAAGAAAAAATTGTTTTTCTAGCTAAATTTAATGTAAAATCAAAAGAAATTGAGAATATCATAATTTCTTCGTATGATATTTTTAAACAGGGTACAATTCTAGGACCACACCTAGATGATAAACCTGTAATTACCTTTAAGAAGAATACCAGCCTGAAAAATCTTCTGGCCCCAAGCGAATTAAGATCAGAACCATTATATATAAAGACAACTTCTTGGTCCCCCCAAAATCAACAGGCAGTTACTGTTGAAATAAATCTATATGTCTTACATGTAAATACATAAAAAATAAACAGAAGAATATTACATCCAGTGCCAATAGAAAGACTTTTGAAATCAAACAGTTTTTGAACTGTGATTCTTCCTACTGTGTATATGTACTAGAATGTCCTTGTTCCCAACAGTATGTTGGGAGAACTATTAGAACAATTAAAACTTGTTTCAGAGAACATAGAAAAAATCTCTTGAAAAGAGTACAAATACACAGTGTCTCTTGGCATTTTACGAAACACCATGATGGAGACCCCAAGGGTCTTTCCATTGTGGCAGTGGAGAAATTTCAGGAGACAAGAAGAGGAGGAAACAGGTTTAAACAATTATGCTTGGGAGAATCAGAATGGATATTCAAATTGGACACTTCATCCGAAGGGTTTAAATGAGGCTCTTTATTACTCATGTATGGGTTAGTGTAGCTCGTGGGGTATACCTACAGACATGTGAGCAGACGTCCGTTGCCATATGTCTCTTGATATACCCTTCGAGCTCTCTCTATTTATCATTTATCATCAGTTGGTGTATAGATCATGTCTGTTCCATCAGTTATACCTTTCCCGCATTAGAATTATTTAGCTCTCTTTAAGCACATTCATGTGCGTGTACTTTATGTGCATGTGTGAAGTTAATGTTGCTGTATAAGATGTGTATGGCTTAATAGCTTAATTTTTTACATATATATCATTGTATGCCTTAAGCAAAGGTGATGGTATTGTAACCTGTGTTTAAATAGATAGAGAGGAAGTAATATATGTAACACACCATTTTTTTTACGTGAAAAAATTCAGCATTGAACTAGGTTCTAATGGAGATTGGAGGGTTAATCAATTAGATTAATTAGAATTATCCACTGGAAACATTTCTGAAATATACATATATTAGATATGAATGTAAAGTATAAACATGTACAGTACATATTAATAATGAAGATCAATAAAGGCTAAAATACACATAAAAAAGAAAAAAACTGCAGTCTTTTTATGTTTTAAATGTTTTATTTTTAATAGATTTTTCACTAAATTGGTTGATGGACACTAATGGAAAACAGCCCTTTTCTAAGGATATATATACGACCCACAACTACCAGTTAGCCCCACTTGTCTACGCGTTTCGTCTCTTTACCTAGAGACTTTTTCAAGACTATCTCCTTATGCCCCTTATACACCTGATGGCCAAACTAATGCCCCTTATACACATAATGCCCAAAGTAGTAGTGCCCATTACACATAATGCCCAAAGTAGTAGTGCCCCTTATGCATAATGCATAATGCCCAAAGTAATTCCCCTTATACAAATGATGGCCAGAGTAGTAGTGCCCCTTACAGATAATGTCCAAAGTAATGCCCTTATACACATAATGCCAAAGTAATGCCCCTTATACACATAGGGCCTGATTCAGCAGCATACGCAATTGCAATTACGTACGCACATCGGTCGATTGTTCACAAATGTGCATGCGTATAAGCTGCACTACATGTGCGCTGCAATTGCACTGCAGTTTCGCATGCACAGAGGAATCCATCGCATAGTGATTGACAGGCTGTGAGCATTTGGGGGTGGTGACGGGGGAGTGGTCATAGAAATACAGGAGTGTCTCTGTCCGTTTGAAGACCATTGCATGGGCGTGCATAAATTAGCCTCTGCAACTGCATACGCAGCTTGAGTACTCACTGTGAGTGACGAGATTTGCAGTTTCTGCGGCTGGTCAGACCTGGTGTAAATTGTGCATGGCGGGCCAATGTCAACTGATGGTACCGATGCAGGAGTGCAAGGTATTACGGATGTGAGAAAGCAGCAGTGAGCATCCCTATACCGGAAGAGCTATGGGATGCATTAGCATACATTCACAGCTGCGCTCTGAATGAATTCGCAGCTGCTTAGGCTATAGTGATCCTTACTGAATCAGGCCCATAATGTCCAAAGTAATACCCTATACGCCCATAGTAGTAGTGCCCCTTACACATAATGCCCAAATGAATGCCCCTTATACACCTGATGTTCAAAGTGAGGCCCCATATACATCTACTGACCAAAGTAATGCCCTTTATACACATAATCCCACTTACTTTCCTGTTATACACTTGATGTCTAAAGTAATGTCGTTGACACAGACACGCACACAACACTGTACTTACCTGATACCCAGCCCCAGCGCCCACTGCTGTTCAATAGCTACTCACGCACGGAACTATGGAAAAACATGACGTCACAATGTCATCTCTCCCTATACACACTGCGAGAGCCAGAAGGCAGAGCTCAGGTGGGAGCTCCAGCCTCTGGTTGCAGCAAAGGAGCCGCCGGGCGCCCGGCAAATTAAGATGGCAGCAGCGGCACCCCTCTGCATTGCAGAGCCTTCTGAACGTATCACGCTGGCCCTGGGTGCAGTGTCTCTGTGGCTGCGGCTTTGCTGACACACCCAGGACACTCATGTAACATGCCCATGCAACAGGTTTCTGATGTTCTATTCAGGCCACCTCCCAGCCATCACCAATGGTTTTCCCTTGTCAGTTCTGATACTAGCGGTCCCATAAGCAATGGTGCATTTGTGCGCACACTCAGGGTAACGCATGCACCATAGGGGTTTTCAGAATATTTCATGCATGTGCAGTAGCAAATGATCACTCAACTATGTGAACATCAGCATTGCGTGCGCATGGTTAGCTGAATCAGGACCTATGTGCGACCCAGAATCAGGCCCTATGTCTATATATAATGTGCTGATCTATTTGGTGAAAGGCTATATACTCAAGTAAGTAAAACTGAATAAAATCCTATGAATAAAATTACTGACCATATTCTCAGTCAGTCACATCTTTATAATTGATGACAGTGGTTACATTTACCATAAACATTTTAATAATAGTTATGTAACATGTTTTTAGGGAAAGCAATAGAATATTACTACTGCAATTTTAAGAGCAGTTCTCTTAGTGTGGTTGTTACCTTAATAAGAGCACTTGTGATTCTGGACATTGTTAATGAATACTGCAAACCTCCTTTAATTATACTGACCTTATATCTACCACAAAGGATCTTGGTGTATTAACCCCTTTTACAATTGCAGCAATCTAATGCCACAATCCATCAAAAGTAATAAATTATGCTTCATCCATCCAGCCTTTATAGTTTGCGCTATATTGAAATTGAGCCAAACAATATCCATTTACTTTCAGTTTAACATCAGTGCTATTAAGGCTTATCATGCTCACAGTCAAATCATGTGTAGTAATCGGGCCCTGAATGCGCATTAAAGAGGATCTAATAGGCTTGGGCATTTTAAGAGAGAAGAGGGCTTATGGTCTTTCTCCGTACGGGCTTCCCTCCTATTGTGTAGCCTATATGATTGGTGGTCACCGGGCTGGTGCAAGGTTTCTCGGCACCCTAGGCAACACTAGCCTATTCGTCCACACACACAAACATACACCAATGCCCACTGAGCTGAAAGTGTGGAGTTTTTGTCTTAGAAGTTCCACAGCTTCTGTCTGCCTTAAGTACAACAACGATGCCTCCCTCTCTCAGAGACATCCTTAATTTTCTGATAGGCAGAGTCAGTTGTGCCCCCAGATCTTGGTGCCCCATGCAGCTGCCTAAAGGTGGAGCTAGCCCTGGGTGGTCACAAAAGATGTCAGGCAGAACGTGAAATTTACAGTTGGGCCACACAGAGAGTCCTGTGTGGGCTAACCAGGATATTGGGTTTATTGATATCAACAGGTACAGTAACAGTGGTAACACAGCGGTTTCAGTGTTAAGCAGAATAGTAGGAATTAACAGCAGTATGTAGGTGTTTCATCTCTGAAGCCAAGAACTGTGCATCCACACAGTACTGTGACACTCTACTGTGACACTCTACACAGTAAAGATGGTGCCAGTTGCACATAAGCAATAGCCCAGCGGTGACATCATTAAGCCGGATGTCGCATATCCCACTGACTACAGAGCAGGTATAGTAGAGAGAGGAGACAGTGCCTGAGTGCACTGCTCTCTAACACCTCTCACACAGTCCCAGTCTACTGTCCATGCACATATCTGTGTGAAAATGGTGCCTGAACTATTTTCCTGGTGATTTCTCTGCTGCTCATGTACATATCTATGGAAAAATAGTACCAGTTCCATTTTCCTTGTGATTTCTGCAGAAATATCGGATAGGTGAGTACAGTCTATGGCTCCAAGGTGAGCACCACTTGGACTCAGAGACCTATGTGCACCACACACTCTGCACTCATTATAGATAGGCCTCTGCCAATGGTGAGTATCAAGTCTAAGAGGGTCCTCTGCTAAATTGTATACAGATAGAAGAAAAAGTGATTTTTCTGTGATCAGTTTTACTAAAATACATTTACCAAATCTGAATTATTGTCAGATCAGCAGGGTTTTTCTCCTGGAGTCGGTGAGCATGCTGAATGTAAGAAAATGGGTGGTTTGATGAAGTTTCTACGCATGGAGTAAAGTTGGGAACAGGCACTGATAGGTAGGATGAAGCGTAAGATAAGGGGAGGACAAAGCAATTAGACAGGAACTGTGAAAGTCTCAAATACTTTAAACTGAGCTAATGCTCCCTAAAGACCACTGAACTTGAGGTAATTGAAGAATGTTCCCGAGCAGGGACCGGCCAGTTAAACTATCGGACTGGGAACAGCTATCTGGGATTCAGGGTTGAAATTGACTGGACAAGCCACCGGACTGGGACCAGCTGAGCAGGATTATGGATTGGGACCGGTTGGAGAAGTTATCAGACTGGGACTGGCTGAGTAGGATTATGGATTGGGACCGGCTCGAGAAGTTACTGGACTGGGACCGGCTGAGCAGAATTCAAAATTACTGAATTCAAACAAAAAATGGCAGCAGCTCAATCAATCTAGCAGTACTGTTCAGGTGCATGTGCAGGTGCAAGTAGAAAAAGAGGGGAGGGTTTAACCCCCTATTGTTCCTCAGCACTCTGAATTATACTTTCAACAATATATGAAAACTATATGGTAATAGAAATTCAGAGATAATAGTTGCATGCATTTGCAAATACATGGGAAGCTGCAAGGCCATGTCACGGCTTCTCTGTCACTAGCAGTCCCTAACACTAAGGGGTTCACGTTCGGGGTGCAGAGCACCCCAAAAAAACATCCAGCCCAGGACCCCCCCCCAGTGCATCACACGAAAAATGGAAAAAGAGTGACAGTGCAGTGTAAAGTATAGATGTGTGTGAGTAGTTAATAAGTGTTGAAAAAGGGGTTAAAATATATGTGAAAAAATTACATGAATAAAAAAACAAACATAAAAGGCGATGTGAAAAGTAACTATGTGTATTAAGTGGTGAAGCCCTGAGGACGGTCCTTGCATTGCAGTACACACATCTAATAGGCCCTATGATAGGTAAGTCCTAGATAAATTAATTAGTGTGTTAGTATTAGAGATGTTAGGGACCCACCTATATATGGTTCGCCGTGATGTGGCAGGTGGGCAAACATCTTTGGCCAAACATGTACTAAGAAACCTTACATTTAAAACCATGTTAATTATTGCAGTATTCTCTATAGATTATTTGATCATTAGATTTCTTAGTGCTTATAATGTGCACTTGCTCCTCCCCCCTTATTTTTTGCTCTTGTTAACTTCGACTCCTCTTCTTCATACTACGCTTTGAACTAAGGGCCTGATTCAGCATGGATCGCAACTGCGTAATCCCACGCAATGAATCTGCGATAATATGTTAGTGTCTGCCACTGATAAGCCAACATAAAGACGCCAACTACTGCCTTCTCACATCCATAATACATCGCAGTCCCGCCCGCACGCTCATTGTGGTGCATGCGCAGTACGCAACAATCAGCCAATCTGCGTACGCTGTTGCAAATGTGATCCGTGCTGAATCAACCCCTAAATTCACAAGAATCAGTTCAACTGCACTCTCAATGACATTGTCGCTGCAGCTACAGGCCTTCATTGCTTTCTAAAAGATCATATACAGTAGTCTGTATTTTTGTTAATTAGCATAATTTATTTTTTCTTTCTCCTGAAAGCTACACTAGGGTTGTTTACCCATGCAGCAGCATCAAGATTTAGATTTGAAGGGAACAATGTAAAAATAAACTTTGTGCTGTCACTTAAGACATAGAGGCTCTGTCTTGGTGATAGATCTAGTGTGATTAAATTGCCAGTATTCCCAGATCAAGCAGGATATAAGTGGAAATGGTCACCCGGTCCTGTCTATTCTCATGTGAACTAAATTTCTTCCCGGTTTGCCTGCTGTAATAAAAATGATTATGTTACGCATGTGCTTGAGGGGAATGACATTTTAAGTACTGCCTCATGTACCTAGAGTCATGGTACCTCCCAATCAACAACATTTATATTAAGAGATATATAAAGATATGCTGTGCTATATGATCACACTCACCATACTGTCATATACAGGAAAATGCTTTAAAAAATGGAGAGATTATATACAGTGACATTTTTTTTTTTTATAACTACAATTTAAATTAGTAATATGCTTACCCACTGTGTCTCTTACCTGTCAAACTGCTATAACAAGGTAATACATCTTGTTCTTTCTGTCTCCCATCTGGTTAGTGAAGAGAGAAAACACAGAAGATATTACTGGTCACCAAAATCACAACATAGACTGAGAGGAAAATATATATATATTTCTAATGTGTATTGTGTAGAAATGCAAGTTATTATATTTCTTTATTTATTTAGTGCTAAGATATTACACATCTATGTACAAAGGCTGTTTCTATACTTACTTACGCCCCTACTGTAGCAGAACTTACAATCTAATCTCCCTGCCACAGGCACATAAATGCAAAGAAATGATTTACTTACCTGTACAGTACTGTATGTTGATGGGCTGTGGGAGGAAATGACAGCGTCTAAAAGAAGACCACCCGTACACAGGCAGAACACGCTGACTGAATTTGTGCCAAAGTCCCAAATGTTACTCACTGTGCAATCAAAATAAATAATGTTATAGAGGAACCAACATTTTGGTGCTATGATTTATTATATTAATACAGTATATTAGTAATTTTTGGAAGTATGAAGGGCTTGGATTAACATCTCATCTCAGAACTTTGCATAGTATAGTGAGGAAGTGATAGACTAATTGAATAGTATACTCAGGGCCACCATCAGAAATTGTGAGGTACAGTACAAATGAAACAGGCAGGATCCCCCCGCCTTCTCATCTCCACACGCACAGCACCACCACCATCGGTGCAGCTCAACTCACATATATACTGTATGTATGTATATATATATATATATATATATAGTGTTCCCTCTAGCTCCGGCGGGAGGCAGGGCGCCGGAGCTAGAGAGGGCATATCCGCGCGCGCGCGACCGAGAAGGGGGCGTGGTCATCGAAAAGGGGGCGTGTCTATAAGACGCGTCCCCTTTTCGTCACTCTTGGGGGCGTGCCCGGCACTTACGGACACGCCGGGCAGCCCCCAAGCCCTGCAGACAGGGAGAATAGATGCCGGGCGCATGCGCCCGGCGTCTATTCTCCGGCGGTGACCGGGCCACCGCACATTTCTTCACCCGCGGGACACTGCGACCCGCGGGTGAAGACGGTTCCCGCAGGCTGTTAGGGCAGGGCGCTTTTTGCCCTCCTTCTGGAGGGCAGGGCGCTTTTTGCCTTCCAGAAAGAGGGCAGGGCGCCGCGCCCCACTAAAACAGCCTAGCGGGAACGCTATATATATATATATATATATACATACATATACTGTATATATATATATATATTGTGATAGGATCACTGGTAAAATGGTCTGTGGCAGGTACATTTGTCCCAGATTCCGGTCTTTTGTGTTTTAAACCCCCAGGAGAAAGTCTGCAGTGTAGCAGGCTTGAGTTTCGGCTTTTTGAAAAGCCGGTTTGGGACCTGGGGGTTGTGGGTGAGAGGAGAGGGAGGGCTCCACCCACGGCCACTCCAGGTTTTGGTTCTCGCTGCCTGGTAACAGGCTTGTTAGTTTTCCACCTGAGAGTGGCCAATATAAGCCTAGTGTGTTTAGGGCTGATGGTCTCACCTGGGAGAGCAGGCAGGGAGTTTGCTCAGAGACACTTGAAAAACCTATTTGTGAGTACTGTGCTGTGCTTGGTTGCTGGCGAGGGCATTAGGCCCTGCCAGGTTCTGGTAGTGAGGGAACTACCTGTGAAGTTAGTGCCCTGACAGGGCTAGGATTTATATTTTTGTTTTCTTTATATTTCTGTCATTGTACAATAAAGACTGGCGCCGACCAGCTTGTACTTGCATCCAGACTGGTGTGCTGCTTCCCTGCTGCTGTGTGTGTGTATAAGGAAGGAGTCCTCTACTCAGGAGAGGGACCCCCTAACCTAACTGTGTCACAATATATATATATATATATATATATATATATTGTGTGTATATATATATATATATATATATATACATATATATATATATTAGAAAGAGAGAGAGGGAGAGAAAGAAGGGAGAGAGAAACTCATAAAGCAGAAAAAAAAAGAATAGATAAAAAAGTACAAGGTAAAAAAATATAAAGATAGAAAAAAAGAAAGCATTATTTTTTAAATAACTTTCAGCTATTTCAGCAGTCCATTTTAATCTAGCTACAGAACTGTATTTTAATCTTCTATAGCTTTCACTTGACCTAACCCTCTGTACTCGACACTTCAGATACCTCGGTGTTATCTCACTTCACTATCTTTCTGTGCAGATGTCCACATGAAGGGGTTTCAATTGCCATATTAGCATGGTAAATGTAAAAAGCAGGCATGAGGAAGCCATTCATGCATACCCCCCAACCATCCCGCTCTTGGCAGAATGGTCCCGCTTTTCGGACACTGTCCCAACCTGTGGGCCAGTGGCGTAACTACTGCCCCTGCAGCCCCCGCGGTGGCTTGGAGGCACTGGATAGCTTGGGGGCGACGGGGGCAGTAGTTGCGCCACTCAGTGGAGGACTGAGTGACTCCCTCCATCTGCCGGGCGCCCGCTGAGTGTGTTACCAGCGCGCGCCCGGCTCCTATTGAAACCCCCGGCGGCAGCCAGAGGACGGAGCTCCCTCCGACTTCCGGTTCCTGCAGGGCACTATGGGAGTGACGTCATGACGTCACTCCCATAGTGCCGAGGAGCGGACGCCGGGGACGGAGCTCAGGAGTGAGCTCCGTCTTCCGGGTCCCGCAGAGCACTATGGGAGTGATGTCATGATGTCACTCCCATAGTGCCGAGGAACGGACGCCGGGGTATGGGCGGCAGCAGCACTGGAGCGGGTATAAAGGTAATGTTTGTGTTTTTTGTTTTGTTTTTTTGTGTGTTTGTGTGCGCGGGGGGGGAGAGCAACTTCAGAGGGCTAACTACAGGGGGCTCACTACTGGAGGCAACTACAGGGGACTCACTAGGGGCAACTACAGGGGGCTCACTATTGGGATCAACTAGGTGCAACTACAGTGGGCAGACTACTGGTTGCAACTACAGGGGGCTCACTACTGGGGGCAACTACTGGGGCAACTACAGGGGGCTCACTACAGGAGGCAACTACTGGGCACAACTACAGGGGGCACTACTAAAATGGGCACAACTACAGGGGGCACTACTTGAAGGGGCACAACTACAAGGGGCACTGCATATGGGCACAATTACAGGGGGCCCTGCATAATGGGCACTACTAAAGGGGGCATTGCATAAGGGGCACTATTACAGGGTGTATGTGTAAGGGGCATTGCTGTGTGGCATAATGTGTTTTAAGGGGCATTCCGGTGTGGCACACTGTGTTGTAAGTGGCATTATTTAGTGTGTCATAATGGGTAAGGCACGTTGCTGTATCATGTAACCACACACCTTAAACGTCGTCTTTGGGTGTGTTTGATCTTTGGGCAGGGGGGAGTTGGGCGGGAGGGGGCACCTGAAACTTTTTTGGCATGGGGGAGCAAAATTTATAGTTACGCCACTGCTGTGGGCCACATTGTCCTGCGGGGAGGGAAGCCTGAGGGGAGCACTTTCTCACCTCTGTTCACCATTTATTCACCTTGGGGGGACAAGATGCCTTGCATACAGGACCTAAACTGTTTGAGGGTGAGCCTGGGGTTTGCAATGAAGCCACACACAACTACGTCCATTATTCAGGTGTGTACAATAGTGTGTCTCTTCCCTACTACCAGATGTTGGGAGGTATCTTCATGGGAAGTACAAACCTCAGTGGAGGTGTTACACTTTATAGTGTGCATAACAAAAGGGGGTGTGACTACCGGGAATGCAGTGCAGAGGGAAGGACTAAAAAGATGATGGAAGACAGCTGCTGATTGGTGGCTGATCCCAGGGGAATGACAAGCCAGCTACTGTGAACTTGAGGCATAACAATGCTAGAGCTGTGGCACAGCTCTTCCAGACAAAGGTGACAGGACCTGCACAGCTCTCTTTACAACTGTAACACTGGGGCTCCACTCAGAATGAGTAAAGGGGAAATTTGGATCATCAGCGCTGCCGGGCCCCACTGTTAGCAAGGGCCATTTAAAGGTGTGATGTCTGAACTCCAATAATGGCGGCCTTGAGGATAATATTTACTGCTAGACACCATGAACAGTAATTATAAATACCTTTCATTCATTCACTAACCTTCTTCACACACAGACGAATAGGAAAGCAACTTAATGGATCATTTAAGGCAGCATATTTAGGTATTCATCTTGTAAATTGTGTTGTATTTTTAATATAAATATATTTTATTTATAGCGTATTAGTGTACTGTATCTTGCAGCATTGTACACCTAGGAGCAAGTGTATTCTTCCCATGAGGTGAGGTGATGTTAGATTTCACAACTTGTCTTCTAGCCTCTAAGCCCCTGACTGGGGCATAAACCAAATACAGGTATCAATACAGTACACAAACTTTAATCAAATGGAATATGAGTTTACAATCTAATTGTATATTACATATATTTTCACAGTATTTTGGTAGGGAAACTGCATTATTAGACAGTCATATGTCAGGGACTGTAAACTCTTGAAAATTAACATTAAAGTCTAAAAATGTAGATCCAGCATGAATAATAACTAGCATTTTGTTTAGTGGCCCATTTAAACCTTTGTTATATATCACATTCATGAACAAACACTTTCAAGGACAAACTTCTGGTAACTGACTTAAAATGTTGCCTTGAAATGTTTCCTGCTGCTGGCAGATTATTCCCAACTGCTTTAGTACAACACAGTCAAATAAAATATACATTCTAGTTCTTATGAGTGCAACAAAGCCATCTGAAACCCATATTTCTGTTAAGATTCATATACCTATTTATACTGTCCTTTTGATCCTCAAGCAGAAAAGAAACATATAAGTATTATTATCATCATTATTAGCATATGTTTAAATTTCCTCCAGACTTTGGAGCAAAATTATCAGTCATATAAAAAATGTGCACACCTGTCATGGGAAATTAAAGAATGCGGCACACTACATCAGTTCTGTTACAACAAATAGCTTTCAGAATGAAGGAGTGTAATATACAACAAGTTCTTCCATCACTCTACGCTGTTGCCTAGGCAACAGAGATTTTAATATGGCAAACACTTTTTTTTACAGATTTATATAGTGGAATCATATTACAGAGACTAATCCTAGAGTTAAAATACAATTGTTGTGACATAGCAGAGAGACGAAAGATTTTCACATCAACATGACTTCAATTTGATCTGCATTTAGTATAAGTATACTAATACTTAAAGACTGTGAAGGGAAATAATAAAATTGTATAGTGCAAACTGTAAAATAATGTTTAAAGAAAAAATTACAAAAAGTCTATCATTAGCTTTTTAAATATTGCTAATTAAGTAAATGGGTATATTGTATAATAAGCAGTGCTTATCCTATTGTGCTAAAGGTATTGTTATCGAAGAGTTAATCATCAATGGTTTTAAATCATTGGGGAAAAACCATTGATGGTTGAACCATGAATAGTCCCTGGTTATGCATGTTCAGACTGCAGTCTCCATCAGCCCTCTGCCACCAATGTTCACCATCAGTAAATATCAATCGATGGCAAAACTATTTCCCATTGGTATCAGACCATCAATGGTTGCTAACCATCGATGGTTGATGGCCATCCATAGCTAAAAGACAACCATAGTCTACTAACAGTAGTAGCAGCCATGTTGTGGGCTGATCCATTATTCATGAGTATGCAGTTTATCAGTTTCATAAATCTCATAGAGACGTTAGTACAAATGCGTCTATGAGAATGTGTCTACGAATCTATCTCTTACATTTATAGAATAGTCAGCTACAGGGGTGCCAAGAAGGGGGGGAGCAGGTACTCCTTACGCGGGCCTGGGCCTGTCGAGGGACTTGGCGGGAGCCCGCTTTCTGCAACCCCACCTTCCAACTCCCCATGAATATTTTTAAAAAGAACGCTTATTGAGACTGCTTAAAAATGAATATAGATCCTTTAATAGTAAAATATACAGTTATTTATTTGCACTCGTTTGTATTGTTTTTTTATATTTACCATACAGGTTTTCCATGTAAGTGCAGGTAACCATGGTTACCTGAACAAAGCCATCTCCTAGCAGCGGTGACAGCCCTGGGACACGGCGGACATCAAAGCCATTGTGATAACATACTCGAAACCGGAAGTGGGGAAGCCGACACCGGGGGAACGGGCTGCATGCTGGAGTGAGAGTTCATTGTTTGTAAGTATAAAAGTTGCACAGTTTTTCATGTATTTGTGTTTCCTAATGACGGGGGTCTCACCCCGAAGTGTTGAATAAAGCACTAGTTGTTTTCTTCATCTATTAGTCCGGGAGTGCCACCTGTCTATTGGTTGATGCTTTGCTATCCCCTTGGAGGGCACCCTGGCAGGGTAACAATAATGCTCTACCTTTGAGTGCCTGATTTCATGTATTAAAAATATACAGTTATAAATGTAATCTCAAAAAATAGAATATGGTCAGATTCACCTGAGGAAATGTGCCTGATATTGTATATAAGTTATATACTGTACAGTGTCCCAAAATAGGACAATTGTGGTAAATATTCCAGATGTACAAAGCAGTTATATCCAATGTTAGCTATCTTTCAAATAAAAGGTATATTGAAGGATTAGCTTTTAAATTCATAACACCAGGTGGAGGCACCTGCATAATAAATTACTCCAAAGATACCAAATGAAGCGTCAGATGATAACGCTGGTATACAGTCCCCAAATTCAGCCTACAGTGCAGCACCCTACTCAACCTCCCCATTTCTCCAGCACTCAGCAGTGAACAATTGATCTCCTTACCCCCGGCTGGGATGCAATGCTGGTCTCAGGTCACACACTGTGGTGCAGGGAAGGGAGTGCGTGGCTGTGGATTCCGGCTTGCAGGTGACTGATGAAAATTGGAACATGTCTATTCACCTCTCTCCCGGGTATTGTGGGCTTGAACACCAGACCACTAATGCATTTCTCTGCCCTCCTTGATGTCGGTTTCTTCAGAGGGACGTTTGTACTATCATCCCTTTGAAGACGCTAACCTCAAAGATTGTTAGCAAACTCAAGTGTCATGGAGCACTGCAGAACCCACAGGGGCACCCCATGAGGAGAAACTGGGGAGGCAGTGGAACTGAGGGGCCTATGTATCAAGCTGTTTTTTACATAAAATGCTTAGGAGACCAACTGGGAATGGATAGAAAACGGGTGTATCTTGTTTTCTTAGACCAAGAACATAACTTAGGTTCTCATGAACTTGGGAGAACTTCCAAAGAGAAGGACTAGGACTGGAAGCAGAGATAGATCAGGTATAAAATACTGAAGCTTAGAGAACACAACCAACACACCTAGCAAGGTAACAGGGTTGGTAGGGTGGAGAGCTGTTGCTTAGTGGCAATCCTATTCCCTAGAACAAACAGAGCTGGCAGATCATAGATTCCTGCAAACTAGTGTTTGTTCGTCAGGAGGCTTGCCACCTAGCAACAGCTGGTGGGCAGACTACCACATACCTGGTGGTTGCTCTAAGAAATTCTATCCTCTGAGTATCCGAAAGCCTCTAATAATGTTTAACAAAGGTATGTGTGGAAGACCAACATGCAGCCTGCACTATGGATTGCAAAGGAAGACCTCTAGCGGCAGCTGAAGTAACGGCTGCTTCATGTAGGGAGTGACCCTGGAACAGAGAGGTGTCTATTCCTGAGCTCTGCATGGCAGAAACAATCCAGCCCCTGATCGTAGAAGGCCTAGCTGGGCGAAAGGGCTTGGGACACGTGATGAATAAGTTAGAAAAGTCGCCTCTAATTGGTGCCGTGAAAGTGATGTAGGTTGATAGAAACTCGACTATGCAGAGATTGGGATCGGATTGGTCCTTGACAAGGTTGAATTGTGTGTCCTCTAAGAACCACGTAAAAACCCTCTGAGGTGGGGGTCATCTATGGCCCTGAAGTGTGGATCAATGAAAGCTCTACGCCTATGGCCGCAAAGGCCAAAGCCAATAAAGATGCTAACTTAACTCCAAAAGGTTGATGTGGGCTGTTGATTCCTGAGCAGACAATCTACCCCTTACCAATTTTTGTTTTGTGAATGCTCCCCAGCCTTTGGGAGAGGCATCAGAGGTAATGACGATTTCAGGGGGAGTGGATAAAAGGGGTGGAATGAGGTAGTGGAATGGTTATCCAACTGAGAATTTCCTTGTGAACTACAAATCCTTGTTGAAGGAGATGGGAAAGAAGGTCTTGAGAGTGTCTGCATACCCCTCGTATGGATGAAACCTGGATCCAGCGCTCTCATCTTCCCTATGACCTTGGCTAAATCTCTCAGGGAAAGCTGGTGATGAAGACCTGGGTTACGAAGCTTTGAATGTCTCTCCATTTTTCTGAGGGAACTGAGATTGAGAAAGAATGGGAATCTATGAGAAACCCCAGAAAAATTATTGATTGACAAGGCATCAAAACTGATTTATCTACGTTGATGGTGAAAGCTAAATTCTGAAGGAGAGACAAAATTATGTCCCAGTGAGAGAGAAGGATTTCTCTGTCTGGGTGGATAACCAGGAGATTGTCCAAGTAGATGACACAGCGGACTCCCTTCTGATGGAGGTGTGCCACAACAGCCTTCATGAGGCAGGTGAATGTGTATGGGGCGTTGGACAGGCTAAACACCATCACTGTCCACTGATAGAAAGCATCATTCCAGAGGAACCTCAGGAGTCTTCTGTGAACTTTGGCCCTGATTCAGACCCACTCGCAAGCGGCTGTCCGCTCGCAAGTGGGTCGATGGTCTGCACTGAGCATGCGCACGACAGAGGGAGCTCCGTCGTGCGCATGCGCCAGACGCGACGAGCGAAGGAAAGTCCTTCGCTCGTTGTGTCTGATCAAAGGGGGCGTGCTGTCGATGTTGATTGACAGCACGCCCCCTTTGGTGGGCGTGCCGGGGGCGTGCCTCCCTGACGGGGGCATTCGAAAGGGAACTCCTCCCGTCAGAAGCCGGCCCACTGACATCACTAGTGATGTCAGTGGGAGTGATTTTGGCTCTGATAGAGCTAAAATCACTCCGGGCCTTGCGGTTGAAAACCTCAACCGCAGGCTCCGGCTCGTAGTTTCGATGGTCGCGACCATCGCGGCCATCAAACTGCATGCTCGTATAGGCTGTGGGTGGTGACCCACAGCTATACAAGCATCCAGGAGGACGCTCCATTTTTATGGAGGGCGGCCCTCATTCAGAGCGTGCGCTCTGCTCAGAGCGTACGGCTCTGAATGAGGGCCTTTGATTGTATGAAAGGCCTCTCGAAATCTATTTTGATACAAAAGGACACAGACACTTTGTCCTCCATCTTCCAAGCTGAGGAAAAATCTGACTCAGGGGGCAGAGCTTAGCGCTACTGTGACTTGCGCGAGCTCACATGACCAGCGTGCGCACATGCAACCTGCATGAGTCCTGCACGTGATGTGTGCGAAGGTAAGTTTCTTTCACTTTACCTTACCGTTCTGAGTTTACTCACTATATCAGCGTCAGGATGTGATGGTATTACACCTGACATTTAATGTGGAGATGGCAAGTGGAGGAAGGAGGGAGGAGCCAGGGGGCTGTATCGAAGCACTGTATGACTATATGTGGCTTGAGCCAGTCCACAGCACTCGTGACATGACCAGGGCCAGTTTATTTGCAGGGTGACAGGGGCGGTCGTCCCAGGGCTCCCACACATAGGGGCCCCCACACACTGTCCCCAACCCCTGGCCACATGCCCCAGATCAGGACTGGCAAAAAGGTTGATCGCGATCTACTGGAAGCTCGCTTCAGAGGCTAGCGTTCCCAGTGATGCAGTGCGCGGTAGACGTCAGGACGTCACCCGCGATGAGGAGCCTGAGCACCACTACTGGATCCAGTTAGATCTGGCAGGCAGTGGCAGCAGCAACAATGGCGGGACTCAGGAGCCCTGATGGCGTGGAGCAAAGACAGGTATGTTTATTCACAGGGGTGTGAGCGGGGAGGGGGAGTTAGTACTGGGGGCACCACTTTAGGGGGAATGACTACAGGGGGCATTGAAGAAGGGGCACAACTACAGGGGGCACTGGAGAAGAGGCACAACTATTGGGGGCATCAAAAATGGACACAACTACAGGGGCAGGGGGCATTGAAGAAGGGGCACAACTACAGGGGGCATTGGAGGAGAGGAACAACTACACGGGGCATTGCAGAAGGGGCACAACTCCTGGGGGCATTGGAGAAGGGGCACAACTACAGGGACATTA
Source organism: Taudactylus pleione (assembly GCA_031769625.1). Taxonomy (NCBI): domain Eukaryota; kingdom Metazoa; phylum Chordata; class Amphibia; order Anura; family Myobatrachidae; genus Taudactylus; species Taudactylus pleione. Next base: position 28,023,347 of record JAUIMM010000092.1, on the reverse strand, counting down.
GAGGAGCATAACTACAGGGGGCATTGCAGAAGGGGCACAACTACTAGGGGCATCGGGAAAGGGGCACAACTACAGGAGGCATTGAAGAAGGGGCACAATTACGGGGGGCACTGGAGGAGAGGCACATGGTATGGTATGGTATCATACCCTGTGGTTAACTGCAGATTCATCACTCTCACAGAATGAGATTGCTGTCACTCACAAAATGGTGGAGCTGCTAATTCACAGAATTGTATTCTCATTGGAATACACACATGCAGACTATGCAACTGAGGTTTGAGCAGTTATGTGGCTCCCACATCCCACTCAGTGCCTACAATCTTCCCATTTGATCACCAAAACAATCTCACTGGGTTCCAACATCCTTCTCACTGAATACATTTATCTCATTTAGAATACACGTTTAGCTCCCTTATTTTTAAAAATATCATACTCTGTCTATGCATGTACACTTTCTTCCCCTATATGCCTCCATGCTGCTATATATTCCCCAATGGTATGCAATCAGGAAGCCGACTGCCTAAATATCGGCAGCCGGCTTCCCGACTGTCATATCCCGGCAAGTGTGAAATGCCAGGCATCTAGATGTAGACGCCCGCATTTCCCCGACGCCGGGAGACCGGCGCCCGGCATCCCGATCGTAGTGATGCCGGGCGTCGTGAGCGGACAGCCGCGGGGGGGAGGGTTAGGTTTAGGGCTCCCGGGGGGGACTTAGGGTTTGGCACCCCCCCGGGAGGGTTAGGCTAGGGGGAGGGAGGGTTAGGGTTAGGCACCTCCAGGGGGGACTTAGGGTTAGGCACCCCCGGGGGACTTAGGTCTAGGCAGCGGGGAAGGGGGTGGTTAGGGTTAGGCACTTAGAGGGGGGATTAGGGTTAGGCACTTGGGGGGGAAGTTAGGGTTAGGCACCCCTAAGGAGGGTTAGGGTTAGGGGGGTTAGGTTAGTAGATACTCACCTATCCATGATCGGGATTTCCAGCGCTGTCGGGCTTCCGCTGCTTCGAACTCTACTCATGTCGGGCTGCCGCTGACGGGAATCGTCCGGCGGTATTTCATACCCATTCCTCCCCAATCCCTACTGCTGTGTGGTCTCCCAACTGTGATAGCCTGTGTTTCCTCATCTGCACCAATGTTTTTGCCCAGCCGCACCGCTCTGCATCCGTGCCTTCTCAACAGCCACGTTACTGTCTTTCTCTCATCTGTGGCACTCTTTCTTCCTCTATATGCACTACTCTGGTCCCCCAACCATGCAACCCTGTCTCCCCCCACCACCCGCACCACTTTGTCTTTCTCCCCATCCACACCAATCTGTCTTCCCCAATCCTTACTGCTGTGTGATCTCCGAACCATGGTAGTCTGTGTTCTCTCATCCACACCAATCTGTCTTTTTCCATCTGCACCGCCCTGCATCTGTGCCACTCTGTTTCCTTCTCCACCACTGCCTTCCTCTAAGCCATGCCGCTGTCTTCCTTTCCTCTGTGGCACTCTTTCTTCCTTCATCTGCACTCTGTCTCCTCCCCCACCTGCACTACTCTGTCTTCCTACCCATCCACACTAATCTGTCTCCCCAAATTCCTACTGTTGTGTGTTCTCCTATTTGTGCTAGTCTGTATTCCCTTAGCCGCACAAATCTGTCTTTACCCATATGCACTGCTCTGTCTTCCCATGTCCATGCCACTCTCTTCCCCCATCCACATCGCTGTCCTTCCAAACTGTACCACTCTATTTCGCCCCATCCGCACCACTGTTTTCCACCCATCTGCATTACTTTGGCTACCCCCTCTCTGTACTGCATAACCTTCCCTCCTCTACACGCTTTTGTGTCTCACCTATCCACGCTGCTGTGTCTCCTCCCCTCATCCACACCACTTTTATCCCATCTGCACAGCTCTATTTTCTGCATTGACCTCAGTTGCATAGACTGCATGTGTGTATTCCAATGAGCACACAATTCTGTGAATTAGCAGCTCCAACATTTTGTGAGTGACAGCAATCTCATTCTGTGAGAGTGATGAATCTGCAGTTAACCACAGGGTGTGATGGCATGCCATATCTGTATTGCGCAAGGAACACGTCCATTAACGTGTCAGCCTTAATGATCGTAATTTCATTGCTTTTTTAAGTTTGAGTGGCAGAAAATCAATAGGTTTTGTAAATTTTCAGATCATGTTTATGCAGCCTAAATGGGACATGTGAAACCGTAAGGTTTTTGTCTATGGAATTTCATAGCTTATTTAAAATGTATTAACTATCAGGGTTTGGATGAGCATACGGGTCACATGCAGGGGAGAAGGGCAACAAAATGGTACACTAATGAAGGTGGAAGAGGGGACAGCACACAGGAGGTTGGTTTGGGAGGTGCAGAGTGCGAGATGGTTGTAGGAGTGTGAGGTGGCAGCAGCAGCGATGGTGCAGAGCAGTGGCAGTGGTGCAGTGCAAAGGGGGAATCAGTGGGCGACAGAGGGGGGCAGCAGTAAGATCCATCTACTCATCTGTTAAAAATTGAATGTGTAAAAAAAAACATAGCCCCGCCCCCTAGAGACAACCAGCACTGGGCTTTAGAGCCCCAGTACTGGTTGTGCTACATACAGGGGACAAATGATGTAGGGGCCCCTGTACGAAGCACAACCAGCACCAGGCTTTTGAGAACCGGTCCTGGTTGCCAAAATACGGGTGACAAATGACATAGGGGGTCCCCCATATTTAGCTCAACTAGCACTGGGCTCAGAGTCGGTCCTGGTTCTGGAAATACAGGGGGGAAAAAATGAATAGGGCCCCCTGTATTTCCCAGAACCAGCACTGGACCATTTCTAGCAGGGGGTGATGCCACAGCAAGGGGAGCCCTTTCACCAGGCCCCCCAGCCGAATCATCACCCCTGACTGCTAGTCAGCCCAGGCCGGGGATCCCAGGGGAGTTGGGCACCCCCCCATTGAAGGGGTCCCCCCTCTCCAGGGCACCCCAGGTCCAGGCTGATAGCCCTGGGCTATCCTCAGCACCCCTGGGCGGTGGGTGTTGGGTTGATTTGTGTTGTGTTTGAATATATAAATATTGTCTTTTGCAGTAGTACTACAGGTCCCAGCAGGCATCCCCGCATACTGGCACTTGGAGAACCACAAGTACCAGCAGGCAGGGCACTAAGGGCCTGCTGGTATCTATATTACCACTGCAAAATAAATATTAAAATAAAACAGACAGACACCGTTTTTTTAAATACTTTATTTAGCTGCACCTTCACCTGGGGGGCGGTAGCCTTAAGCTCTTTTGCATGGCTGCCGCTCCCCCAGGACTTCTATGGCGCCTTCACCTGGAGGCGATGGCCTTTAAGCTTTTTCCTGGCCATCGCCCATCCAGGGCTTCCGCGGCGTCTTCTATCTTCTGTCTTCGGCAGCTCTTCTCTGCTGCCTCCCCGCCACCAACTGAGTGCATGGCAACTCGCGCTGGCAGCATTTAAGCCAGCCGAGGAGGCGGGGCGATGACGTTGCGAGCCGTGAGCGACTTTGAATTTCAAAAATGGCGCTTAGGCGCCATTTTTGAAAAGGGCATGCTTGGTTCTCACCATTGAAGTCAATGGTGAGAACAGCTCATTGGCTGAGAGGCGGAAGGCTTGCCTCTCTCAGCCAATGAGCACTCCGCACCGGGATTTCTGTACTGAAATCCCAGCGGCAGAGCTGTCATTCGGGTAGTAGTGTTCTTAGAGAACACTACTAATGTGCGAGGGTACGGGTATCTTTTTTTTTTTTCACCAAGACCCTGGATTGTGTGAGGAGGACCTGATCTACGCATAGGAGGAGCTGAGTATGGAATTTTTATTACAGGTACTGAACTCCCCATTGGATTATCTACTGGAGAAGAGGACAGAATGGCTTCAGGGATACTTGGTGAGTATGTGAGATAGTGTGTGTGTGCATGTATGTTTTAATAAAATTATACTTTTCTATGGTGTGTTGTGTATTTTTTTAATATTGCTTTTGCTGTGGAACTAAACGTACCAGCAAGCCCATAATGTCCTGCATGCTGATACTTGTGGTTCTCCAAGTACCAGCATGCGGGAGAGGCAATATTTATATTTTCAAATGCACCACACTTTACATAATCAACCCAGCACCCACCGCCCGGGGGTGCTGGGGATAGCCCCGGGCTATCAGCCTGGGCCTGGGATGACCTGAGGAGGGGGACCCCTTTATTGGGCTGCCTAGCGGTCAGGGGTGATGCTGCGGCTGGGGGGCCCGGTGAAAGGGCTCCCCTGGCTGTGGCATCACCCCCCCCTGCTAGGAGTCCAGTGCTGGTTCTGGGAAATACAGGGGGGCCCTATGCATTTTTTCCCCCTGTATTTCCAGAACCAGGATCGGCTCAGAGCCCTGTCCTGGTCGCGCAAATACGTCATTTGTCCCCCCGTATTTTGGCAACCAGGACAGGTTCTGAAAAGCCTGGTGCTGGTTGTGCTCAATATGAGGGACCCCGATGTCATTTGTCCCCTGTATTTAGCACAACCAGTACTGGGTCTCCAAAGCCCGGTGCTGGTTGTTTTTTGGGGGGTGGGACCACGCCATTTTTTTACTTTTTTTTTTTTAAACACAGGCAGCCAGTCCTGGTTGTGCTTAAATGCAGGGAACAAATGACATAGGGTTCCTCTGTATTTAAGCAGAACCAGCCCTGGTTGCCAAAATACGGGGTACAAATGACGTAGGGGTCCCCCGTAAGTTATGCAACCAGCACTGGGCTCTGATCTGGTCCTGGAAATACAGGGGAAAAAATGAGTAGGGTTCCCCTGTATTCTCCAGGACCAGCACCAAACTATTTCCGGTGCTGATGCCACAGCCAGGGGAGCCCTTTCACCTTGTCCCCCAGCCGCAGCATCAACCATGACCGCTAGTTAGTCCAGGCCAGGGATCCCTGAGGAGCTGGGGACCCCCACAATAAAGGGGTCCCCCTCCTCAGGGCACCCCAGGCCAAGGCTGATAGCCGGCGCTATCCCCAGCACCACTCGGCAGTGGGTGCCAGGTTGATTGTGTGATGTGGTGCATTTTTAAAGAATATTTTCTTTTGCAGGTCAACTATAGGTCCCAGCATGCCTCCCTGCATGCTGGTACTTGGAAAACCACAAGTACCAGCATGCTGGGCATTAGGGCTCACTGCCACCTGTAGTCCACCTGTAGAAAAAAATATAAAAACAACACAACATACTTTAATATTGTAATATTTTATTTTACAGGTCTTTACCTGGGGACGGCGGCCTTTAAGCTCTTTTACGTGGCCGCCACCACTCCAGGGCTAAGGCATCTTCGCCTGGCGGGCACCAACCCACCAGGGCTTCGGCGACTTCGCCTGGTGGCCACCAACGTGATAGGGCTTTGGCATTTTTGCCTGGCAGATGCCAACCCGCCAGGGCTTCGGCGTATTCGCCTGGTGGGCACCAACCCGCCAGGGCTTCTGCGTCTTTGCCCTGGTGGGCACAAGCCCACCAGGGCTTCAACACCTTCACCTAGTGGGTGGCAGCCTGTGTCAGCTCTTTTTTGTGGCTGCCTCCCACTAGGACTTCTGGTGTCTTCGACTGGTGGGCGCCAACCTGCCAGGGCTTCGGTGTCTTCACCTGGCGGGCGCCAATCCACCAGGGCTTTCGACACCTTCACCTAGTGGGTGTCAGCCTGTGCTAGCTCTTTTTTGTGGCTGCCTCCCACTAGGACTTCTGGTGTGTTCGCCTGGTGGGCGCCAACCCACCAGGGCTTTGGCATCTTCACCTGGCGGGCGCCAACCCGCCAGGGCTTCGGTGTCTTTGCCTAGTGGGCGGCAGTCTGTGTTAGCTCTTTTTTGTGGCTGCCTCCCACTAGGACTTCTGGTGTCTTCACCTGGTGGGCACCAACCCGCCAGGGCTTCGGCGTCTTCGCCTGGTGGGTACTAACCTGCCAGGTCTTCCACGTCTTCACCTAGTGGGTGATAGCCTGTGTCAGCTTTTTCATGGCTGCCGCCCTCTAGGACTTATAGCATCTTCACCTGGCAGGCGCCCACCCTCCAGGGCTTCTGGCGTCTTCACCTGGGGGTGGTTGCCACCTCCCCAGGGCTTCTATGGTCCTCTTCAGGTGCCACCACCTCCAATGAAGTTGCGAACCAATCACGACTTGTGACGTCATCGTCGGCGGCACCCGGCAGCTGTGGGACCGGCGCCTGTTCAGGTGTTGGCAGCGGGCCTGGATCCGAGATGATCCAGTCCCTGTCAGCCATTCTGCCAAGTACGGCAGCAGCGCCCATTTCAAAAACGGCGCCTCCGCCGCCACTGGGTCCCGCCCAACACCCACGCCACCGACGACACCCGCGACCAGCCGGCACCCGGGCCACCGCTGCAGCAGATGTCCCTGCCGCCGCAGATGTCCCCACCACCGCATCCGTGTCCCCGCCGCTGCTACCATTATTTTTTTCCAGCGCCGCTATTGCCCGCAAACGATGGCCATCTTGTTGCACCCAAGTGAAGCCACTATGACTACACCTGCTGGAGGCTCCTACTGAGGCTGCGCAACAAGTTGAAAAGTCCTATCTCTACAATGGCGCATTCTTGAGGTAATAGTTTAAAAACTGTAACTTTCTAATTTACCTGAACCACAAAAGCACGTACCCTGGCACAATAGCTACCTATTAAAACAAACTCCAAGTTATGCCTTCCCAAAAATCCCCCATAGACTATAGCAGAAAAGGGTTCCTAATTGAGAATGTCAGAAAAAAGTGACAGTTGGAGCTTTAGATTACTCCCATGTCCTCATTTTTTATGTTTTTAACCCTGAAATTTGGCATGCAGCACCGTGCGACAGTTCTACCAGCCCCTACCACATTTCAACTTGGTACCTCCTATAGCTTTTGTGGTGTAGCCCCTTAAACACCCTGCCCCCCAACCCCTCGAAATTCTCTATGCAGAAATCCATTTTTTTAGATGCAGCCTTAATATATCGTGCCCTTATATATATATATATATATATATATATATAGCGTTCCCGCTAGGCTGTTTTGGTGGGGCGCGGCATCCTGCCCTCCTTCTGGAGGGCAAAAAGCACCCTGCCCTCCAGGAGGAGGGCAAAAAGCGCCCTGCCCTCACAGCCTGCGGGAGCCGTTCTCACCCGCGGGACGCAGTGTCCCGCGGGTGGAGAAACATGCGGTGACCCTGTCACCGCCGGAGAATAGACGCCGGGCGCATGCGCCCGGCATCTAGTCTCCCTGTCTGCAGGGCTTGGGGGCTGCCCGGCGTGTCCGTAAGTGCCGGGCACGCCCCCAAGAGTGCCGAAAAGGGGACGCGTCTTATAGACACGCCCCCTTTTCCGATGACCACACCCCCTTCTCGGGCGCGCGAGCGCCGAAGGCGCGCGCACGGGCATGCCCTCTCTAGCTCCGGCGCCCTGCCTCCCGCCGGAGCTAGAGGGAACACTATATATATATATATATATATATAATATATATATATATATACATACATACACCATGCAATCATCCGGCACTCAGATAATAACCAGGCATATAGCCTAACTGGCTCTGGTGCCCTCCTGATGGGGTCAGCGCCCCTAATCAATATCCTCTATAATGACAGACGGCACTCAGAGACTTATTAATAAACCCCTCTGGTGAGGGTATTTGGATTCATATCAGTCAATGTTTCGGGGTCTTCCTCAGGACAACATGTGAAAGACCCCGAAACGTTGACTGATATTAATAAACCCCTCTGGTGAGGGTATTTGAATTTCATAAGTCTCTGAGTGCCGTCTGTCATTATGGAGGATATTTTATGTTAAAATACTGTACATACATATACACATATATGTGCATATATATGCTTGTGTATATATATATACAGGTTGAGTCTCCCATATCCAAAATGCTTGGGACCAGGGGTATTTTGGATAACGGAATATTCCGTATTTTGGAATAATTGCATTTCATAATGAAATAACTTAGGAATGGGACCCAAATCTAAACACAGAATGCATTTAAGTTCTATATACACCTTATACACACTCATTTTATACAATATTTTCAATAATTTTGTGGCTTAAGCAAAGTTTGTGTACATACATGAAATAAATTTATGTTTCATTTACACCCTATACACACAGCCTGAAGGTAATTTTATACCATATTTTTAATAATTTGTGCCTTAGACAAAGTTTGTGTACATTGAACCATCAAAAATCAAAGGTTTTATTATCTCAGTCATGCCAAAATTATTCCGTATTTCGGAATATTTGGATATGGGAGACTCAACCTGTATATATATATATATATATATATATATATATATTATATATACAACTTTTATTGATACGGGCCCCAACACGTTTGTTGCCCAGGGGCCCCCACAGACCTTAATGTGGCCCAGGACAGACCGAATGCTGAGATGGCCACAACCTGCAGTTTGAGAACCGATGAACTAGAACCAACATGCCTTATTCTCAACTCAATAAATTATTTAGAGTATTCTGGCTTATAAGCACACATTCATCCATAAAACATTTTTTACAATTTAATCTAGTTTATGTAATCCTGTTGATGAGATAAATGTCCTTTTTTCTTACATTTTATTTGAGATGGCTAGGCACAGGTAGAAATAATATAGTATGATGTGAACACAATACAGATTTTGATGTCAAGATGAGACACAAGTTGCCTAATATAATGTACACTTCACAGGGAGAAGATGGCATCATTAATGTTCATTGCTGTAAGGGAAGGTAACACAGCAATCACAGAAAACCCAGGTGAGGAAGGTTAGATAAACGAGGCAGTTTAACAGATATGACTGTCAGTTTGTATTTATGTTTTTTTATGATACGAATTCTCAGTGGAGTTTGGCTGCAACTTTGTAACTGGTTTTCATGAGGCAGAGTCACTCTCTCATTACTCCCTATCCTCCTGCAGAAATATTCTAAACATACTGTGTTGAGCTTGTGACTGGAGTTGGGAATGAAAAACATAATTGAGTCATTTATAATAAAATATTTTTTATTAGCTATCCTGATCCGTGTTGCAGAAATATTACCGTATATTCATTTTATTTGTGTTGAAGTCATGAAAATAGACTTTAAATGTAATCTAAAAAAAGCAGACAATTATAAAACATGCATTGCTTAATTCCTTTTCACAGTGTTTTAAGTCTCTTTTTGTACTTTTCTTGACTTTTCTAATTGTAACTGGCACTGAAATTGTTTATTAACATTACAGAATTGCTTTTACTTGCAGTTAATTCATCCCTTGTTATTGCAGTGAAAATTACTGTATGTGATAAAGGCAATAAATAACATATATGTGGAATACAAATGAGTCCACAAGCACGTGTCAACAGTGGACATTAGATATTTATTAACAATTATTAATATTTAGCAGCACCAGCATATACCATTGTACTTTACAACTACATAATAGATCAGTTTAATCTGTTCTTACTGAGTGCATCAGACATACAGTATTAATGTCTGATTTTTTGTTATTCAAGTAGAGTTTGGAATTTCCATGTAAATGTTACATAGGGGTCTATTCATCGCCGGGGGCCAGACGATGATGACTAAGTATCCACCTCGCCCAGGGGATACTTATCACCGGAGCAATTCAGCATTGCTTTGGTGCAGGGACAGCTACCCTTCAAAGCAGCACTCTCTGTGATTGGTAACAATGCTACTTCAGGAGCAGCGTTACATACCTCCTCAATAGCTGGCTTCTGCGCATGTGTAACCTGAGTTTACGCAGTGAGGAGGCGGCAGAGGGATCCCTCTTCACATCCCTGGTACTCCTTCCCATAGGAAGGAGCGGGGTATCTCCTTTTTACACACTACTAAGATATTGAATGGCCCCCAGTACTAGAGATGTGTCGACACATGTGAGCCAAAGCCACAACCTTGCATGTGCTGATGTTGTGTGCTGTTGCTTTACAGAGGCGTGCACCAGAGGTATATGGCCATGATGCATTGGGGCTGTGGTTACACCTTCTATGTACTCCTGGGGCTCCAACCAAGTCCCCCCCCCCTCCCCGACACACACACCTTGTGATGTCTCTATATGAGCCTGGTGTAAACCAAGTGAATATACTATACAGGTGTTGCAGATCAATAGACATTTTAAGTGGTGACCATTTTTTTGTGGTCCCCATTTTACACTTGCGGACAACTTTGCTTCAGGCTAATATAATTTTATCTTTAAAATAAGATTGAAGTAAATGTGGTATTTAAATGTTTTCAGAGCAATAAAAAAAAAAGATAATGAAATAATCAGCTTTATCCATTGAGCTTTATAAGGTGACACTCTGTAGCTCTGTTATTACATTCTGCCATAATTGTAATACATTTCCAGTAATTTTATAAATACAAGATATTTTGTACATTTTGTTACTTACATAAAGCTTTTTGTTTCCTTTTATAAACTTTATTCACATTTACTACATGCAAAATTGATTTTAATGTCACTCAAAATAGCAACTCATATTTTTAAAATATATTTTATAAACTACTGTATATAATTGGCTAGATTATTTTCAGCGACTTCCAGAAACACTCCAGGAGAAGAGATCCTGTTATTCAAGATATTGATTTTATCAGTCAAAAATAAACACTATGCGTTCAGGAAATGCATATGCAGAGAGCCCACAAGAACGTTACCACTCAACAAGACTTACAGTAGGCGAGGTATGGTTTTAACAACAGAAAAAAAACCACAACATAAAAATTTGGTAAACTGTAGGAGTATCATTCTATATACAAGTTAGGCAATGAATCACATGAAAAAAATATATTTTATTATACATATAAGATACCAAGAAATGGGATGCAGTCAATATCCCGACCGCTTGTCAGAATCCCGGCACCAGCATCCCAACCGACAGAATTCCGAAGGTAAGTAGCGGGGTTGGGGGGAGGGTTAACGTTACGGTTAGAGGTTAGGGTTAGGCCCTAGGGGGATGGTTAGGGTTAGGCACTAAGGGGGGAGGGTTAGGTTTAGGGTGCAGGGAGGGGGAGGTTAGGTTTAGGCAATGGGGGGAGGTTAGGGTCAGGCAGCGTGGAAGGAGGCTTAGGGAAGGGACAGGGGGAGGATTAGAATACTAACTAACAAGTGTCGGTTTTCTAATTCTGTCAGGATGCTGGCATCAGGATTCTGACGGCCAGGATCCCGAAAGCCGGCATCCCGTACCCATCCTCCAAGGAACAATCAGGGAACTCATTCATATCAGTCCTAACAGTTTAAAGGCCTGATTCAGAGATGGATGCTAATGCAATCCCAGCTGCGATTTCACACAGAACGCAAAGCCTACCCGAGCATAAGGACGCCCACCGCTGCCTTCTCATAAGCATATGACATTGCTTACTTGCGTAAATATCGGTAGCACCGACAAATATTGAGTGTCCATCTTACCCTTGCTTCAGGTCTGGCCAGCCAGACTCGGCAGCTCTCCTGACACACAGAGAGCTCTAGTTACAGATTACATAGATAAATGTGTTACAATTTAAAAATTAAAGGGAAACTTGCACAGAATATTTCACATGGCTTATTTTGGCCTGGGGCACACAGCAGGAAATGCATGTCCAGTCTTTACAGTAACTTAGAATTGATGATCCAAGTCTAACACAGGACAAATGGATCCCATGCCTTTTATTAGCTTTAGGGCCCTTCCCTAGTGATGTCATGACCAAGTCCCTGATGACTGGCTAGCTTGTTACTTAACCCTGAGGAACATACCATGACTGCCCATCTAACTTTTAACCTAAGTACAAATAACTGTACATAATTTCTGTGTAATAGCTACATGAAACTTACACCACATTACATGCAATTATTTATTATAAAATTAATGTAATCGTGACTGACCTGGGGTGTGCGATTGGTTAGATATGATGCAGTACCTAATTTCTCCTAAACCATACGTCCTAGATGACCCTGAATTACACCAGTGCAGAGCACAGACTTCAGGATTTTGGGATCTAGCTGTGAACGCCTAGCCCCCTGATTCCATTTGGCACTCCTTATCCTCTCTTATGACATTTGGATGAATTCCTAAATCCAGATAAGCGACTTGATTTTATCTTTAATGTATACAGATTTGTTGTTATTTGCTGTAAAAAATAAATTGTGTTAAAATGTATTACACTACATGGCATATGTCTGTTCCACCGTGTTTTGAGCTGTGAAAGCCTATGCAATGAGAAGTTGCTGCTAATAGTTGATGAGCAAGGACACAAGATTTATTTCAGTACAGAAACACCTATGTAATTATTTTCATTTCTGAGATTACATTTTTGATATTTGTTTTTTGCTAAGCCTAAAACATTTATAAGACACATTGTGGACTTCTTGAGGTTCTCGCTTATTTATATTCTCCACCTTTTTGCAAGTTTATACTACACTAGAAGGTGACAGGGTGTGGGTGGGTGGATGGATGGATGGATGGATGGATGGATGGATGGATAGATAGATAGATAGATAGATAGATAGATAGATAGATAGATAGATAGATAGATAGATAGATAGCTAACATATATATACAGTTACACACCTGAAGAAAATACCAACAAAAAGAGTTCTGAAACATCGTTAAATCCAACTACAGGTCTGTGATATATTATATCCAAGCCGTCCAGAGTTTTACATTTATTCCTTTCCCAGCTGCGTAAGGTAATTGGAAGTTGGAAGGTAATCGAAAGTCACAAGACGCAGGCAACACACCAACAAGCAGGGGAGTGCAGGCAGTACTAACCTGTATGTATGTATGTATGTATGTATGTATGTATATATATATATATATATATATATATATATATATATCTTCCAAGAAAAACGGCACTCAGAGTCTGTATACTGCAGAAAGCTGATAATAGTCCAAAGGGTCAACATTTCGGGAATGTACCCCTTTGTCAAGACGACGTACCATACATATATATATATATATATATCATATATATATATATATATATACACGCTTATATATGTATGGTGATACTATGGGTGACACGTGTCTAGGTGGAACATTTAATCCATGAGTGTGATATGGCAATCTTGATCCTTCCGGGATTGAAACGTCGATTGATTGATTCTGTTACTCATGATACCTGTTTAAAATAAAAGATTAAGCATACGGTTTTGGTGAGTGCCCTCTGTTCTTTGTGCATAAGGACTTTTTCTGGATCTATATATATATATATATATATATATATTTATAAACAGTCCAAAGGGCCCGTCTTTGGACTGTTTGTGCTTGGTCACCATATTTATTATGGTGGACCTTTGCGGTAGCACCCCACAAGTTGCTTTATGATGGTGGAGTGCGAGTGCCTATAGATCAGTGGTCAGGGAACAGGGGTAAATTACCCCACATGAGGTAAATATGAAATTCCTGGGGGTAATGGACGGACAGCTGGGCATGCATATGAATATAGAATGATTCATGTGCATGCCCTGCTGTGCCGCAGGGAGGCTCTAAGCCGGACGCCCGCTGAGATGTTATTACCAGCGGGTGCTCGGCTCCTTCCCTGCAGCGCCGTGTTAGCCGGAGGCTGGAGTTCTCTTCTGAACTCCAGCTTCCGGCTCTCTGCATGCGCACTATGGGAGAAACGTCATGACGTCTCTCCCATAGTTCCGAGGAGCAGCCGGGCGGACAGAACGGCGGCGCAAGCAGGAGCGGGGATTAAGGTAAGTGTTTTTTTGTACAAAGTACAAGCGGCACTACAGGGGCATTATATGGGAGCACTACTACAGGGGCATCACTATGGGGGCACTACTACAGGGTCATTATATGGGAGCACCACGTGTATATGATTTCCTTCCTTTCAAATCAAGGTAAAGTAAAAGGTAAAAAAGTTCCCTGACCCCTGCTATAGATCATATATATATATATATATTACATATATATATATATATATATATATATATATATATATATATTACATATATACACATATAGAACTGGAAAAAAAGAAAGCCTGGCTGTAATTGTATTTTAAGTGACCCATTTAGGACACTTAAAATGCTGTATTGCTTTATACTAAGTGATATAAATGTCGCATACTTGTTAAATTTCTAGACAGGAACAAAATAAATGTTTATCTGCATTTTCTATTCAGAAAAGTCATTAGCAAAAAGAAATTGTTAGTAATGTTACTTATTGACATGTCATTTTCTTCAATTATCTCATATCTGTAATGGAGGATGAGTTTTAGTCATTTCAACGGAAACAGATTAAGTCTGTCTGGCTCACTACCTTACGGGCAGCAGTTCATTAATTAAGCATTTTAAAAGCTGCCATTCAGTATAAACTAGAGAAAAGTGCAATACAATCAACAAAAATGGAATTTGTTACTATTGTTTTTGAACAACAGTTATATTGTTCTAAAGCATAAATGTCCTTTCAAATAAAAATAATAATACATTAAATGTACATAAGGTAGCAGTGTACATATTGCCTTCCAGTCTATATGACAAACTAATCAGGAACATGACCAGAAATTTACACTGACGCTGCTCCTGTAACTTCCATCAACTCTCCAGCACTAGACCTTCCATCAATTTTTACTGCACCAATAGCTTTGACTTTCCACTCAATTCACCTTTGTGTTGAGGACTACTGCTCCCATCTCCAGATTCTTCAATAATCTAGTCTACCATTAATTGTTATGGCTACTCCCTTGATCTTTTCCCAATTCTGAGCTAACTCCAATTTTCCATCTCCCTTTTCCTTTTTTCTGACCATCATTTCCCCTCTTCTAAGGCCACCATCACCAAGTTCAACCTTGATGGTCTTAATTCTGGCATCTTCTCCTCCTCCCAGCACTTCTCTCGCCAGTCACTACCAGACTGCCACTCTCTAGTCTAGAACCTCACCTTTACCTCAGACTTAAACTATGCTGCCCTCATCATTACACTTAGGGTGGGATGCAGCAAAGCATATTTTGCAGTCAAACCTCCAAAAATGCAGTTTTCGGAGGTTTGGCCAGTTACTGCATATGCACCAAGCTTGGATGCGGTGGGCAATGCCATATTTAGGTGGCATCACCCAATAGAAGCCCATGGGCTTCTCTTCACATTTTCCAGCACCCACACGGTGTGTGAGTCACTGTGATGAAGAACGCCCGGTCCTAAACCTGGAAGTCCTTCTATCTCAAAGGACAGCTTCTACCAGGAGAGCTGTCCTTTGTGATATTCTTTAAACAAACGTCATTAATAAATGTCGTTAAGCTTGTGATGAGTGGCAGGATATTATATAAATGCTTGGGTGAATAGGTGAGTCTTGAGTCTATTTTTGAAGGATTCTAGAGTGGAGGCCTCTCAAACTGTGCGGGGAATTGAGTTCCATAAGGTTGAAGCCCCAAAACTGAAAGCTCGGCCCCCAGATGAATTCCGGGAGATTATAGGTACTGTTAATAGTCATTTGTCAACGGATCGCAGTAATCGAGTGGGACGGTAAGGAATCAGAAGCTGCTTTAGGCACCCTGGGACATGGTCATGTAGGGCTTTGTAAGTTATTAAGCCAATCTTGAAAACAATTCTCCATCTGACAGGCAGCCAGTGAAGGGAGTAGAGAATGGGTGTTATGTGGCTGGAACGGGGCTGGTTGGTTAATAACCTGGCAGCTGCGTTTTGTACCATCTGCAAGCAGTGCAATTCTTTTGCTGGGAGTCCAAGGTAGAGGACGTTGCAGTAGTCTAGGCGTGATAATATAAATGCATGTATGACTTTAGGCAGATCTTCTGAGGGAATTAAGTGCTTGATTCTGGCAATGTTCCTCAGATGAAAGAATGAGGATTTGATTGTGGCTGATACCTGATGTTTAAGCGTCAAGCCACTATCCAGGACAATAATAATAAGTCAGGATATTTTATTCTGTGTAACATTATTTTTGTTGATTAAGGGGGGAATTCAATTAGCCATGATAACCCGTTTTCTCATGTAAAATTGAAATTCAGGTGTTACACAAAATTTTGCCCTATTCAATCAGCCGCACAGTTAACGTGCTAATTCTGCATAAGAGTTAAAGCGTCTTTTTTTTTTCAGGACCATATAATCAGGTTAAAAGTTGGTGAAACTCCCTATTTTAAGGTAAAAATGGCAGTACTTGGGGCTAATTCAGAAGTGCTCGCAAGTGCACTGCTGAAGTCAGATTCACGATTATCGGGAATCTGCGCATGCGCAGGACCCATTCTGCGAGTGTGCATAATGGGTCCTGCTAACATGCACACTAGCCCTTGAATGCCTCTGCCTGATTGACAGGCAGAGGCAGTTAAGGGGCGGTGCAAGGGCAGCCTGCGTTCCCGGAAACGGAGCGTGTCTGCCCCGTTTTCTGGGAGCGGCCAGCCTAGAGACTACGTGGATGTACGTAGTCTGCTGGGCTCGGACCTGCATGCAGCTTTGCAATTGCGATCCTTGCTGAATCAGGCCCTTGGTTCAGAACCACTGGGGGACCCTCTATAATGATTAATTAGGCACTTAGAAGTTTTTAATTGGCTTAATTGGGCCAATAATTACTTTTTGGGTGAAATTCTTTAAAGTGCAAAATAATGGGATAAAATATGTGGGGCAAGTATATGGGGGTGGTTTATGGATGGGGCAGGTGTTTAAAAACATTGCAGGTGGCAGTTGCAGGTGTTTTTTAACACTTTTTTAACAGTGGCTTAATATTACACAAAAATAAACTGACAGGCATTGTATGCACCCCTAATTCTACTACAGCATGTAATTTGCAGAAAAAGACTTGCTTTCTATGATTTGCTTTACTGTTATTGAAAAATGCTTATAACAGACATTTGAAATACATTAAAAACCCCAAATAGTTTGCCTTTGGCCACAAACATACTTCTCTGCTGATATCCTATATTAGATTGCATTTTTGGGGGGTATAGAGTGATTTCCTAATTTTCTCTAGTACTTTTACGCATGTAACATCTGCAAGAATTATCGCCCGAATGCTGGAAGATGACATTTCTAGGTGAATTGGGCATTAAATGGGAGCATACGTACAGGCGATAAGTGACATTAACGGGCGATAGGTACATTGTGTTAACACACGGTAAATTTACTTTTTATCTCAGCTATTTGAATTCCCCCTAAATGTTTATTATTATATTTTATTTTGGCATTTACTGCAAGCATTATAAAGCATAGTAAATTAAATGTGTAAAAAATTTTTTTCGTACATTAAAGTTGTATATTTAATACACTATTGCTTAGGCTTTATACTTTCAATATAGTAAGCTCATACTACAGTAGATTGGACACCGGTAAGAAGGGACAAGGTGCAAAGTCTTGTCTTTTAGAGATAAAGGCCCGTATTCAATTTGAGGCGAAAAGAACAGATCCGCAATACTTTTTCGCCGATGACGTCATTTTCGCATGTTTTCAATTTGAAAGACCTTCTGCCATAGTTTCGCCTATGAATAGCAGGCGGAAAAAAGTGCAGATTTGGGGTTTTGGGGTGCCACGTTGCGAGAACCCCCCATGCAGCCTTCAGAAAGTACCCCAAAGGTAAACTGTGTAAAAACAAAATTAAAAAAACACTGAAGGACACCCCAAAAAATTACTCAAAAAAGGGGCATAAAAAAATTAGGGGGACAAAGTTAAAAACTAGCGAAATAGACTCCAGGGGGTCCCCCAAGTATGCCCCAGGTGTTTTTAAGATTGCCGGTGCATACGGTAGGTGGATTTTTCACGATATTTCTAACTTCAAATTAGCAACTTTTAAATATGCTGGCCCCCATTTTCAAGTACCCCAAATTTGCTGGGATAACTTATTTTCTGGAAAAAATACTCCTGAATACTATTCTGCACCACGTATAGAAAAACGCTATTTACCAGCTATTAAGCCCATTTACAAATACCAAATACCTTCAGCAAGCCAAATCGGGGGGTACCATAGGGAACCCCCATGTCAGAGCATCTTTTGGGGGTGTCAAGCTGATTTCCCCAAATCTGACAGTACTTTCTGCCTGTTCAAGGTTCGCCGGGTCCCATTTTTGCGTACTTTCAATTGAATACTGGGTAAAGCGGGCACGCGCGTGATATTTTTCCGCCTACAAAACAGTCGAAGTCCGAGACGCGGAAAAGTATCGCGGCTCGGCTCAAATTAAATACGGCTCATAATAAGATAATCAATTAGAATTGAAGCATTGTTCAATTTATGGTCTATCTGGGCCATTTCCCCACTTTCTGAAAAAGAGTCTGACATACCGGAAACTTCAGCTTGTATTAAGATCAAATAAACAACAAGAATAAACACTGGAATATGATGCATATGCATGCTCACTGCTAATAAATTATATTCAGATAAATATGTCAAAAGATTGTTATTAGGAACAACTTAAATGTTAGAAGCAGGTCATAGACTATATAGATTCTTATGCACAGCATTTGCCAATATTTTCATGGAAGAGAATCTTTCATGGATTTTTTACACCATTCAATTCAGTCCTTTAATGAAACACAGATAAAAATGAACACTAGGAATTCAGTATATCTCTATGCTAGAAGTAATACAATTAAGTATTTTGTAGCCAATAATCAATCACATAATGTGCATGATCACTGATTCAGAGTTTTGCAGTCAAAGTTTGTGTTTTTCAACATTGTGCATGCTCTATGTCTGACCACACCCAACTATGAGCAGCTACTGTATGCATGCTCTATGTCTGACCACACCCAACTATGAGCAACTACTGTATGCATGCTCTATGTCTGACCACACCCAACTATGAGCAGCTACTGTACGCATGCTCTATGTCTGACCACACCCAACTATGAGCAGCTACTGTATGGATGCTCTATGACTGACCACACCCAACTATGAGCAGCTACTGTATGCATGCTCTATATCTGAGCACATCCTACTATGAGCAGCTACTGTATGCATGTTCTATGTCTGACCACACCCAACTATGAGCAGCTACTGTACGCATGCTCTATGTCTGACCACACCCAACTATGAGCAGCTATTGTACGCATGCTCTATGTCTGAGCACATCCTACTATGAGCAGCTACTGTACGCATGCTCTATGTCTGACCACACTCAACTATGAGCAGCTACTGTATGCATGCTCTGTGTCTGACCACACCCAACTATGAGCAGCTACTGTACGCATGCTCTATGTCTGACCACACCCAACTATGAGCAGTTACTGTATGCATGCTCTATGTCTGACCACACCCAACTATGAGCAGCTACTGTATGCATGCTCTATGTCTGAGCACATCCTACTATGAGCAGCTACTGTACGCATGCTCTGTGTCTGATCACACCCGACTATGAGCAGCTACTGTACGCATGCTCTGTGTCTGAGCACACCCAACTATGAGCAGCTACCAGTGATATGCGAAGAAGTCAATGGCTGGGAAGACACTGCGGAGCTGGGTCTGTGCTGGGAACCTGTTTCACCCCCTACTCACTGTAACTCTGTGTCTCACCACACCCAACTGTGAGCAGCTACTGTACACATGCTCTGTGTCTGAGCACACCCAACTATGAGCAGCTACCAGTGATATGCGAAGAAGTCAATGGCTGGGAAGACACTGCGGAGCTGGGTCTGTGCTGGGAGCCTGTTTCACCCCCTACTCACTGTAACTCTCCCCTCACTACACTAAGCTTCAGTGTCCATTGATTCTCCTACCAGCATCACTGTGTCTTCTCTTTCTGCTGCTGAGCTCCGATCTCTAAACACTGCAGTGCACTTCCTGGTCACATGTCACATCCAAGGTGTCCATCAGTGCTCAAGGCACGCCCCTCATACTCAGAGGCATGCTCTATTAGCTCTCTTCCTGTGCAGCTTACTGCCCGTGGTGTGGCCCCACCCCCAGCTTTGCAAGCAGCTGTTGCTGCCTCAACTCTCATCTCACTACAGTCCCAGGGAGCTCCACAAAGTTGGTGAGTGCTAACTATAAATTTATTACAATAAACAAAGAAGATGTTTATAAGTTATAAATATCTTCTTTGTGTTAGTCTAATAATTTTTATATCAAACTAGCTGGAGTACCCGGCGTTGCCCGGGATTTTAAGAATGTTTGTTTACACATCATCCTCCAACCAACCTCTCCTTAGGCAGGCCTCACGAAAAGTGTGACAAACTTCCCCATCAACAGTCCTAAGGTTTTCAAAGGAAGTAGGACCTGTAACGGTGTAAAGCAAACTTCGGAGATAGAAGCATTCAAAATTTGTAGGATGTACAGTGTAAACACGGCCAAAAGCTTCTGGTGCTCTAATACAAGGATGACCATCTACAGCGACTCCCTGTTTTCTGTGCAGAAAAACTTTGGGAGAAGCATTCCATGTGTAATATTTTGGCAGCTCACAGTACAGCAGGGTCCTTGCAAAGTCATCATTTGGACACAGTTGGAAGAAAGAAGTAAATGAAGTTGGGTAATTTGGTATAGTCAGAGAGCTGAGAATGCTGGCAAAGACTGCTAAAGCGCTCTTCGATAATAAACATTAAGATCATGACAAAACATGACAACACAAAACGCTTGCCCCACAATGAGCGTCCAGCAAAAATTGTGGTTTTAAATTAATTAAAAATCAACAATAAACAGTAATTAATTTTGATTTAAACATTTTTTAGTTGCCTCCACCGTGCATTAATACGCTCGTATGTAAAATGCCACGATCTTCACTAGTAAACTGTGGATTTGTATAGAAAGACAGAAGTAAAGAAGGACAAATTTAGATAGAAAAGAAAAAATAGTAGATAAGCTGAATCCTTTTGTAATTACGTACCTGACCTGTAAAGGGCGAATGCTATGCAAAAATTGTGGTTTTTCATTAATTAAAAATGAACAGTAATTAATTTCGATTTCAAATCTTTTTAGTTGCCTCCGCCGTGTTTTAATACGCTCGTATGTAAAATTTCACGATCCTGGCTTGTAAACTGTGGATTTGTATAAAAAGACAGAAGGACAAATTTTCGCTTTTATATAATAGATCTCAGGAGAATGAAAGGGGACGCTCTGCCTCCCCTGCCTACCATAACTGCACATCTCTGGCAGCTACAATTGCTTTGTGTCTGAGCACACCCAACTATGAGCAGCTAGCTACTGCACACATGCTCTGTGTCTGAGCACACCCAACTATGAGAAGCTACGCATGCTCTTTGTCTGAGCACACCCAACTATGAGCAACTACACATGCTCTGGGTCTGAGCACACCCAACTATGAGCAGCTACGCATACTCTGTGTCTGAGCACATCCAAATATGAGCAACTACTGTACGCATGCTCTCTATCCGAGCACATCCAACTATGAGCAACTACACATGCTCTGTGTCTGAGTACATCCAAATATGAGCAACTACTGTACGCATGCTCTCTATCCGAGCACATCCAACTATGAGCAACTACACATGCTCTGTGTCTGAGTACACCCAACTATGAGCAGCTACGCATACTCTGTGTCTGAGCACATCCAAATATGAGCAACTACTGTACGCATGCTCTCTGTCCGAGCACATCCAACTATGAGCAACTATACATGCTCTGTGTCTGAGCACACCCAACTATGAGCAACTACACATGCTCTGGGTCTGAGCACACCCAACTATGAGCAGCTACTGGACGCATGCTCTGTGCCTGAGCACACCCAACTATCAGCAACTACACATGCTCTGTGTCTGAGCAACCCAACTATGAGCAGCTACTGGACGCATGCTCTGTGTCTAAGCACACCCAACTATGAGCAACTATACATGCTCTGTGTCTGAGTACACCCAACTATGAGCAGCAATGCATGCTCTATATCTGAACACACCCAACTATGAGCAGCTACGCATACTCTGTATCTGAGCACACCCAACTATGAGCAGCTACGCATACTCTGTGTCTGAGCACATCCAAATATGAGCAACTACTGTACGCATGCTCTCTGTCCGAGCACATCCAACTATGAGCAACTACACATGCTCTGTGTCTGAGTACACCCAACTATGAGCAGCTACACATACTCTGTGTCTGAGCACATCCAAATATGAGCAACTACTGTACGCATGCTCTCTGTCCGAGCACATCCAACTATGAATAACTATACATGCTCTGTGTCTGAGCACACCCAACTATGAGCAACTACACATGCTCTGGGTCTGAGCACACCCAACTATGAGCGGCTACTGGACGCATGCTCTGTGCCTGAGCACACCCAACTATGAGCAACTACACATGCTCTGTGTCTGAGCACACCCAACTATGAGCAGCTACTGGGCGCATGCTCTGTGTCTAAGCACACCCAACTATGAGCAACTATACATGCTCTGTGTCTGAGTACACCCAACTATGCGCAGCAATGCATGCTCTATATCTGAACACACCCAACTATGAGCAACTCCACATGCTCTGTATCTGAGTACACCCAACTATGAGCAGCTACTGTATGCATGCTCTGTGTCCGAACACATCCAACTATGAGCAACTACTGTATGCATGCTCTGTGTCTAGACACATACAACTATGAGCAGCTACTGAATGCATGCTCTGTGTCTAGACACACCCAACTATGAGCAGCTACTGTATGCATGCTCTGTGTCTAGACACACCCAACAATGAGCAGCTACTGTATGCATGCTGTGTGTCTAGACACACCCAACAATGAGCAGCTACTGTATGCATGTTCTGTGTCTGAGCACATCCAACTATGAATAACTACGCATGCTCTGTGTCTAGACACACCCAACTATGAGTAGCTATGCATGCTCTGTATCTAGACCAGGGGTTCCCAACCGCGGTCCTCAAGGCACACTAACAGTCCAGGTTTTAAGGATAGCCACAGTTAAGCACAGGTGTCTTAATTAGTACCTCAGTTATTTTGATTTAACTATCTGTGCTCAAGCATGGATATCAGAAAAACATGGACTGTTATTGTGCCTTGAGGACCGAGTTTGGGAAACACTGGTCTAGACACACCCAACAATGAGCAGCTACACATGCTCTGTGTCTAAACACATCCAACAATGAGCAGCTACACATGCTCTGTGTCTCAGAGTGTTCGGATTAAGAGAGTGTATAGGCAGAATTGCAGGTTTTGCTGAGTGGAGAGTATTCTGAGATCCATCAGATACAGATGGATCTCACTAAGTGCATTGGCTTCACATTGGAAGTGCTTACTTCTGCTAAAAGCTGCTATTATCCTTAGTTTTAAAGCAATGTAAATGGACAGAACCATACTATAATGTCCTTTCTACAGTGTGAATGCAGTATGGGAAGTTCTTAAAGAAAGTAACATTCATAGTTCTGTGTTTTTGTACTCATTTATATGTGTTCTTACAAAGTCCAGGAACATTGGGGTAAGTACTGACCTGTTCAGCAGCAGGCAGCGTGTTTGTGGCAACCATCAGGAGGCCACTGAGTTGGGCCAATCAGGGCTCGCCACATCATTGTCCCACCCCTTATTGAGCATACATAACCATTCTAAATGGACAGATCTGTCTGACAGTGGAGCACAAGAGGAAGACAAACTCTTGTCATCTGGCCGTCCCCATCCCCGTTTGCTGGCCACGCCCCCCAGTCAAGCCGATCTGGTTGCTCCCTCCCGGAAGGGGCAGCCAGATAGTCGGCAAGCATGGAAGTATTTGACTTTTACAAGCATTCAAAAGATTGGAAGTTGTCCAACACTTTCAATGAGACATCTTCCATCCATGCACATTTCATGTATGTGTGCACATTTCTTTTCACATAAAAAACATGTTTAGACACCTTTCTGTCTTAATAAACTTAAACATAAATGAGACTGGGAATGAGATGTACTGTATATTAGAAACATCGAAAGATATTAAAAGGTTTTACTTTGAAGTGACATCATTAGGAAAGTAAAGGAAACATGCACATTTCTAGCCAGAACCTTCAGACTACAAACTGCAACCTGTCTTACTGACATCATACCAAATTCCACTGGGAGAAGAACAGTATGCTTATTTAGTGTTCCCTCTAGCTCCAGCGGCAGGAGAAGGGGGCGTGGTCATCGGAAAAGGGGGCGTGTCTATAAGACGCGTCCCCTTTTCGTCACTCTTGGGGGTGTGCCCGGCACTTACGGACACGCCGGGCAGCCCCCAAGCCCTGCAGACAGGGAGAATAGAT
This sequence comes from Taudactylus pleione, assembly GCA_031769625.1. Lineage (NCBI taxonomy): Eukaryota > Metazoa > Chordata > Amphibia > Anura > Myobatrachidae > Taudactylus > Taudactylus pleione. The sequence continues at coordinate 27,999,303 of JAUIMM010000092.1, read as the reverse complement.
GGCGGGCGCATGCGCCCGGCGTCTATTCTCCGGCGGTGACCGGGTCACCGCATGTTTCTCCACCCGCAGGACGCTGCGTCCCGCGGGTGAGAACGGCTCCCGCAGGCTGTTAGGGCAGGGCGCTTTTTGCCCTCCTCCTGGAGATGACATCATCTTTATTAAAATAATGTCTTAATTTACAAATTACAGGAGAGGTGGATGCAGTATTGATGTTTGCGTAGTTGAGCAACTATTTGCTACTGCGCACGTACGAAAAGTCCTGGAAACCCCTAAGGCGCATGCGTACCATTAGTGCAGGGATACGGAACCTCAGGCCCAGGTGGCCGTATAAGGCCCGCGGAATCATTGGTATGGCCCTCTGAGCTTTTTTCTGCTAGCCTCATCTGGCACCCTGCAGCCAGAATCTATGCAGCGTCCTTAGAACGCTTCAGACAGTCACATCGCTACCCTTACAGCTTCCAGGAGCATCCTCAGGATGCTTTGGGCATTGCTGTAAACACCAACGATTGCGAATCCGCCCCCCGTGTGATGTCTCAAGGAGGGGGCGTGGCCTGCACCGTGCCCGCAAAATAATGTTATATATATGAAAATGGCCCTCGGCAGAAAAAAGGTTCCCCACCCCTGCATTAGTGTATGCAGAGACCACTGTTGCCTATGGAGTCACTCCCATATGAGCTGGCGGAGGAAAGCCATGGCCGTTCCTGGACAATGTCTGGGAGGTGGCCTGAAGTGACTGCTAAAAAAGGCTGTCTCATGGGCGTGGTATGGGAGTATGTTTAGAAAATTTTCAGAAAGAGATACTGCGCCAGCCATGGGGCGGCGTAAGGGTTAATGGTGCGTCGATGGTGGAGTGTTAACAATCACAGGCAGAGTGGCACTGTCCATGAGCACTGAAAGTGGGCATCTCAGACCTTGCATTGTCCATCATACGCTACTACACATTACCGCCATTGCGACACCGCAGACTTTTGCAGCTGCACTGTTATTGGCATCCACCCCTGAATCTGGCACTAAATGTAAATTATTCAGTTTTGAAATCTTTCAAGTCATTCTACAGTAAGCAGCATTCATCTCACAAACTCTGACACTGTCAGAATAAAATACACTGCTTAAGATGTATCTCAAATGCTGTAGAAATCAATTGTTTACAGTTTTTGCCATATTTTACAATGTCCCCTAATATTCTCTACATGCTGCGATTTGGCACTAACTGTATTGTCAGCCAGTCTGAACAAGGCTGTAACCTATTGTGTGAAGACAATCATTCTGAGAGATTCTTCTCACGTTCTTACTTTTCCATTTTACACTCTCTAGCAATTTATAACACTTTCCACCAGTCACTGGAAAAGTAAAGGTTTTTATTGTATATAAATGTATAACACATAAATCATTTATCACAGTAATATGTACAGCATACGAATATTTCACTGGAAGAATGTAATCCAAACAGAATATTTCCTACTTGTATTCTAAGGGGTCCATTCATCATCCCTTATTTTCTACAAAAGTATGTAAAAATTTACATTTTCCCTTACTTTTGTAGAAATTATCGGGGCCATTCAAAAGAATTCAAAAGTTATGAAGAAGTTAAAAGTTATTATGAAGAACTCAAAATTTGTATGGAAATTTGCAAATGAGCGGTCATTCAGCCTCATTCAGGGATGAACACAGGGCCTGATTCAGACCCGGTCGCTAGGCTGCGTTCACACGCAGCCGTCAGCAGCCAAAGTATGCAAATCCTGCGATCGCTAGCAAGACATTAGCACGCCCACTATGTCTCGCCGTGCGATCGTGGTATGTATTTAGACGCCCACCAGCCTGCCACAAGACGCCCACTTTCCCTTAGTAACAGACGTCATCTCCAGGAAGTGTATGAAACATTCGGTAACATCGAGTAACATCGGACCCATATGCAGCACATGTGGCTGATGATCATACCCTACCGCAAGCACTGCGAGTGCTACAGTGTGTACTTCAGCCATGTGACGTGTATGCTGACGATGTGTCTTAATTATGTATGCCCCTGAAACGGCGTTCAGATGCACAGACATGCCTGCGTTCACACCACCACACACCCATTACCATCGAACGCCCCCTGTCACCACCAACAAACGGCTCGTCCTGTCACTCATACTTGCGGAGCATCTGTGTACAGGGTACAAACGCTTCCCAATCGCATGGACTAGTTCGTGCACGCGCACTGCGTTTTGTACGCATGCACAGATTGCAAACATTGGCAGGCTACTTGCGAACGCAGGCTAGTTACCGGGTCTGATCACAGCTGCTAGCTAGCAAGCTGCAGAGGTGCAAATCTGTGAAAAAAATTACCCACTTCCAAAAAGCATATCTTAGCCCAACACAGAAATCGCAACCAGGAACATAGTTACGTACAGCGCCGCAGCCCATATGCAGATCCACCGATGTAAGCAGTACTGAGTATCCTCCTGGTCACACAGCAGGGTCAGTTGGGCGGACACAATGGGGGTATTATTTCTGAGTACGTGTTTGCAGATGCCTGCTGGTACCCATCCCTAAAATGGCTCCAACACGCCTATGTTTATCCAACCACTCCTTTGTCACTGCCCCCAAATGCTCCATTTCTACCCCCTAATGCTGCCTTCCTGTCAAATTCCCTGCAATCCCAAGAGGGCTGTGGGCCTGAATAAGAGCCGCTCGCTCTGACAGAGCGCTCGCTCTGAATCAGGGCCGGATTATTTTTTTTGGGATCGGCCTCTTGGCCGCTCGCATAGCTGTGGGTGACCACCCACAGCTATTGCGAGCGGCCATGACGACGAGACCATTGTGGTAGGGTCTTGTGACCGCAAGACCCAGAGAGATTTCGGCTCTAACAGAGCCGGAATGTCTCCACTGACATCACTCGTGATGACAGTGGGGCCGCCCCCAAACGGCAGGCGTTCTCATGTGAACACCTTCATTTGGGCAGCCACCCACACGGCCCGCCCAATAAAGAGGGCGAGCTGTCACTCAACATCGACAGCTCGCCCCCTTTGGTGCGAGACCTGGAGCGACGGATTGCCCGTCGCTAGCCGGGTCTTGCGCATGCGCTGTGGGCCCCCATCGACCCGGTTGCGAGTGCTCAGCGCTTGCGACCGGGTCTGCATCAGGCCCTGTGTGCGGGATTGGAAAGTGACCTTCACGTATTCACATTGCTACGCATGCACGGTCTCCCGATAATCGCTCACCTGTGTAATTATCGGAACTGCATCAAGTTTTGAAGGAATACATAAATACCGGCATAATGGACCCGACATATTGTATGTCGGGTCACCTCCATCTCCGACACCTCTCCCCCCACCTCTGATCCTAGTGACTTTGGTAAGCCCTTGTCTGGTGAAGAGGGGAACTATTGATCTAATTTAATCCTCTACTGAACATTTTTGTTTTAAAACTCTGAAGATTTAGAACAGCTTCAGCAACTGAGGACACATTTATTATTATTATTATTATTAGTAGTATTTAATATGTCACAGGGAATTTTCAACTACAGTGGACGTATAATTATCTTCTCACAGATTTGAGGGAGTACAGTAGAGGCACATGTGTATAACAACTATATATATATATATATATATATATATATATAAAATAAAGTTCCCGGTTTATGGGTATGTCTGTTTGGGCTAATCTCTTGATCCACTGGACAGATTTTGATTGGGATTTCACTATTCTATACAGCAATGGTCGAGGAAGGTTTAGGTGTATGAATCATTCATCTGTGACAAGAGGGAGCCGAGCAATGACAAGTTTTCTGGAGCAGGTCACAGAAAAAAACTGTTGTGCTGTGTGAGTGACTGATTACTGCTGCTGCTGCTGCTGCTGCTGCTGTAGGGGGTGAGGGCTGTGCTGATTGACTCTCTGAGACAGTGACAGCCAATAAGAACTAGCAATGTGCACTATTGCTTAGCACCAGCCTAGAGAGGAAATGGAGTCAGGAACTGAGCAGGCTCATGTATGAGGCAGACAGAGTGAGAGACAGCCTCCAACAAACCCATGAAGATGCCCTGATGCAGATAAAGTAGCCAGGAAGGAACCAGGGGAGGCATAGCTCTCAGGAATTAAACAAACAAACCAAAAGACAAACAAACCATCAGAACACCATCAAATGATTTCTGTTTGATGGTGGCAAACATCTGACCACCACCATCAAATGGTAAAAACACTACCATCAGTACAAATCATTGATGGTTAGCAACCATCAGATTCCGATGTCCATCCCTACTCTGAACCTGCAGGTGGACTCCGGCCACCACTCCTCCAACGTGAAGTGGCCACCTCTCCAGCGTGATGTTCACTCTTAGCCACACGCCTTCGGTGACCAAGAAACACCTCCCATGGAAGTCAGCACTGTTCTCGGACAGGGGCACCACGATGAGGAGACTCAACAGGAAGACCAGGAAATACAGGGTAAATTTTGCAAAGAGGACATTGCTCATCAGCATGTTTGGCAAACAGGGAGGTGTGCGCATGGAGGCTGCAGAAATATGCACAGGTGCCCCAGCCCTGGGAACATTGTGCTGAAAATGCTTACGGCAGCTGCAATACAAATCTCTTATCCAGGATCCTCCTGCCCTTCTTAGCACATACCAGTAGCCGGGACCCAGACAGCTGCAGGGTAGCAGCAAGGGGTTGTGGTGACACTGGTGAGATGCAGGGGGCAGGAGTGAGAAGCAGGGGGTGAGGAGATATGCAGAGGCCTGTGATGAGATGCAGGGGGCTCTGGTAAACACCAGTGGCAGGAGTGAGAAGCAGGGGTCTGTGGTGAGATGCAAGAGGCTGTGGTGAAATATAGGATGCTGTGGTGAAATACAGGGGGCAGGAGTGAGCAGCAGGAGGCTGTTGTGACATGCAGGTGGTAGGAGTAAGAAGCAGGAGGCTGGTGCACAGGGTGTGGCATACTTACCTACTCTCCTAGGACTGCCAGGAGCCTCCTGCAAGTAGGCAAGTTCCCCGGAATGGCCGCTGGCCCTCCACAAATGTCCCACGCCCACACGTAAAAGTGGGTGGTTCGGAGGCCGATGACAAGATTTGTGCCGAATCGCGTCATCATAGCCCCGCCCTCTGCTTTACAATGCTAGTAATATTAACAATAGAAAGCGGGGGCAGAGCCACGATGACGCAATCGTGCTGGCACGCCCCTGCTCCGCCCACTTATGCCGCCCCCACCCTCCCTGCTGCACCAACCTGGCAGCAGGTTGGTTTCCGGAGAAAGAATGTCGGTAAGTATGGGCTGTGGTTAGATGCAGGGGACTGTGTTAACATGGCATAGGTTGTTATGAGATGCAGAAGGCTGGGGCGAGCTGAAATTGCTCCCATGTAAAATTGGGGTGGGTCGCTAGTTGATTTCTAAATGCCTACAAAGAGAAGTAATTACTTTACAAAATCCTACAGTCCTGGGCCTATTTACAGTACGTTACTGAAAGCGTATAAATATCACAAAATACATGTGGGGGTCCTTACCAGTTCTATTACAGCAAATATGTCCCAGTTTATAAACTAATATCTACAATCGTATGTGAGAAGCACGGGGCTATGGTGAGATGCAGGGGACTGTGGTGACATGGCATAAGTTGTTATGAGATGCATGGGGCTGTGACAAGATGAAATTGCTCCTGTGCAAAGGCGGGGGCGGGTCTCTAGTAATTTGTGAAAAGCACTGAAAGCTTCATAGCCCATTATTTACCAGAGATCCTTCCCTATAGACAGGGACACCTCCAAATTGCACAGATCTTTCTTTTCATCACACAGGGACCCTTCCTTTACAACACTGCACAGACCATACTTGCCTACCTTCCCGATTCAGCCAGGAGCCTCCCGAATATCGGGTGCCGCTCCCGGCCCCCGGAAACGCAGGCAAGCCTCCTGGCACCCGCCGACCCCTCCGCCCCCCCACCGCAGTAATAAGATAATTCCCCGCAGCAGCGGGGGCCGGTGACGCAATTCTCGCTGTATCGCGTCATTTTGGTCCTGCTCCCTGCTTCACAATGCCAGTAATCTCCACATTGTGTAGCGGGGGCGGGGTCAAAATGACATGGTCGTGTGGCGATGCCCCAACTCCGCCCACAAATTCTGGACACGCCCCCTTGATTTGACGATCTGGCTGCCCCCTCCCAGAAGGGTCAACCAGAAAGTCGGCAACCCTGGCACAGACTCTGGGGGAGATTTATCAAAGCTTGGAGGGAGATAAAGTGGTAGAGATAAAGTACCAACTAATCAGCATCTGTCATTTTACAGACAGCACTTAAAAATTGACAGTTAGGAGCTGATTGGTTGGTACTATATCTCTCTCCAACCTTTTTGTTCCTATGATTGTATAAAATAATCCCCTTTCCCCTTTTGCAGAGACACCCTGCTCAGTCATTGCACAAATCTCCACATTGCAGAAGCCCCTTGACAAAAACAGATATTACTTTTAAAATCCCTTCCACATTACAAGTATACCTTTATCTGGTGATAAGTGCTCTACTCTCCAGGCCATAATAATAGCAGAACAGGTACAGATGTCAGTCAGCCAGCAGGCTCTGAAGTGATGACTCAGTGTGAGGCTGATAATCTCTGCAGGAGGTCAAGGGATCATGTGATGATCTCCTCCAACCAGAGCTCAGCTGCTGTTCCTCTGACAACTCTATTTTCATTGCACAGAATATGGCCATAGAGAAAGCAAACTGAAACATCAAACTTATAAAAACATATTTATCCCAATAATATCCCCACTTACTTGAGATTTTCAAAAGACATTGGTCTCTTCCCCATGCCTTTCTAGAGGGCTTTATTGCCTGGCTCACTATAAATTCTTCTGTCATGCCTTTTATTCCTTGAAAGAAAAAGCTGAAAATGCATAATAAAGCAAAAATATTCCAATCATAATACAGTGGAGAAAGATACAAGTCAGAGCAGTTGCAGATAATGTTTACGAAACTTGTCAGACCAATGTATTAAAGCATAATAGAGAACATTATTCATTTTTAATTACAAATATTGTTGTGAGGGGGCGTGGCAGTGATGACAAGATTTGCTGCACCATAACCCCAACCCGCTTACCTGGAACTCCCTCTCCCAGAAAAGGACATGCCTCATGTGTCTAGGCCACCGAATAGCCAAATAAAATGAAGTAAATGATGCTAATTTCGCTAATTTCATCTTTTACCGAGTTGCACTGAGAATAGGTGATGAATTAGCCTGAACTTCCTGGAATCTTTGTTAGGGAACACAATAGTGGGCAGAGATGGTTGTCAAGGAGGCATTGTATCATTGACCACTTTTGCTTACTCGCTAGCTGACTTTGCAATTCCATATACTTTCACCCACTTGGGCTCAGATGTGCATTGGGTCTGTTTGGCCTGTTATTGTGACCATTACCAGCAATTAGCTGTCACATACCATACAAGGCAATGTAGCTATGTGTCAACTAAAACTTAGGTGCTGGAAAAGACTCTTTCCACTCTTGATGTTGGTATTATCATTTGGTCTGGATATATGCCTCAGACACTATATTAACAAAGTTTCATCCCTATGATATTATCTAATTTATCCCATTCCTATCTAAGACACCGTTCCTTTAGACTGAACTTCTAATCAAATCACAAACAGGCAAAAGCTCCATATGCACCCCCAATAACATTCATATACCCAAAAAGAGATGAGCAGTTTTCCAGCTTCTTCCCAAAAACCTGTGACAACTCTTGCTGGGATGTTGTGGATGCTGAATATACAATTAGGATTGGCGTAGACCCAGAACAGAGGCACGGAGTCTAACATATATGTGGCCTTCACAGGGCACCCTGCAATGGGGTTTGAACTTCGCTGTGCCAGATATGCAGGTTGCAACACTCTGATTGGGTTCCTATGTATGGGCTGGGGTTTACAAAGGCAGATAGTGAGACTGATCGTCATGAGGCATACTGGAGCGTAGTTGTCTGGAACAGGTCAAAACCAAGCAGGCAATGTATTATTAAGGGACAAGCAGAATCAGGTCAGAAGAATAACCAAAGTAAGAGCCAGAAAGTCACTAGAAGCAATACCATCAGAGTAGGCAAAGAGAATCGTCAGACGGATCAGATCAGAACACAGAAAAGTCCACAGGGAATTAAACAGGAACAGACACTGAAGATCAAGTAGTGAGCCTAATACTCTTGCAATGAATAGTATTTTCTTATATAAGGAGAAGATTTGAATTTGGCAAAAAATTTTAAATCACATTTGTATATCTATCCCTTTAAATTTAACACAGAGTGGCACGCTCATCCCTTTGGGAACATCAGCTGCCGCCAGAGGAAGGAGCATAGCTGCCTCATTAGTGGCTGGGGAGAGGAAGCACCGGCTAACCCTGCAGATGCTGGGCAGAGAGAAGGCAGAAGGCTGAGGTGGGTGCCGGATAGTAGGCAATTGGGCTACAGCCACCCAGAAAGAACCAGTAAGAAGGAGCTGGGCTCCAGCGCGCTGTGACAGATCATGCTACATGAAATTGTAAAGGCGTTGGAATAATTATATAGACCCTCCTATCATTCTCTACTCTGTCCAGTTTTTATCATTTCCCATGGAAGAAGCTGCAGTAGCAAGTCCTCTGTACCAAAGCTTCCGTATAAGGATCTCAGGGCTTGCTGAAATTGGTAGTGCACAAGGAATGCTGTATCTTTGAACTTTTTACCACCACAACACTCACTGGCCACATGTATTGGAAAGAGCCTTGGTGCCATTAACAAGGGACTATTAATTTACTAGCAGCATGCTAAACAGGCTGTTTGACATTACTGTAGTTTCATTGACTCAGCTTTCCATAGCTTACTGCTGGTAGGTACATTTGTGTTGGGGATCCACAATATTGATCCCTCCATAATCAGTGCCAGGGCTGTAACTAGGGTAGTGAGACCAGTGCCATGGCACAGGGCAACGCAGGGCAGGGGTCACTGTTCGAACCTGTCAAATTTCCTGTTTAGTATCATTCTCACTTGTAGCTTCCTCTTCTTTTATCCCCGGCAGCTCCTGACCTCCCCTATATCTTCTCTGGCCCTTACTCATGAGGCCATTGCCCTTTTTCAGGTGCTCTATCTTATGTCCCTATTTAAAAAATGGAGGGGGGGGGGGTGCCAATGCTCTCTCTGGCACAGGGTACCAAAAAGTCTAGTTACGTCTCTGATCAGTGCTACCAGTCAAGGCTATGAGTGCTGGTGCTGGAAGAAATTTTGAGAGGTGGGGGGAGGTGCTTTTTTAAATGTAATTTATTTGGTTCATTTTTAACTAAAATACCATATACAGCTGCATGAGGATACGTTTGAAATAGATCTTGATGGCCTTTAAATGTATCTTCATGCAAACGCATTTATATGTTTCTTTTGAATTGTATCTATCATAAGATGTGTAAATGAAAATAACACATAACTGCATTTTTTTCATAGAGGACATTATGAGGGGAATTCAATTAGAGGTGAAAAGCCATATTCGCCTGTTTTTTTGTGAAAAATTTGCCTAATAAAAAATTCGCCAAATTCAATTCCAGGACAATTTTGCCTAAGTGGAAACAATTCTCCAAAAATGATTCTCCAATCAATAGCTGGTGAAAAGAAATGCAAAATCTTTATTTTGGGGTGCAAACGTGGGGAAACAACTCAGACCCCTTGGGACAGCCCCCCCAAAGGACAAATATGCAAAAAATACAGAACTAAAACCTAAGAACACCCCGAAAAAGACATGTCATTTTTGAGGTGTAAATTTAAAAAGTGGGGGGATAAACATTAAAAGTAGTGAAAAAGACTTCTTGGGGGTCCACAAGTATGGGTCAGGTGTTTTTGGGATTGCAGGTGCATGCAGCAGGTGGATTTTTCACATTTTTTAAAAGTTCACTTTAGAGACATAAAAACATGCTAGCACCCATTTTCAAGCACCCCAAATTTGACAGGACTACTTATTTTCACCAAAAAATACAGCTTTATGCCATTCTTCACCACTTTTACAGAAACGCTAATAGCAAGCAATTTACACAACTTAAGTACGCAAAATAGTTTTATTAGGGCTATTAGCACACATTTATATTGATTCCCTATGTTAGAGCATCTTTTTCTGGGGTACAGACTGATTTCCCCAATTCTTTCAGTACTTTTCACCTGTTCCGCATTCGCCTATTTCCGTGTTCGCCTGTTTTGCAATTGAATTAGGCGAAAAGCGGGGACGAGCACGGAATAAATTCGCCTCTGAAACAGGCGAATGAAGCGAACAGTCGGACAGGCGAAAACTTCGCCTCTAATTGAATATGGCTCTATATCCTTGCGCTTTTGGCAGAAATGCAGATCCTAAACTCTAAATTAGCCCCTTACTTACTATATCTCTAGTGCAGATTTCCTTAGCTACATACAGTATGCATGTTAAAGAGCAACCAACTAATTCCTCCTGCATTATGTAAAAATATAATAATAATAATAATAATAATAATAATAATGCAAGGTTGTAGGGAGCAGTTGTTAATTAGAGTAGTGAACTGCATATTACTCATATTGGCTTATATTAATATTAAAGATTCCCATGTACTGTACATATATATTAATATGAGATAAGTGCAGTATATTTATCAGGTAGAGTCTTTTCTTTGCATCAGCTGCTCCAGTTACATACAAATATGACCTATGACGTCAGCACACAATGAAAGGGGCCTGATTCAGCAAGGATTGCTGATGCGATTGTGGCTGCAATCGGGCATGCAGTTTTGCTGCGAAAGTATGCTAATAAATGCAATCCCAAAGCATTCACACGGACAATATGCAGACGCCCACTTCCCCTCTCGCACATCCATAATACCTTGCAATCCATCCAAAACATCGGTAACATTGAAGTACATCGGAGCCTCTCGCACAATTACGGCAGGTCAGACCTCACTTATAAATTGCTAACTTTCCTGTACATAGGGCCTGATTCAGAGATGTACGCTAACCCAATGGTTAGCGCACATCTCTGATGTTTGGAGGACTGCGCATGCGCAGCCCTCCGACTACAAGCCCGCTCGCAGTGTGTCCCGGCCACTGCCTGATTGAGAGGCTGCAGCGTTTGGGAGGCAGAGGGGGGCGTTCCCTGTCAGTGGCAAACGTAGGATTTCTAGAGGGGGATTTCCAAATGCTTGACTTTAGAGCGAGTGTGCCCAGTCCATGAAGAGGGCATAATTAGCACTTAACCAGCTTTAATATGTGTCATACATAGTGTATAGCGTGTCATGATAATTCCAGCATATACAGGACCAGTGATCACAGTAAGCCATTATATATGAGCTGAATGTTTTTATTTCAGATGTGGGCTCCATTCCAGAGCATTGGAGCAAGTCCGGGAGTCTGGGGGAGCAGCAGAAGAACCCAGCACTACCCTGGGCATTTATGTACATATTGGCCTCGTTATGCACTGGATAGTGTAATATTATATAGTATTAATAATTAACCATATTGATGGTCTATAGCAGTGCACCCCTAACAGTGCATGTTTTCCAGATCTCCAAGTTGGTGCACAGATGTATGTTAAAAGATCCACAGGCTGGTGTTAATTATGTAATTTGTGATACTGAGAAGCACATGCAGCACTAGTAAAATTCTATATTACGATTTGTATTGTGGTCATGGTGTGGGCTGGGGAGGGGGGTTTCCAGGCAACCGGAACCCCCCCCCCCCCCCCCCCCGCATTTGCCTATGCCTGGCAGCTTTCCTGGAAATGGGGCCACGTCACCCTCGTTTTCCGGGAGGGACAAGGCCAGGATCTGTGTGGGTACACGCAGACTTCCTGGCCTCGCAAGCTGCCAGGACCTGACCAGGCTGCGGGAAGCTTTAGCTCCCGCAGCCTGGCCAATGGAACGTCAACAACAATCGTGATCGATGGTCGCGATTGTTTCGATAGTGACCCCAGGCTGCAACCTGGGTCACAGCGTTGGGATCACGTAAATGCAGCAAGGCAGTGTGTGACACCTCCTTCAGCATTTGCATTTTAAATGGATGGAATTGCACAGTCACTTGTGTGTGGCTGAGCAATCCCGTCCATCTATGAATCAGGCCCACGGTGAGCACTCAAGCTGCGTATGCCATCGCAGGGGCTAATTTATGCACGCCCCGTTTTTGCAGTCAAACGCACTGGCACGCCTGCATTTCTTTGCCCCCCCATCACCACCCCTAAACGCTCTCTGCTTGTCAATCATTCTGTGATTGCTCTGCGTGATCTCTGCAGTGCGATCACTGTACAGCATTCGTGAACGTGCACTGCGATGCATATGCATGTGCAGCGCGCAATAATCGTCCGCCTGCGTATGCAATTGCAATAGCGATCCTTGCTGAATCAGGCCCTAAGTCTAATTTGTTTCCTTAATACAGTATGCATCCACTGAGTCCCTCACTGTGGGAAGTATCAGGAGCTTCCAAACATAAAGAGAAGTATCTGCTTTGCTAAAAACCATAAGAATTAGGACAATTAAATAGACCTCTATCTACCCCTGGTAAACATGGAGAGGTTTACAGTGTTTCCAATTAGAGGAGAGGTTGTACAGTGATTTCAATTAGAGGAGAGGTTGCACAGTGATTCCAATTAGAGGAGAGGTTGTACAGTGATTCCAAATAGAGGAGAGATTGTACAATGATTCCAAATAGAGGAGAGGTTGTACAGTGATTCCAAATAGAGGAGAGGCTGTTCAGTGATTCCAAATAGAGGAGAGGCTGAACAGTGATTCCAAATGGAGGAGAGGCTGTACAGTGATTCCAAATAGAGGAGAGGCTGTATAGGGATTCCAAACAAAGGAGAGGTTGAACTGTGTTTTCAAATAGAATTTATATTAATGAACCTTAAAAAATTAGATATCCCAAATACATTAAATAAAACAAAATGCAGAACTAAACATTAAAATCACCTTTCACCACTTAACATCTTTTTATTTTGTGCTACAATTTGTAAAAATTCGGTATGGGATCCCGGCTGCTGCATGACCGGCAGTTCGATTCCCGGCTGCGGCAGCCCGACAAAAGAGCAGAGCCTGGCAGAGGAAGCCCGACAGCACTGGAAATCCCGATCGTCCCTAATGTAAGTATAAACTAACCTAACCAACCCCCCTAACCCTAACCCTCCTTAGGGGTGCCTAACCTCCCCCCCAAGTGCCTAACTCTAACCTACCCCTCTAAGTGCCTAACACCCCCTTCCCCGCTGGGGGGTGTCTAACCCTAAGTCCCCCCCCGGGGTGCCTAACCCTAACCCTCCCTTCCCCTAGCCTAACCCTAACCCAACTGAGGGGGTGCCTAATCCTAATTCCCCCCAGGGCGCCCTAAACCTAATCCTCCCCCCCCCCGCGCGGCTGCCCTTCGATCGGGATGCCGGGCGCCTGTCTCCCGGCATCGGGAAAATGACAGGCGTCTAGATTTTAGATGCCTGCCATTTAACCCTAGGCGGGATAGAGGATTCGGGAAGCCGGCGGTCGGGATTGCGGACGCTGGCTTCTTAAACGTATCCCTGTAAAAACATATCACTTTTAATAATAGAAATTTTAATGAGCCCAGGGCTAATCCCTAGCTCTTTATTAGAATAAAAGAGTGGAAAGTAAGATTTCTAATGGTGTCACTTATAATCAATACGGGACTACAGGAGTGCATTAAGAGAACCTCAAAAATTCTGTTTCATCTCTTTATCTTTGTACAGCAGGTGGCCCATAAAATCTGAACTAAGGGGGTCATTCAGACCCGCTCACAAGCAAAGTTCGCTCGCAAGCGGGTCGATGTTGTGAGAATGCGAATGCGCACGACGGAAGGAGCTCCGTCGTGCACATGCGCGAGGCCCGGCAAGCGACGAGAAATACGTCGCTCGGGGTCTCGCACCAAAGGGGGCATGCTGTCGATGGTGACTGACAGCACGCCCCCTTTGGTGGGCGTGCCGGCCAGACGGAGGCGTTCCCATGAGAGAGCCAAAATCACTCCTGGGCTTGCGGCAGTGAGACCCTACCGCAAGGGTCTCGTCACAAGCCCGATGGTCGCTATGGTCTTGACCATCGCGACCATCATCATGGACGCTCGCATAAGCTGTGGGTGGTAACCCACAGCTATGCGAGCGTCCATAAGGCCGCTCCACATTTAAATAGGACGGCCCTGATTCAGAGCGAGCGTTCTGCTCAGAGCGTTCAGCTCTGAATCAGGGCCTAAGATTGTAGCTCCTCAAATGTGTTGAGTGACCTTTTTGAAAGATTTACATATCATTGTCTTAGCAATATTTTTTATTGGGACATCTGTGTATATACATATTTTACATTTAAGGTTGGCTGAACACATTTAAGTCTATTGGGGTCTAGAATTAAAAAATAACGCTGATACAGTACATTAGAAATATAAAGATCTCTCTGGTTAAAATATTGTACGAGTATTGTACGAAAGTCAGTAAAATCATATACTGTTGTTTGCTGAAAAGCTACAGTACATCTATATAAAATTCATTACTTGCTCTGGATTTCCACCATAACATTGTTAAAAATGTGATGAATTGAAATTAAACTGAAACGTTTGCAGTTACTATATTTTGATAGAAAATCAAATCTTCTGGATCCTTACAAAGGGGTCGAAATGGGGTTAATACTGTATATAGAGTCATTGGATACATTAATGCACAGTCCCATATTTCCAAAATATTTGAATCGACCGACTGATACCTACTGTATATAGATGCATTGCTGACTCCTCTTATTGGGATTATTGCTCATTGATTGGTCTCTTTTTGTGATAAGAATTTAGTGATAACGTAATTAATGATTGCTATAAGTTGACTCTCCTGAAGATCCCTTCTTATTTCATACCCGATATGGTACGAGTTACAGACCTGGCTGGTACAGATTTACCATGTAGCGCATCTATCAGAGTAAAAAAACAGCTACCTATTCTCCCTCCCCCTCTTTCCTTTCCTATCCTGACCTCCGATGTTTCCCTATGTCTTCCCCCCTCCACACGTTTCTAAATCACATTATTTCAAGATATTCTATATCTACAGTATAAGTACTACAACGTTTATATGCCCCATGAAGGTTGGCAGTATCTACTTGACTTTTGGCATTTTCTCGTGCCTCTTATGTTGTTACTTGTTAAATAGCTGAACTTTTTTTTCAGGTCATGTTTTACAAGTGCCCCTTTCTGTTTTTTTCTTTTTCTACTCCCTCCTCTCTGTAGTTCATCATTTCATAATTTTTTCTCTATATACAGTGCATCCTGAAAGTATTCACAACGCTTCACTTTTTCGACATTTTGTTATGTTACAGTCTTATTCCAAAATGGAATAAATGTATTTTTGTCCTCAAAATTCTACACACAATACCCCATAATGACAACGTGTAAAAAGTTTTTTGCGATTTTTGCAAATTTACTACAAAAAAAAAATCAGAAATCACATGTACATAAGTATTCACAACCTTTGCTCAATACTTTGTTGATGCACCTTTGGCAGCAATTACAGCCTCAAGTCTTTTTGAATATGATGCCACAAGCTTTGCACACCTATCTTTGGGCAGTTTTGCCCATTCCTCTTTGCAGTACCTCTCAAGCTCCAGCAGGTTGGATGGGAAGCGTCGGTGCACAGCCATTTTCAGATCTCTCCAGAGATGTTCAATTGGATTCAAGTCTGGGCTCTGGCTGGGTCACTCAAGGACATTCACAGAGTTGTCCTGAAGCCACTCCTTTGATATCTTGGCTGTGTGCTTAGGGTCGTTGTCCTGCTGAAAGATGAACCGTCACCTCAGTCTGAGGTCAAAAGCGCTCTGGAGCAGCTTTTCATCCAGGATGTCTCTGTACATTGCTGCATTCATTTTTCCCTCTATCCTGACTAGTCTCCCAGTTCCTGCCACTGAAAAACATCCCCACAGCATGATGCTGCCACCAGCATGCTTCACTGTAGGGATGGTATTGGCCTGGTGATGAGCGGTGCCTGGTTTCCTCCAAACATAATGCCTGGCATTAACGCCAAAGAGTCCAATCTTTGTCTCTCATGGTCTGAGAGTCCTTCAGGTGCATTTTGGCAAACTCCAGGTGGGCTGCCATGTGCTTTTTACTAAGGAGTGTCTTCCGTCTGGCCACTCTACCATACAGGCCTGATTGGTGGATTGCTGCAGAGATGGTTGTCCTTCTGGAAGTTTCTCGCTCTCCACAGAAGAATGCTGTAGCTCTGACAGAGTGACCATTGGGTTCTTGGTCACCTCCCTGACTAGGGCCCTTCTCCCCTGATAGCTAAGTTTAGACGGCCGGCCAACTCTAGCAAGAGTCCTGGTGGTTCTGAACGTCTTCCATTTATGGATGATGGAGGCCACTGTGCTCATTGGAACCTTCAAAGCAGCAGATATTTTTCTGTACCCTTCCCCAGATTTGTGCCTCGAGACAATCCTGTCTTGGAGGTCTACAGACAATTCCTTAGACTTCATGTTTGGTTTGTGCTCTGACATGCACTGTCAAGTGTGGGACCTTATATAGACAGGTGTATGCCTTTCAAAATCATGTCCAGTCAACTGAATTTACAACAGGTGGACTCCAAATAAGCTGTAGGAACATCTCAAGGATGATCAGTGGAAACAGGATGCACCTGAGCTAAATTTTTTTATGAAATTTGCAAAAATCTCAAAAAAACTTTTTGCACGTTGTCATTATGGGGTATTGTGTGTAGAAATTTGAGGACAAAAATGAATTTATTCCATTTTGGAATAAGGCTGTAACATAACAAAATGTGGAAAAAGTGAAGCGTTGTGAATACATTCCGGATGCACTGTATATATGTGTGGTGAGAATATCTCCGGCAATAGGCAATTGCACCGAGACACCTGTGATACAATGTCCACTCGTGGAACTTGGTGGTGAGTTACACAGCTGCAGTCAGATATGGCGGCTTGTGTTCTCTTCTTTGGCCACCTGTAACCATACTGAGGGATAATATAGCCTTCAAATCTGACAGCTAGGCACTCCCCGTTGCTTTCAGCTAACAGCACGGATATCTCTACAAGCGAGCTGTGGACATATTGTAACCAATTAACAGGTACTATTTATATCCTGATGGAACAACTTGTATTTTATTACTCTTATACCCCTTTTACACCAACCAAATAACCCGGGTTATTGCCGGGTCAATCCGGTTCGATGCTCTGTGTGAACGGCTTCCAGAAAAATATCCCGGGTTGATTTACCCGGGAATCTTACTCGGGTTGAGAGCAGGGTTGAAAACAGGTTGTTCCCGTGTCATGCGGCAGTGTGAACGGGTGCTACCCGGATTATTTTACCCGGGTACATTCTGCTATTAGCTAATTGGAGCTTCTGGGCCCTGGCAGATGATGTCATTTGTCAGGGCCCTGCAGAGAGATGCACACGCAGCCATTACTTGCCTGCCTAACCTCCTGCACACAGCCTGCACCACAGCCTGACCAACTCCCACAAAACGCAGGCTGATACACAGACTGCCACAGTCAGAACTGCAGCCTGCACCACAGCCTGACCAGCAGCTACAAACGCAGGCTAATACACAGCCATAACAGCAGCTGAGCCACACCCTGTTGCTACAGCAGCATGTTTGCTGCATCGAACTGGACCGATGTCGATACCCGAGAGCTACTGCGCATCAGGGCGGAGGAAGAAATTAAACGCCAGATGACCGGCACAGTGAAAGATGCAGTAGTGTACCACAATATAGCCAAGATGCTGGAGTCCCGAGGGATAAAACGCATGCAGCAGCAAGTGGTCAATAAATTGAAGGCCTTGCGTAAGCAGTTCACTAAAGTGCACGATCATAACCACAACAAAAGTGGTGCAGGCTGCAAGGAATGGGTGCATTACCAATTGTGCTACAGCGCTTTTGGAAATACAGCGCTTTCAAACCCCTTAGCACTGTCCTCCTCAATTGCGCCATCCTGCTCCAGCCAGCAGGAGGATAGTCAAGAGGTACCGGCTACACAGGTTACCCTGCCGTCCTCGCAAAGCAGACCAACATCACAGCTCCTACTGACCGATGAGCCTGGTGAAGGTAGTGGGATGAATTCATCTGTGAATGCTGACAGTATCACTACCACCATAGATGAGGTAGTTGAGACATGCTCAGAGACTGCGCCCCCTAAAAAGACTCCTCCGCTACGCGCTAATAGTAAGTATTTTAAAAAATAAAAAACACCCACATCACACACACACACACACTACATTCACTTAAATCCAAATGGCAACTGTTGCAGAGTGCTGCTAGCGTGCAGGTAGATAGAAGGCCACAAGCACATGTACGCAAACACCACTGCTATCTTTATGTATATTATTTTTTTGTTTTTGTTTCTCCCCTTTGCAGTCTACAATGTGCCACCCAGAAAGAAGAAGCTCAACAGGTTGGAGAAAGCAGCTAGAGCGATGACTTCTGTGATCGTGGAGCATCCCCGCGAATTGGATGCCGATATTCAGAGGCAGGAGGATGCTAGATTGGATCGGTTTCTAGAGTCCGAAAGGCAAATGCAGCAGTCATTTATGAGCCAATTAATGGATATGCAGGAGAGACAGATGTCTTTTTTAGAGCGCACATTTGCTCGTGGTTATCCCAACCAAACACAGCTATTACCACAGGCCCCAGTGTACCCAGAACACAGATTTGGGCAGTGCAATATGGGGCCCAATTATTACAACCCTAGCACTAACCCTAACACAACACAAACAAACCAAGAGTCACCACAGTATACAGTGTATAGGCAATTGCCTTAAAAAATGGCCATTTTAAATATTTTATCGTTGTACCAACCAGTACATGTTCTATTTTAGTTTTTTTTTTTTATGTTGTGTGGCTAAAATTATAATGTTTATTGTGTGAAGACACTTTTCATTTTTTTATAACTTTTATAGTATATTGTTTTCCCCGCACAGATCTATAAGGCACTTTTCACTTTTCTTTTATACTGGGCATACGATGTTTGACATATGTTTTATACTGTTTTTATACTTTTTCAACAATCTGAGAATGTGTTAAAACTGTTCTATTAAAAAACACAATATATGCACATGGTTAAAGTAAAAAAAAAAAACACTTTAAAACCAAATAAACCAAAAACATGTTTGGAATATGAAATTTTGCCTTTTTATTTTAAATCAATGGGAAAAGTAGGGATTACCCGGGTTCAGTGTGAACGGGGCAAACCCGGGAATAACCCGGGTCAAGTTGCAGTGTAAACGGGGTCTGAAGCCGAGTTTGACCTGGGATTGACCAGTGTTCAAATTCCAGGGTCGGACCCGGGATTTTGGTGTAAAAGGGGTATAAGTCAACTAGCCTCTATAATGAATCTGGGACACAGTACTTTTTAAAACCTAAAAAGAACATTACAGTTCTCAAATGAACTACATTCTTTTTTTCTATTTGTAGTACACTGATCTATTGTATTAGTTTATTAAATGTAGATCATTTTGTTGCATGTAATTTTTATATCTACTGTTTTCAAATTTACCTGAAAGATATATTAAATTGATTACATGTTGTGTACCAGCGCAGTATGATTATTTTATCTATATATATATATATGTATGCCATGTTTCATTGTCTATTATTGATACCAGAATTTGTGAATTTCACCCTTTACTATCAAGATAATTTCTTACTGGTATGTTGTTAATTATGGCTATATATGAAATACATGCAATGCTCCGTTACAATTGCAAAAACTCAATAAAATATGTTTACAAAAAATGTGATGAGCTATATCTAATAAACGTCATCACAAACAGCAAAAGCCACTTTCTTTGAAACATACTTCTTTTAACCAATGTATTGCATTCCTGTCACACAAATTCAGGCTTCTGCTCTAAAATGATTCAAGACAGAAAAACAATTGTCACTACTGACACGTGACAAGCAGAATAGCATGTACATTATTTACAGGAGCTCAGTAATATGTATGCTCTAATGATATATATGAATATTAGGTGTACACACAAAACACCCAAACTAAGCAAAAAAATTAAAATAAATTGCCACTGTGCTAAGCATATACAGTAATAAGAGTAATTCACTAAAAACTCATTAACAACGTTTTAATAAATAAAAGCAATAATAAATAACCCCAAACATCTAATTTATATAAACATAATACAAACACACAAAAAAACTTTAAAATTAAAATACTATCATAAACATATAATGTAGCATAAGCACAACAATATTTATTAAATACTCAGACAATTGAGTAAAACATATAAATAATTTCAAGTACTTCTTAAATAAATGTATGTGCGGGTGATCTATTTAATACCTCTAAATCATAAAATTATAAGAATAAATGATAAAATATATATGCAGATGGATTGTGCAATGGAAACTGTCTATGATGAAAATATACTCAAGCAAGGTTCCTATTTACACAATCAATGGCTGGGTTATTGTTGGATCTAACTCCTTTTGCAACACTTTGATGCAATGCACATGCACCAAAACTTGCAGCCAAATTTACAAGTATTTTGCCCTTGTGGTCCCTTGTATTTGGAGAGGTAGATCAGGGCATTTACAGAAAGTAAAGCAATATACACATAAGCTAAGTGTGTCCCTTACAGATGTGTTCTAGTTAGAAGTAATGGTATCTATAGATTCACCATTTAGTAGACATATCTTTTGCATATCCATAAAACTGGTACAACTATATGAGTTTTTGATGATGATGACTGTTACTTCTTGTATTATTAAAAAAAAAAAAAATATATATATATATATATACACACATGTACCATAAATATATCGTACATTTGTAGTCCCCTCCCATTTAAAATTAATAATGTGCCCAGTCTGAGCTAGTTCTTATTAAAGCAAATAGACAAGTCACTATGCTAAAATGTTGAAAAAACTGGCCTATAATGTAGATCTTACGATCCTGTTGTACAGCCTGTTCAGAAGGGGTTATAGCTTTTATGGGGGACAAGTGTGCCTCCCAAGTGACCCTAATATAATCACTTAGATACTTTCTCCATTACACTAATATTTAAGTAAATAAATTATTGATGTCCTGAAACTCCCATTTAACCTCTTGATTTAAAATAACAATATTTTTCCCAGTGGGGATCTTCTGCCTTGACATAGACCATATAAAATAAAATAAAAACCCTAATACACAACAAATACTGCCCACTAAGAGCATTGCTGATTACATTGTCTTCAGTTGATTGGGATGGACAATAGTTGCTCAACCAGTCACAAGCCATTTCTAACACTTATGACTGACTTATGCTGGCCATACACGCTACAATTATCGGGGCGATCCGCCTGATATCGGCGGATCGCCCCGATAATTGTAGCGTGTATGCGGGCGACCGAGGGTTAAATATTGCTCGGTCGGGCATGCAGGATTATCCAGCATGCCCGTCCGATGCGATATTTACCCGGTAACTGTCGGCCGCATTGGGCAGTGTATGCCCAGCGTGGCCGACAGACAGACATTTCCTGTGTTCCTTCCTACGGAAGGAACAGGGAAATGTCTCCTCCCCCGGGGGCGGAGCGCGGATGTCGGGCTATACACTGTGAGATTTCTCTCACAGTGTATGCCGGCGACATCTGTGGCTGGCAGCCGGTCAGATAAAATGTCTGTCGGTCTGACAGACATTTTATCTGGCTGTGTATGCCCAGCATTGGTGTCTATCGTGTTGCTGGATTTTTGTTTTAGGTGGGTTGTTTTTTGGAGATTGTATCATAACAGATTGCGTTATTTTCTTAATATATTCTAGGGCTTAACAAAAGACATATTTTTGTCCCATGCATTTTCAAATTCTTTTTTGTATGAGTTGCCACCAGAACTACTGGGATACTATTCAATAGATCTATTACCTATTCTGTAAACAAAAGTTATTCCTTATGTTTCCTTTCAATCTTCTTTCTTCCAATTTAAAACTGTCTCCTTGGTGTAGACATCTCTTATTTTTAAAGAATGCTGTCTTCCTAGACTGTAAAATATATATTTCACATATTTGTTGTTCTATTATATCAACCCGGTCTAATTCTGCTCTAGGCTGTACATATTCAGCCCTGGAAGTTATAATGCAGCCCATGCACTATTTTAGTACGTATTACTTTTCTGATTTTTTTATTTTTCAAGGTGAAATTTTACCAGTGACATACGGTAAAGAGCATAGCTACCATTATTTTCACTTTCCAAATAGAGATAGTGTGCATTGTCATGCTACAGTATGTGGGAGATGTAGTCTTGTCATGTTGGGGCATGCCACTTTCTCAGGATGTATGTCTTGCACTTTTGAAGGGCCAAATTGGGACACTTGGGAAGTACTGTAAGTAAATCTTCCTCTTACTAGTACCTAATGAGTATATTCTACTGGCCTTTGCCACTGCTTGTCTAAATTGCTTGCTTATTTAAGTTACCTTCAATCACCCCTTGTCCTCTGTATTGCGTTTAGGGCCTGATTCAGACCCGATCGCTGCTGGAGGTAACTAGCAGGTCTGATGGTCGTTTTTTTCTTTTTTTCATCAGGCTGCTCGCTAAGCTGTGGCCCAGTCTTGTAGCGAGAGCCATAGCAATGGAGCAGCCGTCGCTGGATGGGTCTTGCGCATGCATACGCCGGAAGTGACGCATGCGCAGTTGGGGACCATCAACCCATTTGCGAGCGCTGTTCGCTTGCGAGCGGGTCTAAATCAGGCCCTTAGTTCATAAATTTCATTAGTCAAATCTTTTTACTAATTTTAGGCATATTTTATATATAGTATTAATTAGATTGCCTTCAAAATGCCTGTTTTTTTCCATAGCATACTGTATACAACTTTATTTCCTAATCACTTTATAATTGAATGTTTCCCATCAGTTATTCCACATAATTTTCATACATATTCAAACAAACTACTGTATTTTAATTAAGATTTGACATTAACAAGAATAATATTTGTATATCAATTTATTGTTCCATTTTTCCTGTTACTTTTTTATATACAGTACTATTTTATACTGGACTTACAGGACTCATTATAGCTACAGTGTGATTAATATTCATCTTTGTGTTAAGTGATTAATTACATCTATCAATTGTGCATAATTTTATACATTCACACAACACAATTGCAGGGGAATGCCCCCGCTGAGCTTGTTCATGGACCATCTGCACATCCAATGTGTGCACTTATTGCTATTTGTAAGGTGGCACTGAAAACCACATCTTGCAAAAGTGAATATAAAGTACACAGCACAAAACATTTGATATCCTCATCTCATTCATTGAAATGTTAAAATTTATCTCACACTATAATGCTCATTGGCTCTAATTAACTTTATATATGTAAAGATGGAGCACAGTATTTTTTAGAACCAAATGGCTATCAATCTTCTGTCAATGGGGGAACCAGTCTTACATTTTACTCCAAGTGGATCCACACTGTATTGTTAGAAGAGCAGGCACAGTTAATAAACCAGATGAAGCATGGCATATGGAGGGCACCTGATCACACCATATGTCCCACAGATAAGTGTTTCATCAGTAACTTCTGAAAGTAAGTAGAAATCACAAATGCTTCTTTTTGAAAACACTATGTTTGTTTTTTACAAGCATGTACTGTATTCATGCATATTATGTCTTACAACAGTTGAGGTATTTTGCTGTATGAAGCCAGGAACTTAATTGTTGAAAAAGTATTAATTTCTGTTATTTAGAAGTAGATGTAAGTTTCCGGTCCATTTGATAGACTAAATAGCCTTGTAGCACTTAAAATATTTTCAACAAGGTGTTATCTTGATTAAATACTTTAAAACTAAATTTTAATTTTGCTGATTGAATGAACAGCTTGGATACTAACTCTGTCCATCATGTTCTATCCATAATCTTGACCACTTTGAACATTTTCCCTAGATCCTGTGACATACAGTATAGAAAGTATATCAAGGCTTTGTTTAAGCAGAGTTCTAAGGGGTCTATTAACTAAGCCTTGAAGAGAGATAAAGTGGACAAAGATAAAGTACCAGCCAATCAGCTCCTAACTGTCACTTTACATGCTGTGTTTGAAAAGTGAGAGGAGCTGATTGGTTGGTACTTTATATCCGTCCACTTTATTTCTCTCCAAGGCTTAGTAAATAGACCCATAAAGCATTTAAAGGGATTATGTACTTTAAATAACTCTTGTACTAAATACCCTTCTTTCCCAAAAATACAATTTTGGTGGCATCCCTTTTCTGGGACCCCTACCAATAGGTCTGTTAAGCAGAGTCTCAGCACTCACATATATCTAGGACCTCTGTCTATCAATTTCAGTTCTGCAGTGGATATCTAACATATCAACTTTAAGGCTTTCAGAAGTAAGATCTTTTCTGCTATGGGATTATATATGATATATTTGCCTACTCCTCAAACCAAGGAAGGGTAACTTTTATCTTCCTTTACTCCAATTTGGGACAATCCTACATTTTTTTCTTGGAAGATCTATCTACCAATTGTTCATAGCCATGAATGGATTTTGAAATATGTTGCCTTTGGGTCATGATGGAGGGAATACATTGGACCTCTTTTGAATCTAGTTCCCTTAAGTTTTCATCCCTAAAGAAAGGAAATATTTGAATGTATCCAGATTCACTCTATTCTTCTGAATTTCAAAAGGTTAGTTTATGGAAAAGTCTTTGCACAGGGATTTTATTTATTTTCTCTTTATAATTAATTGAAGTAACTAAGGCCCTGAAAATAGGCACAAAAGGAAATGGGAGAGGGAAATATGCATCCCTTCTCAGAAGGACTACTGGGAGATAAACCAGCAAAGAAGCCTCCACTTCTATCTCTGCTCTAATAAAAGAAAATATATGTAATCTACACTCTACATGGTATTTTGCATCGGGACAACCTGTATGCTATAGCCAACTCTGCAGATGCTATTTACAGGTTAGCATGTGGTCAAAGATGCACAACCATTCAAATCTGCTTGACATGCACAAAAATAATTACCTTTGGAACAAAACTGAGCACTTTCTTAAGGAAATGATAGGATTTTATGTACCACATGACCCATGACCCTCTCTGTTATGCTGTCTTCCTCAAAATATTCACAAAAACTCATAAAAAGTGATTTCACATATACTAGCTGCAGCCAAATGCTGAATTCTGATTAATTGGGAGCAATGAGAGTCACCCTCCATTTTCTCTCTTTAAATATTTGTATGGTTCATCTCTAGAATGGAAACAATTACATATCAACTGGAAGCTGGAAATTGCATTTTTACTTTAGTATACAGTATGTAGGTCATACACGGTTCCTGATCTTCTCTCTGTAGACCTGCTCCCTTGATGAATATATAAGCTCTTTTGGGTACTACATCCCCTCTACATTGATGATACTAAAATCTACTTATCCACCCCTGATGTCTCCCACCTCAATCAGGTTCCTAGCTACCTCTCTGCCATCAGCTCCTGGATGTCATATGGCCAAAACTGAGCTTATCTTCACTCCCTCCTAAAATCTTCACCCGTTTCCATCACTCTCTTACTGTTGACAACATCATTATCACCACTGTCCCCAAATCCACTGCCCCAGCATCATCCTTGATGCCTCCATGTTCTTCACACCCATATCCACTCCCTGTATTATAAGACTACTCCCTTTGCCTGCAAAACTTCAAATACTCCCTAGAAAAGCACCTGTTCATTAAAATCACCTCCCCATTCCCCTTCTCTTTGGGTCACCCTCATAAAACATCCACTGTTCATGTCACACTATCTCTATTTAACTCCACCATTTGCAGATGGTAGGTAAGAATTTGAATCTGAGGCATGACCTAATGATGTTACATAGGTCATGTTCAAATGCTGAAGTACAGTATATTTACTAATAATGCTCAATAGTACAAATCTGCACTATAATAAACTATCAACTTAAAGATTTTACCTACCTAATGCACTTCAGATTTGCACTTATGCCCAATGTTATTGAATAACCCCCATAATCTTAGATTTTTCTCATTTACTACAAGAACATGTCAAAAATATATTTTATTTAGAATTCTAAATCTATAGTAATTCCAAATATATTTTATTTAGAATTCCAAAATCTATTATGCTATTTTCATAGTCTCAAACATTTTAGTATCTCATTGTTAGTAATTTAAGATCACAAAAAACAAATACTGATTAGACTAGAATTGTTGTCTGGGAAGAAATTGTAGTAACCACAGAAGATTTAACATTTATGTGAAATAAGACAGAACCAAATTATCTCAATGCGTATAGCAGCATCTCCATATGCCTTTATCACCATAGTGCATATTAAGTTGCAATTGGTCTATTTTTCGATAACATTTTGCAACTATATTACTGTTTTGAGAGTATGTATGGCAGGTCATATAATTTGTATCACTGATTTTGCTACCCAATTTATTCTATCCTTCCGTATCTTGGTCGGGAATTCTGAAAACCTCAATTACTTTTACTTTCTTAGTTTCCATGGCAACAATAGTAACCCTGTTAGGTTGAGAGTTTCTCTTCCTTTAGCTCTTGCACCTTGATCTCTGTGAGATAGTCCAAATTAAGGATCAGTATATTTAGTGGAATGTTCTAGTGTTCTAACATTAGCTAATGTAAGGTATACTGCAGTTTATACAATTTATGAGATGATCTGTAAGCTTGTTGTGGGTCACAGAAAAATATATATACATTATGTCATTTTCATTATGTACAGTATGTACAGTATGTATGATCCAAATGCATTATTGCTAAGATTTAGACATGAGCCCTGTAAAACATATTTCTTCATGATTGCAGATTCTAGTTAAGTTTCACATAATTGGGTTAATCCTGTATCTGCCCCTGTAATCCTAAACTTGACCTTAACATTAGGGGGTAGATTTACTAAAGTTTTAAAAATGAAAAGTGTAGGTGTTCCCCATAGCAACCAATCAGATTAAAGCCATAATTTCTGTATTGCATTCTAGAAAATTATAGAATCTGAGTGGTTGCCATGGGAAACATCTCCACTTGTCTGTTTTCAAAACTTTAGTATATTTACACCTAGATCTGATAGATGAAGGACTCCCTGTTCAGTCCCTCTCTTCCTCTCCTCTCCTTCTCTCTCACCTCCCCTTCTCTCTATCTCTGGACCTCATTCAGAAATGTATGCCCAATGGTACATCTCCGGTGCCGATCTCCATTCTGGAAAAGGGGGAGGGGAGGTCGTTTTATCCGAGTGCAGAGACCATGGTCTGTGTCTTTTGATGCAGACTTCTTGGCCTCAGCTACAGAGCTGTGAGGGCTAATCTGAGTTACCTCAGGGTTACTTAGATGGCCATTGGTCTCACAGATGATCTGATGCTATATCTTAGGACACAGCACTCGAATCTGCGATGCTGCCAGGAGGCGTCTTTTCTCTTCAGACTCCTCCTGTCCAAAGACACAGCAGCAATGTGAGCTGCATAGATCTAAATCCATCTCTCTCTCTGCTCCTTCTCCTTTTCCTTCCCCTTCACTCTCTTTCAATCTCTCATCAATGTAGATTATGCAATCAGTAGACAATAAATAATTTTGCTGGGAAAAATATGGAACCCATAGATTAGCAAAGTTGCTGCATATAAATTGTTCCCTCAATTCTCACATAAATAATTTCCCAGTGTGCTTATGGCCAAATATAAAATTGTGTACAGGGCATTTAATCTGAGATTAAGACCAGGGGCGCCGACAGCGGTGCCGAGCCCAGGGGAAGAAGGGGGAGTGGCCTAATTGTGGGAGGCATGGCCACACCCCCTTAGGAGGGAAAAAATATTTTTGCAGCGCCACTGTGTGCTGGGGTGGGGGGTGCTGTGAGCATAGCCAGTGGGGGGCACGATCAATGTGATCTCTCTCACCTCAGGCATAGGAGACTGCTGTGGCTGCTACTTAGCAGCCGGGAGCAGTCTCCCAGTGCAGCCCAGCGTGTGCTGGACTGCTTTGATGTTAGAGGGAGGAGGCCGGCGCCGGACCCGGGTCCCCACTGGGCCCCTCCAGCAAGCTCGGGTGTGGGTAATTAGTACCTGCCCCCCCCCCCCTCTCTCGGCGCACCTGATTAAGACTAATATATTGTACAGTATAAGCAATAGTGTGGTGAGTTATGGAAAAACTTGGACTCTTTTCAAGCGTTCTTTTGCTGAAGCTGAAAGCAAATATATCTGAATGTATTGTCAGTTTACTTATTCATGTTGATAACCATTTAATTTAATCTAATTTTCCAAGCTAATCACCTGCTTTTAATCATGGATAATTTATTGAACTTAGTAAGCTCATCACTTCATATTATTTTCAATTACAGGGGTGGCTAAACTTAAGCCCTTTCATATTCTCAGCAATAGCTTGCTGCAGACAAAATTCTTATATTAAAGAAATCTCTTATGAAAATTATAATTTGAAAAGACAGTGCTACTTTGGAGCTGGTATCATAATCAGGCTTTGGTTTGCAATATAATCATTTTGAGAATGAAAACCGACATGCCAACTCCTGAAAAGATCCTTGTTCTGCTGAAGCAGCATGGGCAGATGTGTGTGGCACCCGCTCACTGCTACTTAAATTGGGAACAAAACAGTATTAAAACAAAACTAGGTAATAACAGAAAAACAGAGAGGTAAGTGGGCACTACTCGCAAGCTTGCAATCTATAGTTTGGGACAAACATCCTAGAATCAGGACAGTGGCACAATCGGGTCTGTGCTGCCTACATAAGGACAGCTGGAAGCTATTCTGTAACATTTTATTTCAATTTACAATTTACAATATTTCTATACAATTATTATAAAAATGATGTACAGTAGGTTAAAAAAAATACTTTATCTGCCTCTCTAGAAAGACAAGCTGAAAACAAATGAATCAGGTCACATGGTCGACAGTTACCATGTTGACATTTATAATGCCGACGCCATAAAATTAGAAAGTCGACATGGTTCAACATATGAAATGTCACCATGTGAAATGTTGACACTCTTAGAGTGCCGATGGCTAGGGTTAGGCTGCAGGAGTAGGGTTAGAAATTAGGGTTAGAGATAGGGGTAAAATACTTACTGAGACACCACTACATAATACGTCTCCACTGGAAGTGCTGGTCACATGGCCACTGGGACCTGGAGATATCGTTACCGCTGGGACAAGGTTTGTGACTACTGGTCAACCAGAGATGTTTGGTCGACATTATATCATGGCAACATGTTATCCGTTTAGACATCATGAATGTTGACATACTAAACATGTCAACGTGCTGCATGTCGACATTTAAACCATGTCAACATTGTCCTGATGCATGTCAACATGACAACTGTTAACCTAACATACCACACCCAAAACAATTACCAGATAGATCTTAATCTACAGTACCACTCCTGCTCAAAGTAGTATTTGCTTCCTTCAGATGGATTGATAATTAGTAGAATAAAATGAAGATTCTGAAATTAGCAGTTCCCTTAAACATACCAAGTACTTAATTTTCTAAATGACCACATACTAACTGATGTATGCTAAATATACAAATATAGATAATTAAAGAACAGTAGACAGTTCTTACAAGCAATTTATATTTCCACAATTGTAATCAATGGGTTGCCTAAGATTGTCTGTATTTTGTCATTCAGATCAGTTCACATAAGACTTTATGACAGCATCAAGTTACTTGCTGCTGCTACTTTGATCTTACGATAATTATATTGTCATCAATGAGTCCACTATTGCAATCAGTCATGTTGATAGTAATATAAAGTGGCTGAGATGGTCCTGGAGAGTTATGACTAGTGTTTTGACTTACTATAGCATGCCCCCTTAATCAGTAAATATTCATGGCTAGGACACCTATATGGTCAAGGGTTGACCAGTGTCTTAGAACAATTTCATATGACTCATTGATATGGTGCCAATTTTAAATACAGTGCCATAAATATATGCCAAGCCTAATATGAAGAATATGACCCATATTTGGGGCAATTGTAATGTGCATAGCCATGTCTGTTGTCAAGAAGGTATGTGCACTCACTGACCCTTGCTGGGTTTCTACCCTTCTGCTTTTATCAGCACTGCCATTATCGGCACATCTCAGATGCTCTCTACCTCTTTGCAGATAGTACCCACAGAGAGAGAATCAGTAGTGCACTCACTGCACCGGGTCTGCTAGGCAAATTCACAAAGAGGACAAAGTGTTGCCAAATGCATGCTCGGTAAGTAACACTGTTGTAGTGCATTTCATACAGTACATGCTTGTAACCAAGTTGAATGCATTTCACAAGTTTATAGCTCTACTACCCAGTTAGTTCTCCCAGTGCAACCTCAACACCATGAAGACAATAATGGGCACACTAAGTGAATAATGACATTGAACAACTAATATGTGGACTACAACTGACCATCAGAGTGCACTGCACTAAATGCACTATTTATTACAGACACGGCTGCACAGTCAGGTACCCTATTTGCCCTTCCGAGAATATAGCTTTGGCTGCTAGTTTGGTGGCCTTTTAACGGCTATTTCAAAACCTGTCTTTTTCTTGTGTGTTGCTCTATAGACGTTTGCCTAATAATGTTATAAAATATACACATTTGCAAACTGAGCAAACTGTGGGGCCTGATTCGGATCGACGTGCAAATGCCATCGCAGCTCCGATCTCTCATGAATCACAATTGCGAAAACATGGTAATGACTCACTTGTCATCCAGGGCTTAGAGATGCCCACTGACAGCATCTCACATCCGCCATTCACACACAAAACCGGAAACATCGGAGACATCAAATGCAGATCAGGCGGCCATCAGCCTTCTGAGTAAGTCTAATAGGCCCCCATACATCTGCGATGGATTGCCGTGATCCTGCGATGCTGCAACCCCGCATTGCAGGATCACAGAAATCCAACATGTTGGATTTTCACGATTTGATGATTGCGATCAAAAAATGATCGTGATTATCTAATCAGGGACATTTAACATGGAAAATTTCAGCGATCCTGCGACGGATAGCTGAACATCGATGGTGGCCAGCCGGCGTTTCCACCCAGCAGATCGGCATTTCCGATCACGTCGCAGGATCGCGGAAACCCCTCTCTGATGTATGGGCACCATTAGCTGTTGCAGACATATTGGGTTTCCAGACATGCAGAGGGCAAGGACACAGTAGCTAATTTATCGATGCCCAGAAAACAGTGTTTAAATGCTACCAACATGCCTGCGTTTCACTAGCCACCCCCGTTACATCCCCCAAATACTAACTACCTGTCCTCTGTTTGAGTGTGTTCGCAATTAAAATCACTGCATGTGCTCAGTGCAGCTTTTGCCCATGTGCATTGGAAAATCACTTAATCTACATAAAAATCGCCATTTGCGTGCGGTTCTGAATCAGGCCCAGTGACATTACTTTATTACAAAGTTAGGTCTTATTCACTACAAGGTTTTTTCATTTCTGATTTTCTTTATTTATATCAATAGAGCTTTTCCTTATTTATCTATTTGTTAACGAAATGGTAAATAGTTTTGATCACTCAAATTTTCATGAGTCCCTGACCTATAATCCTCTCCTAGTGAAAAGGTTGATTATTCTATTCTGAGAAGAGCATCAAAAACCTTAATTAACACTTTGGCACCAGCTGAATGGTTTATTGAGCATTCTTCCACTTCAAGAAGCAAAACAAGGAAAACAGCATCCAGTGGAGAAGTAATTCTTTCCCATCCTTGCAGGCTTTCTTAAAGCTTAATGGATATTGTGTGTTTCAAGAAAAAGATTAATTGATCACATACTGGCAAAGAGACCATTGCTTTTCAATTGACTTTACTTAATTACACAAATCAATATCTAAACAGTTAACAACAATATATAAAAAGTAAAGTGGAAAATATACACGACTGAAGAACATTGATAAATTTTTGTGGTGCTTTATAATTATCATATTTTAAAGTGAGACCATTTTAAATATAAAGGGGTCAATTTGGGCGGCCCCCAATAATTAAGTAAGATAGTTAAGTAAGATTTCCGGAGCAATTCACCATTGTTCTGGTTCAGAGATAGCTGATCCAAAGATCAGCTGTCTCTGCGATCCCTATCACTGCTACTTTAGTAACGGTGAAAATCAGCAGTGCTGACTTTGATTGGCAGTGCTACTGTGCATGCGTGAATGTCGGTTCACACATACTTGACCTCCAGTGGAAAGAGCCGAATGGAGGCAGAGGGATCTGAATGGATCCCTCCCCGCTCCCCAGGACTCCTTCTCATACTGTAGGAAGGAGCTACGGTTCAGGAACAAACGCCATCTGAAGATGGCGTAAGTTCCAGCAGTCAAGCTCTGAAAATATAATATTTTCGGTGCTTGATAAATTTAGGTCCCCATTCTAGTGTATGGGACGGCGGGCCACATCGGGGCTGAAAGGTATGCAGAAGATATCTAATGAATGGCCCCAATACTTAATTTATACAAAAGTAAATGAAAATATAAATTTTCAGTTTCTTTTGTATAAATTAAGTGATAACAAACGGACCCCATAGTGGGTATAGCCTTTTTTTAAGTGTAGGCAACAGTATACAGTAGCATATCACGTCACTGCAAAGTAGTGCATTACTGAGGCATACTGCACCAGAATGCCTCAACAGTGAATAGCCTATCCTCCAACATGACCCCTTCCATCAGGTACACAATGCTCTGTTCTTGGACTTCCCACCTAATGTACGATTGCAGGCACCTGTGTTGAACTAGGTAATTGATGAGAAGGGTTATACAACACAGGTGACTGCAATCATACATTAATAAGGAAGCAGAACATTTTGTACCTGATGGAACGGGTCATGTTGGAGGGTCTGGAATAGCAAACTTACTTCCACGTTGTCAAAGAATAGCATTAAAAAAAAATCAAAACCTTGTTGAGAATAGCATTAAAAAAAAAAAATCAAAACCTTGTTGAGAACCCCAAACTAAAATAAAATATATTTATTTTGTCTTAGAGGCATACTTGCCAGCTCTCCTTGGCTGTCAGGGACACTTCCTGAAATACTGTAGTAGCAATCTCCCTGACAAGTCTAGCAATCTCCCTGATTGCACTTCGTATTCATACTAAGTTATAAACTTGAAATTAGGGATTTATACATTCAGATGGGATCATCAGTGCCATTTCCCTACATTTGTTATAAGTAGGCTTGCCATATCATCCCTTTACTTCAGGTCACATATCAATTACACAGATACTGTAGCTAACTGACTTCAAGTCTCCATTTCACCTGGATTAATCAGCCACAGAACCTGTGTAATTCACATGTGTCCCGAATTAAAGGGATGATGTGGCAAGCTAGTTAGAAGGCACAATGGTCCCTATGGTTACATGCAGGGGTTAAAGTGGGCAGGAACGGGGTGGAACAGAGTTCCGTCACCTCTAATGGTAGGTGGAATTAGCTCCACCTCCAACAAGTCCCTGCACAGAAGTTCCACAGAGAGCCACTCACTGTCTGCCTAGGGAGGCTCAATTTCTTCAGAGGTCTCTTCTTTCAGAGAAACCAGCATATAGGTAAGGAAAGAATCAAGCAAAGGCAATACATAGGGGTTGCAAAAAAAACATTGGGCATCCAAGTGACAAAGACTAGTTTGTGGGGACCCCATAAAAAAACTCAGAGGCATGGCAGAAGAATAAAACTGATGATATAGTGCCTAGGCGGCTCCCAGCCATTCACTTTAGCGTTTCCTATACACAACAGTGTGTGTGTTTGTGTGTGTGTAAAGAACAGTTTTCACACTTTTTTTGGCCTGTCATACTAGCATGGCAGTGGGGTGGGGAGTAGGCGGCGGGAGAGATGAGTTCCACCACCTCTCCAGGACCACTTTTAGCCCTGGTTACATGCATTTTCATATAAGGTACCTCTTGGCCACTTATACGGAACCACTTTTAAAACACAATACCCGAGCAAGCAGTGAAAGGTATCAATGTGTTTTCATCAATAAGTAGACATTACTAACTGCTTTGGGGCTCATTTACATTTGGATGTAAGTTAGTTTTATGACACGCCTCTCAGATGTAGCCGTACACGTGCACTTTATCATGTGCTCATAGATGTTGCTTTCACAATCTCCCTGAAATGCTTTATCAAAAGTAGGCAAGTATGCTTAAAGGCACAAAAGATTCTTAGTGTATATCAACAAATGTCATTTATTAAGAGATACTTGCATATGTAAAATAATGTAAGTAACATTTTTAAAGTACTAATCATTAGCTACTTAGATTGTGTCAGAACTATCATTACTGCAGAACCTAAGGGGGAATTCAATTAGCCGCAAAAATGAAAAATTTTTGCATGTGTAAACTTTTTGCACTTTTCGCCTGAATGTGTAACTTTTCATCTCTTTCGCTGTTCCCGGGATTTGCGCAATCCTATTGCAAAAGACGCGTTGCAGCATCTGCCAAAAAATGTTCTTGGCGTTAGCGGTGAAAATGGGGGAATCTGCCTGTATCTCCAAAAAAGTCAAACTTATACCTCTTTTCAACCAAAAACCCAGGTCCGACCTGGGTTTTTGGACCTGATTCCAACCCTGGTCAGACCCAGGTCAGACCCATTTACACTGCACCTTCGATCTGGGTTACTCCCAGGTCAGCCCTGTTCACACTGAACTCAGGTCTGCCCTGCTAAACCTGTGAGGTCATAAAAAGTGGGAGGTGAATGCCCCACAACCACCAATCAGCTCATTTTAGGCATGACCCAGGTCAGATAACCCCAGTTGCACCGTTTACACTGCACCATTATCCGGGTCCATCCTGGGTCCAACCCTGGTAGCTACCTGGGTTGGATTGCTGGGTCACTTGACCTGGGTTATTTTTCAGGGACCCTTTTACACTGAGCTGCGACCCAGGTAGACCCAGCAAAAACCCCGGTTTTTGCTCTGGTGTAAAAGGGGTATAAGATAGGGTAATAGTGTAGAAGTGTTTTAGTGACTATAATCAATAGGTTTGGAATTTTTAATTTGTCAAATGACTGCATTTTTCTAACAGTGAAAAAATTATAGGAAGCAGTATATTTTGGGAAAAATAAATGCTGTATTTAAATTAGGGGTACATTAAAATGGGTGTACGTATGTTTATGTGTCATAAAAGTGCATTTGTAAAAAAATAAAAAAATACATCTGTCACTTGCAAATAGCCCCCAAAAACACCTGTCCCATCCAAACAGCCCCCCAAAATACCTACCTCACTACTTTAAGCCCATTCTCCAACACTTTTAACATTTTCTCCCTAAAAATGACATGTCATTATTGGCCCAATTAAGCTAATGAAAAAAATATGTTTGACTAATTAGTCATTAAAGGGGGTGTCCAGGTGGTACTGAACCAAGTCCCGACATTTTTGCCCAAAAATAGGGATTTTGCACAACTTATCACCTGCTCTGAGATGGTGAAAACCTTTTGCGGCTTTTGCCTATGGAGATTTCGCACCTCAGAAAAGCTGCAGCTAATAGGATTGCACAATTAGCAGCATTTGTGCAAAAAGTTTTCACTTCTGTGAAGTTATCACACAAACGCAGTTTATCGCGTCTAATTGAATCCATCCCTAAGTCTGTTTAGAAGAGGACCTCTTATAAGGATGTGTGAGTCTGGGAAATTCCACAGACTGTGATAAAGTCTTAGGGCCTGATTCAGTATGGATCGCAACTGCGAATGCAATAGCGTTTACGCACGCAGTCTCACTGCGATGATATGCTAATCCACTGCAATCGCTATACATAGAAGTACATAGAAGTACCTACAGAATATACTTTTTCCTAGGAATCAGGCAGATGAAAAAGTCAGCAGTCAGCAGTATATAGTACATGATGGACAGGCAGAATTTTGTGCGGTGATTGATTTTAAACAAGATGGGACCAAAAGTAATATTAATGTGATGTCGTCACGTGACTAATGCTGAGATAGGTAGGGAACTACAATTTATGTGCATATGAAAATAACTGCTCATGTAAAGGTATAAATATAATATTGATTATAACACAAAATGTGCAGCATAATAGTACACTGAACAGTATAACAGCCCAACGCTAATATAGTATCCTCAATGTCAAGTAGGAAGAGTGAATTTATGTTTCCGTCAGAAACCTGAAGCCGCATACTATTGTACAAGTAACACTGGCATTGTTAACAATATCATATAACTAATTTTGAGACAGACAGACAGACAGACAGATAGATAGATAGATAGATAGATAGATAGATAGATAGATAGATAGATAGATAATAGTATAATAGTGACCAATTCAGAGTTGTTGATGAGGAGCACTCTGGCACTGCCTCCAACCATGCTGCAGACAGGTACAGTAACTGAGCCAGCGGAACTTAGCAAGAGTTCTGACCTCTGACATGTGTTACTGCGCATGCGTGACATCTCCACGTATATTTCTTTCAAGCGTACAGTACCTCATGTACAGATGCAACACTGAGACCCTCCATCAGTTTGATGTATGCAGAGTCTGTAAGGCTGCCACACAGGGGCATATTAAGAGAGAAGGGGGCCCATGTGCATTCCCCATCTGGGGCCCCCTGCTCTCTACTGTGGCTAGCAGCGCACTGACCACAGCAGTAGAGTCTGGGCACTAGTCTGTGCCCAGAGTCTACTGCGCATATGCAGGTCACCGGGAAAATGGTGCGGCCACCATTTTCCCGGTGATTTCCCCACTGCGCATGCGTAAAACCCCGCACACCCTGCACCCATTATAGATATACCGCTGCTGCCACAAGTATACTACAACACTGCTATAGTGAGGTGGCATAGTGCTAACATCCGCCCATTAATAAGCATCAGACTGCTTCTATACTGCTCTTATACCTATTATATCCTTATGTATTATGCTATTTATTGATCTACCTGGTTCAATAAACCTAAGAACTAGTTAAGCTGTACCACGTGTGGACTAACTGCCACCAGCACAAAACAACTGGACAAACACATCTAACATCAGCTATCAGCTATACTAAGGCCAAGTACAGACTCTGCTAACAAGATTTGAAAGCAAGTTGGCCGTGGATCCACCTGCACAGAGAAAAATGTGAATATTTGCCTACAATGGGATGTAGTTAATATAACTACACCCAGCATCCCAGCTGATAAAATACCGGCACTGGAATACCGACAGTAGGTGACACGCCGACAACAGAATCCCACCAGCCGGTAAGTATAGCGGGGCTGGTTAGGACTTAGCCGTTTTTAGGTTTAGCCATCACAGGGGTTAGGCTAGGGAAGGGAGATGTCAGGGTTAGGTACCCCGGGGGTGGGTTAGGGCTAGGCACCACTGGGGAGGTTAGGTTTAGGCACTAACAGGGATGGTTAGTGTTAGGATGTAGGAACAGAGGGTTAGGGGTTGAAGGGGGGAGGGTTACTATACTTACCGGACCCTTGTCAGGATCCTGAGCATCTGGATGCCGCTGTCGGTATATTGACAGCAGGCATCCCAACTACAGGGAATTCTAACCCATTCCGCCTACAATATATAGTGAATTGTATACCCCTAGGCACCACTACTATCCATATGCTTGATTCCATAAAAGTCATCATTATCAGTGCACATTGCACCAGTCTTATCCTAGGGGCAAGAGACCTATATGAAAACAGACAGCTCTCTGTGTATGCCCCTCTGCATAGCACACCATTCTGTCTGCATGCCCTTGACGAGGCCTTGCTAAACTTAGCCTAAGTGTGAACACCCGGTTACCATCAGTCATTTATGTCAATCACAGAGCAAGATGGCTAAAAGTGCTACTGTATTTTAAGTACAAAGCTGAGACACACATAGCTCTATACCCCCTGCTGTCATTGAAACCAAAACTAATCAAAGCTGTTTTAGTTTGTAAAGGTTTTAGACAAAATAGTACGATCATGGACCAAAATAAGAAGACTCATGACTGCTTCCTGTGGCTTCGTACTGCCCAGAACCAAAGATACAACATCAAATAGACTCACCTCATTCTCTTTTACACTTAGACACTGAGGATGCCACTTTACTCTGTCTCCTCCTTTTTCCACCTGTCTGCATGTATTACATAATAGGTAAAAGTTCTAACAGCAAAGTATTTTGGAAAGGTAAGATAAATGTGATCAGTCTTATTTGTTAAGCTGGGCATACACGCTACAATTATCGGGGCGATCCACCCAATATCCTCGGATTGCCCCGATAATTGTTGCATGTGTGCGGACAACCGAGGGTTAAATATTGCTCGGTCGGGCATGCCGGATTGTCCAGCATGCCCGTCCGATGCAATATTTAACAGGTAAACTGTCGGCCGCATCGGGCTGTGTATGCCCAGCCGCGGCCGATAGACAGACATTTCCTGTGATCATTCCCATGGAAGGAATAGGGAAATGTCTCCTCCCCAGCAGGCGGAGCGCAGATATCAGGCTAATACACTGTGAGAGATCTCACAGTATATGCCGCGGACATCTGCGGCTGGTCGGTCTGACAGGCATTTTATCTGCATGTGTATGCCCAGCTTTAGGAATGTGGTAATAATATTACCTCTTTGTCTGTAATTACCCAGTGTTGTTTTATTACTGTTCTATTACTGTCTTGTTCCTAATTATAAAGTGCAACAGAATAAACTGGTTCTATGTAAGTAATAATAATAATTTGTTTTAAGTGGATAAATATATGTCTTTAATGTCTGGATATATTGTAATGTCTGGATGTCTGTAATGTATTGTGATGTCTGGATTGTGATTATGTGGCTGCAGTCCGGGAAGGGTGAAGTTAAATGCTGTATGGCGACAGGTGAACACAGTACAGTTGAGACAGTAATAGTCCAAAAAAAACCTTTTATCCCATTGACATTAGGGGCGGCATCTCCTAATAATACATACATTAATATTCTACAATTAGAATAATTGCCTCAATTATGAATAATATATATTATCTTGATATATTTACATTTATGAATTTTGCCAAGGCCATGGTGTCTTGTAAACCACCTTATTGATATTAATTTACCCCCAATAACAACTTATCTGTGCATGTCACTAAATGCCCTGCACATATTTGAACAACACATTAAAACAAGATAGTATTTTTCTAATAACAAAATCATCTGCAAAGCTGACATTAGTAGATGAATGTGGGACAAGGATCACAAAACAACCACCATTAACCCTACAGGTTACAATGTTTCTAGACAGCAACATACATAAAAAAGTGTTACAAATCCGCCAGGAAGACCCATAATAGCAGGGATGGACAGCTTGACTTCTAACCTGTCATCACTCATAGATGGTATTTTACAACCTTTGGTAACTGCTAACCCATCCTATTTAAGAGATACAGGTGATATTTTGAGGAAAATAGATGATTTTACGTTGGCGGATGATATTTTGTTGGCTTCGGCCGATGTCACGTCCCTATAAACCTGTATACCTGTATACTACGCCTAGAGGCGATAAAATGGTCTTTGGAAAAAATGGAGTTATCGTCAGAAAGGAAGGATTTCGTGTTGGTAGCCATTAAGTTTATTTTGGAGAACAACTATTTTCTTTTTAATGGTGAATTTTTTCTCCAACACACAGGGACAGCAATGGGGACCAAATTTGCCCCAAGCTATGCCAATCTGTTTATGGGGTTCTGGGAAGAGACTCATGTGTACAGTGGCATAGCTTGGGGCACAAACCTCTTTAAATGGTACCGTTACATCGACAATGTGATGCCATTATGGAAAGGGACAGAAGATGATCTTGTCCAATTCTTTTCATCCCTGAATGTGAATGACATACATGTCCATCTCACTTTGACATACAGTCAATTGGAGATTAATTTTTTAGATTTGACTGTATACATAGAGGAGAATAAAATTCACACAAAAACCTATAAAAAATCCACGGACATCAATTCCTTTATTCCTATAGATAGTGTACATCACAGACAATGGTTAAAAGGAGTACCAAAAAGTCAATTTCTAAGGGTTACGCGCAATTGCAGTAAAGAGGACATATGCAAAGATCAAATCACTCAGATGAAAAATGACTTTTTAACTAAAGGGTATGAATCAAAAGCTCTGGATGAGGCTATACAAGAGACAATGGATAAAGAGAGATCAAATTTATATGGCACCAATAGGGTAAAGAAAGATTATAGTAAAAAATGATGAGCTTAAATGGGCTGTGATTACTGGTTATGACTCACAACATAAACTAGTAGAACAAATTTTTCGGAAACATTGGCACCTTTTACAAAGGGATCCTATATTACAAGAAGTAATCCCAGACCATCCTACCTTCATTTACCGTAAATCTAAGAACTTTAAGAACTTCTTGGTTAAAAGCATGTTACCTATACCAAATAGGAACCTCATACGGACAAAGGGTTTCCATCGGTGCGGGCTGTGTATGGGTTGTAGGCATGTCAAGGATAACAGCATGAAATATACAGAAATACAGATCCATGGTGTAGATTTCAAAATACATGATTTTATAACATGTAATATGTCCAATGTAATTTATCTTGTAGAATGTTTGTGTGGATTGGTGTATATAGGACGGACCACAAGACCCTTAAAAGTGCGACTTTCCGAACACCTTAGGAATATCAAAAAAGGACTTATCACAAATTCTTTGTCCAATCATTTTAAAATCACACATGACTGCTCAGTTTCACATATCAAACGCTTTTTAGGATTGATACATGTGAAAGCTTCCTGGAGGGATAAAAATATTGAACATAATCTTGCTAAAACGGAGATGAAGACTATATTTAAACTTAAAACCCTCCATCCAAGAGGACTCAACCAAGATTTTGAGTTAAAATGGTTTTTGTGAAGTACCTCCATGTTCTAATTTTAACCATTTTTTATTTTATTTTTTATTTACATATTTTAATTTTTTATTTTTCATATTTTATTGGGTTTTAATATGCCCTTTTGATTATACTAGTTCTTTAATATGGGACATCACTTTAGGTTCACTTTTATACTGTTAAAAATCTGATTCACCTAACACTCACTTGATCCTGTCTAATAGTCATCTATATCCATCCATGACTTGGAGAAAACCCGTGACTATTCTGTTTTGAAAAGAGAATCTACATCTCCCAGAATCCACTATGTTTAAACGCCAGAGTTTGGAGAATATTCTTGGTCTGGGACTGTGTCTAAAAGGAAAAGACTACATTTCCCAGAATCCCTTGGAGTTTGATTGTAGCTTCCAAAGGGTGCAGTCAATCCCACTCTGCTATGGGGGTGAAAGCAGCGGGGATCAAGTGGATAATGGAGAGCCCACTGTCGATAGTGGAGAACAAGGAGGAAGAATTTTTTGCGCGGACGGGAAGTAATGCAGACGCCATCTTTTGGACTCCAAGGGGACTGGTATAAAAACCGGACATTCAACATTTCACCTTTATGCCTTGAAAAAGAGACTCAGTCTTGAAACGCATTGGATAGAAGGGGACATTCTCACTTGCACTACGGCATGTTGTGGACATACTGGAGGTAGGTGCAGAGAGGTGTTTATTTATTTGGACATGCATTTGGGATCCGGACCCTAATTACCTCCACACCATATTTTATACTTCAGCTGTTCACAGTGCGGTTTATATCCCTCTGAGAATGTTTTTAAATAATTTCAAATATTTTTAATATATGTAAAATGTTTTGATGTCATTCATTTGACACTACCTGTTATTGTTATAATAAAAAAAATTTTATGGTAAATTTTGCATCACCAATTGTTGGTTATGGAGGAATGAAAAGATACCTTTACAAGTGGAGTACAACTTACAGTCCTGTGAGTACTAGTACGCTTCTCTGCTTTCAAGTATTCTGTTTAAGATTAAAGATACCTTTATACGTTCTGCACCGCTTGATAGGACTGTAAGTTCTAGGTGTGTGTGCATGCCTTGTGATAGATAAAATATACCATTATAGGAGTGTACCCATCTCTGATTTTAGTGAATTGGGGTACACCTCATCTTTCCTTTTTCTTCAAATTAAGTTCTGAAGAATATTGTATATTAAATTGTAAGAAGAATATTTCACACTGACATCATATATATCCCTTTTCCCTATATTTGCGGGACCTCTGGTAAAGAAAAAGAGAGAACCATAGGAGGGACATCTATAACTTCATTTATACGGATAAGTATATTTATTCTTTCCACAAAGTACTATACACAGGCAGCGCCATTTTTCAATACATTTTTTGAGCATTATAACATTATAAATATTTAGAAACAATGTAATTTGGAATGTAGTTATTTGCAAAAAATAATATTAGGGAAATCTGGTAAAAAGATTACTTGCCAGGGATAAAAGTAGTGGACTCTAATGCTGGATACACACTATGTGATATATCATTCTTACAGCTGTTGAACGATATATCATTTAGTGCATCTGCTCGTGTGTACACACAACATATCTGCGAACCACGTCGTTTACAGACATATTGTTAACAATGCAGCATGGCAGATGCTATATATCTTGTAGATATATCGTGCACATCTACTGGTGTGTACTGGCCACCCGCCGAGCGACCTGTTATACTGGCCGCAGGAACCGCCGACAATGACATCACAACATGGAAACTTACAGTATGTAATGTGACACATGGTCTGATTTATAATATACAAATTGGTACTGCACTAATTATAAAATCAATACATTTGCAGTGGGAGACAAATATAGTAATCAAGGCACAGTTTAACATAAACTAATATTTAATCTGTAAATTCTTTTTAATGCAATTCATAAAATATGTGCACATTTCATATATAAAAATATTTAAATATATGTAATAATAGTATCCATTACAAAAATATGTAAAAATCACCTAATATCAATAATACCCCTTTTACACCAGAGATAAAACCCGTTATTGCAGGCTTAACCCGGGTAGCTCCTTGGTGTAAAAGGGGACTGGGTTGGATTCCAGGGTGGAGTGACCCAGCAATCCAACCCAGGTAACTTGCAGGGTTTTGCACAGGAATAACCCGTGAAACCCTGCAGTGTAAATGGCGTGATCTGGGCCACGATGACCTGGATCGTGCCACATGCCTGCTGATTGGCCAGCTTCAGTGGAGCTTGGAGATGATGTCATCTCCAAGCATCCACTTCAGCACCGGAAAAGCTGGGTCTTTGCAGACCCGGGTCCGGTGTGAA
The DNA here is from genome assembly GCA_031769625.1 of Taudactylus pleione. Taxonomy (NCBI): domain Eukaryota; kingdom Metazoa; phylum Chordata; class Amphibia; order Anura; family Myobatrachidae; genus Taudactylus; species Taudactylus pleione. The sequence goes on along the minus strand of JAUIMM010000092.1, from coordinate 27,956,285 downwards.
CGGCGCAGACTCGGGAATATTCTGGGTCGGCGGCGGCTAAATTCTGGGTCTGATCTGGTTTGGAACCCTGTTCCAACCTCCGGGTCACAATTTAGGTATAGAAGCAGTATTAGCAAAAATCACCTAATATCAATTAACTGCTATAGTATTATAGCATGATATACATAAGTTGTAAGCTACAATTTACTGTATAAATATGTATATCATGCTATAATACATTGTGACAGCTCCTATAATTAATAGAAGTATTAGGGTCTGGTTTATGTCATAAGAATTGCTGTAATAGTACATAAGGAAGAGATTACAAATACCAATATATGGGCCTGATTCACTACAGATCGCTATTGAGATCGTGGCTGCGATTATGCATGCATATCTGCTGCAAAAATGTTGATGAATGCAATCGCAAAGCCATTGCATAGCCAGCATAGAGACACCCACTACCGCTATCTCACATCCATAATACCTTGCAGTCCTGCGTATACATCGGAAACATCAAGTAACAGCGGCCCCTCACGCACAATTACAGCAGCCCTGACCTTACTCAGAAATTGCTAACCTCGTCATACGCACAGAGTATTCAAGCTTCGTTGCCGTCGTAGAGGCTAATTTATTCACGCCCATGCAATGCCGTTTGCACGGACAGGCACGCCTGTGTTTCTCCAACCACTCCCCCTTCACCACCCCTAAACGCTGACTACATGTCACTCACTCTGAGATGGCTTACCATGCTCTGCGTGATCGCAGTGCGATTGCAATGCTGCCGCTGCACACACGCAGTGCGGTGCATATGCATGCATAGTATGCAACAATCGGCCATCTGCGTACACTATTGCAATAGCGATCCATGCTGACTCAGGTCCTGTGTTTGTTGATTACAGAGAAAACATTTTTTTTGGTATGCAGAAATACCTGAAAAAAACTAGAAACTTTGTAAGGTTAGGATAAAGATATAGATAAAACTGTTATATGTGATGTTTTATGCTACTAGGGCAGAGGACAGCCAAACACCAGAAAACCGTGATAGTGGCAGTTTCTCTGTCTGACCACGGCCTCTATCTGACCATGGCCTCTGGTCTCTGTGGCTGTGGCTGTGTGTCTGGGAACGCAACTGCTTTCACTGACACGCCATGAGACGGACTATTTTTGTGTTCACGTCAGGCCACCTCCCAGTCACCACCCAGGAGTGCCCATCACTTTACCGCCACACTTCTGATACCGATGACAAAAGCATCTTTGTGCGTACACCCTGAGTAATATGTGCATGTCCAGTTGCAAATAATCACTCAACTACATGAAACTTGGTAGAAAAGAGAGGGGGGTTTAACCCCCTATTGTTCCTCAACACACTGAATTATACTTGCAACAATATATGAACACTATATGGTAATAGAACTTCAGAGATATTGGTTGCATGCATATGCAAATACATGGGAATCTGCTGGGCCACGTCACGGCTTCTCTGTCACTAGCAGTCCCTAACACTAAGGGGTTCACTTCCGGGGCACAGAGCACCCCAAAAAACGTCCAGACTAGGACCCCCCCAGGGCATCACACGAAAATGGAAAAAGAGTGACAGTGCAGTGTAAAGTATAGATTTGTGCGAGTAGTTAAGTGTTGAAAAGGGGTTAAAATATATGTGAAAAAATTACATGAATAAAAAACAAACATAAAAGGTGATGTGAAAAGTAACTATGTGTATTAAGTGGTGATGCCATGGGAGACCCAGTCAGAGTAGCCTCGGGGGGCCCTACGCCCAAACGCTCACCCCAAATGTAATATATACACCAAGTATAAGGCCTCATAATAAATGCATGTGCAGTTGCAAATAATCACTCAACTACGTGAAACTTGGTATTGGCTGTTCCTCTGAATCAGGCACTTTGTGCTTGAAATGCAAGTCTGATTTGTTTTGCTTCTCTACAACCTGCATTAATATAGATCCATTAATAATGATCCCTAGCTATGTATTGGCGACAATTCACTAACTGATAATTGATTACACTTAGCTAGAAAAATTGCTGCTCCTGTTGTCCCCCTAAGTGGGCTAAAGGCACTGACAGCAATTTATAAGCAACAGAAAGAGATTTAAATAGGAACGACATATATTCCCTTCAAGGTACCCAAACCTGCTTTCTTATTGAAAAAGAATTGTATTTTCTCATAGTTACATTGACATTTATATGGTTATTTGAAACAAGTGTTTTAGCTTCAAGTGTATACACTTAATTGGCTACATTCCCTTCACATAATATAATTACCCATCACAAATTATACTGTGAAGGTTATAAATTAGTGGACTTCAAATCATTTGAATATGTGTATAAAACAGCAGCACTTATAGCTGAATTAATGCCCACAGTACAACTTTGTTCTAATTTAAACTTAACAATCCACATAAAGGTAAATTGTAGGGGTTATATTAAGATTCGGCAATAAATAAACATTGTAAACGTAGGTGTAGGACTCTGGGCCTAATTCAGCAGCATACACAATTGTGTTCGCAGCTGCAATTTCATATGGAACGCAGCTGCGAAAATATGCTAATGCATGCCAATGCACAACTGGCATAGGGATGCCCACTGCTGCCTTCCACTATCCATCCAACCTCACTTTTCTGAATATACATCACTGCCACTGACGCACATCGGCCTGTCACGCAGCATTTACAGCAGTTCTGACCAGCCGCAGATGCTGCAAGACTCGACGCACGCAGTGAGTACTCAAGCTGCATATGTAATATCAGTGGCTAATTTATGAAACTGGGAACTGCTCTCTTTTTTCTGACAGCAAACTTCTTGTACCGCTCAGGAGCCAGCACAAGTGGTTTTATTAGTCCAGAGCGCGACCCTTCCCTTGAAGGGTGGTCCCAGGAAACCTCTCAAACTTTCGTGGAAACTTGGCATGGAACACTTGGATCAACTGAGGAGTGTGGAATCAGAGACAAATGTCCAGGAACGTTCTTCTGGGCCATACCCCTTCCAGTTGATTAACTATTGGAGGCGTACATACCGGATTCTAGAGTCCAGAATCTTTGCCACTTCATACTTAACTCCACCATGAGTCTGGACTTTGGGTGCCTTTGAAAGTGTAGAATGAAGCCGGTTGAGTATCAGTGGTTTCAATAAAGAAATATGGAAGTAATTTGGTACCCTCAGAAAGAGAGGTAGCTTGAGTTTGAATGAAACTGGGTTGATTACACGCTGAATGGCGAATTGCCCAGTGTAGAGGGGGAAAAATTTCATGGATGGCACTCTTAACCGTAGATTTCGTGAAGAGAGCCAAAACTCAATAACTTTCCTTGAGACTGGGAACTGCTCTCCTTTTTCTGACAGCAAGCATCTTGTACTGCTCAGAAGCCATCACAAGGGAGGAGCAGATATCTTTCCAAATTTTTAATTTGATCGGTACTGAATTGGGACTGATGTTGATGAATTGAGGAACTTAATTGATATGAGTCCGATATTGATGAATTGATGAACTTGATTGCTTGGGATTCATGTTGATGAATTGAAGAATGTAATATGAGTCCAATGTTGGAATCATCGGATGAGACCGATGTTTGGGGGTATTGGCTGGAACTGATGGTGGCTGTAAGAACAAGTCTCAGTGGTAAAATTCAGACTGGTGTGCAAGATGGTATAGGAGACTAGTTGACCAGATATAGGCACTGGATATAACGGACTGGGGGCGTGATTCAGCAGTAGCTTGATCTGAACAGGGACGAGAGCCTGCACCAGAATTGGACCACAGGTGAACACTAAGTTGACCACATGCTAAAGAGGTGTGCTGCAGCTTGAACACAGCCCCCCAGCAGGTGTCCAATTCGCCCCCCCCCTCGGCCACTAGTGCCTTCTCCTCCCTCCCCCCCACGGTGTCTGTCCCGGTGCCCTCCCTTGGGTGTCAAATCCAGCCCCCAAATCTCCCCTCTCCACGGGTGTTCATTCCACCCCCCCACAGTGGGTATCCATTCCAGACCCCTGTGTCCCCCCTCAGTGGCATCGCAGGTGTCCGATCGGCACCTAAACCCCACCTCCCCTGCACCGCTCGCTCTTACCTGTGTGTCTTCTGCCGCCGGTGCCCCGGTGCTCTCAGTAGTCTGCTGTGCCCCGGAACTCTCAGTTCCAGTACTCTGCAGTGCAGACACAGCATGGATCGATCTTAATAAATCCCTCTGCTGGCTGCAGTAGCTGTGCTGCCTTGTAAATCTTCAGTTTACACGGCAGCCTGGGAAGACTATCGGGGGCTGTACACCATCTCAGGGTGGCGTACAGTTTCTTAGTCAAGCTTTAGAAAAAAAAAGCATTTTCGGAACTTGATGAATTTCATAATTTCTACATAGAAATTATTGAGGCACAATTGTAACCAGGAGATATCTGTGATATCTCCTGCGTAACATGAATGATGGGGCTGAATTTATACAAAATTAGATTAAACATTTTTTTTCACCTGCTTTTGTATAAATTAAGTGATGATAAATAGACCCCTTAATGTGCAACTACATACTGTATGAACTTAATATTGCATGCTGGCAGGCACACTATAGCATTTATTTCTGCAAACTCAATTAGGCTGTGAATTGATCTAATCCAATTTTATTGAGTATATATTAATAGCATATTTTTTTTATTTTATTTGAAGATTTTAAATTATCATTTATTACATTTTGATATTTACATTTATAAACCAGTGCACATTTTTCATTATTGATTACAATTAGTTTATTTTTGGGAAAAATGTTATGTTTATTGGCTATTTTTTGAGGTACAGAATACTTTTTTATTATTTATTATTTTAGGAATGCCATGTTTTAGTGATCACTCATTGTAATAGAGATTTATCAAGGATCCCTACATATAATTAATTGTCCATAAAATTGAATGGAGGATGTTTATAATATGTCTTATTCCATAATTAGCTGTTTCATAGCTCCATTGGTATATAACTCTTTCACATAATCCCAAGTTTGTATTTCTTGTAGGTTTTTGATTTCCTCCCCTACCCAAAGGTTTTATTCCCTGGATATGACATTCATAAATGTGCCCACTAAAGGTCAACTGTGCTTCCCTTCCCCTATTCCACATTGAGTGTGCTCCATTGTTCCTCCTTCACATCCCTCACTGTATCCAGTGCTCCCCCTTCTCCTCTTGCTACCCTGCTTCTCCCTCCACATTGATCCCACATGTTAATGCTCCTGAGGAACCCTGCACCTCCAGGCAGTAGTTACTTTAAGTAACTTACAAAGTAGGAAGTGTGTCCTCGGGTCTGAGCCATCTTCTTCTCCAAGTCCTGCTCCCTGGCTCCTCTGAGTCTGACTCTCTGACAGTGTTATTGACAACTTAGACAATATAGTGTGGCGGTGGTCGTCACCAAAATGCTGCAGTGTGGGGGTCTGGGATTCCAAAAGAGACCTGTTATCCTCGGCTGAGGGTGGCAGCCTGCTGTTAATGATCTTCCTTAACATCACCATTAAGCATTCAGGGCCTGATTCAGAAATGTATGCTAATGCATTCTCTTACTGTTTGCAGTTGCTAAAATTTGCTAATGCCTTCCAAAGCTTAGCCGAGCATAGGGATGCCCACTGCTGTCTTCTCCTATCCGTCCAATGATTACACCAGCATAAACATCAGTAACATCGCCACACATTAGCCAGTCATGCAGTATTAAGTCAAATATAACCTGCCTCAAACAAAGATATTGTCATAATCCTGGAGTGCGGGATGCTCAGAATGCTGGCGCCAGAATCCTGACACCTGTCAGAATCCTGGCGCCAGAATCCTGACACCTGTCAGAATCCTGGCACCGTCATCCTAACAGCCAGCATCCTAACGGTAAGTAGTGTGGTTAGGAGGAGGGTTAGGCACTAGGGGGGGAGAGTTAAGGGTAGACACTATGGGGGAGGGTTAGGTTTAAGCTGCAGGGGAATGATAAGGATTTGGCACTAGAGGGGAGCGTTAGGTTTAGGGTGCGGGGAGGGATGGTTAGGGGTAGGGTTAGGATACCTACCAACAGGTGTCGGTGTCCTAACCCTGTTGGGATGCCAGCATTTGGATTCTGACCGCCGGGATCCTGAGCATCGGCATCCCAAACCAAACCCCTCAAACACTGTGGATCACCTGACTTGCCATCGGTTAAAGACCATTGATGGTTACAAACCATCGATGGTCAATGGTGTCACGACCAGGGTTTCTCTGCATGGCGGTCGGCGGGTGATACCTGTGAGGACGCTATGGCAGGGGGCGTCTGGCGGTGGTGCTGGTGCCTGGTGGGGAGCATTGGCTGTGCGTGGCCCTGTGCGGGCATGTTGTCATTCTGGGCTGGTTGGGCCTGGCGGTGCTTCCGTTCTGCTCCGGCATAGGTGCTGCCATCTTGCCTCTGGCCATGTAACCTAATCGCCCTATCCTGGTATGTCACGTGCTCTCTCTCTGGCCAGTCACGGCAGGGCACTGGGTATTTAAGGGAGTTCAGAGCTCCCTTTCATTGCCAGTGCAACGTGTTTCTCAGCGGAAGCTGAGAGAGATTTCCTGTGCTCATACACCTGTCGTTGGAATTCCTGCCTAGCCTGCTTCAACTTGCCTACTCCAACTCTACTGGATTCCCCTGCCTCCTCCATTTACCTCTCCCTTGCCTGAGTACCTGAGCCTCCACTTGCACTTGGATCTTGTTTTCTTCAGCCTGCACTTCACTTCAGCCTCACAAAACCTGGAATACTGGACTGTCTCCTGTCTGTCACTATATGGACTTTTTCCCATTACCTCACTACAGTTCCAAGTGCACCTTAGTACTACCCAGACTTTTGTGTTCTATATTCATGTCTACTAAACCACTCATTAAAAGTTCCACATTCTCTTTTAAGTCTGCTTCAGTGTCTGCTCCTAATACCACCCCGGGTCCACAACAATACCAGAACCTCACAAATGGCCATCCCCACTGCAGAGAGAGTGTCAGTGAGGTTAGACTGTGGGATGAGCAGTCAAGGCAGTATGCTGCAGCTACTGTACAGTACAGTACTGTACCTGTGACTGACCTATTATCTGTAATAGCCTTAGCCTCACACTGAGAGCCCCACACACTGCTGGGAGTCAAGACCTGGACAGATCAGAGGCGACTGTGACACAGTGCTGCTGGCACATCTATTTCACTGGGTTAAGTAAGTTTACGACCTTGACAAAGTAAAAACATGGGACCTCTATATTTTAGTCTTATTGTATCTTATAAACTATTTATTTGATGCATTACAGTACTTAGTATTTATAAGTAGTGGGGTTGAGCAAATGCCAGCATTATTTTCTTTAAATATATATATTAAAAGCCCATTTCCTAAAATATGTGTGTATGTATATATATATATATATATATATATATACCATAGACAAAAAACCTTACGGTTTTACATGTCCTATTAAGGCTTCTTGGACATGATCTGAAATTTCAAAACACCTATTGAATTTCTGCCATTCAATCTTAAGAAAGCAATGAAATTCCAATCAATAAGGCTGATGCCTTAATGGACGCCTTCCTTCCACAATACAGATACGGTATGCCATCACACCCTGTGGTTAACTGCAGATTCAGCACTCTCACAGAGTGAGATTGCTGTCACTCACTAAATAGTGGAGCTACTAATTCACAGTATTGTGTGCTCATTGGAATACACACATGCAGTCTATGCAACTGAGGTCTGAGCAGTTATGTGGCTCCCACATATCACTCAGTGTCCACAATCTTCCCATTGGATCACCACAGCAATATTACTGGGTTCCAACATCCTTTTCACTCCATACATCCATCTTGTTCAGAATACACTTTCAGCACCCTAATTGCTAAAACTATCATACTCTGTCTATGCATGTACACTTTCTTCCCCTATACGCCTCCATGCGGCTATATCTTCCCCAATCCCTACTGCTGTGTGGTCTCCCAACTGTGCTAGTCTTTGTTCCCTCAACCACACCAATCTGTCTTTCACCATCTGCACCGCCCTGCCCCTTCCTACTCTGTTTTCTTCTGCACCATTGCCTTCCATATAGCCACACTGCTCTATCTTCCTCTCATCAGTGGCACTCTTTCTTCCTCCATCTGCACCACTCTGTCCCCCCCAACCATATGACTCTGTCTCCCCCCCCACCCGCACCGCTCTGTCTTCCTCCCCATCCGCACCAATCTGTCTTCCCCAATCCCTACAGTTGTGTGTTCTCCCATTTGTGCTAGTCTGTATTCCCTCATGCGCACCAGTCCGTTTTTACCCATCTGCACTGCTCTGTCTTCCCATGTTCATGCCACTCTGTACCCCCCATCCATGTCGCTCTATCCCCCCAAACCATGCCACTCTGTTTCTCCCATCTGCACCACTGTTGTCCACCCATCTGCATCACGTTGTTCCTCCCCCCTATAAACAACACTGTTTTCCACCCATATGTATCACTTTGACTCCTCCCCCCTGTACTGCTTGAACTCCCCCCCTGTACACAACTTTCTGTCTCACCCATCCATGCTGTTCTGTCTCCTCCCCCCATCCACACCACTCTTATACCATCTGTGCAGCTCTATCTTCTGCTCAGACCTCAGTTGCATAGACTGCATGTGTGTATTCCAATGAGCACACAATTCTGTGAATTAGCAACTCCACCATTTTGTGAGTGACAGCAATCTCACTATGGGCCTGATTCAGACACTAAGCTGCGCTCGCTCGCTGCCAAAATGGGCCGGGTATGCAAATCCCTCAATCGCACTGTCTGGCTTAAGGATGGCCTCTATATTTTAGAGGGCGACGGCAGTGAGCATACGCTGCAGTTTAAAGCCGCCCACATCTCTTTCCTAGCACACGTCATCTTCAGGAAGTGTGTGATTAATCGGGAACATCAAAACCCATCGAAGATGCACGCAGAACTTGATGTAGCCCAATAGGTTTTCAGATCATGTCTATGAAGCCTTAATGGGATATGTGAAACCGTAAGATTTTTTGTCTATGGAACAAAATATGTACACTAGTGCTGGTGGTGGAGGGGATAGCACACAGGAGGTGTTTAGGGGGTTCAGAGGGAGAGATGGCTGGGGGGCAGGCTGCAGGCATGCGGGGCAGTGGCAGCAGTGGGACAGTGCACAGGAGAAGCAGTGGGGGTGCAGAGCAGTGGCAGCACCATGGCAGTGCACAGGTTCAGCAGCGGGGGACAGAAAGGCTCACTGGCGCTGGTGGTCCCAGCCCTGAACAGCTTCTTAAGGCCCCTACACATGGAACGATGTGCTCATAATGTGATATCGTGCACAATTTCCCTTGAACACTCACCGGCACTCCAGGACATGATATGGTGCTTACACAGCACATTTTGACTTAAGAACTATCGTGCAAGATCTAAAGATAGCTGACTGCATATATGGTACAGTGAGATCCATGATGCAGGCATCTGTGTAAAATAAATGATTCAGAGATGCATGCATGGATCAGTGCAATCCATGTGACTTGCATCTCAAAAAAAATATCAATAAGACACAGATGCATGGATGGATCAGTGAGATCCATCCATGCATCTGTGTTAAAAAAATGAATAAAAGTATATATATACAGTATATAAAAGAAAAATGCATGGCCCCTGCGCCCAAAGGAACAACCAGCCTCGGGCTCTGGAGGCCCAGTACTGGTTGTGCTAAATACAGGGGACAAATTATGTAGGGGTCCTGCAAATGAGACACAACCAGCACCGGGCTTTTCAGAACCAGTCCTGGTTGGCAAAATACAGGGGACAAATGATGTAGGGGTCCCCTGTATTAAGCGCAACCAGCACTGGGTTCTGAGCCGATCCTGGTTCTGGAAATACAAGGGAAAAAATATGTAGGGTCCCCCTGTATTATCCAGAACCAGCCCCAGACTTTTTCTAGTAGGGGGGTAATGCCACAGCCAGTGGAGCCCATTCACCGGGTCCCCCAGTCGAATCATCACCCCTGACCACTAGTCAGCCCAGGCCAGGCCCTGGGGAGTTGGGGACCCCCCATAAAGGGATCCCCCTTTCCAGGGCACCCCAGGCCTGGACTGATAGCCAGGGGCTATCCTTGGCACCCCTGGCCGATGGGTGCTGGATTGTTAGTGTAGTGTGGTGTATATGAAAGTTAAAATATTGTCTTTTGCAGTAGGACTACAGGTCCCAGCAAGCCTCCCCCACATGCTGGTACTTGAAGAACCACAAGTACCAGCAAGCGGGTGATTAAGGACCCGCTGGTACTTATAGTACCCTTGTAAAATAAATATTTAAATAAAACAAGAACACCGATGTTTTGATATTTTATTTTCCTGCACCTTCAACTGGGAAGCAGCAGCTTTTAAGCTCTTTTACATGGCTGCCATCTCCCATAGAACTCCATGGCATCTTCACCTGGAGGGCGCCGCCCGTCCAGGACTTCCCCAGTGTCTTCTTTCTTTGGCAGCTCTTCTCAGCTGCCTCTCCGCCGTTGGACTGCCATGCTGTTGCCTCACACTGTTTTATATTTGCCAGCCGTGGGGGCGGGGTGATGACATTGCGAGCCATGCTTGGCTTGCGGTGGCCATCTTTATATTTCAAAAATGGCACTGAGGTGCAATTTTTTAAATTGGCACGGAAGTAACCTTAAGTTACTGTTGTGGTTCTCACCATTGAAGCCAATGGTGAGAACTGCTCATTGGCTGAGAGGCAGAAGGATTGCCACTCTCAGCCAATGTGCGCTCCACAGCGGGATTTCTGTAGTGAAATCCCACTTCAAAGCCGTCATTCAGTAGGACTGTCCTTAGAGTTTGTTGGTCCGGGTATTTGCTTTTTTTTTTTTTGCCAAGCCCGGGGATGCCTACATGGAGCAAAGTGGACGTGATCCATGCATAGGAGGTGAGTATGGATTTTTTTTTATCACAGGTACCCTATGGATTATCTACTTGGACAAGTGGACATGATTGGCTTCAGGTATACATAGAAGAGTATGTGAGATAGTGCATGCATGTGTGTGTACATGTGTGTGTGCATGTATGTTAAAATGTAACTTTCAATGGTGTGTGTCTTGTGTTTATTTTACTATTTCTTTTTCTGTGGAGCTACAGGTACCAGCAGGCCCGGAATGCCCCACATGCTGGTACTTGGATCCTGCAGTTGCACAGCAAAACACAATATTTTTACGATCAACAAATGCACCACACTATTCATAATCAACCCGGCATCCACCGGTCAGGGTTGCTGGGGATAGCCCCGGGCTATCAGCCTGGGCCTGGAGTGCCCTTTATACGGGGTGTCCCCAGCTCCCCAGGGTTCCATGGACTGGGCTGACTAGCAGTCAGGGTTGCTTCAGCTGGGGAGACAGTGAAAGGGCTCCCCTGGCTGTGGCATTAGCCCTCCCCACTAGAAAAAGTCTAGTGCTAGTTCTGGATAATACAGGGGGACTCTATGCATTTTTTGTCCTGTATTTCCAGAACCAGGACTGGCTCATAGCCCAGTGCTGGTTGCACTGAATACGTGGACCGCTATGTCGTTTGTCCCCCATATTTTATCAACCAGGATTGGTTCTGAGCAGCCCGGTGCTGGTTGTGCTTAATACGGGGGACCCTTGTGTCATTTGTCCCCTGTATTTAACATATATGTTTATCAGAAACTTGGAGGAAAAATACTGTTCCTCAGGATTTGCTGATTTTCCGGATACATGAGTAATTTTGATTTGGATGTTGCTGAAGATGACTTAGAGGTTGCTAAGGAAGACAGGACCACTTTAAATAGAAAGAAAGTTTTCAGAGTTTGCTGACCCTGATCTTTATTAATGTGTTTCCTAGCATTGGTTATGTTAGTCGTCAGCCAACCTATTACAGGCAGCCTAAAATGGCATTGGAATCGAAAAGCGTCAATGTTTGAGAAATATCTTCCAGATTACATAGGTTAACATTATAATTAAAGTATGTAGAATAAGGATAAAAAGAATGACGTATTTATATTACAGCAAAAAAATACCTTTTGTGATGGAAAGAAACATATTCTCATATTGTTATGTGTCGATGGCTACAGTACAAATATACTTATATTCAATGCAGTTTTCATTCGTTTAAATGTTTAAAAGCCAATGACCTTGAATCATTGAAAGGGAGTAACACTCCTTTGTCATTCTATTCATATAGATTATTTGTCATCAAATATATTCTAAGTACATTTGTAATGATCTTTGGAAAAAAGTGTGAAAGGATTCAAGGTTCCTTGCAATTCCTTGCTCAGTGCAATTGCAGATCTCTGAATAACAGTTTAGCTCTCAAAGTCTAAAGAAGTTTAGCAGAGAATATTTAACCAGCTCTGCTTCTGTCGACTGTAGCTAAATCCTTATTGACTAATTGCATTTTATGCTCCCTCTATTTAAAATGATCAATTTGTAACACTTTCACATTGCAAATTAAATACTCATAGGCGAGTATACATAAATATTATTTATTATTTATTTACCAACATTTATACCCCTTTTACACCAGAGCTAATACCTGGGTTATTGCAGGGTTAACCCGGATAGCTCCTTGGTGTAAAAGGGGACAGGGTTGGATTCCCGGGTCAAGTGACCCGGCAATCCAACCCAGGTAACTTGCAGGGTTTAACACAGGAATGACCTGTGAAACCCAGCAGTGAAAACAGTGCGATCCGGGTCACAATGACCTGGAGCTCGCCGCATGCCATCCGATTGGCCAGCTTCAGTGGCGCTTGGAGATGATGACATCTTAAAGCATCCACTTCCACGCCGGAAGAGCCGGGTCACTATGAACGGCGCTGACTCGGGAATATCCTGGGTCAACGCCAGCTAAATTCCGGATCTGATCCAGTTTGGAACCCTGGGCCCAATTCAGACCCACTCGCTAGGCTGCGTTCAGATTTTTGCAATCTGCACATGCGTATGCATTGCAGTGAGTGATCTAGTCCATGTGATCGGGAAGCGTTCACTCGACGCACATAGACAGCTCGCTAGCTAGAATGACAGGACAATCCATTTGTGGGAGGTGACAGGGGATGGTCCATGAAAACGGGGGAGTGGTGGTGCAAACGCAAGTATGCCTGAGCATCTGAACACCGTTTCAGAGGCATGTATAATTAAGACGCAACATCATAGTACACGTCACATGGTTGAAAATCACACTGAATCACTCGCAGTGCTTGCGGTAGGGGATGGTCAGGCACAAGTGCTGCGATCACTTCTGATGGTACTCGATGTTACCGATGGTTGCATATACTTCTTGGACATGACGTGGGAAAGTGGGCATCTTAAGACAGGCTGGTGGGTATCTACATGCACAGAGCAATCGCACGCTAAGACATAGTGGGCATGCTATTGCCTTGTCGCGCGATTGCAGATTTGCATACTTTCGCTGCATGCGAACGCATCTAGCGAGCGGGTCTGAATCGAGCCCCCTGTTTCAACCTCCGGGTCAGACCCGGAATTTAGGTATAAAAGCGATATTACTGATACAGCGCTAGCATATTCCTTTGTATTTTACAAATGGGAACAAAACAGGAATAGAACAAGACTGGGTAATAACAGATAAAGAGGTAGGAGGGCCCTGCTCGCAAGCTTACATTCTATAGTGAAATAGACATTGATACACAAGGATAAATGCTCTGTATTGCATATCAGCCCAGCCAGATTGCAGAGTTCTTGGTGGGCTGTATGATCCAATCACACAGCAATGTTGACCTGAGATCAGAGGGTTGTGTGAGTGTAGAAAGAGAAAATCTATAAAGTTGTGTGGATTGGGTAGACAGAAGTTGATTAATTGAATAGCTCCCTGAGGTTATGTGGGTGGTTCTGGAATTTGCTAAGCTTGCCTGATGAAGTGAGTTTTCAGAGAACATTATAGTGTACATTTTCTTGATGCCTTTTAAAAAGGTTTTTGACTAGCCCAGACAAGTGACATCTGCAGCCTCCGCTATTTTGAAGCTGAAACAGTGGCCAATATGCCATATATTTTAGTACACTAGCTTCTGAGCTCCAACAGAATAATGAGGCCCTTGTCGCCACATTCTGGCAGGGGTTATCTGAATGAGTCAAGGATGAATTAGCATTCAGGGAGCTCCCATTGTCCCATTGTCCTTGGATGATTTAATATCCCTCTGCATCAAAGTGGATCTTCATCATAGGGAGAGAGCCCAAGAAAGGGAATAGTCACATTGCTCCATCTACAGGTTGGCTACCCGGTTTTCAGTTCTACAGGTTGGCTTCCCCATGAAGAGCCCATGTAAATTGGGATACTGGGTCTCTCTCCTGAGGAGCAAGAAAAAAGTTCTGCATGTATAATTGTCCCAAGTGTTCTGGGAACAAAAAAGCCTAACTGATCAGGGGGTAGTCAGATTAGGCTCCATTCAATACACCACAAAAGAAGATGCCTCATCACAATTTTTAATTGAAGTGTCCTTGCTGTTGAACAAGTCCTCAGCGTCGCTTATGGCTGTCTTGGATTCCAGAGCAAACAGGAACTTTATCATAGCCAAGGTAGTTAAAGAACCTGACATTCCTACCATGCCTTTGTTATCTCCTCTCACAATAATTGGAGTACATGGAAGCATAATTCCTACTGATACCATGCATCATCAGACCTAGTATTTGGCTTTGAAAATTGGTGCACTCCATAGGGACCATATATCCTTATTTGTGCTTCCAAAAGCTATAAACTAGAGATGTGCGCCGACCCTCGTGTTTTGGTTTTGGCTTTGGATCTGGATCCCCCCTGGTTTGGGATCTGGATTGGTTTTGCCAAAACCTCACCTCCGTGTTTTGTTTTCGTGTTTTGGTTTTGGATCTGGATTTTTTCTTAAAAAATAAATAAATAAAATCACATAAAATGGCCCTGTTTTTGTTCCTACAGTATAATTACCCTCAATAACATTTATTTCCAGTAATTTTCAATAAATTTTGACCACCTCACAATATTATTTGCTTCATCTAGTTAAGGCCAAAAGGTTGCATCTAGCTAGCTGGCTGACTAAGCTACGTGACACAGTGGGCTGCACTAACATGTGGCAGTTCAGCTTCTAATTTCCAATACGGATACAGTGTGTTATACAGTGTGGGTTGCACTTACTGTGACAGCAGTGTCAGCAGAGCGGGATTGCTGACGGTGTCCTCAGTACATGGAATGGCAGTGCTGCGGTGCTGGCAGTGTCCTCAGTGAAGGGTACAGGTGATGTTGGCAGTGTGGGGGTGCCAGCGGTGTCTTTAGAGCAGGTTTGCTGGCTGTGTCGGCAGTGAGGGGGTTGCTGACGGTGTCCTCAGTACATGGAATGGCAGTGCTGCGGTGCTGGCAGTGTCCTCAGTGAAGGGTACCGGTGATGTTGGCAGTGTGGGGGTGCCAGCGGTGTCTTTAGAGCAGGTTTGCTGGCTGTGTCGGCAGTGAGGGGGTTGCTGGCGTTGTCCTCAGTACATGGAATGGTAGTGCTTTGGTGCTGACAGTTTTCTCAGTGAAGGGTACTGGCAGTGTCGGCAGAGCGAGGGTGCCAGCAGTGTCCTCAGTGCAGGTTTGCTGACTGTGTAGGCAGTGCAGGGGTGTTCTCAATGCAGGGTGCTGGCGGTGTCGGCAGAGTGGGGGTGCCAGCGGTGTCCTCAGTACATGTGTGCTGACAGTGACGGCAGTGCAGGGGTGCTGGTGGTGTCCTCAGTGTGGGAGTGTCGGCAGTGTCAGCAGTGTGGGGGTCACTGACGGTGTCCTCAGTACATGGGGCAGCAGTGCAAGGGTGCCAGTAGTGTTGGAAGCGGTTGTGTCAGCAGTGGGGGATGCTGCCAGTGGGGGTGCCGGCGGTGTCAGCAGCGGGGGGTGCCGGCAGTGTCAGGTGGCAGGGGCCATCTTATTTTTCTTCTGTATGCATTTTCAATGGGCTTAACGCTGATTGGCTGAGAGCCGTGACAGACGGCTCCCTCAACCAATCAGCATTAAGCCAACTTATTACAAAACCTCACTACCCGAAAGCGGGGTTGCGAGGTTTTGCCTCGGGTGAGGGATCCGGGGCAGGAAGGGAGATCCGTGCTTCAGGTGGGTTTGGATTTCTGAGATCCGAACACGCTCATCTCTACTATAAACCCAATAATTTTGGGCCTCCTCAGGCTATGCTTACATGCTCTTATCCTTGACTGGACAAAACCACTTATCCTGTCTTAGGGACCTTGCTGACATCATAAATGTTAGCAACCAGTAATTCCTCCATGTCAGATTATTTCAAATGTCACCATTAATCAAGTGGACTCCTTGCCTCTTCATTACAAATCCTTTAGTGATTGTCACAAGCCACTGCACTGCTAATATTGTACAAAGCGAATGTCGGATCAGTGTTAGTTGATACTCCGCCTACCTTCTGTTCATCATTCTGGGATTGTGCCCATAACCTGCTGCTATGAACGCTGCTCCAATGCCAGTGATAGCGTTCACGTGTTTCCAGTTCTAGCGTGGTCTACTGTGTCCAGTTGAGTTGCCAGTATCCAGTCAGCTTTATTGTTCCTGCCGTTTGTGTCATCTAGGCGGCACGGTCCACATTTGTACTACCTGCCACTCGTGTCATCTTGGCGGCACGGTCTGCATTCCTGTCCTCTGCCATTTATGTCATCCAGGCGACATCGACCGCACTCTGTGTTGAATGTGCAGCCCAGCATCCAGTGGCTTGTGTCAACCCGGTGGCACAGGTCGCACACCAGAGTACGCGATTGTGTGTACTGCTGCTAGTGTCATCCTGGCGGCACTAAGCGCACCTCAGCGTCCTGTGTATGCAATCTTGTGTACTGCTGTTATTGTCATCCTGGTGGCACTAAGCGCACCTCAGCATCCAGTGTATGCAATCTTGTGTACTGCCGCTAGTGTCATCCCAGCAGCACTAAGCGCACCTCAGTGTCCTGTGTACGCAATCTTGTGTACTGCTGCTAGTGTCATCCTGGCGGGACTAAGCGCATCTCAGCATCATCTTGCCAAGTCTTCCAGCCCTCAAGGCTGCTACTCAGCCCAGAGGCTGCTACCAGCCCAGAGGCCACACCTCATCTTATTGGCCCTCAGGTCACAGCCAGCCAAGGCTACCAGCCCAAATGCTGCATCTCATCTTACTGGCCATCAGGTCACAGCCAACCAGGGCTGCTACTGGCCCAAAGGCCGCATCTCATCTTACTGGCCCACAGGCCACAGCCAGCCAAGTCACTTTCAGCCCTCAAGGCTTCTACCAGCCCAAAGGCCGCACCTCATCTCACTGGCCCACAGGCCACAGCCAGCCAAATCACTCTAATTTTATCAGCTGTTTAAGCTGCTACATGGCCGCATCTAGCCAAGGTATACCAGCCCTCAAGGCTGTTGCGGAACTATACCCCTTGACTAAACCCCCAGTTCCTAACAGTGATGTGTTAAGCAAGAAATTGCAGGGTCTCTGCCTACGGAGAGTTGGATTACCCCATTAATGTATAACCTGGAAAAATGCCTAATTAAGGACAAGTGTTTCCTTTGTCACATTCTGAGGCTCAACTGAGTATACACAAGACCATCTTAAATGTGGCTTCATCAGAGGATCTAAGTTACCTGCAAGATCTGGCATTTTTTTCCTCATAAAATAGGATAAGAGTCTCAGACCCTGCATTGATTACCAGGGATTAAATGCCATTATGGTAATGGATCAGTATCCACTACCATTGATTGCTGAGCTCAATGATCAAATTAATGGGACCAGAGTTTTTTCTAAACTGTATCTACACAGGGCCTACAACTTTACAAGAATTAGATCCAAGGATGACTGGAAAATGGCTTTGAACACCCGTGATGAACATTATGAACATTTGGTCATGTCATTAAGTAAAACAACAGCAGTCTTCCAAAAATATTTGAATAGCATATTCCAGGATCTCTGGTATAAATATGTTGTGGATTGCCTGGATGACAGTTTGGATTTTTCCAAGGATTTGATCTTTATCATGAGCATGTAAGTGAAGTCATGACCTGACTCCGAGATAACCAACTATACTGTAAGTTGGAGAAATTCCTCTTTGAACAGGAGGAGATTGACTTCAGGTGATACATCATCTCTGGGACCAGTCTTTATTTGGATCAGCCATTGCCAATTGGCCTCATCCTACAGGGTTAAAAGCTATTCAGCGATTCTGCAACTTTTACAGACAGTTCATCAGGAATTATTCAATGGTAGTTACTCCCATTACAACTCTTACCAGGAAGTCACAGAATACTAAAAATTGGCCTCTTGAAGCTGAAAATGTGTTTTCTCAACTAAAACAACTTTTCAAATCAGCACCAATTATTAGGCACCCAAATCCCATTCAATCCTTCTTCTTAGAAGTTGATGCCTCTATGATTGGAGGCATACTCCTGCGGTTTCTTTTCCTGCATGTTTTCACATTTTACTGGGCATGTTGGAGTGAAGAAGACGTTGGACCTGATTCTTAGGAACTTTTGGTGACAGTCAGTGCATCTGAATACAAAAGATTTTGTGACAACTTTTTCTACTTGTGCTCAGCATAAAATCTAACCTCAAGTTTCTATAGGGACCATGCATTCTCTTCCAATTCTTGATCGTCCATGGACACACATTTCCATGGACTTTATTTCCGAACTACCCTCCTGTCAAGGATTCAATACCATTTGGGTAGTGGTGTATAGGTTTTCCAAAGCCACTCATTCTGTGCCCTTAAATGGATTGTCCTCAGCTCCAAAGGTAGCCAGCACCTTTATTAAAAGGAATTTTCAGGCTGCATGGATTTTCTGAAAACCTGATTTTAGATCAGGGAGTACAGTTCACTTCCAAGTTATGGAGGGCTCGCTGGAAAATTTCAACATTAAATTAGATTTCTCATCAGGATAGCAGGGTCATCGGAGTAGTCAAACGGAAGGTGTAAATCAAAAGATGAAGAAATGTATAAAGACCTACAGTATATCTCAGTCAATCAAGATGATTGGGTATCACTGTTATTTCTCTCCCTTCTACTTCCTGTCAGTCAGTTCCTCTTCCAGCAGTATGCGATACTGTAAAACACTTTCTTGCTATATGGAATTAAGTAAAGAGGAATCTACAGAAAGCCTCTTCTCATTACAAGATCTTCTCTGACAGGAATATAAAAAAGATTCCTTTGCTAAAGCAGAGATAAGTTTTGACTTTCAACTAGAGATGTGTGCGGACCCCCGTGTTTTGGTTCTGGTTCTAAATCGGGTTTTGGTATTGCCAAAACCACCCTCAAGAGTTATTGTTTTTAATCTGGAAATTTATAAAAACAACTAAAATCATGCAATTTTGGCTGTTTTTGTTTCTACAGTATTATTAGCATCAATAACATTCATTTCCAGTCATTTCCAGTCAAGTATGACCATCTCACGGCTCACTATATTGTTTTCACCCATGTTGGCCAAAGTCTGCAGCGAGCTGACTGACTAAATTAAGGGACAGAGCAGCAGCACAAACATATGGCCATTTAAAAAAGAATATAGCAAATCCTGTACAGAAATATCTGTGCTTTGTTGTAATTGGTGGCAAAGGTGTTCTTCACAGATTTTGTAGTTCATTTTTATGAACATCAATTTTTTCACAATTATAGAATGTAACCTTCTACTCTGATCACTCACAAGGTTCCTGGCTGTGCTAAACACTCTTTTCAGGTTTCAATAATTTTGGGCAATTCTTTTAAGCCTGACCAGATGTCATAATGTTGTTTCCCTCTGGAGAGCTGAGTTGACTCATCCTCATTACCAGTGTGTCTCTTGGACAAGGTCATTTTTTCCTGGCAGCAGCATTTGCAGGAGAAACTGAAGCAGGAGATGTGATTGTGTCATGTGCCATTTGAGCTGACAACTTGCTCACAAGGAGCTCTTTGCATCTCTTAAGATTTGTGTAAGTTGAAAGAAAGACATTACTTAGGACATAAACCTAGGGTCAAGCAAGGTTGCCAAAATGTAGTGATCCAATTGCTAAGATGTTGCTACCCCTTTGGTCCCGATGAAGGGAATAAAGAATTTAGGGCCTGATTCAGTAAGGATTGCTATTGCAATCAAAATAGTGATTACGCACGCAGTCTCACTGCGAAGATATGCTAATGATTGCAATCACAATTCCATATGCAGCCTAACATAAGAATGCCCACTTTACCTTACACACATCCTTAATAGCAAGACTGCAAAACCATCGGTAACATTGAGTACCATCGCAGCCTCACACACAATTGCACAACGTCTGACCTTACTCAGAAATTGCTAACCTCATTGCATGCAGTGAAAGCCCAAGCTGCGAATGACATGACAGTGGCTAATTTATGCACGCCCCTGTAACGGCTTTCAAATGCACTGGCACGCCTGTGTTTCACCGACCACCCCTCGTCACCACCCCCAAATGGTACTTCCTGTGAATCACTCTGCGATGGGTCTGCGTAGTCACTGTGATCACAATCCCGTTTGAAGTGGAGTTGTCGTACATGCACACTGCGATGCATACTTATGCGCAGAATGCAACGATTGGCCGATTGTGTGTAATCACAGTTGCGATTGGTAATGAATCAGGCCCTTAATCTACAAGTCCAACATACTTAGCGAAATCACTTGATTCATCTCCTCCTTCAATTCTCTAGCTGCTATTCCACTATTCCAGTAGTTTTAACTAATGGAATCACCTGACTCACTTCAATGGTTAAAATGTTAAATGATTTCAGTATCTTGCATACAATGGAGAGTATTCTTCACTGTGCTGTATTAAGGTACATTCCCCTCTTCTCCCTATGTCATGGCTTGTAGTGTAGGTTTGGATTTACTGTTCCTCCAGTCACTGAAGCATATAAAAAGTGAAATTCCACCTGGTTACTACCTCTTGCTTCAGTTGGTGGAATGGCAAAATGAACTGTTCTTGCAGCTGCTGCAATATTTTACATGCAGTTGCTGAATGCTAAAAATGCCCAGAAATTTTTCTGGTAACAGATAGCATCTCTTGCATGCATCTGTCATTTAAAAAAAAAAAAAATCTGAACCACCAAGTTTATTGTGTGTGCAAAACATGGTACATGTTCAAATTCACCCAGTTGTAATACTTGTATACTGTTACTTGTGTTATCAGAAATGACAAATCCTGAGCAGAGTCTTAGCAGGGTAAGCCATTTTGCTATCACATCCCTGAGTTTTTCCAACAGGCCGATACTGATATGCCTCTTAGTAAAGCAGGTGATAAAGAGAGTAGCCTACCTTTGAATGAGCTGGCATTGTGTGTTAGATACTGCTTCTGAAGAAGATACACCCACCCAGTGGACTGTCACAGCCATGTACTCTTTTGTTTGACCAGTACTGCTGGTCCACATATCTGTAGTTAAGTGGATACTCGGCACAATGTAATTTTTTAGGCCAAAAATATGGTTTTTTTTTTAACATCCCAGTACAGGCGAGGAATTGATGTTCTCATAAAATGGAATCGAGATGGAATTTGGTAGCGGGGACACAAGACCTCAACTAGCTATCTAAAATCAGATGCATTGATGGTGGATATAGGATGCAGATCTAATGCTAATACTGTATATGCATCATGGCTTAAGTGATTTGCTGTGCAACTGAAAGGCAGCTTGTATACTTACAAAGGATTATTTCACAGTCAATTGTTGTTTGAAACTACTAGTTTTCTTGGTCCCTTTCTGTGATGAAGATTCACCCTCAACAGCAGTAGCCCTAGCGCACAAGGATTCCTGGTAAAATTAATCCTGGATAAGGGTGGAGTCACTTAGCCTTCACAAATTGGATGCAGGAGGACCATCTCTAAATATTTATGAGGAGATTGATGATGAAAGTGTTGGCTGTGGAGATTGCATGAGCTTTGGTCTATCCATGCTGCTGGTAGTTAATGCTGGACTGCTTATTATTATTTTACAGGAATTTTAAGATTTTTCAAAATAATTTGCATATACCCACTGCAAATTAGATAAAAGGGAAGACGTTCCTAGATGGTTAACGTCCCTACCTCTACTTACTTTGGCTTCATAAACAATACAGATGGCTTGACAAGTGTTCTCAGAATTTAGGTAACAATAATTCCACACAAAAGAGGTGTTTTCTTTTGTCTTATTGCCAGGTATGGCAATGGCCTTTTTATTATCATGGGCAAGAACTGCTGCAACTGGTGGCTGACTTACTTTGACAACATTCTTCTCCTAAATTTTATCAACACATTAATCATCAACATCCTCAGTAGTGTTGGATACACAAATATCTCCATCATCCTGATGCACTTCCACAGTAACATACTCAATTTCTTTGTCATCATCTTTGCTTTTACTGCTACTAATCCTCACATTTGCAGAGGGTGCAGAAATGGTGGAAGGAGGCTTCTCTAGGATTACAGTGTCAGAAATGTCAGACTCACACATAGCATTCATGGACACCCTTAGACTCTCCTCAGGGATTTGTGAAGTTTCTGAACACACAGGGCTTGATTATGTAAGGATCGTAATTGCAAAGCTGCACTCAGGCAGCTTTGCAATTGCAATCCCTTGCAGATATGGTAATGCACAGGATGCATCACACCCCCTGTGCATTACTTAATCGAGCTGCATTGTTCAACCGGACCGACCGGCTGCAGTGACCCATAGGGTCCCACAGTCGGCTACCGCACTCTCCCCACCCCCAAATGGCAGCAGACTGTCAATCCTGACAGTCTGCTGCCAGTTTGCAAGCATACTTGCAGACCCATTTCTGCACATGCGCAGAACGGGTCTGGCACTTGCGCAGATTCCCAAACATCAGGAATCTGCGGTCAGCAGCGCACTAGCATGCACAGCTGAATCAGGCCCATAGTTGCTCTTCAGCCTTAGTGTTTCTTTTGTACACTGAGGGCCTGATTCAGAGCCGCTCGTAAGCGGCTGCTCGTTCACTCCGAGCGATGTTCGCACATCTGCGCTTGCGTATGGGTCATAATGCGCATGCGCCAACCAGTCATTGCTGTCGGAAATCATGCGCTCGCAAAACAGCGAGGGCCTGCTAATTTGAGTGACAGGGGAAGGTGCTTGAAAACGGGTGGTAACAGGGGAAGGTGCTTGAAAACGGGGAGTGGAGATACGAACGCAGGCGTGCCAAACGGTCAAAACGGGCGTTTAAATGGAGTGCATAATTAGTAAGGGAGTGTCATCGATCACGTCACTTGGTTGTCTTTTAACCTGAACTGCTAGCAGTGACTGCGGGAAGTAAAACCTACCACAAGCACTGCGAGCAGTTCAGACGCCTTTCGATGTACTCGATTAATCTAATAAATAGCGGAAATGACGTATGATGCGAACGGCCAGGGGGCGTCTTTACAAAATAGCGAGCGCATGTTTTGTTCGCTCGCCCAGACATAGAGGTGTCAACAGACCGCAAAGAGCGAGCGCTCAATTTAAATAGCCGTCCCCTTTTTCTGAACGACCGTTCGCAAATAGCGTCCGGCTCTGAATCAGTCCCTGATTTGCTTATTTTAAAGTTGACATCTCTAGTGAGAAGGTTGTGCATGTGAGGTTACAGAAGATGCCTGTGTTTGGCCCCAGCTTCAGCAATAGGCATTCTAGTGCATGAAACAGCAGTAGCAGGTCCACGACTTGCAAAGAGTCTTTGGCATGCTTCCAATTTTATGTTTTTTAGCAGTATATTTTCCCGTTATTGTTAGAGGTTATTTTTTTTACATTGTGAAATATTGTTTAGATTTCAGGTACCCTATCTTAACCTTCTTTCCCTTGACCACCTTTAATAGATGTTGAAGTACTATCATGACAGGCAGCAGCTGCAGCACAAGTATTGGGTTGCTGCTCCTGATCTTCTCTTCTATCAACTGGTCCATGTTTGGTTGTATTTTTGTCACCAGGAAAGAAATTATTTATATATACACTTGAGAATTGTGTTGGTCTTTAAACTTAAGGGTGGGACACCACTGCACACAGAAGCGTTATATACGCTGTGTCACTCATCTGAACTGAACACATTAGAAAAGACTGCAGTTTTTTTTTATATTTTGTTTGCAATTTTTTTTATTTGTAACTGAGGGCCTGATTCAGCAAGGAATGCACACCCCCATCTGCTATGAGAATATGCTAATCAATGCTTACGCACAGAGACCGCAGCACAATATGCAGACGCCCAGCCCCATACTATGCCACCAATCTCCCTTTACTCACAGCCTGATCAGCATGCAAGATAGCGTAAACATCAGTAACATCAAGAACCATTGGATCCATTAGCATAATAGTGGTTGACCTGACCTTCCGCAGGATTTTGGCAGCTTCCAGTGTACAGTTTACGGTATGGCTGCGTATGCCGCTGCACTGTCTTAATTATGCATGCCCCTATAACGGCATTATAATGCCTGCGTTCACCTGACCACCTCGCGTCACCACCCACAAACGGCAATACATGTCAACAGGGCCGGACTGGCCATCGGGCACTTCTGGCAAATGCCAGAAGGGCCGATGGGCAGGTGTGGCTGCCGCTGAGCGCAGGCTTACCCGGCCGGCACTGCAGTGTTCAGCTCTTACCTGGTTTCTTCCATGGCTGCATCAGTGCGTAATGATGCCATGACGCGGCCGTGTCATGACGTCATTATGCGGCCATTGGGCATGCAGCTGGAGGCTATGTAGCCAGCTCCTGCGCCTCCCGGTGTTAAGTGCGGCCGCGTCATGACGCAACCGCGTCAAGATGTCATGACGCTGCCGGGTACTATGCGCGGTGGGGGCGGAACCCAGCCATTAGCTTCTGTGAGCTGACTGCAGGGGGGCTAACTGCTGCGGGACAAGCGCTGGGACACCATGCTGACATCACCACCGCCGCGGTGATGTCAAAAGCGCGGCGTGGGCGGGAATCTGAATGGACTGGACCGATGCCATCTTCAGACCTCATGAGCTGCTGCTGACAGCTTGACACAGACACCAGCTGAGACTGCAGCCAAGACCCCAGACAATCGTGTGTGCAGTCACAGTGAGTGTGCACAATTTTTATTCCCCTTGGTGTGGTGGGTGGGCTACTCTGTGGGGACTACCACTGGGGCCAATGCATAGGGGGTACTACTACTGGGGGCACAGTATAGGGAGGGCTACTACTGGGTGGACTACTACACGGACAATGCATGGGAGGACCACTTCTGGGGGCACTACATAGGGGGACCACTACTGAGGGCAGTGCATAGGTGGGATGGCTGCTACTGGGGGCACTGTATGTGGGGTGGCTGCTACTGGGACACTGTATAAGGGGGGGCACTACTGGCGGCACTGCATATGGGGCACTACTGGTGGCACTGTATATGGGGCACTGCATTTCCCCCTATTCCTCCTCTCTCTCCCAGCTTCCCCTCTTTCTCCTATGTCTCTCCCATCTCCCCCCTATTCCTACCGTCTATCTCCCAGCTTCCCCCATTCCCTCTCCCTCCCTCTCCCTTCCTCTCTCTCCCTCTCTCTTCCTCCCTCTGTCTCTCTCTCTCTCTTCCTCCCTCTCCCTGTCTTCCTCCCTCTCCCACTCTTCTTCCCTCTCCCTCTCTTCTTCCCTCTCTCTCCCTTCCTCCCTCTCTCTCTCTTCCTCCCCTCTCTCCCAGCTCCCTTCTCCTATGTCTTTCCTGGCCTCCCCAATTCCTTCTCTTTCTCCCGGCTTCCCCTATTCCTTCTTTCTCCCCCAGCTCACCCTATTTCTCTCTAGCTTCCCCAATTCCTCCTCTCTTTCTCTCAGCTCAACCTGTTCCTTCACTCTCTTGCGGCTCTGCCTATTTCTGCTCTCTCCCGGTTCAACCTATACCTTCTCTTTCTCTCCTGGCTCTCCCTATTTCCTCTCTCTCTCTTCCCTCTCCCTTCCCACTCCCCATATTTAGCCTACATCTCCTGGCTCCCCATATTCTCTCTCTACCCCAGTTCCTCCTCTCTCCTAGCTCTCTAATTCCCCTATTTGGTCCCCTCTTTCCTTCTTTCTCCCCAGCTGCCCAAATTACTCCTCTTTTTCCTGTCTCCCTCTATTCCTTTTAGTATGTTGCTATTTCAAACCTGCAGATCCATGTAGTATTAATATTAATTGTATATAATATATTGTTTATAATATTTCTATTTTATAATACTTGTTATGTGCAAATATTCATGTTTGTGTATAAGGGACACTATTGTGTGACATAAGGTGAAAAAGGGACACTGGCGTAATGTGAAAAAGGGACACTACTGTGTGTTGTAACATGAAAAAGGGACAATACTGTCTAACGAAAGTTGAAAAAGGGCACTAATGTGTGATGTAACATGAATAAGGGACACTACTGTGCAGTGTAGTATGATGAAGGGACACTACCGTGTGGTGTAATATGACTATGGGGCACTACTGTGTGACATAACGTGACTATGGGGCACTACTGTGTGACGTAATGTGAAAAAGACACTACTGTGTGACGTAACGTGACTATGGGGCACTACTGTGTGACGTAATGTGAAAAAGACACTACTGTGTGACGTAACGTGAAAAATTAGGTGGCTACGCCCCTTCCTAGCAAGACCACACCTGAATTTTTTTGCGCGTGCCTACTGCACGCGCTCTCCCTGCTTCACCTATGGATTGTGGCACACATGCTCCTTTGTCAAAATGTGTAGTTACGGCTCTGCTTTGGTGTGCACAGAGGTCATCTGCGTTCAGTATCCCTGTCCTAAAAGAGTCCTACAGTAAACACTATCTAATCTTCAACTGCTAAACTAGGGCTTGGGAAACTGCCTTCCCCTTTCTTTGTGTATGATCTACACCAGTGTACCAGCTTTACCTATAGATATCTGTCCAATCTGTCTGGTGGGAAGGAAAATCTGGTCTCTGGGAGCAAATTTCTATTGTTATTTGTCCCATACACTCACAGATTTTCTGTCCCACCACACGAATTGGATAGATATATCTATAGGTGTATACACAGCTTAACAGAACAAACACAATACCAAATGTTTGACTACCCTGCAGGATGTGCTCTGTTGTATGTATTTTAATAGATAATGATGTGTACTTGTCTGTTCTAATAATTATATATGTAAGAGCTAGCGTTCCCGCTAGGCTGTTTCAGCGGGACGCCGCACCCTGCCCTATTTCTGAAGCGCAGAAAGCACCCTGCCCTCCAGGGCGGCGCCTCGCTGAGACAGCCTGCGGGTTCTCTCTCCACCCATGGGTCGCCGTCTCCCGTGGGTGGTCAAAATGGTGGCGCAGTGGTCACTGCCAGTTCACAGTGACCGTAGCGCTTGGGGGCTGCCTGGCATGTCCGTAAGTGCCGGGCACGCCCCCAGGAGTGACGAGAAGGGGACGCGTCATAAAAACATGCCCCCTTTTCTTTGGCCACGCCCCCTTTTCGGGCACGCGCAGAAGTGCGCTGTCTCTAGGTCCGGCGCCCTGCCTGCTGCCGGACATAGAGTGAACACTAATAGCATAGTCTAAGGAGTGAGAGGGGTCAGGAATAGTAAGGGGAGGAGTCTATGCCAGAAGCCAGATGCTGACGCAAGGTGGGCCTGTGTGCTCTTTAAATGCCAGGGCCTATTTTTATTCCCAGTCCGGCCCTGCATGTCAATCATTATGGGGTCTGCATACACACTGCGTGTAGTCTGCATACCCTAACTAAATCGCACTGGCTAGTTGGCGCACGCACAGTGTGATGCATACACATGCGCAGTTCGCCAACAACGGCCAAGTGCGTGCATTCTCTCCTGTGTGTTCCTGGCTGAGTCAGGCCCTGAATTATGTGGAACTCTGACTGGTAAAGAAAGTGAAGAGGAGATGGATCCAGAGAAACAAACACTGAAAGAGCGTTTTGATAAGTAGGATGAGAACAGGATAGGACTGTGGGCCTGATTCAGCAAGGAACGAAAGTGAGAGAATGCACGCACTTGACCGATTTTTTCATACTGCATAAGCATCGCACTGCACGTGCGCGAACTAGCCAGTGAGATTGGGTATGGGTACAAAGACTACACGCAGTCTGTATGCAGACCCTTCCGATAATGATAGACAGGAAGTGCCATTTGTGGGTGGTGATGGGGGGGTGGTTGGGCGAACGCAGGCATGCCTTTGCATTGGGACGCTGTTAAAAGGCATGCATACGCAGCCAGATGATTTGGTGCCCACAGGGAGTGGCCAAAATCCTGCGCCAGGTCAGGTGATCCTCTATTGTGCATCTGGGTCTGATGGTTCTCGATGTTACCGATGTCTGCGTTATCCTGCGTATTGATTGAACATTGAGTAAAGGGAGATGGGCGGCATTATGTAGTGCTGGGCGTCTGCATCTTATGCTGCGTATACACTGATTAGCATATACACGCAGCGGCCAAGTACATGCGTTCTCTCCTTGTGTCCCTTGCTGAATCAGGCCCTGAAGACCTAGGGATTTAGGACCTCATTCAGAGTCGGTCGTAAGTGGCCGCTCGGTCGTACGCATCCGATGTTTCCAAACCACGCATGCATACAGTTAGTTGTGCGCATGTGCGTATGAGACCTTGCGATCCAAAATGCTGTCGATTGTACGGCTTACGAGCAGGAAGTGGCTTCCGAGAGTTGATTGACATGAAAGGCCGTTTGTGGGTGTTGACGGTGTGGTGGTCTAAAAACGCAGGCGTTCCTCACCATGTTCAGGACGTTTCAGGGGCGTACATAAATTTCCTGCTACGACCGACATAGAAGGCCGGAAGTAGTAAAACGTTACACTGCGAGCAGGTTAGAGGCCTGGCAGATTGTACAGCTTGAGGTTGGATATGTGCTTTCTCAAGCCCCAGAGTACAAGCGATACTATCGAATGTGACTGATGTTATGTTTGATGTTTCTATTTTGTGCCACACAATGCAAACAAGTAATAATCGCTGTTGCTAATAACACTGCTAATTGGCTTGTAATTGATTCAGTTGTGTTTGCATTTGCGAATAATAAGAATAAATAAATTTCATGGGGATGGCTTATTCTATGCGTTTTTATTAATTTTTGGTTTAATTTGCACACAACAAAAGCGGCCGCAACCATCAGAAGAAAATTAACATACAACGACTGACAACGATTGACTCGACTGCTAACTGCTATCACTCGCTAGCTAGAGGAGGTGCATTGTTCATGTATGGGCATCACTTTGTTTGCGACCGACCGGCCGTGCGATTGCTTCCTTTTTCATTTTCTCGGTTGTTAGGCATACGATCGAGCGGCCGCTTACGAACGACTCTGAATGAGGGCCTTAGTGTTTGTCTGGGAAAAACAGTGGTCAACAGTGTCAAATACAACAATACAGAGATCCAAAAGAATAAGTGAGTAATGGCCTTTGGACTTAGTAGTTACCAAATCATTCACCACCTTAGTCAGTGCAGTCTCTGTGGCATGTTAGAAACAAAACTCTGACTGATGTGGGTGCGATAAATTGCGAGAGATATGAGTAGCACAGAGGGGCATGGGAGCTGAGAGATGGGACAATAATGTGAGAGAATGTTAGAGTCAGAATTGTGTTATTTCATAATCGGAGTAATCACTGCGTGTTTGAATAATGATTGAGTAGAGAGAGAGAGAAATTACAGAATTTAGTTAAGGATGGGATGAGCACAGGCGGCAGAGCTATACTGTACTGATTTTTGAGGCTATAGCATCAAGAGAAGAAGTAGAACAGTAAGAAGATGTTAAGTTACTTGCATACCAAGGGCCTGATTCAGACCCACTCGCGAGCGGCTGTCCGCTCGCAAGTGGGTCGATGGTCTGCACTGAGCATGCGCACGACGGAGGGAGCTCCGTCGTGCGCATGCGCCAGACACGACGAGCGAAGGACTTTCCTTCGCTCGTTGTGTCCGATCAAAGGGGGCGTGCTGTCAATGTTGATTGACAGCACGCCCCCTTTGGTGGGCGTGCCGGGGGCGTGCCTCCCTGACGGGGGCGTTCCCACGGGAACGCCTCCCGTCAGAAGCCGGCCCACTGACATCACTAGTGATGTCAGTGGGAGTGATTTTGGCTCTGATAGAGCCAAAATCACTCCGGAGCTTGCGGTTGAAAACCTCAACCGCAGGCTCCGGCTCGCAATTTCGATGGTCGCGATGGTCACGACCATCGCGGCCATCAAAATGCACGCTCGTATAGCCTGTGGGTGGTGACCCACAGCTATACGAGCGTCCAGGAGGACGCTCCATGAAAATGGAGCCCTGCCCTCATTCAGAGCGTGCGCTCTGCTCAGAGCGTACGGCTCTGAATGAGGGCCCAAGTCTTATTTGGCAATTTAAAAAGGAGAGTGCATGGAGAAGGTTGTTGGCTGTGCTGCAATAGTGGCTAATGGAGAGAGTTGTAGGTGGTTGGAGTGGGTGGAAATTGTGAAAAAGAAGGCATCTTTAAATCGTGTGTCTGTGAGGGTCAGGTACTATAGCAAGCAGTCTTTTAAACTGTTTATGTGAGGGGAGATTAAGAGACAGATACTATAGCTAGCAATCTACACAGGTTCCTTCTGCTTGTATTTGAGAGTCTGAACATCACTTACTGTGTACACATATGAAGGGTATACAACGTGTGCATTAGGGGCAGAGACAATACAATGTGTTAGAGACTGTGGACCTCATTCAGAGCCGGACGCTATTTGCGCTCGCTCGTTCAGTAAAAAGGGCCCAGCTATTCAAATGAACCGTTCGCTCTTTGCGGTCTGTTCACGCCTCTAGGTCTGAACGAGCGAACCAAACATGCGGTTGTTTTTTGGAACACTACGCCCCCCTGGCCGCTCGCATCCTACATCATGTCCGCTATTTATTAGATTAATCGAGTACATCGACCAGCGTATGAACTGCTCGCTATTCTTGTGGTTGGTTTTTCCTACCGTAATCTTGCGAGCAGTTCTGACTATAAAATAACCCAGTGACGTGGTCAATGACGCTGCTGTATTAATTATGCACACCCATAAAATGCCCGTTTTGACCTTTAAGCACGCCTGCGTTCGGATCTCCACTCCCCTGTTACCACCCACATACGCCTCCTCCTGTCACTCAAAATAGCAGGCATTCGCTATTTAGCGAACAAACGATTTTCAGCCGCACTGACTGGTTCGCGCATGCATATTACGATCCGTACACATGCGCAGTAGTGCGAACATCGCTCGGAACGAACGATCGGCCGCTTACGAGCGGCTCTGAATCAGGCCCTGTGTTTGTTGTGGACCCGGGATGGTAACAGGAGAAAATACCGGAACAGGTTTAAACTGAAAGTTGGGTAGTTTAATGTGACTGTTGGTAGACATGAACAATAAGATAAACTAAAGTCCAGTAATGAACAAACTAATATATGTGGCAGGAGGGAACTGTAGTGAGTGGGAATAAACAAATGTCCAGATCAGTGACAGAAATGAATGAGGTGAATCCAGATAGACTGTCAGAATGAAGTGGAAATCCTGGTATGCTGAATAGTGGCTGAGAGGGATATCCGGTAATGCTGTGATGATGGCTGAAAGGGAAATCTGGTAATGCTGTGATGATGGCTGAAAGGAGAATCCGGTAATGCTGTGATGATGGCTGTGCAGGAATGAGTTAACTGAGGAGCCAGGTTCAGGCAGGAGTGGGTCTTGTGGAAGGTGCAGGACTGATCACCAGCAGAGTGCAAGGCAAGGCAGAGCGGTGCAGGTTATGCAGGGAGCCGGAGGCTGACAAGGAGCTAGGGCAAGCACTGGAGCACAAGACTAAGGTTCAGGAGTGCAGAGAACTCTCTCTCACAGCTGATGTTGTGAACATGTTGCACTGGCAACTACAGGGAGCCCAAACACCCTTAAGTACCCAGTAACAGAACGTGATAGGCCAGAGAGAGCAGGTGACCCACAGACGATTTGCCTGCTATGTCACATGGCCAAAGACAACATGTGGCGCCCAGACAGCCATGACACAGAGATGCCCCTAGACTTACCCTTGCCAGGATGGCCCAACACTGGCAGACCTCTGCATACATGCAATGCCAGTCTCCACACTCCAGCTCCCCCACCAGAAAGACCGCATCACAGCGCCCTCACTGTTAAGGACCGCAAACCTCCACGCTGCGAAACCCTGGTCGTGACACAATGATTGCAAGTTTAGCTGACCAAACAAATACTGTGCTGTGTCTGGTTGAGCTGTACCCTAAGGAAAACATTTTTTTCTGGTTTAAAAAAAAAGAATTCTCAAATCTTTGAATTCCATTTATATATTTCAAGGGGAGAATGTATGTGTTTGAGAGGCAGTGCACAGTATATCTGCCAGGAATGGGTCAATGACTGTACTTACTGGGTGTTGAGGCTCCATCAGCAGCAACCCCAAATAATGAGAGCTGAAAGAAGTCTTTTTTTATGGTTTAAAAACAATCTTAAGTCTTTTCATTCAGGTTAGATATTTCAAGGGAAGATTATGTATGTTTGAGGGGCATTGTATATTATTGTACTTGCTCGGTGTTGTAGCCCTGTCAGCTCCACTCCAAAATAATAAAAGTTGAAAGAATACATTTTGTTCTGGTGTATGAGTCTATGGGCAAAATTTACTAAGCTGCGGGTTCTACACCCCGGCAGTTTGGTGGCGGTTTGAAGGCGGGCTCTAAACCCCGGGGGTTTGGTGGTGGTTTCTAAATGACAGCCCTATTCTATTATAATATTTGTTTTGACAGCAGTTTCGCAGTGGTTTTGGCCTTAGTAAATCTGTGGATAGCAAAACCGCCACCAAACCCCCGGGGTTTAAAACCCGCTGCTTAGTAAATTTTGACCTATGTCACCACTAAAACAGGAAAATCAGGGTACATAAATAGCACTAAGGCTGAAGAACATATTGGTGTCACAAGCCGCCACAGAATGACTGTTGTGCGAGGTGAATTCCAGGTGAACGTTCGCTGAATCTCTGCCCACCTCCTGTCCATCATTCTGGGATTACTCCAGATTGGCTCCTGCATCTATATCCTGCTGGTGCGAATACTGCTCCAATGCCGGTAATATAGTTTTCGTGTTTCTGGTTTTGGCTTTGTCTCCTGTCACTCAGTCAAGCTCCAGTTTTCCTGCCTTCTATATTGTTACCTGCCGTTGGTGTCATCCAGGCGGCATGGTCCACAAAACTGTCCTCTGCCGTTTGTGCCATCCAGGCGGCACGGACAGTACTCTGTGTCCCGAGTATGCACTGCAGTGTCAGCTGCTTGTGTCAACCCGGCAGCAAAGGCCGCACTACAGTGTCAGCTGCTTGTGTCAACCCAGCGGCACAGGCTGCACTACAGTGTCAGCTGCTTGTGTCAACTTGGTGGCACATGCTGTACTACAGCATCAGCTTCTTGTGTCAACTCAGCGGCACAGGCCGCACTCCAGTGACTTCAGTGCACAATCCTGTGTACCAACACCAGTGACTTCATTACCCTTCTGCTGCCACATCTTGTCAAATTATTCCAGCCCTCAAGGCTGCTGCATGGCCCAAAGGCCGCTTCATATTCTACGGCTCACGGGCCACAGCTAGCCAAAGCATACCAGCCCTTAAGGCTGCTGCACAGCCCAAAGGTCGCTTCATAATCTACGACCCTCAGGCCCATCTAGCCAAGTTATTTCCAGCTCTCAAAGCTGCTTCACGGCCGCATCCAGCCAAGAATTCCAGGCCTCTAGGCTGTTGCAGAACTATACTCTAAATAGTCACGCACATGCCTTAACAATTGGGCCAAATTCATCACAGGATAGAATTGCAAAGCTGGATGGAATTGCAAAGCTGCATGCAAGCAGCTTTGCAATTCCATCCTTGCAATTATGGTAATGCAGCAGGAGGACTGGGGCCTTTGATTTGCTGTTTGAATTCAGTTTGTATTTGAAAACTCACATTTCTAAGCTTGGTTTTTAGTAATTTGTCCCATGTTTCAGATTTCCTTTTCCTTATATTAATGAATGTTTTTCGTTCCACTAAATACTCCAACTCCAATCACCTGTACTAGCCCCAGATCTGTGATTTGCTGTTTGGAGTAATTTTGACAGTGACTACTAGACTTTACTCTGACAGAAACCACCTATACTGGCCTGAGGCCTGTTATTTGCTGTTTGTATTCAGTTTGCATTTGAAAACTCACATTTGTAAGCTTGGATTTCGTAATTTGTTCCATGTTTAAGATTTACTTTTCCTTATAGTAATAAATGCTTTACTATCCACTAAATACTCCATTTATCAATGTACTTAAATCACCTTTACTGCCTTGGGTCTGTGACTTGCTGTTTGGAGTAAGTTTGATGGTGACCTAGTTTTTTACTAGATGTTAGCTGACAGCAATCACCTGTACTGGCTTTGGGCCTCTGATTTGCTGTTTTAATTTAGGGCCTGATTCAGACCCACTCGCGAGCGGCTGTCCGCTCGCAAGTGGGTCGATGGTGTGCACTGCGCATGCGCACGATGGAGGGAGCGATGCGATGCGATGAGCGAAGGACTTTCCTTCGCTCGTAGTGTCTGATCAAAGGGGGCGTGCTGTCGATGTTGATTGATAGCACGCCCCCTTTGGTGGGCGTGCCGGGGGCGTGCCTGCCAGGCATGGGCGTTCCCAAGGGAACGCCTACCGTCAGAAGCCGGCCCCACTGACATCACTAGTGATGTCAGTGGGAGTGATTTTGTCTCTGATAGAGCCAAAATCACTCCTGGCCTTGCGGTTGAGAAATTCAACCGCAGGCTTCTGCTCGCACTGGCGAACGCCTACCGTCTGGGTCCGGCCCCACTGACATCACTAGTGATGTCAGTGGGAGTGATTTTGACTCTGATAGAGCCAAAATCACTCCTGGGCTTGCGGCAGCAAGACCCTACCGCAGGGTCTCGTCGCAAGCCCAATGGTCGCGATGGTCTTGACCATCGCGACCATCATCCTGCACACTCGTATAGGCTGTGGGTGGTGACCCACAGCTATACGAGCGTCCAGGAGGACTCTCCATAATTATGGAGGTGGGCCCTGATTCAGAGCGAGCGCTCTGGTCAGAGCGTCCGGCTCTGAATCAGGGCCTTAGTTTGTATTTGAAAACTCACATTTCTAAGCTTGGTTTTTAGTAATGTGTTCCATGTTTCAGATTTACTTTTCCTTATAGTTATAAATGCTTTACCTTCCACTAAGTACTAAACCTCCATTCACCTGTACAGGCATTGTGTCTGTGATCTGCTGTTTGGAGTAAGGGCCTGATTCAGAGCCGGACGCTCTGACCAGAGCGCTCGCTCTGAATCAGGGCCCTCCTCCATGAAAATGGAGCGTCCTCCTGGATGCTCGTATAGCTGTGGGTTACCACCCACAGCTATAGCGAGCATCCATGATGATGGTCGCGATGGTCAAGACCATCGCGACCATCGGGCTTGCGACGGAGACCCTGCGGTAGGGTCTCGCTGCCGCAAGCCCAGGAGTGATTTTGGCTCTATCAGAGCCAAAGTCACTCCCACTGGCATCATTACTGATGTCAGTGGGGCCGGACTCAGACGGTAGGCGTTCCCATGGGAACACCTCCGTCTGGCCGCCACGCTCCCAGCATGCCCACCAAAGGGGGCGTGCTGTCTGTCACCATCGACAGCACGCCCCCTTTGGTGCGAGACCCTGAGCGACGTATTTCTCGTCGCTCGCCGGGTCTCGCGCATGCGTACGACGGAGCTCCCTCCATCGTGCGCATGCACAGTCTAACAACATCGACCCACTAGCGAGCAAACTTTGCTCGCGAGCGGGTCTGAATGATCCCCTAAGTTTGATGGTGATCTTATTTTCTACTAGACATTAGTCTGGCAACAATCACCTATACTAGACTGAAACAAGTGATGTGTGTTGGTAATATACTGTATTATATTTTCTACTAGGATTTTATTTTTAGGCTTTTAGGAGCTCATTCAGATCCTCTCGCTAGGATGCGAACGCTCGTAGCTGACCAATAGTTGCGATCTGCGCATGCATCGCAATGCACATGCGCAAACCACTGCAAGCGGGTCGATGGTCCCCGTCTGCGCATGCGCCGCCTCCGGCGTACGCATGCGTGAGACCCATACTGCGACAGCAGCTCCGTCACAACAGGTCTTGCTACAAGACGGGGCAGCTGTCGATGTTGATTGACAGCTCACCCCATTTTGTAGGCGGGGAGGGGGGGTAGCTGCACAAACGCAGGAACGCCTGGCGTTTGTGGGCGGCCCTACTGACATCACTCGTTATGTCAGTAGTGGACTTCCTGCTCTATTAGAGCAGGAAGTCCATTCGGGCTTGCAAGAGCTGAGACCCTACCATAGGGTCTCCTCGCAAGCCCGATGGTCGCGATAATCGCGACCATTACCAGGCCGCCCGCAAAAGCTATGGGTGGTCACCCACAGCTTAGCAAGTGGCCTGGAGGACAAAAAAAAAAAAAACACCCTGATTCAGAGCGAGCGCTCGCAAACAGCGAGCGCCTCTGAATCAGGCCCTAAGTTTGTTATGCAAAGCAACTGTAGGGCAGTCTGGAGCTGCTGGAGATCACCAGAGCCAGAGCCAGCCCTAGGCATAGACAAACTAAGCAAATGCCTTGGGCAGAGGTTTGGGGCAGGCATGGTTGGGGCACTTGCTGACAGCTGGGTAGAGACTCTGGCAGCTGCTACTGTGCAGCGTCCATGATCGGAGCTCAGCTAACAACTCGGATCATGCCCGGTAGCAGCAAACAGTGAGTGGGCAGCTGTGTTTTTCGGGGGTGGGACACCAGGACTGCAGAAGGTGGTTAGAGCTGGGGCGGCATGCACCAGGACGCGGCCTGCCAGCCTGAGCAGGGAAAAGCAGGTCCACCGCCCGTGGCTTGCTGTATCTTGAGTCGGGCAGCTTTGCAGGCTGCGCTCAAGCAAAGTAAGCCTGGAACTGTGAGAGGGCTGGCCGGGATGGTGTGGTGTTCAATAGTGAGAGAGGGGTGCTGTGCCGGAATAAAGGTGCTGCGTGAGGGTGGGTGTTGACACCGTGCTGTGCTGGAAGAGGGGGGTGCTGTTCTGGGTGAGGGCTGGGTTGCTGGGTGAGGGGGGGGTGCTGTGCTGGGATAGGGGTGCTAGGTCAGGTGAGAGGTGCCATCATGCTGTGCTGGTAGAGGGGGGTGCTGTGCAGGGTGAGGGCAGCGGTGCTAGGTGATGGGTGCTGTGCTGGGAGAGGGGTGATGGGTGCTGTGATCTGTGCTGTGCGAGGGGTGCTGGGCTGGGTGAGGACTGGGGTGTTGGTGAGGGGTGTTGTGCTGGGATAGGGGTGCTGGGTCAGGTGGGGGGTGCTGACACCGTGCTGGGAGAGGGGGGTACTGTGCTGGGTGAGGGATGGGGTGATGGATACTGCACTGGGAGAGAGGCGATTGGTGGTGTGTTGTGTTGGGTGATGATTGCTGTGATCTCTGCTGTGAAAGGGGTGCTGTACTGGAAGAGGGGTGGAGGGTGCTGTGCTGAGTGAAGGGTGCTGGGAGAGGGGTGATGGGTGCTGTGATTATGCTATCCTGGGTGAGGAGTGCTGTGATGTATGTTATGCTGGGTGAGGAGTGCTGTGATCTGTGCTATGCTGGGATAGAGGTGCTGTGATCTGTGCTAGGATAGGGGTGCCAGGAGTACAGCACAATGGGGGAATGTGTCACAGCACAGCTAGACCACGCCATTTCTGTAAGGCCACACCACTTTTCAGGATCCCATTGGGGGGACACCACCCAAAATCTTGCCTAGGGCACTAATTTGGCAAGGGCCGGCTCCTGAGATCAGTGTGTCTGCTATTGCTAAGAGTAGGAGTATTGCTAAAGAATGGAAGTTCACAGAAATCTATAATCTGCAACTGTAACAGGGTAGTAGGTTTGCCACAGTGGCTTAAGTTCATCCCAGACACTCGGAGGCAAGTTATAATTTGGTGCCCTCCCTATCACAGTCACTAACACTGTAATGTAGCAATTTGCATGCAGACAGGCTATAGATAGACAAAGGCAGCAGCTGATAGTCTGACATGGAGCTCTCCACTAGTGTATGGTGGCTGCTCATGTGCCGGGAAGAGGTGCCATGTATTGGGCGGCCGTGACGGTACACTCCGGGTACATAGTTACAGTCCTAAGTGGGGTGAATATGTTGTGAACAATGGAGGAGGTGCCCCTTCAGAGCTGGAGCCCGATGGTGCCCCCATTGTCTCCCATAGTTCTGCCCCTGGTTTGCCATCTACTAACAGCTACTAGGTAGACTGCAAGCTTCACAAGCATGAGTGAGAGACAGCATTAGCTGTTCTCCAGCCAGCTCGTACAAGCTATGGCGCCTGTGCAGTATTTCAATCTGCAATCTCAGGAAGATTGCAGTTAGAAATTCTGCCCCAGAACAGGAAAATGAATCATCCAAGCACAAGAGTAAGCAATTCTAAGGGAATGCTTATTGCTAGGATTCTTGATGTAATGGCAACACTTCTAAAATGTTGCATGAAAAAGAAAGTACCAATGCCTGCCAGCACAATAGTGGAAACAATCCGATTTCTGATGGTATTGGCTGTTGCTGGCTTGTAAGACTTTCTTCATCAATGATAAGTTGTGCAGTACTGCTCCAAAGGTAGGGTCCCAAATACAAATCAGACAATTGACTAAACATAAAGAGAAGAGTTTAATATGCTTGAGCAGCTCAAATTCTACTTCTGTATTATTTAAAGAAAATTATTTTGTTCTGCTATAAGTATGGATCAGAATACCTCTGGTGTCACAGACAGCAATGAATCTGATATTATATGATATGGACCAATATTCATTAGAATCAGGTCTGCTCCTCTAGCTCTAAAGACCAGAGTTAATAAAGAATATAAATTACATATCAGCAACTAAAGGCCTGTATGTGTGTCTTGCAATTCACTAAGACATTTTAGAAAAGGATGTATAGCTGGGCAAAATAAGTTTAAAAAGGGCAGCACCTTTAGTCAGGCATAATAATAGCCTATTATGGGTAAGAGTAGGAATTGTTAAGAAAAAAGCGAAGCCCGTTGACTTAATAATGGAGTTAACCAAACCCTCCTGAAGTTCAGAGAATAGAAAATCTAAGACCTCTTCTAGGCTTCCTGGTGAATAGTGACACATCATTAAATCAACTGCCAGGATAATACCTGTTTTATAGCAGTAAGGGATCTAGCCTTTGTTCTATGACAATGTCTCAGAGAACATATGACAGTTTAGTTATTGAGCAGATTGCTACAGCGCTCCTTCAGGAAGACCCCCTTCTGCCTTCAGCCTATACAGTAGTATACAGATTAGGGGTGTGCACCGGCCACTTTTCGTGTTTTGTGTTTTGGTTTTGGATCTGGATCTTTCTTCGTGTTTTGGATCTGGATTGGTTTTGCCAAAACCACCCTTCCGTGTTTTGGGTTCTGGGTTTTGTGTTTTGGATCTGGATTTTTTTGAAAAAAAGCATAAAAACAGCTAAAATCACAGAATTTGTAGGTTTTTCTGCTCCTATGCTATTATTAACCTCAATAACCTTAATTTCCACTCATTTCCAGTCTATTCTGAATACCTCACACCTCACAATAGTGTTTTTATGTCCAAAAGGTTGCACCGAGGTAGCTGGATGACTATGCTAAGCGACACGAGTGGGCGGCACAAACACGTGACCCATCTAGGCGTGAAACTGCAGTGGCAGACAGGATGGCATTGAAAAACTAGGCCCCAAACTGTACATAATGCAAAGAAAAAAAAGAGGTGCAAGATGGAATTGTCCTTGGGCCCTCCCACCCACCCTTATGTTGTATAAACAGGACATGCACACTTTAACAAACCAATCATTTCAGCGCCAGGGTCTGCCACACAACTGTGGCTGAAATGATTGGTTCGTTTGGGCCCCCACAAAACAAGCTGGCAATTAATCTGTCCCTGCACAAACTGGCTCTACGGAGGCAAGAAGTCGTCCTCATCCTCCTCATCCACAGATTCCTCACCCTCTTCAGTGTTATGTACATCCTCATCCTCACAGAGTATTAATTCGTCCCTGCTGGAACCACAGGTCCCTCTGTACGTTCTGGAGGCTGGTCTCCCTGGAAGAGTTGATCATTCATTTTATGAACATCATCTTCTCCACATTTTGTGGAAGCAACCTCCTACGCCTTTCGCTAACAAGGTTCCCGGCTGCACTAAACACTCTTTCGGAGTACACACTGGAGGGGGGGCAACTCAGGTAAAATAGAGCCAGTTTGTACAGGGACCTCCAAATTGCTTCTTTTTCCTGCCAGTACAGGTACGGACTGTCTGACATGCCTACTTGGATGCTGTCACCGATGTAATCCTTTAACAGACAGACGCACGCTTGTCGCTGCTGCTTTAAGGATGCAGGTGCGGCTACAGCCCACACATTTCACAAAGACCGAAAAAAAAAGAACAATATTTTAATTGTTTGTGTAGCACACTTTGAGGGTGTCACCACCCTTTAACAGACAGACGCACGCTTGTCGCTGCTGCTTTAAGGATGCAGGTGCGGCTACAGCCCACACAATTCACAAAGACAGAAAAAAAATAGTTTTTTATTTTTTGGAGCACTTTGAGAGTTACACCACCCTTTAACAGACGGACGCACGCTTGTCGCTGCTGCTTTAAGGATGCAGGTGCGGCTACAGCCCACACAATTCACATAGACAGATAAAAGAAGAAGAATATTTTTATTGTTTGTGTAGCACACTTTGAGGGTGTCACCACCCTTTAACAGACAGACGCACGCTTGTCGCTGCTGCTTTAAGGATGCAGGTGCGGCTACAGCCCACACATTTCACAAAGACCAAAAAAAAAAGAACAATATTTTAATTGTTTGTGTAGCACACTTTGAGGGTGTCACCACCCTTTACCAGACAGACGCACGCTTGTCGCAGCTGCTTTAAGGATGCAGGTGCGGCTACAGCCCACACAATTCACAAAGACAGAAAAAAGAACAATATTTTAATTGTTTGTGTAGCACACTTTGAGGGTGTCACCACCCTTTAACAGACAGACGCACGCTTGTCGCTGCTGCTTTAAGGATGCAGGTGCGGCTACAGCCCACACAATTCACAAAGACAGAAAAAAGAAGAATATTTTTATTGTTTGTGTAGCACACTTTGAGGGTGTCACCACCCTTTAACAGACAGACGCACGCTTGTCGCTGCTGCTTTGAGGATGCAAGTGTGGCTACATCGCACACAAGTCACAAACACATTAAAAAAATAGTTTTTTATTTTTTGGAGCACTTTGAGAGTTACACCACCCTTTAACAGACAGACGCACGCTTGTCGCTGCTGCTTTAAGGATGCAGGTGCGGCTACAGCCCACACATTTCACAAAGACCGAAAAAAAAAGAAGAATATTTTTATTGTTTGTGTAGCACACTTTGAGGGTGTCACCACCCTTTAACAGACAGACGCACGCTTGTCGCTGCTGCTTTAAGGATGCAGGTGCGGCTACAGCCCACACATTTCACAAAGACCGAAAAAAAAAGAAGAATATTTTTATTGTTTGTGTAGCACACTTTGAGGGTGTCACCACCCTTTAACAGACAGACGCACGCTTGTCGCTGCTGCTTTGAGGATGCAGGTGGAATCTAGACGGGATTTGGAACCGAGGACACACTACCTCCATCAATTGTCTAAATCCCACTGCACTAATGTCGGATACCGGACGCACGTCTAACACCAACATAGCAGTCAAGGCCTCAGTTATACGTTTTGCTTCAGGATGACTGCTGTCGTACTTCATCCTCATCGCTAGGGACTGTTGGAGGGTCAATTGTTTAGTAAAAGTAGTGATGTTCCTACTTCCTCTCTGGGATGATGAACAACTCCCAGCAGCAGCAACAGCACTAGTAGGAAGTGGTTCTTGATCTTTCCCTATTTTATTTTTATCAGAGAAAGTTTGGTCCTCCATTTATGTTATATTGATATATACGTGCGGCTAAAGCGCACACAAACACAGAAAATATTTTTTTATTTTTGCTGGAGAGTAGTGCACTTTGTGGGTTACACCACCCTTTAAGAAATGAGCCAGCCGGCTCTTTACTTATGGGACACAGGCGCACGCTTGGCGCTGCTCCTTTGTTGATGCACGTGCAGCCACAGTGCACACAAGTCACAAACACACAAAATATATATTTTTTTGGTTTGGAGTGTACTTTGGGGGTTACAGAACCCTTTAACGGTCAAGCCAGCCGGCCCTTTACTTATGACACAGGCGCACGCTTGGCACTACTTTGTTGATGCACGTGCGGCTACTGCGCACACAATTCACAAACACAGAAAATAATTTTTTTTTTGGTTTGGACTGGAGTGTACTTTCGGGGGTTACAGCACCCTTTAACGGTCAAGCCAGCCGGCCCTTTACTTATGACACAGGCGCACACTTGGCACTACTTTGTTGATGCACGTGCGGCTACTGCGCACACAATTCACAAACACAGAAAATTATTTTTTTTCGGTTTGGACTGGAGTGTACTTTGGGGGTTACAGCACCCTTTAACGGTCAAGCCAGCTGGCCCTTTACTTATGACACAGGCGCACGCTTGGCACTACTTTGTTGATGCACATGCGGCTACTGCGCACACAATTCACAAACACAGAAAATAATTTTTTTTTTGGTTTGGACTGGAGTGTACTTTCGGGGGTTACAGCACCCTTAACGGTCAAGCCAGCCGGCCCTTTACTTATGACACAGGCGCACGCTTGGCACTACTTTGTTGATGCACGTGCGGCTACTGCGCACACAATTCACAAACACAGAAAATAATTTTTTTTTTGGTTTGGACTGGAGTGTACTTTTGGGGGTTACAGCACCCTTAACGGTCAAGCCAACCGGCCCTTTACTTATGACACAGGCGCACGCTTGGCACTACTTTGTTGATGCACGTGCGGCTACTGCGCACACAATTCACAAACACAGAAAATAATTTTTTTTTTGGTTTGGACTGGAGTGTACTTTCGGGGGTTACAGCACCCTTAACGGTCAAGCCAGCCGGCCCTTTACTTATGACACAGGTGCACGCTTGGCACTACTTTGTTGATGCACGTGCGGCTACTGCGCACACAATTCACAAACACAGAAAATAATTTTTTTTTGGTTTGGACTGGAGTGTACTTTCGGGGGTTACAGCACCCTTTAACGGTCAAGCCAGCCGGCCCTTTACTTATGACACAGGCGCACGCTTGGCACTACTTTGTTGATGCACGTGCGGCTACTGCGCACACAATTCACAAACACAGAAAATATATTATTTTTTTAGCACTTGGGGGGAGCACCCCTGATGGACAGAGCACCCCCTGGACAACACTACAGCACCTCTTTAGGACTGGGACACTGCACAGGACTTTGGAGT
The DNA here is from genome assembly GCA_031769625.1 of Taudactylus pleione. Taxonomy (NCBI): domain Eukaryota; kingdom Metazoa; phylum Chordata; class Amphibia; order Anura; family Myobatrachidae; genus Taudactylus; species Taudactylus pleione. The sequence goes on along the minus strand of JAUIMM010000092.1, from coordinate 27,913,136 downwards.
GGACACAGCCCCTATGGAGAACTGACTGCACAACACAGTCCAGCCAGCCCCTATGGACTTTGAAGTAGTGGACACAGCCCCTATTAACAACAGCAGCACAGCACAACACAGCCAGCCCCTATGGACTTTGAAGTAGTGGACAACAGCAGCACTACACTACACTACACAGCCCTAACTCCCACCCTCCCTCTTCACTGTCCACAGCCGAGTGAGAAAATGGCGCCGACGTGGGTACCTTATATAGGATCCAAAACCCGCGAGACTCGGAAGGCGGGATGATGACGTTTTGCCTCGATTTCAGATCCGAGTCAGGCGGGAAAAGTCGAGCCTGATTCGGATCGGACTCGGATCGGGGGGGCTCGGGGGGGTTCGGATTTCAGAAATCCGAACCCGCTCACCCCTAATACAGATAAATCAGTTTTGGGGTCCAGAAACCACCAACAAATTATAATCTTAGGGAAAATATGTAAATATTACTCACCCCAGGTGCACATTTAGAGAGGGTTTAATTTGCCCAGAAACCCCCGCATGCTTGAATTACTGGTGGGAGCTGCATATATGCACGGTCAATGGGCAATTGTGTGTAGGAACTCCTGCAGTCATGTGCTGGGGGTCAGATCCTAATTTCTTGGTGTTCAGAGTGTATATTGAGAAAGGGTCATAGTCATGGCCGATTGCCTAGGAGAATTCTCTGTGGACGATTCTATAGTGCTTTGACCTTGGCTTGGTAACATCAGCAAGTGACCTGAAGACAAGTTTCTGCCATCTAGAGGACTTCAAAGACATAGGGCCTGATTCAGAGCCGCTCGTAAGTGGCCGCTCGTTCGCTCCGAGCGATGTTCGCACATCTGCGCATGCGTATGGGTTTTAGTACGCATGCGCGAACCAGTCAGTGCGGTCGAAAATCGTGTGCTCGCAAAATAGCGAATGCCTACTAATTTGAGTGACAGAATGAGGCGTTTGTGGGTGGTAACAGGGGAAGGTGCTTGAAAACGGGGAGTGGAGATCCGAACGCAGGCGTGCCAAACGGTCAAAACGGGCATTTTAAGGGTGTGCATAATTAACAAAGCAGCATCATCGACCACGTCACTTGGTTGTCTTTTAGCCTGAACTGCTCGCACGATTGCGGTATGAAAATGCTACCACATGCGAGCGGCCAGGGGGCATTTTTTTAAAAATAGCGAGCGCATGTTTCTTTCAGACATAGAGGCGTCAACAGACCGCAAAGAGCGAGCGCTCTATTTAAATATCCGGCCCCTTTTTCTGAAAGAGCGAGCGCAAATAGCGTCCGGCTCTGAATCAGGCCCATTGATCCCTGTGACATGTATGACATTTTGCTTTAAATGATAAATATAGAATAACGATTGAAATAAAGATGTGTCAATATATCTGTCTATTCACCATGTTTAACTGTTTATTATATGTAAAAATATATTTGTTTCCAATATGTAACTATATCAATTAAAATTGCACAATAAAAATTTACTATTTGCATATTGTAAACAATTATTATTTTTGGAAGAGCAGCTTAATCAAGCAGGGGGTGTGGTAGAGAAAATAAGGCCCTGGGACTGCAAAAATAGAAAGTAAATCTGTCCTCCCCAGTTCTTGTCTAGATTTGTCCTTGTCTGGTTTCATTTTGATGCCACAGTTATTAATGTCACGTTATATAGTGTTACCCTGGGCCACCATCTGGAGTGTACTGGGGCCCCTGAAATTTGGATTGACATTTATGTAATTGTCAGTTAGTATGTAAGCTCTTAGGAGCAGGTCCCTCATCCTTCATGTGCTTTTCCTTCCCTTAAGGTGCCCACACATATAGCGACATTTTACACGATTTGGCCGATCTTCTGATCTGCCGTGCTGTAGGGCAGATTAGCCAACCATGAACACGATGGAAGCCGATCGTGAGGGGTTTTTTCCTCACGATGAATTGTACGATTCATCACACAATGCGGAATTTGACTGACAGAAGCCTGGACACGCCCCATCGCCATCTTGTGCAGCATCGTGTATGGAGCAAGACAGTCGCACTTTGAGAGCCTGCACACTGAATTGTTTTTTTGGACAAGTTTTGGTGAGTATTGGTACAGTTTAATACAACCACACTGACCACCAATATGTGCTCCCCACTGCCCACCAATGTGTGCCCCCAGGTAATAAATGCATGACCCAGCCACCTGTCCGCCGTATTGAGGCGGGCGGTGGCTGGGTCATGCATTAAGCTCCCACTGCCCACCAATGTGTGTAATACATCAAAAAAATAAATAAACACGTATTTTACAAAAACATCACCATACATTACATTTAAAAACACACATTATTTAATGCTGGGGGTCTTCTACCTTTTGATCTCCAGCTGTTGTGGAACTACAGATCCCAGGATGACCTGCCACCCACCTTTTAGGGCATCCTGGGATCTGTAGTTCTACCACAACAACAGGCCCAAAGGTGGAAAACCCATACTGTCAAACAAAAAAAAACATTAAACACATAACATTCCTGTAAAAGAAAACATGATTAGAATACCATAACAAACCTTTAAAAACCTGTAAAAAAGAAAATATTAAAACATTAAAAATGTGAACTATAACAACATTACATTTAACAAAACTATATACACAAATATTTAAATGTCCTTTTTTTTTTCTTATTCACAGATAATGTCCATGGATTCTGAACGTGAATTCGTTACATGATTCATTGAAATCCTGCACTCGAAAGACTGTGGAAGATCAGTTCTCGGAAGTACCACAATAAGTCGCACAAGTTGGCCGCACTCGAGGAACTGTTGGTGTATACGAAAAAATACATATCTGATGCAGACCTGAAAACTGTACGGCAAAAGATTCAAAATCTCAGGACAGTGTACATCAAAGAAAAAAAAAAAGATGGATGACTCCAAAAAAATCAGGAGCGGCTACAGATGAAATATATACTCCTGCGCTGTGGTACTACCAAATGATGTCATTCATCAGTGAACAAGAGCCTCAAAGGGAATCAATCATCTTGATGTCTGAGCGTGAGGGAGATGAGGAGGTTGCAGAAGTCTTGGTAAGTAGTGACACAGTTTAAACCAAAATCCTTAATGTTTTTGTTATTAAATCCCAAATGTCCAATTTAGTCAGTAGTTCACAAACAGTCCTCCTGCCATGGTACAGCACCTGGTCCATTGAAATAGGTCATGTACTCCTCCCTCACTTCTTTGGCACGTGCGGTGGATGTTGTTGTAGTTGGTGGTGCAGACACAGATATCAAATGTTCAATGTCCTCCAGGGGTCCTACATCTTCTGGTCTAGCTGGGACTGGTCCTCGTTGAGTAGATTTTCTTCGCAGAAAGTTGTGCAGCACACAGCACGCCATCACGACCCAGTCTATGTTCTCCACATGTAGATTGATTGTGGTGTGGAAAATGTGGAAGCGGTTGCTCATTATTCCAAACGCATTTTCCACAATGCGCCGTGCCCGGGATAGACGGTAGTTGTATATCCTTTTCTCTCTGGTCAGGCCCCTGTGTGCAAATGGCTTCATCACATGTTCATGTAATGCAAAAGCCTCGTCTGCAACGAAAACATAATTTAGGCCGTGCTTTGTCTGGTCCAGTGAGGGCAGGTTGAGGGTTTTGTTGGCGAGTCTCTGGTAGAAAGCCGTCTTTTTGAAGAACCCACCATCCGAAGCACGCCCATTCTTGCCGACATCCACAAACAGAAATTCGTAGTTGGCATTCACCACTGCCATGAGAACGATGCTGAAGAATCCTTTGTAGTTGTAGTAATATGATCCGGTGTTGGCAGGTGGGTTGATGCGGATGTGTTTCCCATCGATGGCTCCTCCGCAGTTAGGGAAATTCCAACGTTGTTCAAAATCTTCCGCGATGCTGGTCCACTCCTCCACGGTGTTAGGAAACTGTAAAAATAGTAAAAAAGATGTTAAAACATGACTATAATATTTTTTAGATCTTTTTTCCCTATATAGACTCCCACCCAAGACCCTGATTTAACATCCACACCGGACCTCAGTCTGCTCGGTGGTGACAGTGATCCAGAGAATAGCACACAAGTGGAAACTCAACTTCCACTTGGACCCTCATCTTCTCAACAACCCCAAAAAAAGAAAAAAAAACAAGGCAGAAAGGAGAATTTTACAGATCGTGAGGACCATTTTTTACAAAACGCAGAACGGCTGCTGCAGAAACCCCCAGATGCAATAGATGATTTCAAAGCTCATGTGAACAGCACATTGAGAAATCTGGATGCAGATATCCAAAGAAATTTTTTAAGGTTAAACTACGACCTCTTGAGTCGCTGTATGGAGCAAAAATATCTCAAATTCGACATACATTGCCGATCCAATGCTATTTTTCCCTGCCCCAAACAGGTATGTCCGCCCCCCCCTGCCCAGTTAGATATTACTCCCCCACCAAGCACACCAAGCACCAGCACCATCTTGTATAATGCTCTGCTGGATGCAGCAGATGAGTCGCCCCAATATACAGAGATGTAAATTTTTTCTTGCTTTTAATATCACCAAATTTTATGAATTCTAATAGGTGCTTGCTGCATGGGATAGAGTGGTGATGACGCCATTTGGACAAGGTCACTACGCACATGGCACAAGTACACATTGCTGGAAGCTGGGGCCACAATGTGTACTTGTGCCATGTGTGTATTGGCCTGTTCAAACTGGCGTCTGACCCACCCTATCACATACAGCCGGCTACCTATTGGGATTCATAAAATTTGGTGATATTTAATTTGGTTGTTTTTTTGTCTTGCTTTTAATGTCACCAAATTTTATGAATTCTAATAGGTGCTTGCTGCATGGGATAGGGTGGTGATGACGCCATTTGGACAAGGTCACTACGCACATGGCACAAGTACACATTGCTGGAAGCCGGGGCCACAATGTGTACTTGTGCCATGTGTGTATTAGCCTGTTCAAACTGGCGTCTGACCCACCCTATCACATACAGCCAGCTACCTATTGGGATTCATAAAATTTGGTGATAATGTTCTTTTGTAAAGTTGTTATAAACAAAGTATTTTGCACACAGTTAAGTGCACACTTTCAGTTGCCTGCAGGTCAGTGCACATTGTACTAAATGAAAGATATTTTTTTCTTTGTTTTAGAAAAAAATAAAAAAAAAATTTTTCTTTACACAAGAAAACAAAGTGTGGTGTTTTTTTTAAACTTACCTTGCAATAATGGTACTGTAGCACTTTTATGATGGCTTTGCAGGTCTCCGGAATGATGACGCCCAAGGACTGAGGTGAGATGAGTGTCCCAAACTTCAGGTCTTCCAGTGACCTTCCTGTAGCCAGGTACCTTAGGGTAGCCACCAGTCTGTCTTCAGCAGGGATTGCCCTCCGCCACCTTGTCTTCTGTCTCTTGATGTGGGGGGTCACCAGATGCAGCAATTCTTGGAAGCTGGCATCATCCATGCGCAGGTAGTTCCGATAGTCGTCCGGGTTGTTCTCCTTGATCTCCATCAGCAGGGACATGTGAGAGCGGGTATCCCTTTGTAGCAGCCACTCCTTAGTCCAGCATGCTCTCGTCCTTCTTCGCTGGGCCCTCTTCCTAATCTCCCGGACCCGAACTTCAGCGACCAACACTTTATACTGATAGGGACGCATCAGTACAGAATTCAGGAACAGGATAGAATGCATGTATTAGCACACACTTGCAGGTAGAATAAACTTTGTACAAGGCAAGCCAAATACAAAGAGCACAGTAGCAATGCACAGGATTCAGCAGGAATACACCTAGCCTCATCTAGTAGCAGAGCAGAATGTACACAGAGTTTAAAGGGTGCCTGCTTTTTATACTCCCTAGCTAGCCCCTCCCATTGTTATGGCTATTTAAATTTCCCACCAATAGTCAAGAGCCTGTTTTATTTTATTTTTTCTACTCACGATTTGTTATGGCCAATCTCACGATACGTACGATCCGATAGATCGTGAGATCTTAAGACAGATTGGGTGTCTTTTTTCCAAAATCGTGATCACGACGGCAAGGGAACTCCCGTGAAAGTTCATGAGGAAATTGGCCATAAAATCGTATCGTGAGCACATCGGTATATGTGTGGGCACCTTAACTTATACTATCATCTACTACCCTTTTGGTTCTGCCGCCCTTCTGCCTATTTGAGTATTATGACTGCTGATGCAGCAATGTTTATACCATGTCCATGTACTGCAATGTTCTGTACTGTAAGTCACTTTTTCTTGTTTTGTTTATACTGTTTCTATTTATGTACTTTGTAAGGAGCTGCAGACCCTTTGTGGTGGCGCCATATAAATAAAGGAGGATAATAATAATAATAATAATAATAATAATAATAGAAGGGTACAGTATGCAGCTTTTTTACTTCCTTGTACGTCAGTGAGTTGCAAACTTATTGGCAGTTATGGAGGAGCCTGCATTTTTTTCTCCATGTTGCAGACTTATTGAAGCCCATATTTTTGCCTTGTTCCAAAACAAGCATGTTGAAACCCTGTTTTAAAATCCTGTTTTTGTCCCTGACCCCACTCCAAGTGGAAACTCTGTTTCAAAAAGTTGCACATGAATACCCTATAAATGAAGCATCTTTGAGGAGATTTAAAATCGCATTCAACACGACAAATACATTCTGTGAGCTATATTGAGTATAGTATTACTTTGAGAAATAGAAATAGATGTAAATATTGCAGCAGGTTAAGGTCTGGTAGTTGTTTTTCAGATTCTAGTACTTTATCAGGCGATGTGTGTTACGTAGGTTTTATTGATCAGCTCTCCTGGGAGGTGGTAGAAGCTGTATCATGAAGAACCACAAAGGTTAATGAGGAAATGTCTTGTGGATGTCAGCTTGTATTCCTGTTGTGCAGGGCAAAGGTGCCTATCTTAGCTTCTTTCTGTTTTAGGTTACTGAATTTTCTAGAGTATGACAAGTAATTAACAGAACAAAAATATAACCTTGGCAAAATTTAGAAGGTAGTTTTATTTTGTTGTTGAAAATCTGAAAACTAGTGTGAAAAATGATTCTAAAACTGGGCTTTGGATGGTTTATCATGACACCCTTGTCATGTCGGCCGCCTCTATCTCCATCTACTTACTATTACAGGAAAGTGATGATAATAAAACAGTCCAACTGAGAAATTTACTAAAATGAAACATGCATAATTAAGTCTCTCATTTGGCCCTTTAGGTTTTTTCCACACTGTAGCTTTTTGCTCCAATTACTGTCTCTGCTTGTCAGTTTCTCTTGATCAGAAATCATATACAATAATTGAGATAATCAGTATTCAGAAACAGAATGTCTATTAATTGTGTTATACGATTCATAGAAATCCCTGTTTTTTCCCTTACAGTACATCAAGCTGCAGGAAATATGATGAAATAGATTACATATCAATTTTCATATTTTCACAAAAGTTTAAATAGCCAGAATGAGTATGATGAAAAAATGATCCAGCAATTAATCCCCTGCAGACAGTTCAGCTGGATGAAAATTTATAACATGTATCCTAAGGCACTGATAACCATGTACAGTATGTAGCAATCTTTTATAACAATGTTCAATGTCATCAAGATTAACTGATTTTCAGATCTGCACTTAGGTACTCTCATGGGGCTGATGCAGAGTTTAACGCAAGTTGGCCATAATTGTTACTCCATAGGGCACACAAAACAAAATGCAATATTATGTAGTACAGTATTCAGTATAGTATGAATCTCTCTGGCCGGACCATCATAACCTTCATTATGAGTGCACTTTTGAACCAGTCCTATCCCAGCATCCGGACAGAATGTCGTCAGGTTCTGAATGTCGACATGGACTTCAGGTTGACAACCAATTTGTCAACAGTCGAAAATGTCAACATGGTTAAACTATAAACATGTTTATGTTGTCGACATTTACCATGTTATCACCAGAATGTTGACACTTTTTTGCCTTTTTTAGGGTTAGGTATAGGGTTAGGGTTAGGTTTAGAGTTAGGGTTAGATTTAGGGCTAGGTTTAGAATTAGGGTTAGTTTAGAGTTAGGTTAGATTTAGAGTTAGATTTAGAGTTAGGGCTAGGTTTAGAGTTAGGGCTAGGTTTTGAATTAGGGTTAGCTTTAGAGTTAGGGTTAGGTTTAGAGTTAGGGCTAGGCTTAGAGTTAGGGTTAGATTTAGAGTTAGGGTTAGGTTTAGAATTAGGGTTAGATTTAGAGTTAGGGTTAGAGTTAGGGTTAGATTTAGAGTTAGGGCTAGGTTTAGAGTTAGGGCTAGGTTTAGAATTAGGGTTAGGTTTAGAGTTAGGGCTAGGCTTAGAGTTAGGGTTAGATTTAGAGTTAGGTTTAGCGTTAGGGCTAGGTTTAGAATTAGGGTTAGATTTAGAGTCAGGGTTAGATTTAGAGTTAGGCTTAGATTTAGGGCTAGATTTAGAGTTAGGGAATCGGTATGAAATACCGGCTGATGCATGGCCGGCAGTTCGATTCCCAGCAGCGTCAGTCTGACAGATGCAGAGATCCCGGCAGCGGCAGCCCGACAGCGCTGGAAATCCCGATCATCCCTAAGTAAGTACAAACTAACCTAACCCCCCTATCCCTAACGCTCCTTAGGGGTGCCTAATCCTAACCTCCCCCCTGTGCCTAACCCTAATCCCCCCTCTAAGTGCCTAAACCTAACCCCCTCCTTCCCCGCTGCCTAAACCTAAGTCCCCCGGGGGGTGCCTAACCCTAAACTCCCCTCGGGGGTGCCCAACCCTAACCCCCCCTTCCCCTAGCCTAACCTTAACTCTCCGGGGGGGGTGCCTAACCCTAAGTTTCCCCCCGGGTGCCTTAAACCTGACCTCCCCACCCACCCGGGGGTGTCCGCTCGCGGCGCCTGGGATCCCTGCGATCAGGGTGCCAGGCGCTGGTCTCCCAGCATCAGAAAAATGACAGGCGTCTAGATTTAGACACCTGTCATTTAACCCTCGCCGGGATAAAGCAATTAGGAAGCCGGTTGTCGGGCTTACGTCAGCCGGTTTCCCGATTGAATACCAGAGTTAGGGCTAGGTTTAGAATTAGGGTTAGGTTTAGAGTTAGGGCTAGGTTTAGAGTTAGGGCTAGGTTTAGAGTTAGGGCTAGGTTTAGAATTAGGGTAAGGCTAAAATACGCAAAATGCTGTATGTCAAAATTATGGTGTCAACATTATGAACATGTCAACATTTTAACCATGTCGCCATTTTTGATTGGCGACATAATGAGTGTCGACCTAAAGTCCAGGTCAACATTCAGCAACTTTGACATTCTGGTGTCGACATTATAAATGGAGACTTTTCATAACACACCCCCTTTCTCTGATTCCAACAATCCATCAGAATAACTGCATAAGTACGCGTACACACAACTCTGCATGGCCCACAGTTCCATCAACACGCCCTCTCTGAATTTTGTACAGTCACAACCCTACAGTCACAGGTAGAGATGCGGTTGGTTTGTGTATGACTTTGCATCACCTGTACTTGCATGCGCTTGGTTCTGATGCTTGCAGAGTGTAATATGGAACATATGCACTGCCAACTGACTTACCTCCAACTCTGCATTAATCTACTTTATGTGTTTGTTTTCCTAAAATTTCTTCCTGATGATAATGTATCATTACAATGTCTGGGAATTAGTTTTACAATACATAAGGTTTGTGTAGTGACAATACAATAATATTAATCTGTCTCTGCTAATTAATCTTATTGTCTAATTCTATGCAATCTTCAGTTATTATTTTCAGCATTCTCATACAGAGGATGGGAGACAGTTTCACAATACCTTTCTGCAGATGATTATTCAGAGCTACCCACCATACAATCAGTTTGAAAAAGACAGTTGTTACTCACCAGCTACCCCCGCGTAAAGTACATTAATCCACTATTAACTTTGAGGTTTCCAAGGTTGAAGCAGTTTTCCATTCATTCATATTGAAAGTTTAAGTTCTACCAACTCTAATGTTGTTGCAGAAAGATACCAGTGAAGCGAATTCCTCATTTGTAAGACATCATTATTGATTGTAGAATAATATAAAGTTCAGTCTGAGTACTAAGGTCAAAATATATCATTCAGCAGCATTGTCAATTTTATTCAATGTGAGAAAGTAATTCATAAATTGTCATAGACAGCTGAAGTGAGGTGAGCAGTTCAACCAGTGTACACTGAGAAATACAGTATACATTATATTAATTGGAAACATTAACTATCTAACATTAGTATCCTCAAAAAGTAATGCAGTATATGAATTTACATAGAACATAGAAGCAGGACCTCTAAGTCAACTGAATTTCTAGCATTTTTTCCCCCAATCTCCCACTGCAGGACTGTTCCTAACACTCTCATTGGGAGATGGCACTTGTCATTCACCAATCAGATTTAGGATTCAAGGTACTTATAGACTAATAATTAAAAATGTAATGAAGAGTCATATACACAATACAGAATAGTGTCTGGACAGCTATTAATAGATGCGGAAGTCACATGTTCCATATGAAATTACATTAAATGCATTCACAATACAATGCAATTTAAACTCCTCACCCGCAATGGTTTTACTGTCTCCTCTTCCACATACAGCTTCAGCTTCTTCCCCCTGTACACTTCCTCATGCAGACCCCAGTCAGCTGGTGACCACTGACTTCTCCTCTACACATATTACTCCGTGCCAATCCCACATTAAGACTTCTCCTGCACTACCCATAATCTATAGAATACCATTCCTGCCTCTATTAGACTTTTCACTAGCCTCCATTCTTTAAAAGGCTCCCTCAAAAGTTATCTATTGACTCAAGCCTATGGAACACCCCCTGCTGCCTAATCCACTTCATACAGATGTGTTCGGCTACATCTTTGCTCATAGCGCGCCATGCAGGCTTCTAAGTCGTGGCATGAGAATAGCGCAGCATGGCGCGTTAACTCACAGTGAGACTTGACTCCACGGCATGTATGTCCCAGTGTCTGAACTTGTACCTCTCCTCTTTAGAATGTAGGTTTTCATGAGCTCCCTCCTCTTGTCTATTTTCTCCCCTATAGTTAATTTGCCATTATATATTTGCATGTAGGTATAAATTCACTTGTAATTATATATAGGTATTCTGGCTACCTTGATGTTTTGTAACTATGTTTATACTCTTTGTATCACTGCTCTGTATGGTGTTGTGGAACATTGTGGCACACTGCCAATAAATGCTAATAATAACAATACTAAAACAAATATACAAAGCACAAATACAAATGAAATAATATTAATTAAAAAAATCTGTTTTCCAATTTATAAATGACATGTAAACACTTCCTGCATAGCCCAAATAGAATTATGAATTCAGTATTTCAGTAATGCAAATATTTGGCCAAGACTTCACATAAAGTGGTATAGTAACCAGCTGTCAGCTAGAGGGGTCAATACATAATCAGCCAATCAAAAGCGATGATGATGGATGGATCATCATCATCATCATTGCTTTTCTTTGCAACAACCCTCCAGCAAAAAATGTGTAAATGTGTCCAGGTCTAGCTCAGTCACAATTATGTAAAGATGTCCTTACTGTACATTTGCCCCCTTCCCCATTCCATGTCTCCAAGCATAAGGAATCATAAGTGTAAGATACCGCAAAATCGGCAAAATCTGCATAATAATAACGTGTTTTAATTTGGTACATGTGTGTAGAATTAGGCACAAAAAACAATTATCACTTAGTAAAAATCCCTATCCAGTGAAAGCATCTTTCAAAAGCTTCCTATTCTCATTCAACAATATTTATACTGTTCTGTCACTTCGTCCATTTCCTTTTTATCGTTTCAAATTTTTCCAAAATACAACTCATTACTTTTCCTTTCAATATTTTCTTATTTTTTTTAAATTCCTAAATTTTACTGTATTACTTTTATGTTATTTTTGTGTTTTATTCCCCCTGAATGATGTTAAAAATATCCAGGAATTTAAGCTTTCCGGGACAACCCCCCTCCAAGATGCATCAGTATCATATAAGACTAGCTTCCCTTTTTTCCACCCACACCATGCCAACCTTTCCCAGGCCACTCACTTTTGCTGCCTCCTTTGACAATCTTAGGCACTACCCGTATGACTTACCCATTGCCTCCTTCACTGCCCAATATTGACTAGTTATAGGAACAAGAAAGATAAAGTATCCAAAGAAGAGTATTGCTCTATAGTACAACTTTTGAGTTTACTTCGGACAGAGGCCTAAAGCCATTTAATTTTAGAAATAAAATAAAAAAATTCAACACAGACAAGAAAATAGAATCAAAAATCATTAAGCCAGGGACAACTTGAATAACAGAAGGGAAACTAAAGCTTATGTGAAATAAAAGTATCCTCAGAAAAATATGAGGATGAATGATTTTATCCTAAGGAAAAGATTGTAGAGAAAGATTAATCAGAAATACAATGCACACAAGGAAAACATATGAAGAAAATACTAACCACCATTTTTATTCATTAAACATTGAGAACTATAGTTTTTTTTTATCGCTGGTGGTCTCAACAAAATGTACACAACCTGAGGTAACAAATAATTTAAAATTTAAAAAAAATAAAAAAGGAGATAAAAACGGACACCCAAACAATAATAAAGAAGGTATAATGTTTATAATATGGATAAAACTAAAATGTTCAATGTCTCTACTATTAATATATAAAAAAAATACTATGGGCCAAATGTAATAGGTAGTCTGTTTTAGTAACAGTACAAACGCGCACTTTCTCGCACTTTTAAAAAGTGCGAAATTTGTACTGAAACTCGCAAATTCAATAGCCTGCTAACTTTTCAGCTCGAGGCTACTGCATTTGCAAGTTTAGGCGAGTTTAGGACTATGTAAACTGACACCTTTTAATGCGAGTAGCATTAAAAGGTGCGAGTTTTAGAGAAGCCATCACAGATCAGTGAGATCCGTGATGGCTTCTGTGTGTGTTTAAAAAAAAAAAAAACGTGCACCCCCTCCCCAAAAGCATAACCAGCCCCGGGCTTTATAAAGCCTGTTCTGGTTCTAAAAATGCAGGGGCCAAAATGCGTAGGGGGCCCCTGTATATTAAGAACCAGCACAGGGCTTTGTTGAGCTGGTCCTGGTTCTGGAAAATCAGGGGACAAAACGAGTAGGGGTCCCCTGAAAATTCCAGAACCAGCACCGAACTCTTTCTAGCGGGGGGATAATGCCACAGCCAGGGAAAACCTTTCACCGGTTTCCTCGGCCAAAGCATTATCCCTGACCGCTAGTCAGTCCAGGCCCCCCAATAAAGGGGTACCCCTCTCCAGGGCACCCCAGGCCTAGACTGATAGCCCGGGGCTATCCCCGGCACCCTAGGGCGGTGGGTGCCGGGTCGATAGTGTAAAGTGTAAAAAAAGTCGCAACATTGTATCATTGATGTAACCACAAGATTAACCTCTATTAATCTTGCGGCTACGATGTAGCGGTTCCCACCATAGACTTCAATGGGGATTTCTCACCATAGAAGTCTATGGGACACACAGGCTGGCGGCATTCAGCTAATCAGGGAGCTGCTCCGACGGAGATGCTCCCTGATTGGTTGGCAGCCCCTTTACTGACGGGGCACACGTGTGCCCCGGTCATTTACGCGGAGCAAAGGTATGTATACACACATACCTTTGCTCAGTCCGGCATGGATCGTTTTTTTATTTTAACCCCTGGATTGCCTACTTGGACAAGTGGACGTGATCTACGCATAGGAGAGGTGAGTATGGATTATTTTTTTTCAGGTACACCCATATGGATTACTTCGGATACTATGTGAGTATGTGTGAGTGTGAATGTGCATGTATGTTTTAATAAAATTTAACATTCACGGTGTATGTTTGTTTATTTACGTATTTCTTTAGTTGTGGAACTACAAGTGCCAGCGGGCCCGTAGTGCCCCGCATGCTGGTATTTGTGGTTATCCAAATACCAGCATGCAGGGGAGGCTTGCTGGTACTTGTGGTTCTACAACTAAAGACAATATGGAAACTTCATTTTTACACTTTACACTAACACTATCAACCCGGCACCCATGGCCATAGGGTGCTGGGGATAGCCCCGGGCTATCAGTCTAGGCCTGGGGTGCCCTGGAGAGGGGTACCCCTTTATTGGATTGACTAGCGGTCAGGGATAATGCTTTGGCCGGGGAAACCGGTGAAAGGTTTTCCCTGGATGTGGCATTATCCCCCCGCTAGAAAGAGTTCGGTGCTGGTTCTGGAATTTTCAGGGGACCCCTACTCGTTTTGTCCCCTGTTTTTCCAGAACCAGGACCAGCTCAACAAAGCCCTGTGCTGGTTCTTAATATACAGGGGCCCCCTACGCATTTTGGCCCCTGTATTTTTAGAACCAGAACAGGCTTTATAAAGCCCGGGGCTGGTTATGCTTTTGGGGAGGGGGTGCACGTAATTTTTTATTTATTTAAAAACATTTAACATAAGTACACACAGAAACATGTACATATCTCATGGATATGTGCATGTTTCAGTGTTAATCTGACCTGCTCAGGATGCACTCGCTAGCCTGAAGCAGGTCTATTATTTGGGGACTTTTGGTAATCTTTTTTTTGCGAGTCTGAAACAGACACTCTATAACATTGGGCGAGTTGATTGTTTTCAATGTGAAAACATCTGGATGCGAGTTTGAGAATGGAGAGTTTTAGTAACTCTGAAAAATGCGAGTTTTAGTGAACAGACACCCTATTACATTGGAGAGTTGTGAAAAATTGCGAGTTTAGCACCAAACTCGCAATTTACCAAAACAGACTACTGTACCTATTACATTTGGCCCTATATCTCTACATATTAATAGTCCCCAGTTTGGGTGTCTGTCTGTTCGTTCGGGCTAATCTCTTGAACCACTGGATGGATTTTGATGAACTAATCTTCTGTAACAAAAGGGAGCTGAGCAGTGACGATTTTAGTTAAGCAAGTGACAGGAAAAAGTATTGAACCGAGCTGCTGTATAGGAGCTGGCCAGGGTACTGAAGCAGCAAGAGTGCATCTGAGGCACAAAAATTAAGCAAGTCGCAAAAAAATAACCTGTTGTACTTTGTGAGGGACTGACTGCTGCTGCAGGGCCGAGGGCTTCTTTCTGATTGGCTCTCTGTGACAGTGAAAGACAATCAAATACAGCAATATGTTCTGTTGCTTAGCAGCAGCCTAGAGGGGGAATGGTCAGGGACTGTACAGGATCACGTCTGAGGCAGACAGAGAGTGAGAGACAGCCTCCAACGAACACATGAAGATGCCCTGATGTAGACACAGTAGCCAAGAAGGAGCCAGGGGAGGCATAGCTATCAATAATTAACAACAAAAAAATCAGAACACCATCAAAAGATTTCCATTCAATGGTGGCAAACATCGGACCGCCACTATCAAATGGTAAAAACACTACCATTGGAACATAAACATCGATGGTTAGTAACCATCGGATTCCAATGTCAATCCCTATGCTAAACCTGCAGACGGACTCTCGCCACCATTCCTCCACGTGAAGTGCTCCCTATCCAGCATGATGTTCCCGCTCAGCCATATGCCCTCAGTGAACAGGAGGCACCTCCCATGGAAGTCAGCGCTGTTCTCGGACAGGGTACTGCGGCAAGGAAGCTTAACAGGAAGACCAGGAAATACATTGCTCATTGCCATGTTAAGCAGCCGGGGAGGGGTGTGCATGGAGGCTGCAGAAATATGCACAGATGCCCCAGCCCCGAGGACATGCTGCTGATAATGCTTATGATAGCTACAATACAAATCTCTCATCCACGATCCACCTGCTCTTCCCTACACATCCCAGTGTCCCGGAACCAGCCAGCTGCAGGGCAGCAGCAGGGGGGTGTAGTGACACTGTGAGATGCAGGTGGCAGGAGTGAGAAGCAGGGGGTTGTGATGAGATTCAGAGGCCTGTGGCGTGTTACAGGGGGCTGTGGTAAGAAGCAGGAGTGAGAAGCAGGGGCTTGTGGTGAGATGCAACTGGCTGTGACAAAATATAGGATGCTGTGGTGAAATGGGCATGATATATATTACTGCTGGCCGCTTGGTTCAATTCCCGACAGTGGCTGCCCGACAAAGGAGGAAATCCCGATCGTCCTAAAGGTAAGTATTTACTAACCTAACCCCCTTAACCCTAACCCTCCTTACGGGTGCCTAACCCTAACCTCCCCCCTGTGCCTAACCCTAACCGCCCCCTTCCCCGCTGCCTAAACCTAAGTCCCCCGGGGGGTTGCCTAACACTAACCACCCCACGGGGATGCCTAACCCTCCCTCCCCCTAGCCTAACCCTAACCTCCCGGGGGGTGCCTAGCCCTTAGTCCCCCCCCCGGAGCCCTAAACCTAACACCCCTCCCCCCCCAGCTGTCCGCTGCGGGGCCCGGCATCTGCTCGATCGGGATGCCGGGCGCAGGTGTACAGAAGTCGGGCAAATGACAGGCGTCTAGATTTAGACGCCTGTCATTCGTCCCTAGTCGGGATAGAGCAGTCTGGAAGCCGGTGGTTGGCATTTAGACTGTCGGGTTCCAGACTACATCCCGGTGAAATGCAGCGGGCAGTAGTGCGAAGCAGGAGGCCTTTGTAAGGATCCCATAGTAGAAATAAAATTTAGCATAAGCTAAAATGTATATCCTATAAACACAAAAAATTTAAACGGATACAACTACGCACACCTTGAGTATTCAAATGCTGAAATGAACTGTTCCTTGACAACTGTATATGTAAATCACCCACTATACCTCTGAGGCTGCTCACAAATTTAAAGTGCAAAAACAACTTAAAGAAAAAGCAAAAAAAGAAAAAACAAGAGCAGCACCGAGATGTCAAAAAAAACATTTACTTCCTGGAGGCTGAATGAAAAACTTCTGAAAAATACTGCAGTTCCAGGATCAACTTAAAACTGCCATGGCTCATTATTTTTCTCTCAAAACAGAAGGTTCCCCTTGCACTCTCCTGGTTTGGAAAGTTCATAAATTCATTATGCCTGGCCACATTATCTATTGTGCTTCCCAAAGATAAAAGGAACATAAACTTAAGCTGCTACTTTGACAGCAGAGGTTCAGCATTTGGAAACCACCAACAAATGCAGCCCTACTCTCTTAACGAACTTAGGCCCTCATTCAGAGCCGTACGCTCTGAGCAGAGCGCACGCTCTGAATGAGGGCCGGGCTCCATGAAAATGGAGCGTCCTCCTGGACGCTCGTATAGCTGTGGATCACCACCCACAGGCTATACGAGCGTGCATTGTGATGGCCGCGATGGTCGTGACCATCGCGACCATCGAAATTGCGAGCCGGAGCCTGCGGTTGAGGTTTTCAACCGCAAGCTCCGGAGTGATTTTGGCTCTATCAGAGCCAAAATCACTCCCACTGACATCACTAGTGATGTCAGTGGGCCGGCTTTTGACGGGAGGCGTTCCCGTGGGAACGCCCCCGTCAGGGAGGCACGCCCCCGGGACGCCCACCAAAGGGGGCGTGCTGTCAATCAACATTGCGCACACCAGAAATCTATTAAGTTAGCGTACAAAATCTGTACTGTAGAAAAAAGGTGAAGCAGTCTGTCTAGAGAATTAAATCTATTTGTTTATATTATTTTTTGTTTGTGGGGACCAGCACACCAATTTTTGATGTGAGCAGCAATTGAGTTTAACGTCATTTAACTTTTGCTGAGGTTGGTCACCAAAAACATTAGCACCTGGATTATTTTCCCTAAATACAATATTCCCAACTCTTGTTTCTATCAATATCTACAAATCCGCCATTTCATAAACTCCTCATTACCCTCCGCCCTACCTTGTATCCCTTCTTAAGTGGCAAGGCTCTGCATATAAAAACCCAATGATAAATAAGCCCTCTATTTCATTTATCATTCTATTCTGGCATTGGAGTCCCCCCCTCATATCACCCATGTACTAGCATAAGAAACAGATTTGGGCCTCGGGATGCAATACTTAGGATGAGATACGAACCGCTTAAAGAGGCCAATCCCAGGACCGGGATAGGTGGGATCCCGGGATTTGAGGACAAAAATGCCCGGGATTTGAATCCTAAGATTGGCGCTTCCAATCCTGGGATTTATGGGATTGAACTGTGCATGATCATTGATGAGTTTAGCCAGTCAGCACTGAGTCAGAGCATGCTGTCCCAGTCCGGCAGAGAGGGGTGTGTGTGGATGGGATACGTGAGAAAGAGAGAAGGGAATGTGGAGGGGATCCCTGAGAGAAAGAGGAGACTGTATGGGGGTGTCACTGAGACAGGGGGGAATGTGGGGGAATTACAGAGGGAAATGTATGGGGGTTGTGGCTGCCTGATACAATAAAGTTATTTTTTTTCCTTATTGAGACAAGGTGTACGTGGTGTCATGACATCACGTACACCACACCACAGACAGGAACCTGACGCAGTGTGAAGAGGAGCAGCCAGAAGACACAGGAGAAGGTGTGTCTGTGGGCTGTACGTGCTGGATGTGGGGCTGTCTGGAGACTCCGAAGGGCTGCTGTCTAGAGAGACAGAAGGGGTGCAGTCTAGAGAGACAGAAGACTGGCTGGGGAGACACTGTGAGACACTGTGGGGTTGGAGTTGCAGAAACACAAGGGAGCCCTGTCTATTTCGTCAGTCCCGGGCCCCACAATTTCTGATGGCAGCCCTGAGTGACACTGTCAGAGTCAGGACTGTAGCTGGCACTTTGTTCATCATTAGCCGAACTTTATAACTAACTTTTTGCTGTTATGCAACAGCATTGATTACACTGGATCTATAATTTCTATATACCTCTCACGTGTTCATTTTTTTATATTTTTCTGGGTTTGTTACTATTTTTATTTTGTTGATTGGCCTATACCCTCTCAAGCACGTGCTTACTAATCTGATTTGCTGCCCAACATCTTTAGTATTTAATCCCTTCTATCACTGGATTGAGTTGGCTTCTGAACACTTCAGACTAAATGTGTGTATTTATTCTCCAAGCGTTTTCATGGGACCCCTCTGCATCACAGCACCAGCTATTGTCTTTAGTGTCCTGTTCAAGCATGGTACTTTCTCTACTTCATTAGCACACTTTCATTGGCGACAGTGGATCAGCAGTACCCTGCTCTGATCAATCAAGGTCTCTTTTTGAACTGCTCATTTGAGCAGTACTAGTGCTTCTGTTCTCTCATCTCCCATTTACTGCTCATGCAAACAGAAGACAGCAGAAATATTCAGATTCCATATTTAAATTATTAGCTAAAGTAGCTTATACCACTCTTGCTCTGTATCTTTGTATAATTATTTAATGAGACATCCAGAACTTTTAAGATAATTGCTACAATTAGTACAACTAACAATTCATTAATTATTGTGCATTTATGGTCTATAGTGTATGTAAATTTAATCTGTGTGATTTACACTGTAAATCATTTTTTTCTGTATTCACTTATATTTTGCCACATAGACATGTTCACATACATGGCAATTAAATAAGGAGGAATTTACTTTTATTACTTTATAATTAAATTAGGTTTTCACCTATATTGGCTAGATAAGAGTCACTTCTATCTCTACTCTAGTTTGTTATATTAATAAAACTATATTAAAAGTTAAGTTTTAAATCTTTGACATCTAGAACTTTGGCTTGCTAAAGAGTTCTATGCCCCCAGTTCTTCAAGCTCCACATAATAAAGACTTATCTCAAGATGCTGCAGAAAGAACTTGATGGACAGAAAACTGAAAGCAGCAGAGTAAGTAGTTCACGTGACATTGGTATAGTTGTAGTAGGTTCTATATTCAGACAGACTGGGCACAAAGCCAGCAGTGTAACAGCATAAAGTCCAGTTAACAATCCTACGGTAGATCAGGAGCTGTCAATGAGCAGGGCAAGGTCCAAAGACATTACAAGATCAGGCTCTGGCAGCGGGCAACAGGAAGTCCAATAACAGTCCGAGGTCAGGGAAGACAGTGGGCATGAATACAATTTGGCATCTAAGCAGAAGTTAGGGCAGGTAACAAGTAAGAGAAAAGCTAATTAACAAGCTAAGGTCAAAGCAAGAAACAAAAGAAGAATCCAAAAGGCAATCTGAATCACAAATTAAAACTCTTAGAAATGTTGATTCAGCACCCTGGGTTGGCAGAAACTATCACCAGCAAAAGTGCAACGAGCAAGAAGCCTTAAATAATTTAAGGAGACAATAGGATGAGTTCTGGTGAACCAGCATCCTCCAAATTAAGAAGACAGCAATTTTGCAAGGAGTGGCAGTCCAGGAGCAGAAAGTCATCATCACCACAAGCTGTCATCATTTAGCACCCAGCACAGAAACCATAATAGCGGCAGAGTCTGAACACAAGATGCTGGCGGTCATTGCAAGGCAACGGCCGCCAGTAGAGCATTGCCTGCTGCTGAACCTAACAGTTCTAGATGATGTAACACTGAATTTGAACTGAAATGGTTTTTAAATTAATTTTTTAAAATAAATATAATATTAACCTACCATATGTACATTTCTATTAAGTGTACAGTATAGAAATGTAAATTTGTATGTTGTATTATGTAATTGTATGTGATCAAATTTATTGATTTGGGTAAGTGTACACACTTATAATTTTTTGTTGTTGTTATTATTATTATTATTACAATATATGCAACTACTAGCTTGTTATTTTGCATGTATTATGATATTTATTATTTTGAATAATACAAAATAATAAATAATACCCATATACATAGAATATATGGTGAACGAGTCTTCGGCTATACCCCTATATCTTCAGCTATACCCCTGTATCTCATCCCATTATTAGCTAAGGGACTAATTCTGATTTGCATGCTACGTTGATGTCGGAACAGGCATATGTACTGAATGTGGGTCTCATTCAGACCCGCTCGCGAGCGCAGGACGTTCGCAAGCGGGTCGATGGTACCCAAATGCGCATGACGGAGGGAGCTCCGTCGTGCGCATGACCCGAATAACGACGACCAAGCCGTTGTTATGGGTCTCGCACTAAAGGGGGTGTGCTGTCGATGGTGACTGACAGCACGCCCCCTTTAGTGGGCATGCCGGGGGCATGGTTGCCAGACGGAGGCATTCCCATGGGAACGCCTACCGTCTGGGTCCGGCCCCACTGACATCACTAGTGATGTCAGTGGGAGTGATTTTGGCTCTGATAGAGCCAAAATCACTCCTGGGCTTGCGGCTGCAAGACCCTACCGCAGGGTCTCGTGGCAAGCCCGATGGTCGCGATGGTCTTGACCATCGCGACCATCATCATGGACGCTCGCATAAGCTGTGGATGGTCACCCACAGCTATGCGAGCGTCCAAGAGGCCGCTCCATTTTCAGGTAGGAGGGCCCTGATTCAGAGCGAGCGCTCTGGTCAGAGCGTCCGGCTCTGAATCAGGCCCAGTGTTCATACAGAGTCGCAGTAGTGATTTTAGATGCATGCAGAAGTGTACTGATAATGAAAGGTGGCTATTCAATCGTACAGTGATGGTCCATCATATGGGTGTATTATAGGAGTGATGCAGTTGTGACACTGAAGTGGTTGCATACACAGATACTTATTTGCTCACAGTAGCCATATTCAAATGGAAAATCTGCACTTGCCTTACGGCTGGTGCAAGTTTCGATGGTGCGACTGATGGTGGTATCTAAATATGCACCAAGCTGTATTACAGCGTCTATAAATGTTTAAAATGGGCGTCTCAGTTCTTGCACATTCATACGCTCGGATGTACATAAGGGAAGGTCTTTGTAGCGGCATTTGCATAAACATGTAGCTGCAGCTACAGCTGTATCCGCCTTAGAATCAGGCCCTTTATCCAGGACTGAAACACCTTAAAGAAGAGAAGGAAAACAAGATCTGGAAACCACCCCCCCACTGTGGCTAAGCACAATCACTGCCCGGCTTACCTTCATTCGGGAAGCCATCTGTCTAGACTCCGGCATCGGGATCTAGATGAGCACCAGGATTTTGACGCCTATTTTTAGTTCCGTGTCGGGGTTTAGACGCCCTGATTTAGTCAGATGGCTTCCTGGCCGTCTGCATTTTGACCGCATCCCAAGTGACATATGCACAACTTTAAATAAAGGCATTCTGAGAGCAAATAACTGTGTGTAGCATTTTAACAATTTATTTAGTCTAATTGTGAAGTGGCTTTTATAAAATAGTGTAAATGAAATTAATATGACAGCTCAAAAGTACATGATTTCATGAGTTATTTGCCTTTTTATACTTAAAAACTTGTGACGCAGGTGGGTAAGCAGGTAGGTTGATGTGACACAGGAGACAGACAGGTAGGTGGATGTGACACAGGCAGGATAACAGGTAGGTGGATGTGACACAGGCAGACAAGTAGGTGGATGTGACGCAAGCAGGAAGACTGGTAGGTGGATGTGACAGACAGAAAGCCTGGCAGGTGGATGTGACGCTGGCAGATAGGAAGAAAACTGGTAGGTGGAAGTCGCAGGCAGCAGGTAGGAGGATGTGACACAAGCAATTAGTTTACACATTTACTCTACACTTATAGCCTCCTCCCCTCTGCATCAGTCTGGGTCCTAGACTCCTTCCCCCACTGATGGCACCTGAAGTCACCGTTACCACTAATTCTGGAAAATGGAAGAATCAGTGGTGCAGATGGAGTCTGCCATCCTCTGGCCACTGCCTCCCGCAAGCACCCGCTGCCAAGTCAGTAAATAGCAAGCAGCTGCTACACACTAAAAATAACAGCCGGTGACCTGCACTAGGCCACGCCCTACTTCGATAAAGTGTGTGGCTATAAATCACAGGGAATTCCTTTGAATCCCCGCTGGCTCAGTCCGAGCCTTTTGGAACAACAAACTTAATGAATTGTGGTGAGAGGGGTTGTCTCTCACCTGAATTGCCCACATGGAGTAAGGCCTGTGCATTCTGCATTAGCAGTGGATATGTGGAATTCCAGATTGTCACAGTGGGAGAGGAAAACAAGACTGGCAAATTCTGCAGGTGCAATAGAATATGGAACTCTGGGTTTTCCAGGTCACCCAGAGCCAACAGGAAGCCAGCAGCACAGGAAGGGTTTAAAACACTCACCCACTTGATGCTCCTGGCTCCTGATGCCGGACAAGCTGGCCAAGCGATAGGCCGGGGGTGGTGGTTAGCATTAGGGGGCCAGGACCTGGAAGGCCCACAGATATTGTAACTGCTGACTGTTAAGCACAAGGAATGCTGGGACATTTACTTTTATGTTTATTTGATTATTTTCTGTTTTATGCCTATGTATCCAGGCCTATGCTCATGTATGCTAAGGTGCAGTGTTTGCTGCCATTAAAAAGACACTGCTTCACCAAGTACCTGCCTGTCTGGAGTCCTCATTTCTATACCCTGTGTTACAGAATGTAATTATACTGTAACAGTAAAAAGATTTACACACAATCTGTCAGTGTTTGCAGATCTGCACATGTACCGGACTGCACTATGCATGTTCAGATATGGTCCTGCAAGGCAGCATCAGGTAGTGTTCCAGAAAAAAAATGGGCATCAGCATGGTTAAAATGACAACATGTTCATAATGTCGACCTTAACATGTCAACACCGGAATTTATTTTTTTTTTTTACATATTTTGCCCTAAATTTAACCCTTAACCCTAACTCTATCCTAACCCCTAATCCTAACCCTAACACGTAACCTAACACTTTACCCTAACTCTAATCTTAACCTTATGCCTAAACCTAACCCTAACACCTAACTCTAAGTCTAAACCTAACCCTAACACCTAACACTAAACCTAATTCTAAAGCTGCGTACACACGGGATGACTTGAACGGACAACAATAGTGTTGGACGATATCGTTCAACGAAATGAAGGATGTCGTCAAAGATCTATGAACGATTTCACCAACAATCACTCTGTCATTCAGTATGAACGTTATGAACAACGATCTCGTCAAATTAGACAGGCAAGATGGACGATGAAGTGATCTTTCATCGTCCATGCAGGAACGCGCATCATTCATCGTTCGTTTTGAAAAAGTCAACAAAATGAATGACATAACGATAAACAATATCGTTCATATCGTTGACAAAAGTTGACTTTAACACCTAACTCTAAGCCTAAAGACACAATACAAACAAAAAAGGAGAAACAGTGCAGCTCTATCAGTGCATGTTAGATGATTTTCCACCAGTTTTTAGTTTCTGAATATGCCCAGAGTCTTCCTCCAACAGTAAGGTACCCTAAAAAAAAATATATTTTTCATGTGTTGATAAATGGGAGATATATGGGGGTATCCAATTAGCCGCAGGGTTTACCCCACGGCTAATTTCCGTGCCGGAGCTATTCACTTTCCTGGGATCAGCCCGCATGCGAGTCCCTGCAGTTGGACTGAACCTCGCAACTCATGGAGCTGTGTGGTAAAGTCAGTGGAAAAAACACAAAATCAGGCTCGCGCACATGGAAAAAACCCATTGATCCCGCAATTTACGCGGAATCAGTGTGTTTCAATGCATGAGTCATGATTTTTTCTGCGCAGGTAAAAGGTGATTTAATTGAATAGCCTTTCCCCCCCAACGCAAGGGATTTTGGTTAAACCCTGCGGCTAATTGAATTCCTCCCATAGAGTAATATTTCTACTCCTACTTACTTCTAACGTTTTCGTAAGTCAGCAGAATCTTCAAATTCACTTCTATCCAATATGTACAGATGAGTGACCTCAGAAAAAAATAAAAATGGATGCCTCCCATAGCGTAAAACAATAAAACTTTAGTAACAAATACACATATATAATCATATATATAGTGGTTGGTGGTTACCACATTAGGAGTTACAGTAGCTGCACTCTGTGGGCGCAGATAATACCATTTGTTGTTTGTTCTAAAACTAATTCTAACATCTATCTCTAACCCTACCTCTAAACCTAACCTCACCACCTAATCCTTACCCTAAACCTAACCTTAACACTAACACCTAACTCTATACCTAACACCTAACCCTACCTCTAAACCTAACCTTAACCCTAAACCTAATCATACCACCTAATCCTTAATATTACCCGAACACTTAACTGTAAACTTAACTCTAAACCTAACACCTTATCATAACTCTAACACCTAACTCTAAAAATAGCACATGTTAAATGCCAACATCATGAACTTGTCGACATTTTAATCATATTGACATTTTGCCAACATTCAGAACCTGTCGACATTCTGATTTTGGCATTCTGACTGTTTACATTCTGACCGGATACCGGATGAGGACGGTCCACTTGCAGATATAAGTACAACTCTACATAAGTACAAATATATACATATTGTTCCAATTATATCTGACTTGCATTCGCTCTGCATCAGGCCTAAGTATCGGTTGTGGAGCACTGGTGGGTATGTAAATGTTTCAGCATACAGTTAAAAAGCTTCTAAACATTTCTGTATTCCAAAAGTTGACAGTTTACAAAATGTGACCTGATTTGTTATTAGGGACACTAAATGGTGAAACACGCTCTTACAGGCAAGAAAAAAAAGTCAGCATCTTCAATAAAAGAAGGAAAGCAGAGTGCCATTTAATACTCATTTAATGGTGTGGAGAAGAGGAGCATGTAGGGTAATTGTCCAATGAATCAAATGTATGCCACTGGCCATAGGTCTCCATACTGACAACTGGCTACAAGCCTACTGCATGCATCAGAGAAATAATTTGATTCTCTTGTACTGCTCAGAGAATCAATTCAAATCATTGCACTTCTAATAACAGGAGAGCAAGACCCAGTGCCTGCTTGTGTTTTGCTGGAAACCCATGGCGTGATAAGCCCAATCTAATTTCGGTGACTTCTGAAACACTTATTACTGTTCCCCATAGGAGTTCTTTGATTAATATACTGTGAAAGTTTTATATCTCTACAAAAGCCCAGGTCCAGCAGCCTCCTTTTGTAATGTTGAATGTGCAAGAGCATAAATCAGGATATTTTATCATCTCTTCATCGGAGGGAAAGTCAGGCTGAAATTGTCAGGATGATAGGAATGTATTACTTGGTTATGGAGACGCAGCTGCTATCACTGAGTATTCTGGTTTCCATAACACATCATTTCTATCACTGAGCACAAAGCTGATAGTCTCCTGCCTGTGCATCTAGAGATCTTCAATAGAACTACAAAGACTTCCCGTACCTTCCATTCCTATGTAACATCTACTGTACATCTGCTGCACCAATCAAAGAGCAATGGCATAAGGCACTTCTACTGAAAATTAAGGAAAATAATGAGATATTGCAAAGAAATCAATTTGTGTACATAGATATAAGAAATTAATGGTGGCAATAAAGTAGTGATCACAGAGATGAGCATAAACACATGTGATATCTGGGGCTAATAGTTACACTATCCTGGCTGCCGGGATGCCGGTGCTCAGAATGCCGACACAGAGTCATTTCTATGAACCCGCTCTGCACATGCCCAAGATACCAATATAGTGAGTGCATCCATGTAGATTTGCATGGCTCTGTTAACAACTGCAGGATGGGGGGGCGGTTAGTGACGTCCTGATGTAGTACACTAAGGGCGAATCTATGCCTAGGAAAGCTGTACTATTTGCAGGTACCAGGTAATGAGTAAGATGATGGTCGTCAGCACCAACAATTCAATTGTAATTGGCTGTTAGCAAATATTCTGCTGACCTGACTGGTTGTATTTCTTATTGCTCTGGCATATATTAGTGTTTTTTGTGTATGCTTACGCTAAGCCTTTTCTTTTTTCCAAGGTGTGGAGCTGTGTCTGGAGCTTCTGTAGAGGTTTAATAGGTTTTCTAAGTATAGTTGATGCAAATTATTTTCTAGCACATAAATTAAATGGCTAAAAACTTGGGTGCATGTGGGACAATAGAGTCTGTGACATATGACTGACCTGTGACATACTGTATGACTGACCTGTGACACACTGTATGATTGACCTGTGACACACTGTATGACTGACCTGTGACATATGACTGACCTGTGACATACTGTATGACTGTCCTGTGACACACTGTATGATTGACCTGTGACATACTGTATGACTGACCTGTGACATATGACTGACCTGTGACATACTGTATGACTGTCCTGTGACACACTGTATGCTTCGCATATGGGCACAATTGTGAATATTTTGTTGAACCAACCTGCTACAGTATTTTGAGTAAATTTGTATTCCTGATTTTCTATAGAGCTTTTAGCTGTACAACAAATAAGATAATTAAAATAACGTGTTTCTGTTTTAAAAAAAAAATCCTTTCTTGAATGTGCCATTTTACTATATTTGTGAATAATATATTCTACATAAGTTGACTGTCTCTATTACAAGGTTGTTTCAAATGGAATGGGATTGTAATGCTGCCGGTTCAAATCCCGACACTGTGAGCCCGACAGATGGAAATCCCGACAGCGTGAGGTAAGTACCCTAACTCTCCGCTCTCCCCCACTAACTCTCCTTTAGGGGTGCCTAACCCTAACCTCCCCCCAGGGGTGCCTAAACCTAACCCCCCCTCCCCACACCCTCAACCTAACCCTCCCGGGGGAGTTGCCTAACCCTAACCTTCCCCCTGGGGTGCCTAACCCTACTCCCCCTTCCCCTAGCCTAACCCTAACCCTCCCAGGGTGGTGCCTAACCCTGAGTCCCCCAGGGTGCCCTAAAACTAACCCCCCCTCCTGTGGCTAAGAGGACGGGCGCACCGTACTTACCTCGTTCCAGCCCGCGTCGTCCTGGATTCCAGCATCTGGATTATCATAGGTGTCGGTATCTCAACGCCTGTCATAAATCCCTAGCAGACATTCTGCCGTTGGGATTGTGACATAACTACATACTGTTTCAAATATGAAGAGGTCAGTTCAGAACCGTGAACATGTAAAGCCGCATATATTCACTTGCATCGTAATCGTACAGTCGTTCCTCATCCCCTGTAGTGCCAACGATATGCCATTCAGTGCAGGCACCCTCCCTCATCTCTCAACATGGCCAATCTGTCGTTATCGGCAGATTGACCGGCATGTTCAGGCGATGATTGATGTCGGAAACGACCAGCGGGAGCGCACGCCGCTGGTCGTTTCCGACAATAAACTGCCCAATTTATGCACGATTAATGAGCGATTGAACGATAACGATGTCGTTATCATTCGATCGCTCATTTATATCTGCAAGTGGATATGCCGCTTAAGAATAATAGAACCTTATTACAAGCAGTTATTTTGCAGTTACTGTAATGTGTCTATCATTCACCTCACTATTATATTGTCTGTTATTCATCTTACAGTAATCTTCTAATTATTCATCTCACCATTATATTACCGTTACTAATTTACTATTTCTCCACTACATGTGTGTGTACAGTGCCCCCACCCCCTAATATCCGTACCCTTTGTTTGCTACTCGTCATGACATCATCATTATCATTGGGCACTTTCTCCAGCCTACAGTATATTTGATAATGTACTAGTGCATACATGGCACTCTGCATGGCCCACAAATGCATTGATCCTCATTGAACATTGCCTACAGGAGAATGACCCATTAGAGCTCAGTTATGTCTCTTCAATTGTAGGTGGAGATGCAAATGGCATGCATATGACCCTGCTTAGTCTGTACTTTACATTGTCTATGCAGATTTGACTTTTATACTGTAATGGTGGGTACACACTGGGCGATATTACTGAGCGACTGCACGATTACGACATCGTAATCATGCAATCACTCAGTAATCGTGCACAAATCATGCACTTTTATGTCGGAAACGACCAGCGATGCGCACTCCCGCTGGTCGTTTCCGACATTGTCCATCACCTGAACATACAGCACAATCTGACGACCTCGTCAGGTTGCTGCATGTTGGGGAATGGGGGAGAGAGCCCGGCGCTGAACGATATCGTTAATGATATCGTGCAGCGGCTGTGCTCAATGTCATGAATGACATTGAGCACAGCCTGCCAGGGACACACTACACGATATCGCTCAGGGAGCATATCGTGTAGTGTGTACGCACCATAACAGTCTAATTATGTGACAGATCTTATGCATGTGACTCTTGTAAATGTTTTTCGGTATTTAAAAATATATTTAAAATATATATATATATATATATATATATATATATATTGAGGGGATCTCCAAACTCCAAGCAGCAGAAATGTTAGTAAATTAGCATTAAATATGAAACCAGTAAATTGTATCACTTGTATATTATGCATTTTTTATATGCTGTGTGACTAATTTAGCCTGAAATATGTGTCAAATAATTCCTCATAGTTATTCCTCATAACCTACAGGACCTAAATTCCAGAAAAATAGTTGATATATTAATGGACATAAACAATAATAATGTTGATTGCAAAAATTTTATTGTATCATTGTGTTGTCCCTACCAGCAATTATACTTACAATGTGTGCCATGAATCTTAGTTACATAAACGTTAATATGCACCAGGAATGCCTGCATGATGAATAATATATGTGATTGTGCATGATACATTTCTGCTTCCCAAGGCAGAAATTGCTAATTTTATTTTTTTCCTAAAACAACCTGAATATGCATTCATTATGTAACACACCCCTCTCACTCTCACCCGCTTTACTCCCATATAATATATAGTAGAGGAAATTTCTTAATGAAACTGTACAATCCCGAAGTTGCAGTTAATACTATAGAGTTCTTTCATCATCATTTAATTTCTACAACACCAGGTGAAAATTTTAATTTTCACCTACTTTTCTAGAAAATAAGAATCAGGGCCATTCATTATAAAGGAACCGCAGGAGATATCACTGATATCCCCAGCTTACCTTTTATCCCCGATCTGGCCCACAGACCCCATACAAATATTATATTTTCAACAAGCTCTGAAATTATAATATTTTTGGAGTTTGACTGGAGGAGCATTCGCCATCCTAAGATGTCCTTTTCTCCCGCACCCCCTGCTCCTTCCCTATGGGAACTAGTCCTGGGTTGCAAAGAGGGATCCTTTCGGATACCTCCGCCCCTGTCCAGCTCCTTCTGTCGGATGCTGGGGTTTTGTGCGCCTGCATGAAACCCTGTTCACACAGGCACAGTAGGTAACGTTCACTGCAATGAATGTAGTAGTGAAGAGGATCATGAAGACAGCTGATTTTTGGATCAACTTTATTCGCTTCAGAGCAATGATAAATTGCTCCAGTGAATTTGTATCCACTGTCAGTGAGTTGAATATCCAATTATTGGTGGCAACCGGCCCCCGATAATTAACATAATGAATAGACCCTATGAGTGCTTACCAGTGGTGTAACTAGGGGGGGTCGAGTGGGGCATGTGCCATGGGCGCTGTGTCGGACCCGGCGGGGGCCACCATCCAGGTCCAGGCCCAGTGACAGGCAGGTCCAGTTTTATATATACGCTGGTAATGGGGCCGAGGAGGGCACCACATAGAGGAGGGCGTCCTGACCCGGCCGCAGTCAGTGACATGCAAAGTGGCCTCCGGGCAGACTGTGTCACTGTGACACAGCTGCCTGTACAGGCGCGCCACAGTGCTCAGGAGGACGCCCGCCGACGTTGCTGCCAGACCGCTCCCCCATCGCCAGTCCTCTGCTGCCACTGTTAAGGACAGCCTGGAGTCAGCAGGGAAGTCTGAGTGAGGGCCAGGGCTCTAATGGAGGGGGCTGTGATGGAGGGGGCTGTAATGGAGGGAGCTGTGATGAGGGGGCTGTGATGAGGGGAGTGAGAGGGGCTGTGATGAGAGGGTGAGAGGAGCTGTGATGGTGGGACTGTGATGAGAGGGATATGAGGGGCTGTGATGAGGGGTGTTGTTATGGAGGGGCCTGTGATGAGGGGTCTGTGATTGAGGATGCTGTAATTAGGGGCTGTGATGAAGGGGCTGTGATGGAGGGGGCTGTGTTGAGGGGGCTGTGATGGAGAGAGCAGTGATGGAGGAGGCTGTGATTGAGGGGATTGTGACCATTCCCCCACCACCAGACCTCTCCTGCCACTGTTAAGGACAGCCTGGAGTCAACAGGTACTGTAAGTCAGAGTGAGAGCCTGGGTTCTAATGGAGGGGGCTGTGATGGAGGGAGTGAGAGGGGCTGTGATGAGGGGGGTGAGAAAGGCTGTGATGGAGGGGCTGTGATAAGAGGGATATGAGGGGGTGTGATGGAGAGGCTGGGATGAATGGTGTTGTTATGGAGGGGCCTGTGATGAGGGGGATGTGATGGAGGATGCTGTAATGAGGGGGCTGTGATGGAGGGGGCTGTGGTGAGGGGGCTGTGATAGAGGGGACTGTGATGGAAGGGGCTGTGATGGATGGGGCTGTGATGGATGTGTCTATGATGGAGGGGGCTGTGATGAGGGGAGTGAGAGGGGCTGTGATGAGGGGGGTGAGAGAGGCTGTGATGGAGGGGTTCTGATGAGGGGGATATGAGTGGCAGTGATGGAGGGGGCAGTGTTGGAGGGGGCTGTGATTGAGGTGGCTGTGATGAGGGGAGTGAGAGGGGCTGTGATGATAGGGGTGAGAGGGACTGTGATGGAGGGGCTGTGATGAGGGGCATATGAGTGGCTGTGATGGAGGGGGCTGTGATGGAGGGGGCTATGATGGAGGGGGTTGTGATGGAGGGGACTGTGATGAGGGGAGTGAGAGGGGCTGTGATGAGGGGGCAAGAGGGGCTATGATTGAGTGCTGTGATGAGGGGCATATGAGGGGCTGTATTGGAGGGGGCTGTGATGGAAGGGGGCTGTGATGAGGGTTGCTGTGAGGGGCTGTGGTGAGGGGGATTAGAGGGGCTGTGGTGAGGGGGCTATGAGGGGCTGTGATGAGAGGTGCTGTGAGGGGCTGTGATGAGGGGGGTGAGAAAGGCTGCGATGGAGGGTCTGTGATGAGAGGGATATGAGGGGCTGGGATGAAGGGTGTTGTTATGGAGGGGTCTGTGATGAGGGGGCTGTGATGGAGGAGACTGTGATGGAGAGGGCTGTGGTGAGGGCGCTATGATGGAGGGGGCTGTGATGGAGGGGTTTTGATGGATGGGACTGTAATGA
This sequence comes from Taudactylus pleione, assembly GCA_031769625.1. Lineage (NCBI taxonomy): Eukaryota > Metazoa > Chordata > Amphibia > Anura > Myobatrachidae > Taudactylus > Taudactylus pleione. Next base: position 27,881,204 of record JAUIMM010000092.1, on the reverse strand, counting down.
GGGGAGTGAGAGGGGCTGTGATGAGGGGGTGAGAGAGACTGTGATTGAGGGCTATGATGGAGGGGCTGTGAAGAGGAGGATATGAGTGGCAGTGATGGAGGGGGCTGTGATTGAGGGGGCTGTGATGGAGATGACTGTGACGAGGGGAGTAATAGGGGCTGTGATGAGAGGGGTGAGAGGGACTGTGATTGAGGACTGTGATGGAGGGGCTGTGATGAGGGGGATATGAGTGGCTGTGATGGAGGGGCCCTTGATGAAGGGGGCTGAGATGGAGGGGACTGTGATGAGAGGAGTGCGAGGAGCTGTGATGAGGGAGATGAGACCGGCTATGATTGAGGGCTGTGATGAGGGGAGATGAGGGGCTATGATGGAGGGGGCTGTGATGAGGTGGATATAAGGAGCTGTGATGGAGGGGAGCTGTGATGAGGGTTGCTTGAGGGGCTGTGATGAGGGGGATGGCAGGGGCTGTAGTAAGGGGCTGTGAGGGGCTGTGATGAGGGTGGCTGTGATGAGGGGGCTGTAATGAGAGGTGCTGTGAGGGGCTGTGATGAGGGGTGCAGTGAGGGGCTGTGATGGAGAGGGCTGTGATGAGGGGAGTGAGAGGGGCTATGATTGAGGGCTGTGATGAGGGGGATATGAGGGGCTGTGATGGAGGGGGCTGTGAGGGGCTGTGATGATAGGGATATGAGGGGCTGTGATGGAGGGGGACTGTGATGAGGGGGATGAGAGGGGCTGTGATGAGAGGTGCTGTGAGGGGCTGTGATGAGGGGGCTGTGATGAGGGTGGCTGTGATGAGGGGGCTGTAATGAGAGGTGCTGTGAGGGGCTGTGATGAGGGGTGCAGTGAGGGGCTGTGATGGAGAGGGCTGTGATGAGGGGAGTGAGAGGGGCTATGATTGAGGGCTGTGATGAGGGGGATATGAGGGGCTGTGAGGGGCTGTGATGAGAGGGATATGAGGGGCTGTGATGGAGGGGGACTGTGATGAGGGGGATGAGAGGGGCTGTGATGAGAGGTGCTGTGAGGGGCTGTGATAAGGGGCTGTGATGATGGGGGCTGTAATGAGAGGTGCTGTGAGGGGCTGTGATGAGGGGTGCTGTGAGGGGCTGTGATGAGAGATGCTGTGAGGGGCTGTGACGAGGAGTGCTGTGAGGGGCTATGATGAGGTGGGCTGTGATGACACCCTGCACCTCCATCCCTGACTCCTGTATACCCTGCACTTCCATTCCTGAGTCCTGTACACCCTGCACCTCCATCCCTGACTTCTGCACACCCTGCACCTCAATCCTTGACTCCTGTACACACTGCACCTCCATCCCTGACTCCTGCACACCCTGCACCTCCATCCTGACTCCTGTACACCCTGCAGCTCCATCCCTGACTCCTGTACACCATGCACCTCCATCCCAAACTCCTGCCCACCCTGCACCTCTATCCCTGGCCCCTGTATAGCCTGCACCTCATCCCTTACTCCTGTACACCATGCACCTCTATCCCTGACTCCTGTACACCCTGCACCTCCATTCCTGATTCCTACTCACCCTGCACCTCCATCCCTGACTCCTGTACACCATGCACCTTCTTCTCTGTCTAGTGTACACCATGCACCTCTATCCCAGTCTCCTACCCACCATGAATCTTTATCCCTGACTCCTGTACACCATGCACCTCCATCCCTGACTCCTGCACACCCTGCACCTCCATCCCTGACTCCTGTACACCATGCACCTCCATCCCTGACTCCGGTACAACTTGCACCTCCATACTTGTAGGGGACACAGAGAGGCCAAGAATGAAGGGGGAGGGCACAGAGAGACACAGAATGCAGGGGGTCACAGAGAGACACAGAATGAAGGATGGGGAGGCTGTTTGATACAGAGTAAAGGGAGGGAGGTTAAAGAGAGATACAGAGTGAAAAGCAGAGGCTGAGAGAAACAGAGTGCAGGTGGAATGTGATGGTGTGGCATATAGATGAGAGATGCAGGGAGGAGATGATGGTGTGGCTGAGAGACACAAGGGACAGGAAGTGGCATGGGGCATGTGTCTGGTTGATTCGCTGTTGTATGATGATGACCTTGATAATATTCTTACACAAACAGGCATCTTCTGGTCCATGATATCCTACATGAATAGTGAATACCGACTGAAGTCACAGTCTGCCCAGGGAGTATACATTTCTTCAGAGCTCCTCTTCTCAGGGTTCGGCCTAGGATCGGCTGTTACTCACCCCAGCATCGGCTTCCCCTGACTTCTCGTGCGGTCAGACGTCCGGTGCAGCGGCGGGTGACGCACTGAGGATTTTGCCTTAGGTGCTCCTGGACTTCCATGTGTGGCTCCATGTCTTGGTCTCTGAGGTTGCCGTCATGGGCAGGGCCGCAACTAGGGGGGGGCTGGAGGTGAAGGGGCACCGGCTCCTTCTCTGCAACGATGCGCTAGCCGGAGGCTGGAGTTCTCTCCTGAACTCCAGCTTCCGGCTCTGCCCACAGGCACTATGGGAGAGACATCATAACGTCTCTCCCATAGTTCCGAGGAGCAGCCGGCAGACCCAACGGCGGCGGTCACAGGAGCGGGGTTTAAGGTATTTTTTTTTGTGTGTGTATGTGGCACTTCGGGGGCATTAACAGGGGGCACTACAGGGGGACTACAGTGGCATTACCTACAGGGACATTACCAGGGGGCTCTACATGGGCATTACCAGGGGACTCTACAGGGGCATCACCAGGGGGCTCTACAGGGGCATCACCAGGGGGCTCTACAGGTGGCATCACCAGGGGGCTCTACAGTGGCCTACAGTGGCATTACCTTCAGGGGCATTACCAGGGGGCTATACATGGGCATTTGCAGGGGGCTCTAGAGAGGCATTACCAGGGGGTACTACAGGTACATTACCAGGGGGCTCTACAGGTGGCATTACCAGGGGACATTACTATTTTGGCACTAAAGGGGCACTAGCATGTGGGCACAACAGGGGCATTACTATGGGGGAATTACCAGGGGGGGCGCCAAATTTCTGTCTTGCTCCGGGTGACAAAAACCCTAGTTTCGGCCCTGTCATGGGTGCCACCATGTTAGTCTTTCTGACCTAACTGTTCCTTCAACCAATGGTAGCGTAGTCTCGGTCAGCTGATGCTGATCTAAAATGAACTGCTACCTTAGGGTATATAACTGGGCTCTGGACACCAGGAAGTTGCCTGTGCAACATCGTCACTTCCAGCGTATGCTTGTTGGCATTCCGTTCCAGGTTCCTGTTCCTTGCTGTCAAGTGATTTCTATTACCATCTCGGTAACACTCTCAGGTGCGTCTGGATTTCGCACGTTGTGTACACAGTACACACTATTGAGTCACTCTCCAGTGCGTCTGGATTCGCACGTTGTGTACTCAGTACACACTATTGAGTACAATTGCTGAACCAATCTCCAGTGCATCTGGGTTTGCGCGTTGTGTACCCAGTACACACTATTGAGTACAATTGCTGAACCACTCTCCGGTGCGTCTGGATTCGCTCACCGTGTATTCAGTACATCTCCATTCCAGTTATATCTCTGAGTCCTCCTCCTGTACCAACGGTGCTCCAGTACCCACACTCTGTGCAGCCAGTGCTTGCCCACTCAGCTCAATCAATACCCTCCTCCAGTGCTGGCAGAGTGTCCTAATCCTCTGTAGATCTTTCCTTTGGTCTCCCATTGTACCACTTCAGGAAACAATTCCCTTTGTGCCTACTCTGTACCTGTGGGTATAGAATCCGTACTCCCAGTGGGCCACAGTGGTATAACTTTCTCCATTTCCCACTCGCATCGTATACCTGACCAAAGGACCGCGACCTGCTAGTCAGGAGCGGCAGAAACCCATATCCCGCTTGGAGGGGGTCACTGGTGAACACCTCCCAGCAGTTTAAACTTCGCACCCTTGGTCAGGTCTCGTCAACGTCCGATACTTGTGGATGAGGAGAACGTATATCCAGGCCCCTCGCCTCTGATTTCTCCCTCAACCTAGGACCACAGCTTTCAGCCCCTCAGTAGGGGATTCCACAGAGTCAGGCGTGACACCCCCATTGTGAGAAATTACCATATAGGTAAGGTGCATGTAGAATGGAAAGGAATGTTCCCAGAGTGATGAGAAACAGTGGCGTCATGTTGACGTCCCCTTTTTCAGTGACCATTCCCGTTGTGGCATGTGGTCACGCCCATTTTTTTGTGCACACAGTTGGAGGGGGGATCTTTCATCTTGCTCTGGGCCCCAAAGACACTAGTTACACATCTGGTGCTTACTATGACAAAGAGTTTCCCTGGTTTTATTAATTTATAATATAACGTATCTGATTTTGATAATTATTTATTGAATGTAATTAATGTTGTGATAATACACTGAAGGTAGCAATTGATATTAAAAAATTTTGTTTCTTCCAGATCTCACATGACTATGCTTCAGGTAAAACAAGAAAGAAATTTGCACCTATTGGGTGTGGTTCTTTAAACCTGGTCTCCAGGTTTTCAGGATATCCATACTTAAGCACAGGTGACCTAATTAGTACCTCAATCACTTTGATTATACCATCTATGCACAAGCATAGATATCCTTAAAACCTGAACTGTTAGGGTGCCTTGAGGACCGAGTTTGGGAATCCTTGGGCTAGGCCGGGATATATTTTTGGTAAATGGTTCTTTTAGTATTCACATAGAGTTTATTTTAGTGGTGAAATCATTTGCAAAACAGCTGCGATGCCTTCGTTTTTGCTGCCACTCCCCGTTACCTCTCCCAAATGGTCCTTGCCTGTCAATCAATAACACTGCTGGTAAAAAGTCTCTGCGAGTGACTGCAGTAATGTACATTGACACATGCGATGTGCAACTTAGTCACATGCGCAGGAATGGGTATGAAATACCGCCGGCCGCATGGCCGGCGTTTAGATTCCCGTCAGCGGGAGCCCGACAGGAGCAGAGTGCGACGCAGCGGAAGCCCGACAGCGCTGGAAATCCCGATCGTGGATAGGTAAGTATCCACTAACCTAACCTAACCCCCCTAACCCTAACCCTCCTTAGGGGTGCCTAACCCTAACTTCCCCCCCAAGTGCCTAACCCTAATCCCCCCTCTAAGTGCCTAACCCTAACCACCCCCTTCCCCGCTACCTAAACCTAAGTCCTCCGGGAGGGTGCCTAACCCTAAGTCCCCCCCGGGGGTGCCTAACCCTAACCCTAACCCTCCCGGGGGGGTGCCTAACCCTAAGTCCCCCCCGGGAGCCCTAAACCTAACCCTCCACCCCGCGGCTGTCCGCTGGCGGCGCCCGGCATCACTACGATCGTGATGCCGGGCGCCGGTCTCCCGGCGTCGGGCAAATGTGGGCATCTACATCTAGACGCCCGGCATTTCACCCATGCCGGGATAAGACAGTCGGGAAGCCGGCTGACGGTATATAGGCAGTCGGCTACCCGATTGCTTCCCCATGCGCAGATTGCCGTTAATCGCTCAAATTGCATAAATATTGGCATAGCGTACAACTCTGAATCAGGTCCACAATACAGTAAAACACACTTTAAATAGCCTTCACCCATGTGCTCAGACGCCGTACTGGATAGAAACCAAATCTGGACGGCATCATCACCTTGTGTCCATCTTTTCTGGCTGGGATGCAGTCAGGAAGCCGACGGTCGAAATGCTGACCGCCGGCTTCCTGACTGTCTAATCCTGGCAGGGGTCTAAAGACAGACATCGAAATCCTGACGCCTGTCATTTTACCTACGCCGGAAGCCGACACAGAGCATACTGAACGAAGATAAGCCGGGCGGCAGGCGCGGACAGCTGCAGGGGGAGGGTTAGGTTAGGAGCTCCCGGGGGGAACTTAGGGTTAGGCACCCCTCCTGGGAGGGTTAGGCTAGGGGAAGGGGTGGTTAGGGTTAGGCAACCCCAGGGGGAGGTTAGGGTTAGGCAACCCCAGGGGGAGGTTAGGGTTAGGCACCCCCTGAGAGACTTAGGTTTAGGCTGCGGGGTAAGGGGTAGGGGGGGTTAGGTTTAGGCACTTACAGGGGGGTTAGGCACTTGGGGGGGAGGTTAGGGTTAGGCACCCCTAAGGGAGGGTTAGGGTGGGTAAGGTTATAGTTAAAACGTCAGGATTTCATACCGATCCTGTAAATACAGTACAATATATATATGTGTGTGTGTGCACACATATACAAGTAACTGCATATATACAGGGCTCTATTTATCAACATTATATTTACTAAAATAATGTGAAAAAGGGTGTTTTCACACCCTTTTCACATTATTTTAGTATCACCTATAGTTATTACAGGGCAATTGGAGTAGAATTCGTAAAATTCTACTCCAACCCCTAAGTATCACTTATTTTTAGTAAGCAGATCGCATTTCCCATAACTGTAATGGGAAATGTGATGTGACCATAGTTACTAAAAATAAATGTGAAAAAAATACCTGGGAAAGCCCTGTGATAATAACACCACCTGGTGGTGGCGTTATCCGGGGTCTCCCCCGGTTACCGACCTCCTGCCCTGCTCTAACGGGGAGAGCAGAGCCGGGAGTCGGTCCCTGTAATCAGCTGTGTGGTCTAAACAGACCGCAAGCTGATTACTGTAAAAAAAAAAGAAAAAAAAATAGTAAAAAAAAAATTACTTACCTGACTCCAGGGACCGGTGATCGGGCCTCCTGTGATGACTCCCCTCTGGTCAGCTGGTCTCCCACAGTGCACTGCTGCCCGGTCATCAGGTGATCAGGTCCCAGTGCAGTATGGGAGATCACCTGACCGGAGGAATGGAGAACATCACCGGAGGCCTGGAGCATGCAGGTAAGTGTAAGTAAGGGAGGGGGGGTTGCGGGGGGTTCGCGATCACGGGGGCGGGGCTTAGCGCCGGAGGGGGGGTAGCTGCGGCGAACGGTCGGCGCATGCGCGGGTACTTAATCACGGTATTTTTTGCGAAAATACCGTGATAAGGCTCCGAAGGGGATTAGCAGGGACAGAGCTTTATCGCAAGCTCTGTCCCTGAAAGGGATTTGTAGTAAATCCCTGTGATATTGCCTGAATTCGCAATGCAAATTCACTCGGTAATATCACACTACAATCTGCATTACCAATGCGGATTGTAGTAAATAGAGCCCACACACTTTTTAGATAGATAGATATATATATCTCTATCTCAATCACAGTGTCCAGAAATATATGACACTGGTTCAAAAAAATATTGTAGTTACAGTCTTTTGTCAGAGCCTGCATACATTTTAAGGAGGCACTGTCACTCTCTGAGGCTCAGGTTGAAGGGAAGGACACCCTGATCATTGATCGGTAGCAGCAGCAGCCAGCTGCCAGCAGGGCACAAAACCCTGATCATCAGCCAACACAAGACAGGATGGATCATTCACTCAGACAGCCCGCCTTCACAGAGCTGAGGTCAGGATCGGCTAGTTTCCAGTGTGGGCTGGCTTGGCAGCACCTATGTGACTTCACACTCTGCAATGCACAGAAAAGGTACTGAGACAGGGAGGAGAGGGCTGGTGAAGCCTTCCACTGTGTGCCTTTGTTGTTTGAACCACGGCTTGGAGAGGTCGCCGGCCCGCCGAGATTTCAGTGGCCGGGGGCTAGGACAGCCGTAGGCTGTAGCAGTAATACATTTTTCTAGTCTACAACAGCACAGCAGATGCTGCTGTGGGTGGTGGGCCTATTTTGATGGTGGGCTTGGAGCCACAGCTCCACCCACCCCATTGTTAATCCAGCCCTATGCAAATCTAATGGTTTATGTACATCTCTGATGATATACAATCTGCACAAGTACAGATGAGTATCTGCAATAGCAGTCTCAGTGCCCCCTAAGCAGCTGGATAATTAACATACTGCGACTGTTTGGATACAGGGCAGGGGCAGCGTCAGACAGAGCCCCAGAAAATGCGGTGTGTCGGTCTTGTTTTCTGGGTATTCTGAGGCCAGTGGCTGCGTCCTTTTTTGTTTATTCCACCAGTAATACTTCTACACAGCTAACATCATACATTACCTCTACTCCCCTGACTTATCCCCCCACTCTTTTTATCAGCTTACATAGATACCGCTATGCTACACAAAGCTCAGCATGTTTAAAATAGTCTATCTTCTTCCACTATACATCCTCTGTGCTGTCCCAAGCTCCACTCTGAGTAATACTCCCTTGACTTGTGTTGCTTCACATCCACCCCTTTCACATTAGATTGTAAATTTTCACAAGCAGACATTCCTTATGCTTTGTCTTTATGTTTACAATTATATGCTCTACCTCTTATGTACATGTTTTATATATGATTTGTTTTCCCCAGTGTTTGCCACTGTGGTATCTTATACAGTAAATCAATTATGATAATACTAATAATAGGGCAGTAGTAGGCAAAAGTTATCTCTTCGGGTACCAGATGTTCAACATGGTAAGCAAAAAGTGCCATCACAATTACAATGTGGTACTCTGAATAAATAATTAATAATCAATTACAGTGTGGTACTCTGAATAAATAATTAATAATGTTATAATTTTTGGATCCTCATAGATCCTGATGTTACCTATCAGTAGCATGTCAACAGGAATGGCTTCTTGTTCCAACCTCTCCCTATGACCACTGTCTTTCGCTCCCTTCTTTCACACTACAGCAGAGAGGCAAGATACTCCCTCCCCAGACACAAATAAATGCACATCAGTTTGCTGCAAGACAAAATGTTAATTTGTAGATAAATAAATTCAGAAGGAATAACTAAACTAGGTTACACAGTATAGTGATTGTTTTGGCAAAATACTTAAAAAATAAAATATAACGTACTGAAATAACAGTGGTACATAGAATATGCAAGGCAATCTTCAATAACGGATTAAACTAAAATTATACTTTATGCAACACACTCTATTGCAATATGGATTGGTTAACCCTTAGCATATCAATCTCTACTACAGTATAAGCAGAGCTGTAAATAGACTTTTTAGTGCCCTGTCCCAGAAAGAGCATTGGCATCCCCTCATTTTTCATATAGGGACATAATGCACCCAAAAAAAGGGGAATGGCCTCATGGGGAAGGGCCAGGGAAGAGATAGGGGAGGCCAGGAGATGCTGGGGATGAAATAAGAGGAAGCTACAAGTTAGAATGATAAGCAACAGAAAATTGATAGGCCCGAACAGCGCCCCCTGCCCTGCGGTGCCCTGTGCCATGGCACAGGCCGCACTACTCTAGTTACAGCCCTGAGTATAAGAGATTATTATAAACCCTCTATAGTCCTTCTGGATGTTGAACACAATTACATACTTGCATCGGCAGACTGGAGCATGAAGTGCCCACAGGGGAACGTAGTAATAGAGGCCCACAAAGGGGTATGGCCAGTCACTGGAAGGGGTGTGGCCAACTATAATGGAAAAAAGTATGGGTATAATGTCTGACACTTTAATATACTAAAAATAGAATACTGTAAAACTAACTAACTCTCTCGCATGGCAGTCAGTTATGTGGGCAAGTGAGGTTGTGGTGCGTATGGAGGGGTCATGTAGGCAGTGCAGTGTTTGGTATGGAGGGACCAGAGAGATAGTGTTTGGTGTGGAAGGGTCAAGGGAATAATGCAGAGTGGTAGTGGTGAGTATGCAGGGATCAGGGAGGTAGTACAAAGAAATAGTGTTTGGTGAGGAGGGGTCAGGGGGGTAATGCAGATAAGTAGTGATGAGTATGGAGGGGTCAGGGAGGTAGTGTTAAGTATGGGGGTGTCAGAGGTAGTGGTAAGTCACCCAGTAACCCTTGCAATGCTGGTCAGTTGTGGGTAAATAAGACCATACACATGTATTAATATTATGCCACACTGTAGTGCCTCCCATATTATGCCAAGGTATAATGCCACATTATACCACACTGTAGCGACCCCCACAATATGCCACACTATAGTGCCTCCACACATTATGCCACACTATAGTGCCCCCACATTTGCCACATTGTAGTGCCCCCCACATTATGCCACCTGTAGTTCTGACACATTATACAGTACCACCTGTAGTGCCTCCACACATTATACTACACTGTAGTGTCCCTCATTATGCCACACTGTAATGCCCCCATATTATGCCACACTAAAGTGTCCACACATTATACCACACTGTAGTGCACCCACATTATGCCACACTGTAGTGCTCACACATTATACCACACTGAAGTGCCAAAGCATTATGCCACTCTGTAGTACCAACATATTATACCACACTGAAGTGCCAACTCATTATGCCACACTGTAGTACCCACACATTATACCACACTGTAGTGCCCCCATGCCACACTGTAGTGTCCACACATTATGCCACCTGTAGTGCCCACACATTATGCCATAATGTAGTGCCCACACATATCATACTGTAGTGCCCACACATTATACCACATTGTAGTGCCCATTATGCTACCTGTAGTGCCCACACATTATACAGTACCACCTTTAGTGTCCACACATTATACCACACTGTAGTGACCCACATTATGTCACACTGTAATGCCCCCATATTATGCCACACTAGAGTGCCCACACATTATACCACACTGTAGTGCCTCCACATTATGCCACAATGTAGTGCCCACACATCATTGTCCCCCACATTATACCACACTCTAGTGCCAATGCAGTATGCCACAATGTAGTGTCCCACACATTATGCCACACTTTAATGCCCACACATTATACCACCTGTAGTGCCCACACATTATGCCATCTGTAGTGCCCACACATTATACCACACTGTAGTGCCACATTGTGCCACACTGTAGTGTCCATTATGTCACCTGTAATGCCCACACATGCCACTCTGAAGTGCCCATTATGCCACATGTAGTGTCCCCACATTATGCCACTCTGTAGTGTCCACACATTATACTACACTGTAGTGCCTACACATTATGTTACCTGTAGTGCCCACACATTATACCACGCTGTAGTGCCCACACAGTGTACTCACCACCATAAGCCACAGAATCCTCAGGCAGCCAGTACAGCAGCAGTCACAGCAGCAGCCTCACAACGACACAGATCAGGGAAACGTGATGGGCACTGGGGTGTATGTTATACTTACCTCTCCAGAGTCCCATGTCGGCACCAGTGTCAGCACTGTAAAAACACCTTGAAAATGGCTGCCACTGCCATTTTCCCGTTTTGTGCATGCGCAGTATAGGGAGAATGGCCGCTGCATCCATTTTCCCGGTGCCACCGCGTCCATTTTCCCGGTGACCTGCGCATGTGCTATAGACTCTGGGCACTCTAGTGCCCAGAGTCCATCAGTGTGGCGGTGGCCGCGCTGCACTCAGTACTATGGATTCTAGAGTAGTTAGTAAATATTTTTTTTAACATGTAATTTGAGACAGCCAAGGACTAGCAGGTACTTTTCCATTGATGAGTCATTATTTATTTGGCTTTGGGTATATGTACGCACACATCATTGATCAGCCTTGAAATGGATGCCACAGGACTGGGGATCAACCAAGGCTCACACATAGCGCAAGCTCTGCTTTCTGAAATGCATACACCATTAAGTTAAAAGCAGAATTCTAACATCTTCAGTCGTCAATAAAGACCACAGAGCAAGGGTGCATAAATAACTTATGTGCTCACAAACCCAAACAGTGTTCTTTCCTATATTACAGAAAAGAGTGATACCTAGGGGGGGAATATTGTCAGGTTTAGAGGTTAGTGTTCCCTTGAAAATAACAATTCTAACTTGCAAACTAATAGTAATGATTTTTATGTGGCAAATCGCATAACATTCATACATATTATTTTCAAATAATAAGCAGTGAAGACTACTTGTTGCAGTTATGATTTGCAGTAAATATACTTAGGTATTTAATTTTATAGGAGTGAACAAACAGTAATATTGATGTGAACTTGGTGATGTTAGAGTAAGCTCGCCTAGGAATGGAAATTGATAATTTCTAGCTATATTTTTTGGATTGTAGTTAGAGATGTGCAGGCTCAGTTTTCTGAAAACCGAGCCCACCCAAACTTCCCCGATCCAAGGGAATCCGAGCGGCGACTCAAGTGTTCCTGTCTTGCTCAGATTCCAAATTGAGGCAAAACGTCATCATTCCGGAGTCCCTCCCACAGTGATCTGGGTACCATTTCACACTGACTCCAGTCTAGGCTGACGTATCCAGTGTCTGCTGTGCTGCGGTGTCCATCCTCTCCACCTCCAGTGACTGCTGATGTGCTGTGTCCACTCCAATCCGTGTGTCCAGTGGCTGATGCTGTGTCCATCCACTCCCTGTGTCCAGTGTCTGCTGTGCTTCTGTGTCTATCCTCTCCACCTCCAGTAACTGCTGATGTGCTGTGTCCACTCCAATCCGTGTGTCCAGTGGCTGCTGCTATGTCCATGCACTCTCTGTGTCCAGTGTCTGCTGTGCTTCTGTGTCCATCCTCTCCACCTCCAGTGACTGCTGATGTGCTGTGTCCACTCCAATCCGTGTGTCCAGTGGCTGCTGCTATGTCCATCCACTCCCTGTGTCCAGTGTCTGCTGTGCTTCTGTGTATCCTCTCCACCTCCAGTGACTGCTGATGTGCTGTGTCCACTCCAATCCGTGTGTCCAGTGGCTGCTGCTATGTCCATCCACTCCCTGTGTCCAGTGTCTGCTGTGCTTCTGTGTCTATCCTCTCCACCTCCAGTGACTGCTGATGTGCTGTGTCCACTCCAATCCGTGTGTCCAGTGGCTGCTGCTGTGTCCATGCACTCCCTGTGTCCAGTGTCTGCTGTGCTGCGGTGTCCATCCTCTCCACCTGCAGTGGCTGCTGCTGTGCTGTGTCCACTCCAATCCATGTGTCCAGTGGCTGCTGCTGTGTCCATCCACTCCCTGTGTCCAGTGTCTGCTGTGCTTCTGTGTCCATCCTCTCCACCTCCAGTGACTGCTGATGTGCTGTGTCCACTCCAATCCATGTGTCCAGTGGCTGCTGCTGTGTCCATCCACTCCCTGTGTCCAGTGTCTGCTGTGCTTCTGTGTCCATCCTCTCCACCTCCAGTGACTGCTGATGTGCTGTGTCCACTCCAATCCATGTGTCCAGTGGCTGCTGCTGTGTCCATCCACTCCCTGTGTCCAGTGTCTGCTGTGCTTCTGTGTCCATCCTCTCCACCTCCAGTGGCTGCTGCTGCGCTGTGTCCACTCCAGTCCCCTTAGTGTTAATATTGACCTACCTAGATTTACAGTACAGACAGACATCAAGTCATTGTTTATTATTTTTTATAGTGCAGGAATTATTATAGTATAATTTATAATTACTAGTCTAACTGTAACACAGTGGTGCTGTCCATACCCAACTGTGATATAAGCAGTATGACTCTGCAGTTGTCATTTGCGGAAAAAGTTAAAAAACAATAAGTTAAAAAAAATTGTTTATACAACCTGTGGGCCTGATTCAGAGCCGGACACTATTTGCGAACGGTCGTTCAGAAAAAAGGGCCGGCTATTTAAATTGAGCGCTCGCTCTTTGCGGTCTGTTGACGCCTCTATGTCTGAGCGAGCAAACGAAACATGTGCTTGCTATTTTGTAAAGACGCCCCCTGGCCGTTCGCATCCTACGTCATCTCCGCTATTTATTAGATTAATCGAGTACATCGAAAGGCGTCTGAACTGCTCGCAGTGCTTGTGGTAGGTTTTACTTCCCGCAATCACTGCGAGCAGTTCAGGCTAAAAGACAACCAAGTGACGTGGTCAATGACGCTGCTTTGTTAATTATGCACACCCATTAAACGCCCGTTTTGACCGTTTGGCACGCCTGCGTTCGGATCTCCACTCCCCATTTTCAAGCACCGTCCCCTGTTTCCACCGACAAACGCCTCATTCTGTCACACAAATTAGCAGGCCCTCGCTGTTTTGCGAGCGCACGATTTCCGACCACAATGACTGGTTGGCGCATGCGCATTACGACCCATACGCATGCGCAGATGTGCGAACATCGCTCGGAGCGAATGAGCGGCCGCTTACGAGCGGCTCTGAATCAGGCTCTGTGTGCGCTGTCCCTCGCTGCTGTGACTGCACGCCGTGTCAGCTGAGCTGTAATTTTAAAAGTGGAAAAAATTTATTTCTATTCTTTTTTGTACTATGTCTGTGCGCTGTCCCCCAGTGAATTTTTTGTTCAGTGGCAAACGCAGGATTTCTAGAGGGGGGTTTCCAAATGCTTGATTTTTGAGTGAGTGTGACCAGTCCATATATAGAGTAGAATTAGCATTTAACCAGCTTTAATATGCGTCATACAAAGTATATTGTGTGTCATAATTCCAGCATATACAGGACCAGCGATCGCAGTAAGCCATTAGATGCGGCATACACAGCATATACAGGACCAGCAATCACAGTAAGCCATTAGATGCAGCATACACAGCATATACAGGACCAGCGATCGCAGTAAGCCATTAGATGCAGCATACACAGCATATACAGGACCAGCAATCACAGTAAGCCATTAGATGCAGCATACACAGCATATACAGGACCAGCAATCACAGTAAGCCATTAGATGCAGCATACACAGCATATACAGGACCAGCGATCGCAGTAAAACATTAGATGCAGCATACATACTAGCATATACAGGACCAGCGATCGCAGTAAGCCATTAGATGCAGCATACACAGCATATATAGGACCAGCAATCACAGTAAAACATTAGATGCAGCATACTCAGCATATACAGGACCAGCGATCGCAGTAAGCCATTAGATGCAGCATACACAGCATATATAGGACCAGCAATCACAGTAAAACATTAGATGCAGCATACATACTAGCATATACAGGACCAGCGATCGCAGTAAGCCATTAGATGCAGCATACACAGGACCAGAAATCACAGTAAGCCATTAGATGCAACATACACAGCATATACAGGACCAGCAATCACAGTAAGCCATTAGATGCGGCATACACAGCATATACAGGACTAGCAATCACAGTAAAACATTAGATGCATCATACACAGCATATACAGGACCAGCAATAACAATAAGCCATTAGATGCAGCATACACAGCATATACAGGACCAGCAATCACAGTAAGACATTAGATGCAGCATATACAGCATATACAGGACCAGCAATCACAGTAAGACATTAGATGCAGCATACACAGCATATACAGGACCAGCAATCACAGTAAGACATTAGATGCAGCATACACAGCATATACAGGACCAGCAATCACAGTAAGACATTAGATACGGCAGTAGGGCCATCGTGCCTGAGCTGAATGTTTTTATTTCAGATGTGGGCTCTATTCCAGAGCATTGGAGCAAGTTCATGAGTCTGGGGGAGCAGCAGGAGAACTTAGCACTGCCCTGGGCATATATGTACATATTGGTCTCTAGAAGTGCACCCCTAACAATGCATGTTTTCAAGATCTCCTAGTTGTGAACAGGTGTATTTATTACTGGCTGAGAAATGTTAAAAGATACACAGGTGGAGTTAATTATTTCATTTGCGATACTGAGAAGAACATGCAGCACTAGTAAAATTCTATTATATTACTATCTCTATTGTGGTCATGGTGTGGGCTGGGGAAGGGGGGTTTCCAGGCAACCGGAAACCCCCCTATGTTTGCCTATGTTCTTCACGTACGTATAAGCGCTGTGTCTCCACAGTGTCAGCTGAGCTGCGAATTTAAAAAAACTGTAAAAAAAAAATTATTTCTATTGTAGTTTGTACTACATTTGTGACTGCACGCAGTGTCAGCTGAACTGCAAATTTTAAAAATATATTTCTATTCTTGTTTGTAGTACGTCTGTTCGCTGTCCAGCAGTGCTTTTTTTGTTCACATACATACAAGCGCTGTGTCTCCACACAGTGTGAGCTGAGTGTGTTGCAGTTGGTGGCCAGTTGTTTTTATTTGTCTTACTTTCATCAAAATCAAAATTGTTTTGTGTGTTCTAAAAAATTCAGGCCATCATATTGAAGTGTTTAAGAACACTAATGGTCAGTAGGTCAAGGGCCACCACCATAAAATCTGCACAGTGTGTTGCAGTTGATGGAGTTTTTTTTTTGTCTTTTATCAAAATCAAAAGTTTATTGTGTGTATTATCTAGGGGTGCGCACCGGCCACTTTTCGTGTTTTGTGTTTTGGTTTTGGATCTGGATCATTCTTCGTGTTTTGGATCTGGATTGGTTTTGTCAAAACCACCCTTCCGTGTTTTGGGTTCTGGGTTTTGTGTTTTGGATCTGTATTTTTTTTTTAAAAAGCATAAAAACAGCTAAAATCACAGAATTTGTGGGTTTTTCTGCTCCTATGCTATTATTAACCTCAATAACCTTAATTTCCACTCATTTCCAGTCTATTCTGAACACCTCACACCTCACAATAGTGTTTTTATATCCAAAAGGTTGCACCAATGTAGCTGGATGACTATGCTAAGAGATACGAGTGGGCGGCACAAACACGTGGTCCATCTAGGAGTGACACTGCAGTGGCAGACAGGATGGCAGTTTGAAAAACTAGCCCCAAACAGTACATAATTCAAAGAAAAAAAAGAGGTGCAAGATGGAAATGTCCTTGGGCCCTCCCACCCACCCTTATGTTGTATAAACAGGACATGCACACTTTAACAAACCAAACATTTCAGCGCCAGGGTCTGCCACACGACTGTCGCTGAAATGATTGGTTCGTTTGGGCCCCCACAAAACAAGCTGGCAATTAATCTGTCCCTGCACAAACTGGCTCTACGGAGGCAAGATGTCGTCCTCATCCTCCTCATCCACCAATTCCTCACCCTCTTCAGTGTTGTGTACATCCTCATCCTCACAGAGTATTAATTCGTCCCCGCTGGAATCCACAACCACAGGTCCCTCTGTACGTTCTGGAGGCTGGTCTCCCTGGAAGAGTTGATAATTCATTTTATGAACATCATCTTCTCCACATTTTGTGGAAGCAACCTCCTACGCCTTTCGCTGACAAGGTTACCGGCTGCACTAAACACTCTTTCGGAGTACACACTGGAGGGGGGGCAACTCAGGTAAAATAGAGCCAGTTTGTACAGGGACCTCTAAATTGCTTCTTTTTCCTGCCAGTACAGGTACGGACTGTCTGACATGCCTACTTGGATGCTGTCACCGATGTAATCCTTTAACAGACAGATGCACGCTTGTCGCTGCTGCTTTAAGGATGCAGGTGCGGCTACAGCCCACATATTTCACAAAGACAAAAAAAAAAAAGAAGAATATTTTTATTGTTTGTGGAGCACACTTTGAGGGTGTCACCACCCTTTAACAGACAGACGCACGCTTGTCGCTGCTGCTTTAAGGATGCAGGTGCAGCTACAGCCCACACATTTCACAAAGACAGAAAAAAAAAGAATATTTTTATTGTTTGTGAAGCGCACTTTGAGGGTTACACCACCCTTTAACAGACAGACGCACGCTTGTCGCTGCTGCTTTGAGGACAGTATCATATGCAGTGACAGTAGACTTGTCAGAAATTGTTGGCACGTCCTTCAGTCCGGACCAGATGTCCAAACCAGCCCTTGACTTATGACACAGGCGCACGCTTGGCGCTGCTACTGTGTTGATGCACGTGCGGC
The DNA here is from genome assembly GCA_031769625.1 of Taudactylus pleione. Taxonomy (NCBI): domain Eukaryota; kingdom Metazoa; phylum Chordata; class Amphibia; order Anura; family Myobatrachidae; genus Taudactylus; species Taudactylus pleione. Next base: position 27,863,680 of record JAUIMM010000092.1, on the reverse strand, counting down.
TACATCGCACACAAGTCACAAACACATAAAAAAAATAGTTTTTTATTTTTTGGAGCACTTTGAGGGTTACACCACCCTTTAACAGACAGACGCACGCTTGTCGCTGATGCTTTGAGGATGCAAGTGCGGCTACAGTCCATACAATTCACAAAGACAGAAAAAAAAAAGAAGAATATTTTTATTGTTTGTGGAGCACACTTTGAGGGTGTCACCACCCTTTAACAGACAGACGCACGCTTGTCGCTGCTGCTTTAAGGATGCAGGTGCGGCTACAGCCCACACATTTCACAAAGAGAAAAAAAAAGAAGAATTTTTTTATTGTTTGTGGAGCGCACTTTGAGGGTTACACCACCCTTTAACAGACAGACGCACGCTTGTCGCTGCTGCTTTGAGGATGCAGGTGGAATCTAGATGGGGTTTGGAACCGGGGACACACTACCTCCATCAATTGTCTAAATCCCACTGCACTAATGGCGGATACCGGACGCACGTCTAACACCAACATAGCAGTCAAGGCCTCAGTTATACGTTATGCTTCAGGATGACTGCTGTCGCACTTCATCCTCATCGCTAGGGACTGTTGGAGGGTCAATTGTTTAGTAAATGTAGTGGTGTTCCTACTTCCTCTCTGGGATGATGAACAACTCCCAGCAGCAGCAACAGCACTAGAAGGAAGTGGTTCTTGATCTTTCTCTATTTTATTTTTATCGGAGAAAGTTTGGTCCTCCATTTATGTTATATTGATATATACGTGCGGCTAAGGCGCACACAAACACAGAAAATATTTTTTTATTTTTGCTGGAGAGTAGTGCACTTTGTGGGTTACACCACCCTTTAAAAAATGAGCCAGCCGGCTCTTTACTTATGGGACACAGGCGCACGCTTGGCGCTGCTCCTTTGTTGATGCACGTGCAGCCACAGTGCACACAATTCACAAACACAGAAAATATTTTTTATTTGGTTTGGAGTGTACTTTGGGGGTTACAGCACCCTTTAATGGTCAAGCCAGCCGGCCCTTTACTTATGACACAGGCGCACGCTTGGCACTACTTTGTTGATGCACGTGCGCCTACTGCGCACATAATTCACAAACACAGAAAATATTTTTTTATTTGGTTTGGAGTGTACTTTGGGGGTTACAGCACCCTTTAACGGTCAAGCCAGCCGGCCCTTTACTTATGACACAGGCACACGCTTGGCACTACTTTGTTGATTCACGTGCGCCTACTGCGCACACAATTCACAAACACAGAAAATATTTTTTTATTTGGTTTGGAGTGTACTTTGGGGGTTACAGCACCCTTTAACGGTCAAGCCAGCCGGCCCTTTACTCATGACACAGGCGCGCGCTTGGCACTACTTTGTTGATGCACGTGCGGCTACTGCGCACACAATTCACAAACACAGAAAAAATATTATTTTTTTTAGCACTTGGGGGGAGCACCCCTGATGGACAGACACCCCCTGGACAACACTACAGCACCCCTTTAGGACTGGGACACTGCACAGGACTTTGGAGTGGACACAGCCCCTATGGACAACTGACTGCACAACACAGTCCAGCCAGCCCCTATGGACTTTGAAGTAGTGGACACAGCCCCTATTTACAACAGCAGCACAGCACAACACAGCCAGCCCCTATGGACTTTGAAGTAGTGGACACAGCCCCTATGGATAACAGCAGCACAGCACAGCACAACACTACTCTGCACTACACTACACTACACAGCCCAGCCAGCCCTAACTCCCACCCTCCCTCTTCACTGTCCACAGCCGAGTGAGAAAATGGCGCCGACGCGGGTACCTTATATAGGATCCAAAACCCGCGAGACCCGGAAGGCGGGATGATGACGTTTTGCCTCGATTACAGATCCGAGTCAGGCGGGAAAAGTCGAGCCTGACTCGGATCGGCCTAGGATCGGGGGGGGCCCGGGGGGGTTCGGATTTCAGAAATCCGAACCCGCTCACCCCTAATATATATATGTATATGTAGTCACAATTCATGATATATGTATTTAAAGTACTAATATATCGATTTATGTGGTACTTTTTTATCTCTGTGGTGAGGATGTGCTACAGTGTGCTGGATGCACTGGAGACAAAGGGGCGGAGTGATATGGCTGGGTGTGGTTGGGTTTCTGTCAGGGAAAGAAGGACCAGTTCAGACAGAGATTAATAAGAGCTGTTAGCAGCAACTGAGGGTGAGTCTGCAGATCTCTCTCCTCAGTGCCTGCCCTCCTGTGTCCCGGGCAGCCGATGAGCGGCTCTGCGCTGCCGGGCACAGGGGGGCAGAGCCGGAGAGGAGGCATTAGCAGCAGCAGGCAGCGAATAGTGCAGCTGATGGGAGGAGAGCATCGCTGCGGAGGTCCCAGCTGTGGAACCGGCAGAGCGGCCGACATGGGCTGAGGTGACCAGGACGCGGTGGCTGGGAGCAGTAAGCGTGGAGTGCCTGTGCTTCCAGGGCACAGGCAAGGTATCAAAGACAATCCCTCCCACATCAAATAGGAGTGACTGGAAGGCATGGCTTTGGGTGTATTCGGACAACGGCAGCAGCCCTGTGCCAGGAGTGAGTAGCTGTTGCTCCAGCACTACATAAGACGCCCTCTATATAATATCACACACCAGCTGACTGAAAACCACTATGTGCACAGGTGTGAAGAATATATGGGGTGCAATGAATCACACTGCCACAGTAAGACTATATGGGCAGCTTTATGCAACAGTAATTAGAAAAGTTCTGATTGGAGCCCTTGCTGCACTTAATACTCACCATATATAGTTCCTTCAGAGGGGTTTGGGGGAGTATACATTCCAATAGATACAGCGTCAGAGGAGAATAAGATTCAGGATTACTTTATATCCTGTTGCCAAAAATAAGAAACGAGGGTCAGCAACAGGTACTATCAGACTATTTGCCTTTATGTGCCTGAATGATCACAGCTAGATTTCTACAGTCTGACAACATAACAAAATGAGGATCTGGGAGTTGGATATACTTCTCACAGAGACAGAGGTAATAACTATAAGCACTGACAAAGCATATTCTCACGTGGATAAGGACACCAAGTAACACTGTGTATCAGCAGACTGACCCTATCAGACTACTAACCAGCCATAGGATACTCACAGAGACTAGTTATAACGTGTGAGACTGTGGATATATTATTATTATTATTATTATCCTTTATTTATATGGCGCCACAAGTGTTCCGCAGCGCCTTACATAGTACATAGAACTAATAAGTGAACAAGAAACAAGTAACTTACAGTACATTACAGTGCAGGACAGGGACACAACTTATATACATTGCTGAAATAGTGATTAAAGCACTCACAATAAGCTGCCGGGAGTTGGCGGTCCCGTGTTAGGTGCCCTAATGGGGAGTAGAGAGTAGAAGAAAATGTAAAGAGAAGCACATGAGGGAAGAGGTCCCTGCTCATGAGAGCTTACATTCTAAGGGGAGGGGCAGACAGACAGGCATGACACAGAAGGGGAAGATAGGAAGGAAAGAGCATGAGGTGGGTTAGGAGGAGTGCTGGAAGGCCTTGATGAAGTAGTGGGTCTTGAGAGCCCGTTTGAAGATTTGTAGAGAGGTGGAGAGTCTGATAGGGAGAGGGAGAGCATTCCAAAGGTAGGGAGCAGCACGGGCAAAATCTCGGATGCGGGAGTGGGAGGAAGTAATCAGTTGGCAAGAGAGGCGGCATGCATTAGTTGAGCGAAGTGGGCGGGTGGGAGTGTGAAGGGAGAGAAGGTCAGAAATGTATGCGGGAGAGGATTTGGTGAGGGCTTTGTAGGTGAATGTAAGAACCTTGAATAGGCATCTGAAGGGGAAGGGGAGCCAGTGTAGGGCTTGAAGGAGGGGAAGCAGATATAGAACGTCTGGAGAGGAAGATGAGCCGAGCAGCAGCATTGAGAACAGATTGTAGTGGAGAGAGGTGAGAGACTGGGAGGCCAGCTAGGAGAAGGTTACAGTAGTCCAATCTGGATATGACCAGTGAGTGGATGAGGGTTTTAGTGGCATCCTGGGTGAGGAAGGGTCTAATCCTGGAGATATTTTTTAGGTGAAAACGGCAGGACTGCGAGATGTGCTGAATGTGCGGTTTAAAGGAGAGGGAGGAGTCTAGGATAACTCCAAGACAGCGCACTTTGGGGCTAGAGGAGATAGTTGTGCCATCAATAGATAACGAAATTGTGGAAAGTGATGTAGTGGAAGAGGGTGGGAAGATGATCAGCTCAGTCTTAGACATGTTAAGTTTAAGAAAGCGCTGGGACATCCACGAAGAGACAGCAGAGAGACAGTTGGAGATACGGGTAAGGAGCTCAGGGGTGAGCTCAGGGGTGGAAAGGTAAATTTGAGTATCATCTGCATAGAGATGATATTGGAGGTCAAAGGAGTTAATGAGTTCACCTAAAGAGGATGTATATAGGGAGAAAAGGAGAGGTCCAAGAACAGAACCTTGGGGAACTCCTACTGTTAGTGGAAGTGGAGGGGAAGAGGAGTCATGAGAGGACACAGCGAAGGAACGATCAGAGAGGTAGGAGGAAAGCCAGGAGAGGGCAGTTTCACGTAAACCGAGAGAGTAAAGGATTTGCAGGAGGAGAGGGTGGTCTACAGTGTCAAATGCAGCAGAGAGGTCAAGGAGAATGAGCAGAGAGTAGTGACCCTTGGATTTGGCAGCAAGGAGGTCGTTGCTGACTTTCGTGAGGGCAGTTTCCGTGGAGTGGAGAGATCGGAAGCCAGATTGAAATGAGTCAAGGAGGGAGTGGGAGGAAAGAAAGGTGGTAAGGCGGTTGTAGACAATACGCTCAAGGAGTTTGGAAGCAAAAGGGAGAAGAGAGATGGGTCGATAGTTTGAAAGTATGTTAGGATCAAGGGTAGATTTTTTAAGAATGGGGGAGACAAGAGCATGTTTGAATGCAGAAGGGACAGTGCCAGATGATAGGGAAAGATTAAGGAGGTGAGCCAGATGGGAACAGGCAGAAGGAGACAAGTGGGAGAGGAGACGGGAAGGGATAGGGTCAAGAGGGGAGGTGGAAGGAGGGGAGGACCGGATGAGGGCCAAGACTTCCTCTCCAGAAGCAGGGGAGAAGGATGTCAGAGTTGGTGAGACAGAAGGGGAGGGGTGGTAAGGGCAAGGAGGGAGAGGAGTGCTAAGGGTCTGATGGGATATGATGTCCTCACGTATGGAGTCAATTTTAGATGTAAAGTAGGTGGCAAAGTCGAGGGCAGAGAGCGAGGAGGGAAGGCGAGGAGGGGAAGGGCAGAGTAGGGAGTTGAAAGTGGCAAAGAGACGCCGGGGGTTTGAGGACTGGGAGGAGATGAGGTTCTTGAAATATGTTTGTTTGGAGAGAGACAGGGAAGCACTGTAGGAGGAGAGAATAAATTTGAAATGGAGGAAGTCAGCCTTAGAGCGTGACTTTCTCCACTGACGCTCCGCAATTCTTGAACACTTTTGTAGGTATCTGGTGCATTTGGAATGCCAGGGTTGTGGTGTGGATCTGCGAGGGTGAGTGGTTATTGCTGGAGCAACAGAATCAAGAGCAGAAGCAAGGGAGGAATTGTACAGGGAAGTAGCTTGTTCAGGACAGGAGAGAGAAATGATAGGGGAGAGAAGAGAGTCCAGCAGGGAGGAAAAAGCAACAGTGTCAATAGCCTCAATATTACGCTTAGTAATGGTAGCCTTAGGAGTTAGAGGAGGGCAAGGAGAGAGGGATAGGTTAAAAGAGAGAAGGTGATGGTCAGAGAGGGGGAATGGGCAATTGGAGTAATCAGAAATATCACAACGGTGCGTAAAGACCAGGTCAAGTGAGTGCCCACTCACATGGGAGGGTGAGGAGGTCCATTGGGCGAGACCAAATGAAGAGGTGAGGGTAAGGAGTTTAGCTGCAGAGGATTCTGTGGGAATGTCAATAGGAATATTAAAATCACCTAGGATAATGGAGGGAAGATCTGAGGAGAGAAAGTGAGGGAGCCAGGAAGCGAAGTTGTCAGGGAATTTGGAGGGAGAGCCAGGGGGACGGTAAATGACAGCTACTCTGAGGTTTACTGGTTGGAAGAGTCGTATAGCATGAACCTCAAATGTGGGGAATGTAAGGGATGGTTCAGAGGGTATTAGCTGGTATGAGTAACTGGTGGATAGAAGGACCCCAACTCCACCACCATGGCGACCCCCAGGCCGGGGGGTGTGGGAGAAGGCAAAGCCCCCAGAGGATAGAGCAGCAGGAGAAGTGGTGTCAGAGGGTGAGATCCAAGTTTCAGTGATGGCTAGGAGATTCAGAGAGTTGGAGATAAAAAGGTCATGGGTGGGGACCAGTTTATTACAGACTGACCTGGCGTTCCAGAGGGCACAGGATAGAGAGATAGCATTTGTGGGGGAGATGTGAATGAGATTGTCCGGGTTGCTGTAACGTGGAGGTGAGATTAATTTGGGGGACCGATATGAATAGAGTTTAGTGATGGTGTGGGCACCTGAGCTGGAAAGGGAACCAATAGGAGGTGGGCAGGGAGGGAGATGTGGATGGCAGTGGGGTGAAGTGACAGGGAGAGGAGTGTAGGAGGAGGGTTTGGTGGTGGGGTAGTAGGACAGAGGGGGGGTAGAACAGGAAGAAAGTGGAGTAATGGGTGAGGAGTGAAGAGTAGGCAGACAGAGGAGGGGGGAGAAGGGGAGGAGGAGGTGGAAGAGATAAGGGGGAAAGGATAAAGGTGGAAGCAGGGGGCAGAACAGAGGATTAGGTAGAGACAGAGGGAAGGAGGGAGTTGACGAAAACCTTGTCATGGTGTTTATAAGTAAACAAGAGGAAAGAAATTTGGAAATTTAAATGAGATATGAGTGCAAGAGATTTGTAGGAATGCAAGTAAGAAAACAGTGACGTATCAAAGAACAGTGTATCAATATGTATGCAGATTAACAAGATTGTTATAGGGAGAAATAAAAGTGGGGTTCTAAAGTGTGCAGAATGTGAAAAATAACGCAGATTGTAAGCAGACAGAGGATGTGAGGCTAGGCAAGAGAGCTGAGATAAAGGACAGTGTTTCAAAGTTGATAGATATAAACTGACATGGGAAAAAGTACGATAAGCATTGAATTGTATGCTAGAATCAGAAGGCCAGCATTATTAATAGCATTAGAAGTGTTCTTGGCGTGATTGTACAGGGAGTCCAGTTGTAGTCTGAGTCTTTAGATTGTTGGGGTTTGTTGCGTGATGGACCTTTTTTCTCCTTCTGTTTTTCCTCGGTATAACGCAGGTCTAACGCTAGTTATGCACTTAAAAAACTGCACTTAGAAAAAAAGCTGCACCCAGCCAAGGCTTCCCCAGCCAAACTACTGACACTTATACAGGGAAGCAGGCAAGTGTGGACACTAATTAATGAAAACCCCCAATTGGCCAGCCAGAGAAAGCTAGCAATAAAAATGGCTTAAGTCAACAATGACCACATACCATACATCTAAGGCTACAAATAAATCAAGCATTCACTTTAGTCAATAAACTGAGAGAATCCTTAAAACAATGTAACTATTACAAATCATAAGGCATTAGAAACAAAAGCATAAGGATTCAGTAAAGAATAAGCTAGTTACCTATGATTATAATTAATAAAGGAGGCACAGGAGGTGAAACACTTTGCAGTCACAGTCAACTTCAGTTACCTATGATTATAATTAATAAAGGAGGCACAGGAGGTGAAACACTTTGCAGTCACAGTCAACTTCAGTTACCTATGATTATAATTAATAAAGGAGGCACAGGAGGTGAAACACTTTGCAGTCACAGTCAACTTCAGTTACCTATGATTATAATTAATAAAGGAGGCACAGGAGGTGAAACACTTTGCAGTCACAGTCAACTTCAGTTACCTATGATTATAATTAATAAAGGAGGCACAGGAGGTGAAACACTTTGCAGTCACAGTCAACTTCAGTTACCTATGATTATAATTAATAAAGGAGGCACAGGAGGTGAAACACTTTGCAGTCACAGTCAACTTCAGTTACCTATGATTATAATTAATAAAGGAGGCACAGGAGGTGAAACACTTTGCAGTCACAGTCAACTTCAGTTACCTATGATTATAATTAATAAAGGAGGCACAGGAGGTGAAACACTTTGCAGTCACAGTCAACTTCAGTTACCTGTAGATTGGGAGAGAGGCGGTGTCAATTCATTCAGGATCAGCAGAAGAATTAACTAATAAAAAATAACGCAGGTCTAACGCTAGTTATGCACTTAAAAAACTGCACTTAGAAAAAAAGCTGCACCCAGCCAAGGCTTCCCCAGCCAATTAACCATTTGTTATGTAAAATTGCCTGAGTTCTACCTACACGGTTAGTAGGAAAGAGTTTTGATAACATGTCTCTGTACAACATACATATGTTGTTAATGTATATTTAAGAGTAAGACATCCATAATCTGTTAGAATCCAATATGGATGACGGGGCCTCATAAAATTGTAAGTTACTCTGTATAGTTGTTATTATTTCGCAGCTAATTGAATATTTCCTGTGGGCAGTTTATCCCACTAACTCAGAGGAAGAGAATGTGATATATGTTACTAAAAGTGTTGGTGTAGTATCCTGTAGGAATATTTTTTGTATGTGAATTCATCTTATTGTATGTAACAGATTTACTGGTAATTCAAGGTATGGAATGTAACTGCATGTTAAGCTCCATTTGTATTTAACCATTAATATAGACAGGTTTTATTTCTGCAACAAATGGAGTGGTTACTTGCTTGATCATAAGTGGGGAAATAATTATTATATCCAATGTTTCATTCTACTGCTAATTGCTTTACTATGCAACATGAGGATTTATGGGTACATAGACTAATGGGAAAGACTAAACCAGTTATACATACTATAAAATTTAAAGGGGTTTTCCCAAGTAGGCCCTTATTCACTACTATTACTTGGGTGGATGCACTGATTCAATAGGATGTGTACCACTTAGTGGAAGATATAAGTAGGTACCCTAAATTACAAGGGAGTTAGTAACCTGGTGACCCTAGAGATGGTAAAAGGGGGTTTACATATATGTATTCTCTCTACACCATCTGAGCACAGCTCCCTGCATCCGAGACATGGTGAGGTAGTCCGGCGGGACCTGTATCTAGCAGGCATCAATGGCACCCGCCACCTGGTGGAGGATGCAGTAGGAGCTAATTGCCAGTGGATGTTATATGAAACCATGTGGTATCAAGCCCACAAAGTTTTGTTTTACTTACGGGCACAATTGTTATATATGCACCAATTCTTTTATAAATAAAACTTTTATGCACTATGAGGCGCCCTCTCGTTATTGCAGATAAAAGTTTAACTCGAGGGATATCGAGTATTGAAGTGAGGAGCTGTGGTTTTGGAAGTTGGAGACCTAGTGCTGTTATCTATTACACTTGGACATTGCTTCTAAAATGAGTGTGTGGGCGCTCTATTATACAGAAACATCAGATATAAGGAGCACCTGGTTGTTACACTGTATGTATCTGATTGACTATTCCAAACTTTCGGTTGTTGCACCTTTCTGTTACTGTTATTACCTTGATTGTGTTTTAAATTGTTGCAATATTGTCTTATAAATATCTGGGTTTAGTCTAAAAGATCCCGAGAAAGGAGAATGTTTAGGAAAGGAGATCTTAGACAAAAACGCTCACAGGATTGTGCAAGGTTATTTGCAAATAATGACAACTCTTTGCCAATAAGCAGTAACCCAGATAATACTGTTATCCTAGATGAGGATGAAAAAAGATTATTGGAGAAATCCTTAATTAAGGAAACAAAAACATGGTGGCATATAGTGGGTTTGGAGATGTATCTTAAAAGTGGCAGAATACTATGGGGACTTAGACTCACAAAAAATCCCACTATTGGCCATGAAAATGTGCAATTATTTAAAAAATGGAACAGAATACTCGATGAGTGTTCTCTTGAATTAAATAGGTTGTTATTATTTGAAAAGAAGAAAGTACTCAAAGAGGTAGAGAAAGATTTGAGTATTCTAGAAAAAGATTTACAACCTATTTTAGAAACAGAAGCTTTTATATGGGAGAAAGAGATTATTGAACTAAATCCAGGAAATATCAAAGAGATAAAGAGGATTACGAGAAAGGACAGGTTAGAAATTGGCACGTTAATCGTCACCAGAGGAATAATAATGGTGGTCTTGCAAAAACTTCTGGTGGAGATAAATTTAATACTGCTATGTACAAGAATTTTTTTTTAAATAATCAGAGAAGCCACTAATGATAGAACCCCCTCACCATACTCTAGGAATAGAGGGTTCAATATAGCAGAAGATACTAGAAATTTTAACCATCCTAATCGCCACAGAAACGGGAGGTCTATATATAAGGCAAATGAAAATGAAAAAGAAATAAGAGAATGGCGAGGTTTCATACATAAAAATAAATATGAAAGATTACAATCATTGAGTGAGGATCCCCAGGTAAATTCCAATAAGGTTTTTTTTAGGACAATGCCACCCAATTGGACAAAAGATAAATGTCCTAAAAGAAAACATAAGTGGTGCCCAGATCAGACAGAAAGAAGGTGGGAGCAAAAAGTGGAAAAAGATTGTCCCATAAGAGAATCAAAACTGAGAAACATGAAATAGGATGCGAAACAGTTAGCATATTTAATCTATCCAAGGTAAAATTACAGCCTTTGGAAGAAAAAGTTCTAATGAAAGGTTTGAGTTTTGCACCCTCATGCAATGTTAATAAGTTCAAGCTTTATATTGATTTAAATCTTTATGTAAGGAATCTAACCCTTAAAAGACACTTCATTAAGAAGGGGATAGGTTGTCTAAAAAACTGGAATTCTAAAGAGATTGAGACCAAAAAGACTACATCAGGCCTTAAACTTATTATCCAGTGGAGTTGAGAGGACCACAGGTAGAATTATTCTCAAAAAATGGTACAGAGAGACTTTGAGAAATTAGAACCAAAAAATACCTAAAAGAATCTGTCTAAGTCTGAGTTTGAAACTCTTAAGGGGCTAGCAGAGAATAAAGAAATTGTGATAAAAAGTGCAGACAAAGGTGGGGGGTGGTAATTTTGGATTGGGATTTTTATGTTAGTGAGGCTTACAAGTTATTAGGAGATTCATTGTCATATAAGAAACTAGAGGGAGACCCGACAAAAACATTTCTGAATGAATTGGAATGCTTCTTAAATAGTGGATTACAAACCAGGTGTATAACTCTAGAGGAATATAAATATCTGTTGAATAATAAACCTCGCATTGCAGTTTGATATCATATTCCCAAGATCCATAAAAATAGGGACAGGCCCCTGGGCCATCCCATCATCTCCGGAATAGGGTCTTTGACATCTAGACTCCCAGAGTTTGTGTACCCTTGCTGGATTCGTGTGATAGAGATTCTACACATATCCTAAAAATAATGTATGAGATACAATGGAGTCCAGAGTACAAATGGTGTACTATAGATGTCCAGTCATTGTATACCTCCATCCCCCACAGTAAAGGTATAGAGACGATTAAAATAATGTTACTAAATGACCCCGAGATATCAGAAGAACTGGGAGAGTTCATTTGCACCTGTCTAGACTTCGTGTTAAAAAGAAATTATTTCACTTTTCTAGATGGGTGGTATCTTCAAACATGTGGGACGGCAATGGAAACGATTTGCGCCCCAAGTCTCGCCAACATCTATATGGGGGATTGGGAGAAGCACGTAATGGTGGGGAAGATGCTGGAACATATTATCGTCTATAAGAGATTTAAAGATGACATTATAATAGTATGGAAGGGTGATGAGAGCCAGTTCCTACAGTTTATGGAGGATATTAGTAATAATGATTACAATCTGAAATTTACCCACACATATAATGAAAATAGAGTGGAGTACTTGGACCTTGTATTTGATACAATGAATTTTGCAAGTTTGAAATAAACTGATGTGTCCATTTGTTACACAATTTAACAGCTAGGAAAAAGCTATTAAAAAAATCCTGGCATGTTTTGAAATTGGAACCAGTACTCAGTGATGTTCTACCTGTGCAACCGGAGATTTTGTATAAGAAAGCAAAAAGTATTAAATCCTTGGTCTGTTGTTTGGAATCTATCCCAGAAAGTAATAATTCTGTGAATAGTTTTTGCATGATGTGAAAGGTTTTTTCTCATGTGGTTGTTATAAAATCTGCATTCTAGGAGAAAAAAAGAGCAAAAAAGTATGTAATGTAAGTCAGGGTAAATCATATGTGATAAATACTTTGATAAATTGTGTATCCAGCAGGCGCCGTTGGAGGATGCGGTAGGAGCTAATTGCCAGTGGATGTTATATCAAACTATGTGGTATCAAGCCCACACAGTTTGTTTTAGGTACGGGCACAATTGTTACATGTGCACCAATTCTTTTATAAATAAAACTTTTATGCACTCTGAGGCACCCTCTCTTCTTATTGCAGATAGAAGTTTAACTCAAGGGATATCGAGTACTGAAGTGAGGAGCTGCAGTTTCGGAAGTTGGAGACCTAGTGCTGTGATCTATTACACTTGGACATTGTTCCTAAAATGAGTGTGTGGGCGCTATATTATACAGGAACAATAGATATAAGGCACACCTGGTTGTTACACTGTGCATATATATATTAGGGGTGAGCGGGTTCGGATTTCTGAAATCCGAACCCCCCCGAGCCCCCACGATCCGAGGCCGATCCGAGTCAGGCTCGACTTTTCCCGCCTGACTCGGATCTGAAATCGAGGCAAAACGTCATCATCCCGCCTTCCGTGTCTCGCGGGTTTTGGATCCTATATAAGGTACCTGCGTCGGCGCCATTTTCTCACTCGGCTGTGGACAGTGAAGAGGGAGGGTGGGAGTTAGGGCTGGCTGGGCTGTGTAGTGTAGTGCAGAGTAGTGTTGTGCTGTGCTGCTGTTGTCCATAGGGGCTGTGTCCACTACTTCAAAGTCCATAGGGGCTGGCTGTATTGTGCTGTGCTGCTGTTAATAGGGGCTGTGTCCACTACTTCAAAGTCAATAGGGGCTGGCTGGACTGTGTTGTGCAGTCAGTTCTCCATAGGGGCTGTGTCCACTCCAAAGTCCTGTGCAGTGTCCCAGTCCTAAAGGGGTGCTGTAGTGTTGTCCAGGGGGTGCTCTGTCCATCAGGGGTGCTCCCCCCAAGTGCTAAAAAAATAATATTTTTTCTGTGTTTGTGAATTGTGTGTGCAGTAGCCGCACGTGCATCAACAAAGTAGTGCCAAGCGTGCGCCTGTGTCATAAGTAAAGGGCCGGCTGGCTTGACCGTTAAAGGGTGCTGTAACCCCCAAAGTACACTACAAACCAACTAACAAAATATTTTTTCTGTGTTTGTGAATTGTGTGCGCAGTAGCCGCACGTGCATCAACAAAGTAGTGCCAAGCGTGCGCCTGTGTCATAAGTAAAGGGCCGGCTGGCTTGACCGTTAAAGGGTGCTGTAACCCCCAAAGTACACTCCAAACCAAAAAAATATATATTTTCTGTGTTTGTGAATTGTGTGCGCAGTAGCCGCACATGCATCAACAAAGTAGTGCCAAGCGTGCCCCTGTGTCATAAGTAAAGGGCCGGCTGGCTTGACCGTTAAAGGGTGCTGTAACCCCCAAAGTACACTCCAAACCAAAAAAATATATATTTTCTGTGTTTGTGAATTGTGTGCGCAGTAGCCGCACGTGCATCAACAAAGTAGTGCCAAGTGTGCGCCTGTGTCATAAGTAAGGGCCGGCTGGCTTGACCGTTAAAGGGTGCTGTAACCCCCAAAGTACACTCCAGTCCAAACCAAAAAAAAAATTATTTTCTGTGTTTGTGAATTGTGTGCGCAGTAGCCGCACGTGCATCAACAAAGTAGTACCAAGCGTGCGCCTGTGTCATAAGTAAAGGGCCGGCTGGCTTGACCGTTAAAGGGTGCTGTAACCCCCAAAGTACACTCCAAACCAAAAAAATATATATTTTCTGTGTTTGTGAATTGTGTGCGCAGTAGCCGCACATGCATCAACAAAGTAGTGCCAAGCGTGCCCCTGTGTGATAAGTAAAGGGCCGGCTGGCTTGACCGTTAAAGGGTGCTGTAACCCCCAAAGTACACTCCAAACCAAAAAAATATATATTTTCTGTGTTTGTGAATTGTGTGCGCAGTAGCCGCACGTGCATCAAGAAAGGAGCAGCGCCAAGCGCGCGCCTGTGTCCCATAAGTAAAGGGCCGGCTGGCTCATTTCTTAAAGGGTGGTGTAACCCCCAAAGTGCACTACTCTCCAGCAAAAATAAAAAAATATTTTCTGTGTTTGTGTGCGCCTTAGCCGCACGTATATATCAAATCGATATAACATATATGGAGGACCAAACTTTCTCCAATAAAAATAAAATAGAGAAAGATCAAGAACCACTTCCTCCTAGTGCTGAAGCTACTCCAACTAGTCATGACATAGACGATAACATGCCATTAACGTCGTCTGCCAAGGCCGATGCCCAATGTCATAGTAGAAGCCACATACAATCCCAAATGACAAAGTTCAGGAAAATTACCTTAAAACAAACATTTAAATCATCTGAAGAGAAACGTAAACTTGCCAATATGCCATTTATGATACGGAGTGGCAAGGAACGGCTAAGGTCTTTCCCTATGACTAGTGTGTGTCATACTAGTATGACTAGTATGTTCATGACTAGTGGTTCAGCTTCACATGACGATGGAAGCCCTCCTCCCGCTAAAAAAATCAAACGAGTTAAGCTGGCAAAAGCACAGCAAAGAACTGTGCGTTCTAAGAAGATATCACAAATCCCCAAGGAGAGTCCAAGTGTGGTGGCGGTTGCGATGCCTGACCTTCCCAGCACTGGACGGGAAGAGGTGGCTCTTTCCACCATTTGCACGCCCCCTGCAAGTGCTGAAAGGAGCACCCACAGTCCACTTGCTGATATGCAAATTAAAGATGTCACTGTTGAAGTACAACAGGATGAGGATACTGGTGTAGCTGGCGCTGAGGAGGAAGTTGGCGAGGAGGATTCTGATGGTGATGTGGTTTGTTTAAATCAGGCTCCGGGGGAGACAGTTGTTGTCCGTGGGATGAAAAAGCCCATCACGGTCATGCCTGGGCAGAAGACCAAACATTCCACCTCTTTGGTCTGGCAATATTTCTATCCAAATCCGGACAACAACTGTCTTGCCATATGTACCATATGTAAACGTGGAATAAGTAGGGGTAGGGACGTCAACCACCTAGGAACATCCTCCCTTATACGGCACCTGCAGCGCGTTCATAATAAGTTACTGTCAAGTTCAGAAACTTTGGCTAAGACCGTAAGCAGTCCAGGGACACCTAAATCCCGTTGTCCTGTTGTATCCAAGCGCCTGCAAACCACACCGTCAACTCCCTCCTCGTCAATTTCCTCCTTAGTCAGGATCGGAAGTAGTCCTGCAGGCCATGTCACTGGCATGACTGACTCTCAAATCCGGGATTCCTCCGGAGGATCCTGCATTGCTACGCCTCCTGCTGCCGCTGCTGCTGTTGCTGGGAGTCGTTCATCATACCAGAGAGGAAGTAGGAACACCACTACTTTTACTAAACAATTGACCCTCCAACAGTCCTTTAAGTACGACAGCAGTCATCCTGAAGCAAAACGTATAACTGAGGCCTTGACTGCTATGTTGGTGTTAGACGTGCGTCCGGTATCCGCCATTAGTGCAGTGGGATTTAGACAATTGATGGAGGTAGTGTGTCCCCGGTTCCAAATCCCGTCTAGATTCCACTTCACTAGGCAGGCGATACCGAGACTGTACAGAAAAGTCAACAAAAGTGTCCTCAGTGTCCTGAAAAATGCCGTTGTACCCAATGTCCATTTAACCACGGACATATGGACAAGTGGAACAGGGCAGACTAAGGACTATATGACTGTGACAGCCCACTGGGTAGATGTATCACCTTACGCAGCAACAGCAGCAGCGTCACCAGTAGCAGCATCTCAGAAACGCCAGCTCGTTCCAAGGCAGGCTACGCTGTGTATCACCGGTTTCAGTAAGAGGCACACTGCCGACAACCTCTTAGAGAAACTGAGGGAAATCATCGCCCAGTGGCTTACCCCACTTAGACTCTCCTGGGGATTTGTGATATCTGACAACGCCACCAATATTGTGCGGGCATTACATCTGGGCAAATTCCAGCACGTCCCATGTTTTGCTCACACAATAAACTTGGTGGTGCAGAATTTTCTGAAAAGCGACAGGGACGTGCAGGAGACGCTTTGGGTGGCCCGAAAAATTTCTGCCCACTTTCGCCATTCAGCGACTGCGTGCCGAAGACTGGAGCGCCAGCAAACACTCTTGAACCTGCCCCGCCATCATCTGAAGCAAGAGGTTGTGACGCGGTGGAACTCAACCCTCTATATGCTTCAGAGGATGGAGGAGCAGCAAAAGGCCATTCAAGCCTATACATCCACCTATGACATAGGCAAAGGAGGGGGTATGCACCTGACTCAAGCACAGTGGAGAATGATTTCCGTATTGTGCAAGGTTCTCCAGCCCTTCGAACTTGCCACACGTGAAGTCAGTTCAGACACTGCCAGCTTGAGTCAGGTCATTCCCCTCATCAGGCTTTTGCAGAAGCAGCTGCAGAAAGTGAAGGAGGAGCTAAGACAGAGCGATTCCGCTCAGCATGTGGGACTTGTGGATGAAGCCCTTCTTTCGCTTTGCCAGGATTCCAGAGTGGTCATATCAGACCACTACATTTTGGCCACCGTGCTCGATCCTAGGTTTAAAGCCTATGTGGTGTCTCTCTTTCCGGCCGACACAAGCCTGCAGAGGTGCAAAGACCTGCTGGTGAAAACACTGTCAGCTGAAGCGGAACATGACACGTCAACAGCTCCTTCTTCATTTTCTCCCGCAACTGGGGCTGCCAGGAGAAAATATGAGATATGGTAAGAACTTACCCTTGTTATCTCTATTTCTACGAAGTCCATAGGGTTCCACAGGATACCTTGGGGTATAGGTGTGACGTCAGTCGCAGGGCACCAAAGAGTTAAGCTTTCAGCCTCCCAGGATGCACTAGGTCCCCCTCCTATACCCCGCCCCCGGGCCAAGGCACCTCAGTTAGTTACCAAGCCATAGGCCGGAGGAGGAGAAGGAAGAGAGAGAACAAAGATCTGGACACATACAAGAATCACATTCTCACCAGAGGGAGACGGAAAACCGGTGACCAGAGCAAAGCCCATCTGCAGCACAGGTGCGACAGGGCGGGAGTCCTGTGGAACCCTATGGACTTCGTAGAAATAGAGATAACAAGGGTAAGTTCTTACCATATCTCATATTTTCTACTTCAGGGTCCATAGGGTATCCACAGGATACCTTGGGGATGTCCCAAAGCAGTATCCTTTAAGGGTGGGGACGCTCCTGTGCAGAAAGGAGAATCCGCCGCCCGAAGGAAGCATCCTGAGAGGCGAAGGTGTCAAACCTGTAATACCTCACGAAGGTATGGACAGAAGACCACGTAGCAGCCTTGCAGATCTGAACTGCCGAGGCACCACGTCGAGCTGCCCACGAAGGACCCACAGACCTAGTGGAATGAGCCTTCAGAGAAGGAGGGACCGGTAGGCCTTCATGAAGATAAGCTTCAGAAATAGCCATACGGATCCAGGCTGCCAAAGTTTGCTTTGAAGCAGGCCAACCCTTTTTACAGAAGCCATAGAGGACAACAAAGCGTCCGACTTCCTAAACAAAGAAGTGCGGTCAACATAAGTCCTTAAGGCCCGCACAACATCCAAAGAGGCCTCACCCACGGAAAGACCCGGTGAGTTAAAGGCCGGAACAACTATTTCCTCGTTAACATGAAACTGGGAAACAACTTTGGGAAGAAACTTGGGCCGAGTGCGGAGCACTGCCCTGTTCCCATGAAAAACCAAGAAAGGGGGTCTACAAGAAAGAGCCCCTAACTCAGAAACACGTCTGGCTGAAGCAACGGCCAGAAGGAAAACAGTCTTAGCTGTTAGCCATTTAATATCCACTGAGCCCAGTGGTTCAAACGGCGGTCCTTGGAGAGCCCTCAGGACCACAGCCAAATCCCAAGGCGCCACAGGTGGAACAAAGGGCGGCTGAATACGGAGAACACCTTGCATAAAGGTGCGCACATCCGGGATTGTAGCAATCCTACGGTGAAACCAGACAGATAGGGCCGAAACCTGTACCTTCAAAGAAGCAAGGCGAAGCCCATGATCTAGTCCCGCTTGCAGGAAGGCGAGAATCCGAGACAGACGAAACTCCCGCGGTGCATAACCTCTCGGTCGACACCACTGGAAGAACATATGCCACACGCGATGGTATATCCTCGCGGAAGACGGTTTCCGAGCTCGTAACATGGTACGCACCACAGAGCTGGAAAACCCCCAGGACCTCAGCATGGCCGTCTCAACAGCCACGCCGCCAAAGACAGCCGAGTCAGGTCCGGGTGAAGACAAGGACCCTGAGACAGAAGGTCCGGTCGTAGCGGCAACCGCAGAGGACTGTCGACGGACAGACCCTGAAGGTCTGAGAACCAGTGCCGTCTGGGCCACGCGGGAGCTATCAACAGGAGCGTCCCTCCTTCCTGTTTGAATTTCCGGATTACCCGTGGAAGAAGGGAGACCGGAGGGAACAGGTATGCGAACCTGAACGTCCACCGGACGGACAGAGCATCCACCAGAGACGCCCCTTCGTCTCTTGTGCGAGACCCGTACACCGGCAACTTGTTGTTGTGCCGGGACGCCATGAGGTCGATTTCTGGAAGACCCCACCTGTCCACCAGTAGTTGAAAAACGTCCGGGTGCAGGGACCATTCCCCTGGATGAACGTCCTGGCGACTTAGAAAGTCAGCCTCCCAATTTAGCACTCCCGGGATGAAGACCGCTGATATGGCCGGAAGATTGCGCTCCGCCCAAACCAGGATCCGAGAGACCTCTACGAGAGCCGCCCGACTGCGAGTTCCTCCTTGCCTGTTTATGTAGGCCACGGTGGTAGCATTGTCCGACTGGACCTGCACCGGGTGACCCTGGAGAAACCGCTGTGCCTGCAGGAGAGCATTGAAGACCGCACGGAGTTCCAAGATATTTATTGGAAGCTCCGCTTCTGTCGGTGTCCACCTGCCCTGGAACAAGTGTGGACCCGAAACTGCTCCCCAGCCCCGAAGACTGGCGTCCGTTGTCAACAGGACCCAATTTGGAACCCAGAACGGACGTCCCTTGTTGAGGTGGGTCGTCTTTAACCACCACGCAAGGGACAGGCGAACCTCCGGGGTGAGCACAATCGTCTGGAACTTCAGAGACTGAGGCAGCCCGTTCCACTTGGACAGGATCAGGTGCTGCAGAGGTCTGGAGTGAAACTGGGCGTATTCCACCATGTCGAACACCGACACCATGGAGCCCAGTAACCTCATCGCCGAGTGTAAGGACACCCGGCGGCTGTGCAGACAACTGCGCACCCTTGACTGTAAAGCAGAGATCTTGTCCTCCGTCACGAAGATCCTTTGCTGTCCCGAGTCCAATAAGGCTCCAAGATGCAGAATCCTCCGAGACGGGATTAGAGTGGACTTCTGCCAGTTGATTAGCCAGCCGTGCCATTGCAGCAGTGCAATGGTCAGGTCCAAGTGGTGTAACAGGAGCTCTGGAGATCCTGCCACCAATAACAGGTCGTCCAAGTACGGCAACATGCGGACTCCTTGCAGCCGCAGAGAAGCCGCCATGACCGCCATAGCGTCCTGTAAGTTCAATGACACCATGTAGTCCCCAGGTTCCAGCGCCAGAATGATGGACCGTAGGGCCTCCATCCGAAACTTCGGGACCCGCAAGGACTTGTTGAGTGCTTTGAGGTTGAGAATCGGACGATATGACCCATTGGGTTTCTGTACCAAAAATAGATTTGAATAGAAACCCTGGCCCCTCTGGGAGAATGGAACAGGCACTATAACTCCAGCCTGGAGCATAGTGTGCAATACCTTCCGCAGCTCCGTAGCCTTGTTCCGGTCTGATGGTAGACCCGTGGTGAAGAATCGAGCCGGGGGTCTGTGCCGGAAGGAGAGGGCGTACCCGTGAGAGACCACCTCCAGAACCCAAGTGTCTGTCGTAGTGAACGACCAACACCGGGAGAACTGCAGCAGGCGGCCTCCCACCCTGGGATCCCCCAAGGGGAGACCCGGACCGTCAGGCCGCAGGCTTGTCATCTGGCTTGGGGGCCGGACGTCTGGTACTCCATGCCTGTTTCCGGGGCTTGACCGATTTCTTAGGGCCAGCCTGTCGAGGAAACGACTGTGGTTTGGGCCTGCCCTGGGCCCTAGATGACCGAAAGGACGATGGTCCAGAACCAGAAGGAGCAGCGGCCGACGGGAGACAAGCAGATTTGGCTGCCGCCAGCGTGGCCACAATCTTATCCAGATCCGGACCGAAGAGAACTTCTCCGGTAAACGGCAACGCTTCCAGACCTTTCTTGGATCTGCGTCCGCCTTCCAGGATCGCAGCCACAAGGTGCGACGAGCAGCTACCGCTGCTGAAGAAATTCTAGACACCAGAGTACTAATGTCTAGAGCCGCCTCGTTGATGTAGGTGGCCGAATCACGGAGATTGCCAATCAACTCCGCCTGTTCGGCCGGACAGTCGGATTCAAAAGAAGCCTCTAATGAATCCGCCCAGCGCTACATCGCTCTGGCAACCCAGCAAATGGCCATAGCCGGCCGTGCTGCCCCCCCTGCAAGGGAATAAGTGGACTTCAGGCAGATTTCTACCTTGCGGTCCGTAGCATCCTTAAGGGAGGACATGGATGGCATCGGCAATGTGGCACTACGGACAAGACGGGTCACGTGAGAATCCACCTGTGGAGGGGATTCACACTTAGTAAAATAATTATCCGCGAACGGATAAGCCACCGCCAGGCGTCTCTGCGGCTGGTATCTTTTGCCAGGTTGTTTCCACGCCTCCTCTAAATGGTCCACCAACTGACCCGAAAGAGGAAAGACTGTGGCATCGCCCTTCACATCTTTGAAAAAGGCATACTTAGATTTAGCCGCTGGGGGAACTTCGTCCTCAATCACCAAGGCTGTGCGGACCGCCCGAATAAGTCCAGGAATATATACTTTGGACTTAGCATCAGCGTCCTTAGTATGGAAAGGTTCCTGATCGTAAGGATCCAGAATCTCCCCATCATCAGACGTCCCTTCGTCATCCTCATAAGGAGCGGACAGAGACGCCACCGGCCTTTTATGAGGCCGCATCACAGACTCCCCTTGCAACACATCCGACAAGTGCTGTACAGAACTCGTCAGGGAGTTAACCCACGCTGGCTCCTGAGAACCCGGGAGCGGGGAAATAGGGAGACTGTGGGGTACCACCAATTGTCGTGGGAACCCCTGCACGGGTGACGACACCACAGACTGCTGGGACAAACCCATCGGAGTAGACGCGGGCTGCGGAGCTAACTGGCCCACTAAAGCTGTTAACGCCTGAGCGAAACAAGCCCAGGGCGGCTCCTGTACCGGTGCTGTAACCGTAATAGGCCGCGCCATGGACAAACACTGCCGGCAAAGGCCCTCCGCGCTACCCTCCCCCTCCGCTAATGGTACTTTGCACGTGGTACACTGTAGCCGGAGGGGAAAATCACTTTCAGACATGATGGCACCACGTATGTGACCTCTCTCACCAATTAAGTATTAAATAGGCGAGAGACCACCCTGCAGCACCGCACCGCAAGGGCTTTAGCAGAAAGAACAGGGACAGTAATAAAGCTGACAGTTTAGAGAAGAAAAGTTACAGGCAGCGCTAGCACAGTCACATACAATGCAGAGAAATAACAATTCCTGCACTAACAGCGCTGATCACTCAACTACACAGACACAGGGCCTGGTAGGACACAGCGCTGCATACACAGACCTGGGCCACAGCGGAGGAGAGGTATGCGGGGGGACCCAGACCACGATGCTTCCTTCCAGACTTCCAGCAGCGTTCACCATGCGTTGCAGAGAAGATGGCCGCCGAGGAGCAGAGAGAAGCTGGCCTGGGGGAGGAGCGCTGACACAGGACCAGTCAGCACAGTGCAGAGAGGGCTGTGTGCAGCGGGGGAGGCGCCGGCTGTGAGACAGGGAAGGCGCGCTCCCCTGGCATGCATTTAACCCCTGGGACGCCGCAGCGCTACCGCTCTGCTGCGGTCCGCTGTCCCAGGGGGTAGTGGAAGCGCAGGTTGGTCGCCTGGCTCCACGCTGCAGCCAGTCCCCAGGGAGCCCCCTGCCTGGGGACTTAGGACCATGTGATCAGCGGGGACCCACCGCGGAACCCCGCTGCTTACCTCTGTCCCCCTTGAATCCGGCCATGGTCCGGAACATCTGGGGTCACCGCTAGCTGTGACCCCAGACGCCCACCAGCATCCCCGGATCAGTACCGGCGTTCTGGTACCGGCGGGGTGTAGGGAAGACAGCATGGACGTCAGGACTGACTGTCCATGCTGTTCATCCAGATGTGCAGCCACAGCTGCATGAAGAAAAAGCTTCAGGGGCTCTTCTAGTCCCCACTCCAACAGGTGCACCCGACTCCGGCCGGGCACCAAACTAAACTGAGGTGCCTTGGCCCGGGGGCGGGGTATAGGAGGGGGACCTAGTGCATCCTGGGAGGCTGAAAGCTTAACTCTTTGGTGCCCTGCGACTGACGTCACACCTATACCCCAAGGTATCCTGTGGATACCCTATGGACCCTGAAGTAGAAAACTTATTTATCCTAAGCAACCCGCTGGCGGTGATGCAGGGCAGGCAGGACCAAGTTTGGACATCTGGTCCGGACTGAAGGACCTGGCAACAATTTCTGACATGTCTACTGTCACTGCATATGATACTGTCACCATTGACAGAATGGTGGAGGATTACATCGGTGACAGCATCCAAGTAGGCATGTCAGACAGTCCGTACCTGTACTGGCAGGAAAAAGAGGCAATTTGGAGGCCCCTGTACAAACTGGCTCTATTTTACCTGAGTTGCCCCCCCTCCAGTGTGTACTCCGAAAGAGTGTTTAGTGCAGCCGGGAACCTTGTCAGCGAAAGGCGTAGGAGGTTGCTTCCACAAAATGTGGAGAAGATGATGTTCATAAAAATGAATTATCAACTCTTCCAGGGAGACCACCCTCCAGAACGTACAGAGGGACCTGTGGTGGTGGATTCCAGCGGGGACGAGTTAATACTCTGTGAGGATGAGAATGTACACAACACTGAAGAGGGTGAGGAATCGGTGAATGAGGAGGATGAGGACGACATCTTGCCTCCGTAGAGTCAGTTTGTGCAGGGACAGATTAATTGCCAGCTTGTTTTGTGGGGGCCCAAACGAACCAATCATTTCAGCCACAGTCATGTGGCAGACCCTGGCGCTGAAATGATTGGTTTGTTAAAGTGTGCATGTCCTGTTTATACAACATAAGGGTGGGTGGGAGGGCCCAAGGACAATTCCATCTTGCACCTCTTTTTTTTCTTTGAATTATGTACTGTTTGGGGCCTAGTTTTTCAAATTGCCATCCTGTCTGCCACTGCAGTGTCACTCCTAGATGGGCCACGTGTTTGTGCCGCCCACCCGTGTCGCTTAGCATAGTCATCCATCTACCTCGGTGCAACCTTTTGGACATAAAAACACTATTGTGAGGTGTTCAGAATAGACTGGAAATGAGTGGAAATTAAGATTTTTGAGGTTAATAATAGCATAGGAGCAGAAAAATCAACACATTCTGTGATTTTAGCTGTATTTATGCTTTTTTTAAAAAAAATACAGATCCAAAACACAAAACCCAGAACCCAAAACACGGAAGGGTGGTTTTGGCAAAACCAATCCAGATCCAAAACACGAAGAAAGATCCAGATCCAAAACCAAAACACAAAACACGAAAAGTGGCCGGTGCACACCCCTAATATATATATATATATATATATGTAAAATGGAAAATAGTTGAAAGATATATAAATGAAAACACTTCAGAGAATCTTTTTTTAATGATTATAAGGTAACAATTCTTGTTAGGCTTCTCTATAGAAAGGCAGTCAGTCATACCTGTCAGGAGTTAACTCTTTGAAGTGAGGACAAGTGCTAAACATTTATTAAAAGAAAATTGTGCTTACCTGCCATCTACATGTACACTTATGTGGCTTTGAACATAGTCTTGGCTTCCGCTCATCCATGCTGGTGGCAGGGTTAGGGTTGGGGTGTCAGAGAGGAACTAGGAAGGCAGTGGTCAGAGGAACACATGGGACGTGGTTTATTATTATTATTATCATTTATTTATATGGCACCACAAGTGTTCCGCAGCGCCTTACAAAGTACAGTACATAACAAATAGGTTGATTTACAGTGACTTACAGTACAGTACAATACAATACAGGACATGGATAATATACATTGCTACATTTGTGACCATAACACCCAGATAAGCAACAATGCAAAGCAACCAAGTGTTAGGTGGCCCAGTAGAGAGTAAGAAGTAGATGAAATAGAGTAAGGATAAGCACAAGAGGGTAGAGCTTACAATCTAAATGGGAGGGACAGACAAACAGGTGTGATACAGATGGGGTTGGCAGGGAAGAAGGAGTATGTAGCAGCAAGTTAAGATGAGAGCTGGAAGGCATTGATGAAATAGTTGGTCTTGAGAGCCCGTTTGAAGGATTGAAAAGAGTTGGAGAGTCTGATGGGAAGCGGGAGAGAGGTCCAAAGGTGGGGAGCAGCGCGGGCAAAATCTTGGAGGCGGGAGTGGGAGGAAGTAATCAATTGGCATGAGAGGTGGCGTGCATTTGTTGAATGAAGAGGGCGGACAGGAGAGTGAAGGGAGTTGAGATCCGAGATGTAAATGGGAAAGGAATGGCTGAGGTCTTTGTAAGTGAGTGTGAGAACCTTAAATTGGGTTCTAAAAAGGAAGGGGAGCCAGTGGAGAGCTTGTAGGAGAGGGGAGGCAGATGCAGAGTGTTTTGAGAGGAAGATGAGTCGAGCAGCAGCATTGAGGAAAGACTGGAGAGGGCAGAGAAGGGAGTGGGGGAGGCCAGATAGGAGGAGGTTGACCAATGAGTGTATGAGGATTTTAGTGGTATCCTGGGTGAGAAAGGGTCTAATATTGGAAATATTTTTAAGATGAAAATGACAGGACTGCGAGAGATTCCGGATATGTGATTTGAAGGAGAGGGAGGAGTCCAGGATAATTCCAAGACAGCACACTTTGGGGCTAGAGGAGATAGTTGTGCCATCAATTGATAAAGAAATGGTGGGAAGTGTGGTTATGTTGGGGGGAGGGAAAATGATTAGCTCAGTCTTAGACATATTACGTTTAAGAAATCGCTGGGACATCCAGGAAAAGATGGCAGAGAGACAGTTGGAGACACGAGTGAGAGAGAGGGAGAGGTCAGGGGTGGAAAAGCATATCTGAGTATCATCAGCATAGAGATGATATTGGAGGTCAAAAGAGCTGATGAGTTCACCTAGTGAGGACATATAGAGTGAGAAAAGGAGAGATCCAAGAACAGAACCTTGGGGAACAGGGAAGAGGCTGTGGGGGAGAAGAGGAGTCATGAGAGGAAACAGAGAAGGATTGGTCAGAGAGGTAGGTGGATAGCCAGGAGAGGGCAGTGTCACGTAGACCAAGGGAGTGAAGGATTTACAGAAGGAGAGGGTGGTCTACAGTGTCGAAACCAGCAGAGAGGTCAAGGAGAATGAGCAGAGAATAGTGGCCCTTGGATTTAGCAGCAAGGAGGTCATTACTGACTTTTGTGAGGGCAGTTTCAGTGGAGTGGAGAGAATGGAAGCCAGACTGAAAAGGGTCAAGGAGGGAGTAGGAGGAAAGAAAGGTGGTAAGGCGGTTGTAAACAATGTGCTCAAAGAGCTTGGAGACAAAAGGAGGAGAGAGATGGGATGGTAGTTGGATAGAGTGTAGGATCAAGGGTAGGTTTTTTAAGAATGGGGGAGACAAGGGCATGTATGAATGCAGACGGGACAGTGCCTGATGATAGGGAGAGATTAAGGAGGTGGGCAAGATGGGAGCAGGCAGAAGGAGAGAGGTAGCGGAGGAGACATGAAGGGATAGGGTCAATGGGGGAGGTGGAAGGAGGGATGACCAGATGAGGGACATGACTTCCTCTCCAGATACAGGGGAGAAGAAAGTTAGAGTCAGTAAAATGGATGGAGAGGGGTGATCCAGGAAAGGAGGAGGTGGAAAGAAGGAGGTGGATAGCAGGGGGACTGTTGGGATATGATGTCCTGATGTATGGAGTCAATTTTAGATGTAAAGTAGGGCAAAGAGCGAGGAGGGGAGGCGAGGAGGGGTGGGCGGAGGAGGGAGTTGAAGGTAGTGAAGAGACATTGAGGATTTGAGGACTGAGAGGCGATGAGGTTCTAGAAATATGACTGTTTAGAGAGGGAAAGAGCATCACTGTAGGATGAGAGCATAAATTGAAATGGAGAAAATCAGCTTTAGAGCATGATCTTCTCCACTGTCGCTCGGCAGTTCGTGAACACTTTTGCAGGTATCTGGTGCATTTGGAATGAGGTGTGAATCTGCAAGGGTGAATAGTGATCGCCGGAGCAACAGAGTCCAGAGCAGAAGTAAGGGAGTTATTGTATAGGGAAATGGCTTGTTCAGGGCAGGAGAGAGACAGCATAGGGAGCGAAGTGCATCAAGCTGGGAAGAAAAAGAAATGGTGTCAATAGCCTCAATTTTACTCTTAGTGAGGAAGGGAAGGAGAGAAGGATAGGTTAAAAGAGAGAAGGTGATGGTCAGAGAGGGGGAATGGGGAAATTGAGTAATCAGAAATATCACAACGGTGAGTGAAGAGGCAAATATGGAGAGGGATTGGGGCAAAGGCACACATGGGGTGGGAAGGAAGTGGAGACACACATTGGGAGGGAAGTGGCAAAGGCACACATGGGGAGGAAAGGGGCAAAGGCACACATTGGGAGGAAAGGGGCAAAGGCACACATTGGGAGGGAAGGGGCAAAGGCACACATGGAGTGGGAAGGGGTGGAGGTACACATGGGGAGGGAAGGGAGCAGAGGGACACATTGGGAGGGAAGGGTCAAAGGCACACATGGGGAGGGAAGGGAGCAGAGTCACACATGGGAAAGTTCTGAGTCCATCTATTACTGTGCATGCGAATAAAGGAAGAGATCTGGGGGTGGTGACACATGTGAACAGGATGAGTCAAGCAGTAGAGATGGCTTCAAGACTCCGGTTCCCCAATCTAAATTACTTTCTACGGGTACCGCTGATCGCAGTCACAGTGTCAGGGAGGTGGGTTGGCAGCGCACTGATGATTCTGCAGCAAACTGCATAGAATAATCAGTGCTCCTGTGAGTCCAGACCCTGTAAATTAGTGCTTCCTATGCAATCTCATGGCAGCCCTGAACGCGCCAGAGCGCAGGTTAAGTAAAAAAGCTATGCTGGGAACTGGAAAGTGTAGGTCATATACTATAGATGCAACTAAGCCAAGAAAATCATTTTTTTATTAAAATAAAACATATCTGTGTCTCTCTTGTTTACTTGCCAGCCCTAGACATCAGCCATGGTTCTCACCAAGCACTGGGACAAAAATGACACTGTTTTTATCAAGAACAATTAATATAAAAAATAAAAAAATAAAATAAAAGAAATCCTTATATTACATGAAGTTGCTTATACTAAATGATATGTTTAATAATTCTATTTGGTCTAATATGAGAATACTAAGTAATCACATATGTACTGTACGTGGGATGCATCTCGCCAATGAGCGCATGCATACCGCTGTTTAGTAACGCCATGTGCATGATCATTTAAGCAAAGAACAGCTCTTCCGATAAGCTGTTCTTTGCGATGTGGGGATTTCCGGGTTTACAACTTCTATTAGGCTTCTATAGATAGCATTGCCTATTGGGTCCAAGCTCCAGAAAGCTTTGCTTTCCGGTGCTTGGTGCATATGGGAAATGTGGTCAAACCCCCGGAAACTGCATTTTCAGAGGTTTGACAGCATTTTCCATTATAGTGCATCCACCCTGGGGTTTGGTATGGGATGCCAGCGCTCAGGATCCCGGCGGTCAAAATCCCTACATCAGCATTCTGACAGGGTTAGGATGCCAACACGGACCATCCCCCTCTCAATACCCCTAGCCCTCCCTCCTTGCTGCCTAACCCTAACCACCCCCCTAGTCCCTAACACTAAACCTAACCCTCCCCCTAACCCCAGTACCGGCGCTGGGATTCCAACAGGTGTTGGGATTCCGGCGCCGTCATCCTGACTGTCAGTATTTTAACCAGATTCCCCGCCCTGTATGCTTACTGCAAAAATAAAATAAAAATTATTTGAAGTCACTTATTTTACATGCCTTAAAGGAAACATTATTATATTTTGTCGCTTTTAAAACATTTGTAATGTGCAGTTTTCTTTACTAATCATGTACAGTATGAAAGCTTTTCAGAGCCTTCAGACTTACATTGCATCCTACGGAAGTGCTGTGACTCATGAGTGCCTCGATTAAACTCAATCAAAGACAAACCCTCAAGAGAATCCAAAGTAAATTTACAGTAAAACTCATGAAACTATGAATTATGGCACCACCATTGTCCTTTCTCTTAGGACAGTAACAAGGCGTCACACGTAAACCAATTGTTACATGTTGGAAGAAAATCTATAAAAGCACTGTGTTCCAAACAGCTGAACAGGTGGCTTATAAAGGCTAACTATAGCATTTCAGCCTTTGCTCCATTAATCTCTAGCCTAACATTTTCTAGGACTTTACAGTGATTGATTCTACTATCTTATAGTACAGAAACACCTCATAATCTCTGTATCACCAAAGGAAGTGATTAGAGACAAGCTTTGGGACTATTATGTGACATTCTCCAAGCAAAAGTATTAGAGAGAGAACAAATAAGGCCCAAAACAAATTATAAATATAGAGTTCATAAAATGTATCACCAACAGAGCCCACGCTATTGATCATTCTGTTTATGTTATTGATGATAAGCTTGATGCAAAGGATAACTCCATCTAAATAAAAATTGTGACCTATAATATTTTCCAACTATAAAGTGGGTAATTTTATGACACATTGGAATCCCAGCCAACACTGTAACACCTCCTTGTCCATGATAATTCCCAGAACCGTAACAAGAAATATTTGCGCCTGGGGAAAGAATCTCAATTGATGCTCTCTAAGCACTCATTTGTACTCAAATTGAACTAAAATAATAATTATCTTTATATTTGCCCCATGGGCAGCTTCCCCATGCATAGCCCCAGTTACGGCACTGATGATTTCTCCTGTGCAATAAGCATCTGTGTTAGAGACTGACACAACACTGATTCCTTCTGTCATTTGTGGGGAAGAAGCACTTGTGTCATGAATGAGTTACTTCAGGTGACCCTGACATG
This sequence comes from Taudactylus pleione, assembly GCA_031769625.1. Taxonomy (NCBI): domain Eukaryota; kingdom Metazoa; phylum Chordata; class Amphibia; order Anura; family Myobatrachidae; genus Taudactylus; species Taudactylus pleione. The sequence goes on along the minus strand of JAUIMM010000092.1, from coordinate 27,834,335 downwards.
GTAAAAATTAGTGCTTAATTAAAGTCACCATAGGGTTTGCCCTAGTTCTTAGGACAGCAATTAAAATTAGAGATGCGCGGGTTCGGATTTATTTTATTGGCTATCCAAAACACGTGATAGCCGATAGCCAAGAAGATGGCATTTTTGAGATCCGAACATATCCGGGTATAACCGAACCCGCACATCTCTAATTAAAATGGTGCCCTTCATATCCCTTATATAAATTACCAACAACATTTGTATTTAATACCAACAATGTAAACACCACCAGTTTCCTTTAATCTGCTGCTATAATTCACTGCTTGGAAATAGAGGCCTCAGATTGTATCATTTTAAGAACATCTCTGATCATATGGAAATTAATCTAATAAGCAGCTCTGGTGGGTCTGGTGTGTTTGAAAGACACAACCCTGTAATTAAGGACAAGACATTGCAGAGTACAACCATTTGGAAATATTTTTATCGTTTTTTTTTTTTTTTAAATAAAGAATTCTTAAGATCTGATGAGCAGGGTTTATATGCCTATGGGCCTAGGTACAGAGATGTACACTAATGCTTCACAAATCCAAGCAACTTCATACAAAGACGCAGCTCGGCCGCAGGTCAGTCGATCGTTCTGAGTAACCCTATGGTCGTACAGAATGGCCGCGGGAACTGAGACACCGGAACCATATTTTCAGTGTGTACGAGAAAGCAGTCGAAGGCAGAGGCACACCCCGAAAATGCTCACAACACGGCTGCGTTTTAGTCGCCACCTCCTCGTCCATCTCTAAATCAGGGCCCAAATTCATAAATTATATGCCAATATTTCCATGAAAGTGTCATGGACTAAAGCTCTTAGTGAGTCTTGCATACGGAAGTCTGTTTCTGACAGATCTCTTGCACCTAGCATGGGTCTGGTGCAACTGCCGATACGAATGATGATGATGATGGAGGGGAGTGGCGTAATATCAGTGGGGGGCACGGCTTCCCTGCTGCAGATACACAGATTATCACACAGATTATCGCATTAGCTGTACGGAATCTCCTATTAGCAAAGGTAGTAAATCCGGCTCTCGGGCTTCACGGAAAAAACATTCAATTTGCTTCTGACTCATAATCAGCCCCTATAGGTTTACTAAGCAGGTGAATGAGGGTATTATATCTCTCTCTCCATTATTTTATGAGGTATTGTGGGAATTACAAAAGAACACCACGCCGGCGGGACTATAGGGAGAATAAAAGGAGGGGATTGTGTAGCACAACAACATGCCTTGAAAAAGAGCCTACCACAGCTCCAAACGCGTTGATCCCATGAACTGTGCTTGCACCACTTTGGAAAGACATCGTACCTAACTGGAGTTGTTTTTTTTTATGCAGGGTACTCCGGAGGTGCCTTGCATTTATTCCACCTGTGGCTCCAACACCTAAGCTGAGTAGGACCACTCTAGTCTATCCTTAATGCTGCTGCATGGCTTATCTTCCTCTCCAAACCCTCTACATCTGCCTCCCCTCTCCTACAAGCCCTCCACTGGCTCCACTTCCCTTTTAGATCCCAATTTAAGGTTCTCACGCTCGCTTACAAAGCCCTCACCCAATCTTCTCCCATATACATCTCTGATCTCATCTCCCTTCACTCTCCTCTCAACTCTCTTTGTTCCACTAATGCATGCCACCTTTCATGCCAGCTGATAACTTCCTCCCACTCCCGCCTCCAAGATTTTGCCCACACTGTTCCCCACCTCTGGAACTCTCTCCCACTCCCCATCAGACTCTTCACCGCTTTGCAATCCTTCAAACGGGTTCTCAAGACCCATTGCTTCATCAAAGTCTTCCAGCTATCATTCTAACTCCCTGCTACATGCTCCATCCACCCCATCTACCCCATCTGTGTCACCCCTGTTTGTCTTCCCCTCCCTTTTAGAATGTTAGCTCTTACGAGCAGGGCCCTCTACCCTCTTGTGCCTCTCCCTACTTTAGTTTCACCTACTTCTTTCTCAACACTAGGGCACCTAAGACTTGGTTTCTTATGCTCTGTTGCTTATCTGGGTGTTATGGTCGCTAAAGAAGCAATATATATTATCCATGCCTTGTTCATGTATTGTATTGTTCTGTAAGTCGCTTGTCTACAACTTGTTTATGTACTTTGTAAGGCGCTGCGGAACACTTGTGGCGCTATATAAATAAATGATATTAATAATAATAATAATTCCATTTATGTATATGCTTGGACATTAAATTTATTATCATTTGCACTTTATCATATCACTGGATGTGCTAATTAGACGCTCCATAGGAGCTATTGGAGACCTATGAAAATTTATTTATATCTTCTTGTTATTTCTTATTCTTTTATGTTTTTAAAGAAGCTCAAGTCCTTATGTGCTCTATATGCTATTTGTATTTTTAGACCATGTTTTTTGCATGTTCATGTTTATATGTCTATATAATTAAAATTGTTTTATAATCTCCACTGTTTAGAGTACATTGCATAGCGTCAGGAGGCTAGTAGTCTCAATATTTGTTTACTATTTATTACTACGGGTTAATAAGGTAACCACACATATTGACTTCATAGGCTGCGATACACCTGCGCTACGGGTTACAGTACATCTCACTATCTTTCTGTAATGTCCCATTGTTATCAGGACCAGGTTTGTATTAGATCAGAGGGGCAAGCAATGTGTTTCCCTTTTAAACAGACACAATGACAGACACAATGACAGACACAATGACGAAGGTACTACTCAAATTTATTATAACCAAGTTAAGTCACATACATTTAGAATGTAAATTTCAACCATATCAGGGATTTGCAACAGAAATTTCAAACACTACCAGTTAGTTACAATAGCAGTCAAGAAATAATAAACAGGTTAAACCAATCAAACCTGATGCTACTGTAATCTAAAGCTAGGTACAGTCCGATGCGACAAGCTGAGAGAGGCACAACATAGTGACGAGGAATTATATTGCAGTATCTGTGTAGAAACAGTTATGAAAAATATACGGGCAGTTGCAATACTAAAGCAGTATAGAGTCTATGTAGCAAATACTGTAGTAAAGCACAACACAGAAAAATTATGCAGCAGTCTCTTTACGTTGGCACAGTGCAGAAAAGCACGTACAGGTGCAATAATAAAGCAGTATAGAGTCTCTGTAGCAAATAGCGTAGTAAAGCACAACACAGAAAAATTATGCAGCAGTCTCTTTACATTGGCACAGTGCAGGTAAGTACGTACAGGTGCAATAATAAAGCAGTATAGAGCCTCTCTAGCAAATAGCGTAGTGAAGCACAACACAGAAAAATCATGCAGCAGTCTCTTTACGTTGGCACAGTGCAGGTAAGTACGTACAGGTGCAATAATATAGCGGCTTAGAGTCTCTGTAGCAAATAGCGTAGTGAAGCACAAAACAAAAAAATTATGCAGCAGTCTCTTCACGTTGGCACAGTGCAGGTAAGTACATACAGGTGCAATAATAAAGTGGCATAGAGTCTCTGTAGCAAATAGCGTAGTAAAGCACAACACAGAAAAATTATGCAGCAGTCTCTTTATGTTGGCACAGTGCAGGTAAGTACGTACAGGTACAAAAATAAAGCAGTATAGAGCCTCTGTAGCAAACAGCGTAGTGAAGCACAACACAGAAAAATTATGCAGCAGTCTCTTTACGTTGGCACAGTGCAGGGAAGTACGTACAGGTGCAATAATAAAGCAGTATAGAGTCTCTGTAGCAAATAGCGTAGTGAAGCACAACACAGAAAAATTATGCAGCAGTCTCTTTACGTTGGCACAGTGCAGGTAAGTACGTACAGGTGCAATAATACAGCGGCTTAGAGACTTTGTAGCAAATAGCGTAGTGAAGCACAACACAGAAAAATTGTGCAGCAGTCTCTTTACGTTGCCACAGTGCAGGTAAATACGTACAGGTGCAATAATAAAGCAGTATAGAGCCTGTGTAGCAAATAGAGTAGTAAAGCACAACACAGAAAAATTATACAGCAGTCTCTATACGTTGCCACAGTGCAGGTAAGCACATACAGGTGCAATAATACAGCAGTATAGAGTCTCTGTAGCAAATAGCGTAGTGAAGCACAACACAGAAAAATTATGCAGCAGTCTCTTTACGTTGCCACAGTGCAGGAAAGTACATACAGGTGCAATAATAAAGCAGTATAGAGTCTCTGTAGCAAATCGCGTAGTGAAGCACAACACAGAAAAATTATGCAGCAGTCTCTTTACGTTGCCACAGTGCAGGTAAGTACGTACAGGTGCAATAATAAAGCAGTATAGAGTCTCTGTAGCAAATAGCGTAGTGAAGCACAACACAGAAAAATGATGCAGCAGTCTCTTTACGTTGGCACAGTGCAGGTAAGTACGTACAGGTGCAATAATAAAGCAGTATAGAGTCTCTGTAGCAAATAGCGTAGTAAAGCACAACACAGAAAAATTATGCAGCAGTCTCTTTACGTTAGCACAGTGCAGGTAAGTACGTACAGGTGCAATAATAAAGCAGTATAGAGTCTCTGTAGCAAATAGCGTAGTAAAGCACAACACAGAAAAATTATGCAGCAGTCTCTTTACGTTGGCTCAGTGCAGGTAAGTAAATACAGGTGCAATAATAAAGCAGTATAGAGTCTCTGTAGCAAATAGCGTAGTGAAGCACAACACAGAAAAATGATGCAGCAGTCTCTTTATGTTGCCACACTGCAGGTAAGCACGTACACGTGCAATAATACAGCAGTTCAGAGTCTCTGTAGCAAATAGCGTAGTGAAGCACAACACAGAAAAATCATGCAGCAGTCTCTTTACGTTGGCACAGTGCAGGTAAGTACGTACAGGTGCAATAATAAAGCGGCTTAGAGTCTCTGTAGCAAATAGCGTAGTGAAGCACAACACAGAAAAATTATGCAGCAGTCTCTTTACGTTGGCACAGTGCAGGTAAGTACGTACAGGTGCAATAATAAAGCAGTATAGAGTCTCTAGCAAATAGCGTAGTGAAGCACAACACAGAAAAATTATGCAGCAGTCTCTTTACGTTGGCACAGTGCAGGGAAGTACGTACAGGTGCAATAATAAAGCAGTATAGAGTCTCTGTAGCAAATAGCGTACTGAAGCACAACACAGAAAAATTATGCAGCAGTCTCTATACGTTGCCACAGTGCAGGTAAGCAAGTACAGGTGCAATAATACAGCAGTATAGAGTCTCTGTAGCAAATAGCGTAGTGAAGCACAACACAGAAAAATCATGCAGCAGTCTCTTTACGTTGGCACAGTGCAGGTAAGTACGTACAGGTGCAATAATACAGCGGCTTAGAGTCTCTGTAGCAAATAGCGTAGTGAAGCACAACACAGAAAAATTATGCAGCAGTCTCTTTACGTTACCATAGTGCAGGTAAGTACGTACAGGTGCAATAATAAAGCAGTATAGAGTCTCTGTAGCAAATAGCGTAGTGAAGCACAACACAGAAAAATTATGCAGCAGTCTCTATACGTTGGCACAGTGCAGGTAAGTACGTACAGGTGCAATAATAAAGCAGTATAGAGTCTCTGTAGCAAATAGCGTAGTGAAGCACAACACAGAAAAATTATGCAGCAGTCTCTTTACATTGGCACAGTGCAGGTTAGTACGTACAGGTGCAATAATAAAGCAGTATAGAGTCTCTGTAGCAAATAGCGTAGTGAAGCACAACACAGAAAAATTATGCAGCAGTCTCTTTACAATGGCACCGTGCAGGTTAGTACGTACAGGTGCAATAATAAAGCAGTATAGAGTCTCTGTAGCAAATAGCGTAGTGAAGCACAACACAGAAAAATTATGCAGCAGTCTCTTTACGTTGCCACAGTGCAGGTAAGTACGTACAGGTGCAATAATAAAGCAGTATAGAGTCTCTGTAGCAAATAGCGTACTGAAGCACAACACAGAAAAATTATGCAGCAGTCTCTATACGTTGCCACAGTGCAGGTAAGCAAGTACAGGTGCAATAATACAGCAGTATAGAGTCTCTGTAGCAAATAGCGTAGTGAAGCACAACACAGAAAAATCATGCAGCAGTCTCTTTACGTTGGCACAGTGCAGGTAAGTACGTACAGGTGCAATAATACAGCGGCTTAGAGTCTCTGTAGCAAATAGCGTAGTGAAGCACAACACAGAAAAATTATGCAGCAGTCTCTTTACGTTACCATAGTGCAGGTAAGTACGTACAGGTGCAATAATAAAGCAGTATAGAGTCTCTGTAGCAAATAGCGTAGTGAAGCACAACACAGAAAAATTATGCAGCAGTCTCTATACGTTGGCACAGTGCAGGTAAGTACGTACAGGTGCAATAATAAAGCAGTATAGAGTCTCTGTAGCAAATAGCGTAGTGAAGCACAACACAGAAAAATTATGCAGCAGTCTCTTTACATTGGCACAGTGCAGGTTAGTACGTACAGGTGCAATAATAAAGCAGTATAGAGTCTCTGTAGCAAATAGCGTAGTGAAGCACAACACAGAAAAATTATGCAGCAGTCTCTTTACAATGGCACAGTGCAGGTTAGTACGTACAGGTGCAATAATAAAGCAGTATAGAGTCTCTGTAGCAAATAGCGTAGTGAAGCACAACACAGAAAAATTATGCAGCAGTCTCTTTACGTTGCCACAGTGCAGGTAAGTACGTACAGGTGCAATAATAAAGCAGTATAGAGTCTCTGTAGCAAATAGCGTAGTGAAGCACAACGCAGAAAAATTATGCAGCAGTCTCTTTACGTTGGCACAGTGCAGGTAAGTACGTACAGGTGCAATAATAAAGCAGTATAGAGTCTCTGTAGCAAATAGCGTAGTAAAGCACAACACAGAAAAATTATGCAGCAGTCTCTTTACGTTGGCTCAGTGCAGGTAAGTAAATACAGGTGCAATAATAAAGCAGTATAGAGTCTCTGTAGCAAATAGCGTAGTGAAGCACAACACAGAAAAATTATGCAGCAGTCTCTTTACGTTGCCACACTGCAGGTAAGCACGTACATGTGCAATAATACAGCAGTTCAGAGTCTCTGTAGCAAATAGCGTAGTGAAGCACAACACAGAAAAATTATGCAGCAGTCTCTTTACGTTGGCACAGTGCAGGTAAGTACGTACAGGTGCAATAATAAAGCGGCTTAGAGTCTCTGTAGCAAATAGCGTAGTGAAGCACAACACAGAAAAATTATGCAGCAGTCTCTTTACGTTGGCACAGTGCAGGTAAGTACATACAGGTGCAATAATAAAGCAGTATAGAGTCTCTAGCAAATAGCGTAGTGAAGCACAACACAGAAAAATTATGCAGCAGTCTCTTTACGTTGGCACAGTGCAGGTAAGTACGTACAGGTGCAATAATAAAGCAGTATAGAGTCTCTGTAGCAAATAGCGTAGTGAAGCACAACACAGAAAAATTATGCAGCAGTCTCTTTACGTTGCCACAGTGCAGGAAAGTACGTACAGGTGCAATAATAAAGCAGTATAGAGTCTCTGTAGCAAATAGCGTAGTGAAGCACAACACAGAAAAATTATGCAGCAGTCTCTTTACGTTGGCACAGTGCAGGTAAGTACGTACAGGTGCAATAATAAAGCGGCTTAGAGTCTCTGTAGCAAATAGCGTAGTGAAGCACAACACAGAAAAATTATGCAGCAGTCTCTTTACGTTGGCACAGTGCAGGTAAGTACGTACAGGTGCAATAATACAGCGGCTTAGAGACTTTGTAGCAAATAGCGTAGTGAAGCACAACACAGAAAAATTGTGCAGCAGTCTCTTTACGTTGCCACAGTGCAGGTAAATACGTACAGGTGCAATAATAAAGCAGTATAGAGCCTGTGTAGCAAATAGAGTAGTAAAGCACAACACAGAAAAATTATACAGCAGTCTCTATACGTTGCCACAGTGCAGGTAAGCACGTACAGGTGCAATAATACAGCAGTATAGAGTCTCTGTAGCAAATAGCGTAGTGAAGCACAACACAGAAAAATTATGCAGCAGTCTCTTTACGTTGCCACAGTGCAGGAAAGTACATACAGGTGCAATAATAAAGCAGTATAGAGTCTCTGTAGCAAATCGCGTAGTGAAGCACAACACAGAAAAATTATGCAGCAGTCTCTTTACGTTGCCACAGTGCAGGTAAGTACGTACAGGTGCAATAATAAAGCAGTATAGAGTCTCTGTAGCAAATAGCGTAGTGAAGCACAACACAGAAAAATGATGCAGCAGTCTCTTTACGTTGGCACAGTGCAGGTAAGTACGTACAGGTGCAATAATAAAGCAGTATAGAGTCTCTGTAGCAAATAGCGTAGTAAAGCACAACACAGAAAAATTATGCAGCAGTCTCTTTACGTTAGCACAGTGCAGGTAAGTACGTACAGGTGCAATAATAAAGCAGTATAGAGTCTCTGTAGCAAATAGCGTAGTAAAGCACAACACAGAAAAATTATGCAGCAGTCTCTTTACGTTGGCTCAGTGCAGGTAAGTAAATACAGGTGCAATAATAAAGCAGTATAGAGTCTCTGTAGCAAATAGCGTAGTGAAGCACAACACAGAAAAATGATGCAGCAGTCTCTTTATGTTGCCACACTGCAGGTAAGCACGTACACGTGCAATAATACAGCAGTTCAGAGTCTCTGTAGCAAATAGCGTAGTGAAGCACAACACAGAAAAATCATGCAGCAGTCTCTTTACGTTGGCACAGTGCAGGTAAGTACGTACAGGTGCAATAATAAAGCGGCTTAGAGTCTCTGTAGCAAATAGCGTAGTGAAGCACAACACAGAAAAATTATGCAGCAGTCTCTTTACGTTGGCACAGTGCAGGTAAGTACGTACAGGTGCAATAATAAAGCAGTATAGAGTCTCTAGCAAATAGCGTAGTGAAGCACAACACAGAAAAATTATGCAGCAGTCTCTTTACGTTGGCACAGTGCAGGGAAGTACGTACAGGTGCAATAATAAAGCAGTATAGAGTCTCTGTAGCAAATAGCGTACTGAAGCACAACACAGAAAAATTATGCAGCAGTCTCTATACGTTGCCACAGTGCAGGTAAGCAAGTACAGGTGCAATAATACAGCAGTATAGAGTCTCTGTAGCAAATAGCGTAGTGAAGCACAACACAGAAAAATCATGCAGCAGTCTCTTTACGTTGGCACAGTGCAGGTAAGTACGTACAGGTGCAATAATACAGCGGCTTAGAGTCTCTGTAGCAAATAGCGTAGTGAAGCACAACACAGAAAAATTATGCAGCAGTCTCTTTACGTTACCATAGTGCAGGTAAGTACGTACAGGTGCAATAATAAAGCAGTATAGAGTCTCTGTAGCAAATAGCGTAGTGAAGCACAACACAGAAAAATTATGCAGCAGTCTCTATACGTTGGCACAGTGCAGGTAAGTACGTACAGGTGCAATAATAAAGCAGTATAGAGTCTCTGTAGCAAATAGCGTAGTGAAGCACAACACAGAAAAATTATGCAGCAGTCTCTTTACATTGGCACAGTGCAGGTTAGTACGTACAGGTGCAATAATAAAGCAGTATAGAGTCTCTGTAGCAAATAGCGTAGTGAAGCACAACACAGAAAAATTATGCAGCAGTCTCTTTACAATGGCACAGTGCAGGTTAGTACGTACAGGTGCAATAATAAAGCAGTATAGAGTCTCTGTAGCAAATAGCGTAGTGAAGCACAACACAGAAAAATTATGCAGCAGTCTCTTTACGTTGCCACAGTGCAGGTAAGTACGTACAGGTGCAATAATAAAGCAGTATAGAGTCTCTGTAGCAAATAGCGTAGTGAAGCACAACGCAGAAAAATTATGCAGCAGTCTCTTTACGTTGGCACAGTGCAGGTAAGTACGTACAGGTGCAATAATAAAGCAGTATAGAGTCTCTGTAGCAAATAGCGTAGTAAAGCACAACACAGAAAAATTATGCAGCAGTCTCTTTACGTTGGCTCAGTGCAGGTAAGTAAATACAGGTGCAATAATAAAGCAGTATAGAGTCTCTGTAGCAAATAGCGTAGTGAAGCACAACACAGAAAAATTATGCAGCAGTCTCTTTACGTTGCCACACTGCAGGTAAGCACGTACATGTGCAATAATACAGCAGTTCAGAGTCTCTGTAGCAAATAGCGTAGTGAAGCACAACACAGAAAAATTATGCAGCAGTCTCTTTACGTTGGCACAGTGCAGGTAAGTACGTACAGCTGCAATAATAAAGCGGCTTAGAGTCTCTGTAGCAAATAGCGTAGTGAAGCACAACACAGAAAAATTATGCAGCAGTCTCTTTACGTTGGCACAGTGCAGGTAAGTACATACAGGTGCAATAATAAAGCAGTATAGAGTCTCTAGCAAATAGCGTAGTGAAGCACAACACAGAAAAATTATGCAGCAGTCTCTTTACGATGGCACAGTGCAGGTAAGTACGTACAGGTGCAATAATAAAGCAGTATAGAGTCTCTGTAGCAAATAGCGTAGTGAAGCACAACACAGAAAAATTATGCAGCAGTCTCTTTACGTTGCCACAGTGCAGGAAAGTACGTACAGGTGCAATAATAAAGCAGTATAGAGTCTCTGTAGCAAATAGCGTAGTGAAGCACAACACAGAAAAATTATGCAGCAGTCTCTTTACGTTGGCACAGTGCAGGTAAGTACGTACAGATGCAATAATAAAGCGGCTTAGAGTCTCTGTAGCAAATAGCGTAGTGAAGCACAACACAGAAAAATTATGCAGCAGTCTCTTTACGTTGGCACAGTGCAGGTAAGTACGTACTGGTGCAATAATAAAGCAGTATAGAGTCTCTGTAGCAAATAGCGTAGTGAAGCACAACACAGAAAAATTATGCAGCAGTATCTTTACGTTGGCACAGTGCAGGTAAGCACGTACAGGTGCAATAATAAAGCTGTATAGAGTCTCTGTAGCAAATAGCATAGTTAAGCACAACACAACAAAATTATGCAGCAGTCTCTATACGTTGCCACAGTGCAGGTAAGCATGTACAGGTGCAATAACACAGCAGTATAGAGTCTCTGTAGCAAATAGCGTAGTGAAGCACAACACAGAAAAATTGTGCAGCAGTCTCTTTACGTTGCCACAGTGCAGGTAAATAGGTACAGGTGCAATAATAAAGCAGTATAGAGTCTGTGTAGCAAATAGAGTAGTAAAGCACAACACAGAAAAATTATGCAGCAGTCTCTATACGTTGCCACAGTGCAGGTAAGCACGTACAGGTGCAATAATACAGCAGTATACAGTCTCTGTAGCAAATAGCGTAGTGAAGCACAACACAGAAAAATTATGCAGTAGTCTCTTTACGTTGCCACAGTGCAGGTAAGTACGTACAGGTGCAATAATAAAGCAGTATAGAGTCTCTGTAGCAAATAGCGTAGTGAAGCACAACACAGAAAAATGATGCAGCAGTCTCTTTACGTTGCCACAGTGCAGGTAAGTACGTACAGGTGCAATAATAAAGCAGTATAGAGTCTCTGTAGCAAATAGCGTAGTGAAGCACAACACAGAAAAATGATGCAGCAGTCTCTTTACGTTGGCACAGTGCAGGTAAGTACGTACAGGTGCAATAATAAAGCAGTATAGAGTCTCTGTAGCAAATAGCGTAGTAAAGCACAACACAGAAAAATTATGCAGCAGTCTCTTTACGTTGGCACAGTGCAGGTAAGTACGTACAGGTGCAATAATAAAGCAGTATAGAGTCTCTGTAGCAAATAGCGTAGTAAAGCACAACACAGAAAAATTATGCAGCAGTCTCTTTACGTTGGCTCAGTGCAGGTAAGTAAATACAGGTGCAATAATAAAGCAGTATAGAGTCTCTGTAGCAAATAGCGTAGTGAAGCACAACACAGAAAAATTATGCAGCAGTCTCTTTACGTTGGCACAGTGCAGGTAAGTACGTACAGATGCAATAATACAGCAGTTCAGAGTCTCTAGCAAATAGCGTAGTGAAGCACAACACAGAAAAATTATGCAGCAGTCTCTTTACGTTGGCACAGTGCAGGGAAGTACGTACAGGTGCAATAATAAAGCAGTATAGAGTCTCTGTAGCAAATAGCGTAGTGAAGCACAACACAGAAAAATTATGCAGCAGTCTCTTTACGTTGGCACAGTGCAGGTAAGTACGTACAGGTGCAATAATACAGAGGCTTAGAGTCTTTGTAGCAAATAGCGTAGTAAAGCACAACACAGAAAAATTGTGCAGCAGTCTCTTTACGTTGCCACAGTGCAGGTAAATACGTACAGGTGCAATAATACAGCAGTATAGAGTCTCTGTAGCAAATAGCGTAGTGAAGCACAACACAGAAAAATGATGCAGCAGTCTCTTTACGTTGGCACAGTGCAGGTAAGTACGTACAGGTGTAATAATAAAGCAGTATAGAGTCTCTGTAGCAAATAGCGTAGTAAAGCACAACACAGAAAAATTATGCAGCAGTCTCTTTACGTTGGCACAGTGCAGGTAAGTACGTACTGGTGCAATAATAAAGCAGTATAGAGTCTCTGTAGCAAATAGCGTAGTAAAGCACAACACAGAAAAATTATGCAGCAGTCTCTTTACGTTGGCTCAGTGCAGGTAAGTAAATACAGGTGCAATAATAAAGCAGTATAGAGTCTCTGTAGCAAATAGCGTAGTGAAGCACAACACAGAAAAATTATGCAGCAGTCTCTTTATGTTGCCACACTGCAGGTAAGCACGTACACGTGCAATAATACAGCAGTTCAGAGTCTCTGTAGCAAATAGCGTAGTGAAGCACAACACAGAAAAATCATGCAGCAGTCTCTTTACGTTGGCACAGTGCAGGTAAGTACGTACAGGTGCAATAATAAAGCGGCTTAGAGTCTCTGTAGCAAATAGCGTAGTGAAGCACAACACAGAAAAATTATGTAGCAGTCTCTTTACGTTGGCACAGTGCAGGGAAGTACGTACAGGTGCAATAATAAAGCAGTATAGAGTCTCTGTAGCAAATAGCGTAGTGAAGCACAACACAGAAAAATTATGCAGCAGTCTCTATACGTTGCCACAGTGCAGGTAAGCACGTACAGGTGCAATAATACAGCAGTATAGAGTCTCTGTAGCAAATAGCGTAGTGAAGCACAACACAGAAAAATCATGCAGCAGTCTCTTTACGTTGGCACAGTGCAGGTAAGTACGTACAGGTGCAATAATACAGCGGCTTAGTGTCTCTGTAGCAAATAGCGTAGTGAAGCACAACACAGAAAAATTATGCAGCAGTCTCTTTACGTTACCATAGTGCAGGTAAGTACGTACAGGTGCAATAATAAAGCAGTATAGAGTCTCTGTAGCAAATAGCGTAGTGAAGCACAACACAGAAAAATTATGCAGCAGTCTCTATACGTTGGCACAGTGCAGGTAAGTACGTACAGGTGCAATAATAAAGCAGTATAGAGTCTCTGTAGCAAATAGCGTAGTGAAGCACAACACAGAAAAATTATGCAGCAGTCTCTATACATTGGCACAGTGCAGGTTAGTACGTACAGGTGCAATAATAAAGCAGTATAGAGTCTCTGTAGCAAATAGCGTAGTGAAGCACAACACAGAAAAATTATGCAGCAGTCTCTTTACATTGGCACAGTGCAGGTTAGTACGTACAGGTGCAATAATAAAGCAGTATAGAGTCTCTGTAGCAAATAGCGTAGTGAAGCACAACACAGAAAAATTATGCAGCAGTCTCTTTACGTTGGCACAGTGCAGGTAAGCACATACAGGTGCAATAATAAAGCTGTATAGAGTCTCTGTAGCAAATAGCGTAGTAAAGCACAACACAAAAAATTATGCAGCAGTCTCTTTACATTGGCACAGTGCAGGTAAGTTCATACAGGTACAAAAATAAAGCAGTATAGAGCCTCTGTAGCAAATAGCGTAGTGAAGCACAACACAGAAAAATTATGCAGCAGTCTCTTTACGTTGGCACAGTGCAGGTAAGTACGTACAGGTGCAATAATACAGCGGCTTAGAGTCTTTGTAGCAAATAGCGTAGTGAAGCACAACACAGAAAAATTATGCAGCAGTCTCTTTACGTTGCCACAGTGCAGGTAAATACGTACAGGTGCAATAATAAAGCAGTATAGAGTCTGTGTAGCAAATAGAGTAGTAAAGCACAACACAGAAAAATTATGCAGCAGTCTCTATACGTTGCCACAGTGCAGGTAAGCACGTACAGGTGCAATAATACAGCAGTATAGAGTCTCTGTAGCAAATAGCGTAGTGAAGCACAACACAGAAAAATTATGCAGCAGTCTCTTTACGTTGCCACAGTGCAGGAAAGGACGTACAGGTGCAATAATAAAGCAGTATAGAGTCTCTGTAGCAAATAGCGTAGTGAAGCACAACGCAGAAAAATTATGCAGCAGTCTCTTTACGTTGGCACAGTGCAGGTAAGTACGTACAGGTGCAATAATAAAGCAGTATAGAGTCTCTGTAGCAAATAGCGTAGTAAAGCACAACACAGAAAAATTATGCAGCAGTCTCTTTACGTTGGCTCAGTGCAGGTAAGTAAATACAGGTGCAATAATAAAGCAGTATAGAGTCTCTGTAGCAAATAGCGTAGTGAAGCACAACACAGAAAAATTATGCAGCAGTCTCTTTACGTTGCGACACTGCAGGTAAGCACGTACACGTGCAATAATACAGCAGTTCAGAGTCTCTGTAGCAAATAGCGTAGTGAAGCACAACACAGAAAAATTATGCAGCAGTCTCTTTACGTTGGCACAGTGCAGGTAAGTACGTACAGGTGCAATAATAAAGCAGTATAGAGTCTCTGTAGCAAATAGCGTAGTGAAGCACAACACAGAAAAATTATGCAGCAGTCTCTTTACGTTGGCACAGTGCAGGTAAGTACATACAGGTGCAATAATAAAGCAGTATAGAGTCTCTAGCAAATAGCGTAGTGAAGCACAACACAGAAAAATCATGCAGCAGTCTCTTTACGTTGGCACAGTGCAGGTAAGTACGTACAGGTGCAATAATACAGCGGCTTAGTGTCTCTGTAGCAAATAGCGTAGTGAAGCACAACACAGAAAAATTATGCAGCAGTCTCTTTACGTTACCATAGTGCAGGTAAGTACGTACAGGTGCAATAATAAAGCAGTATAGAGTCTCTGTAGCAAATAGCGTAGTGAAGCACAACACAGAAAAATTATGCAGCAGTCTCTATACGTTGGCACAGTGCAGGTAAGTACGTACAGGTGCAATAATAAAGCAGTATAGAGTCTCTGTAGCAAATAGCGTAGTGAAGCACAACACAGAAAAATTATGCAGCAGTCTCTATACATTGGCACAGTGCAGGTTAGTACGTACAGGTGCAATAATAAAGCAGTATAGAGTCTCTGTAGCAAATAGCGTAGTGAAGCACAACACAGAAAAATTATGCAGCAGTCTCTTTACATTGGCACAGTGCAGGTTAGTACGTACAGGTGCAATAATAAAGCAGTATAGAGTCTCTGTAGCAAATAGCGTAGAGAAGCACAACACAGAAAAATTATGCAGCAGTCTCTTTACGTTGGCACAGTGCAGGTAAGCACATACAGGTGCAATAATAAAGCTGTATAGAGTCTCTGTAGCAAATAGTGTAGTAAAGCACAACACAAAAAAATTATGCAGCAGTCTCTTTACATTGCCACAGTGCAGGTAAGTACGTACAGGTGCAATAATAAAGCAGTATAGAGCCTCTGTAGCAAATAGAGTAGTAAAGCACAACACAAAAAAATTATGCAGCAGTCTCTTTACATTGGCACAGTGCAGGTAAGTACGTACAGGTACAATAATACAGCGGCTTAGAGTCTTTGTAGCAAATAGCGTAGTGAAGCACAACACAGAAAAATTATGCAGCAGTCTCTTTACGTTGGCACAGTGCAGGGAAGTACGTACAGGTGCAATAATAAAGCAGTATAGAGTCTCTGTAGCAAATAGCGTAGTGAAGCACAACACAGAAAAATTATGCAGCAGTCTCTTTACGTTGGCACAGTGCAGGTAAGTACGTACAGGTGCAATAATACAGCGGCTTAGAGACTTTGTAGCAAATAGCGTAGTGAAGCACAACACAGAAAAATTGTGCAGCAGTCTCTTTACGTTGCCACAGTGCAGGTAAATACGTACAGGTGCAATAATAAAGCAGTATAGAGTCTGTGTAGCAAATAGCGTAGAGAAGCACAACACAGAAAAATTATGCAGCAGTCTCTTTACGTTGCCACAGTGCAGGAAAGTACATACAGGTGCAATAATAAAGCAGTATAGAGTCTCTGTAGCAAATCGCGTAGTGAAGCACAACACAGAAAAATTATGCAGCAGTCTCTTTACGTTGCCACAGTGCAGGTAAGTACGTACAGGTGCAATAATAAAGCAGTATAGAGTCTCTGTAGCAAATAGCGTAGTGAAGCACAACACAGAAAAATGATGCAGCAGTCTCTTTACGTTGGCACAGTGCAGGTAAGTACGTACAGGTGCAATAATAAAGCAGTATAGAGTCTCTGTAGCAAATAGCGTAGTAAAGCACAACACAGAAAAATTATGCAGCAGTCTCTTTACGTTAGCACAGTGCAGGTAAGTACGTACAGGTGCAATAATAAAGCAGTATAGAGTCTCTGTAGCAAATAGCGTAGTAAAGCACAACACAGAAAAATTATGCAGCAGTCTCTTTACGTTGGCTCAGTGCAGGTAAGTAAATACAGGTGCAATAATAAAGCAGTATAGAGTCTCTGTAGCAAATAGCGTAGTGAAGCACAACACAGAAAAATGATGCAGCAGTCTCTTTATGTTGCCACACTGCAGGTAAGCACGTACACGTGCAATAATACAGCAGTTCAGAGTCTCTGTAGCAAATAGCGTAGTGAAGCACAACACAGAAAAATCATGCAGCAGTCTCTTTACGTTGGCACAGTGCAGGTAAGTACGTACAGGTGCAATAATAAAGCGGCTTAGAGTCTCTGTAGCAAATAGCGTAGTGAAGCACAACACAGAAAAATTATGCAGCAGTCTCTTTACGTTGGCACAGTGCAGGGAAGTACGTACAGGTGCAATAATAAAGCAGTATAGAGTCTCTAGCAAATAGCGTAGTGAAGCACAACACAGAAAAATTATGCAGCAGTCTCTTTACGTTGGCACAGTGCAGGGAAGTACGTACAGGTGCAATAATAAAGCAGTATAGAGTCTCTGTAGCAAATAGCGTACTGAAGCACAACACAGAAAAATTATGCAGCAGTCTCTATACGTTGCCACAGTGCAGGTAAGCAAGTACAGGTGCAATAATACAGCAGTATAGAGTCTCTGTAGCAAATAGCGTAGTGAAGCACAACACAGAAAAATCATGCAGCAGTCTCTTTACGTTGGCACAGTGCAGGTAAGTACGTACAGGTGCAATAATACAGCGGCTTAGAGTCTCTGTAGCAAATAGCGTAGTGAAGCACAACACAGAAAAATTATGCAGCAGTCTCTTTACGTTACCATAGTGCAGGTAAGTACGTACAGGTGCAATAATAAAGCAGTATAGAGTCTCTGTAGCAAATAGCGTAGTGAAGCACAACACAGAAAAATTATGCAGCAGTCTCTATACGTTGGCACAGTGCAGGTAAGTACGTACAGGTGCAATAATAAAGCAGTATAGAGTCTCTGTAGCAAATAGCGTAGTGAAGCACAACACAGAAAAATTATGCAGCAGTCTCTTTACATTGGCACAGTGCAGGTTAGTACGTACAGGTGCAATAATAAAGCAGTATAGAGTCTCTGTAGCAAATAGCGTAGTGAAGCACAACACAGAAAAATTATGCAGCAGTCTCTTTACAATGGCACAGTGCAGGTTAGTACGTACAGGTGCAATAATAAAGCAGTATAGAGTCTCTGTAGCAAATAGCGTAGTGAAGCACAACACAGAAAAATTATGCAGCAGTCTCTTTACGTTGCCACAGTGCAGGTAAGTACGTACAGGTGCAATAATAAAGCAGTATAGAGTCTCTGTAGCAAATAGCGTAGTGAAGCACAACACAGAAAAATTATGCAGCAGTCTCTTTACGTTGCCACAGTGCAGGTAAGTACGTACAGGTGCAATAATAAAGCAGTATAGAGTCTCTGTAGCAAATAGCGTAGTGAAGCACAACACAGAAAAATTATGCAGCAGTCTCTTTACGTTGGCTCAGTGCAGGTAAGTAAATACAGGTGCAATAATAAAGCAGTATAGAGTCTCTGTAGCAAATAGCGTAGTGAAGCACAACACAGAAAAATTATGCAGCAGTCTCTTTACGTTGCGACACTGCAGGTAAGCACGTACACGTGCAATAATACAGCAGTTCAGAGTCTCTGTAGCAAATAGCGTAGTGAAGCACAACACAGAAAAATTATGCAGCAGTCTCTTTACGTTGGCACAGTGCAGGTAAGTACGTACAGGTGCAATAATACAGCGGCTTAGAGTCTTTGTAGCAAATAGCGTAGTGAAACACAACACAGAAAAATTATGCAGCAGTCTTTTTACGTTGGGACAGTGCAGGTAAGCACGTACAGGTGCAATAATAAAGCTGTATAGAGTCTCTGTAGCAAATAGCATAGTAAATCACAACACAAAAAAATTATGCAGCAGTCTCTTTACATTGCCACAGTGCAGGTAAGTACGTACAGGTGCAATAATAAAGCAGTATAGAGTCTCTGTAGCAAATAGGGTACTAAAGCACAACACAAAAAAATTATGCAGCAGTCTCTTCACGTTGGCACAGTGCAGGTAAGTATGTACATGTGCAATAATAAAGCAGTATAGAGTCTCTGTAGCAAATAGCGTAGTAAAGCACAACACAGAAAAATTATGCAGCAGTCTCTTTACATTGGCACAGTGCAGGTAAGTACGTACAGGTGCAATAATAAAGCAGTATAGAGTCTCTGTTGCAATTAGCGTAGTAAAGCACAACACAGAAAAATTATGCAGCAGTCTCTTTACATTAGCACAGTGCAGGTAAGTACGTACAGGTGCAATAATAAAGCAGTATAGAGCCTCTGTAGCAAATAGCGTAGTGAAGCACAACACAGAAAAATTATGCAGCAGTCTCTATACGTTGCCACAGTGCAGGTAAGCACGTACAGGTGCAAAAATACAGCAGTATAGAGTCTCTGTAGCAAATAGCGTAGTGAAGCACAACACAGAAAAATTATGCAGCAGTCTCTTTACGTTGCCACAGTGCAGGTAAGTACGTACAGGTGCAATAATACAGCAGCTTAGAGTCTCTGTAGCAAATAGCGTAGTGAAGCACAACACAGAAAAATTATGCAGCAGTCTCTATACGTTGCCACAGTGCAGGTAAGCACGTACAGGTGCAAAAATACAGCAGTATAGAGTCTCTGTAGCAAATAGCGTAGTGAAGCACAACACAGAAAAATTATGCAGCAGTCTCTTTACGTTGCCATAGTGCAGGTAAGTACGTACAGGTGCAATAATAAAGCGGCATAGAGTCTCTGTAGCAAATAGAGTAGTAAAGCACAACACAGAAAAATTATGCAGCAGTCTCTTTACGTTGGCACAGTGCTGGTAAATACGTACAGGTGCAATAATAAAGCAGTATAGAGTCTCTGTAGCAAATAGTGTAGTGAAGCACAGCACAGAAAAATTATGCAGCAGTCTCTATACGTTGCCACAGTGCAGGTAAGCACGTACAGGTGCAATAATAAAGCAGTATAGAGTCTCTGTAGCAAATAGCGTAGTAAAGCACAACACAGAAAAATTATGCAGCAGTCTCTTTATATTGGCAAAGTGCAGGTAAGTACGTACAGGTGCAATACTAAAGCAGTATAGAGTCTCTGTAGCAAATAGCGTAGTAAAGCACAACACAGAAAAATTATGCAGCAGTCTCTTTACGTTGGCACAGTGCAGGTAAGTATGTACAGGTGCAATAATAAAGCGGCATAGAGCCTCTGTAGCAAATAGTGTAGTGAAGCACAACACAGAAAAATTATGCAGCAGTCTCTTTACGTTGGCACAGTGCAGGTAAATACGTACAGGTGCAATAATAAAGCAGTATAGAGTCTCTGTAGCAAATAGTGTAGTGAAGCACAGCACAGAAAAATTATGCAGCAGTCTCTTTACGTTGGCAAGGTAAGTACGTACAGGTGCAATAATAAAGCAGTATAGAGACTCTGTAGCAAACAGTGTAGTGAAGCACAACACAGAAAAATTATGCAGCAGTCTCTTTACGGTGGCACAGTGCAGGTAAGTACGTACAGGTGCAATAATAAAGCGGCTTAGAGTCTCTGTAGCAAATAGCGAAGTGACGCACAACACAGAAAAATTATGCAGCAATCTCTTTACGTTGCCACAATGCAGGTAAGTACGTACAGGTGCAGTAATAAAGCAGTATAGAGTCTCTGTAGCAAATAGAGTAGTGAAGCACAACACAGAAAAATTATGCAGCGGTCTCTTTACGTTGGCAAGGTAAGTACGTACAGGTGCAATAATAAAGCAGTATAGAGACTCTGTAGCAAACAGTGTAGTGAAGCACAACACAGAAAAATTATGCAGCAGTCTCTTTACGTTGCCACAGAGCAGGTAAGTACGTACACGTGCAATAATAAAGCAGTATAGAGTCTCTGTAGCAAATAGCATAGTGAAGCACAACACAGAAAAATTATGCAGCAGTCTCTATACGTTGGCACAGTGCAGGTAAGCACGTACATGTGCAATAATACAGCAGTATAGAGTCTCTGTAGCAAATAGCGTAGTGAAGCACAACACAGAAAAATCATGCAGCAGTCTCTTCACGTTGGCACAGTGCAGGTAAGTACGTACAGGTGCAATAATACAGCGGCTTAGATTCTCTGTAGCAAATAGCGTAGTAAAGCACAACACAAAAAAATTATGCAGCAGTCTCTTTACGTTGCCATAGTGCAGGTAAGTACGTACAGGTGCAATAATAAAGCAGTATAGAGTCTCTGTAGCAAATAGCGTAGTAAAGCACAACACAAAAAAATTATGCAGCAGTCTCTTTACGTTGGCACAGTGCAGTACGTACAGGTGCAATAATAAAGCAGAATAGAGTCTCTGTAGCAAATAGCGTAGTGAAGCACAACACAGAAAAATTATGCAGCAGTCTCTTTACATTGGCAAAGTGCAGGTAAGTACGTAGAGGTGCAATACTAAAGCAGTATAGAGTCTCTGTAGCAAATAGCGTAGTAAAGCACAACACGGAAAAATTATGCAGCAGTCTCTTTACGTTGGCACAGTGCAGGTAAGTATGTACAGGTGCAATAATGAAGCGGCATAGAGCCTCTGTAGCAAATAGTGTAGTGAAGCACAACACAGAAAAATTATGCAGCAGTCTCTTTACGTTGCCACAGTGCAGGTAAGTACGTACAGGTGCAATAATAAAGCAGTATAGAGTCTCTGTAGCAAATAGTGTAGTGAAGCACAACACAGAAAATCATGCAGCAGTCTCTTTACGTTGGCACAGTGCAGGTAAGCACGTACAGGTGCAATAATAAAGCAGTATAGAGTCTCTGTAGCAAATAGCGTAGTAAAGCACAACACAGAAAAATTATGCAGCAGTCTCTTTACGTTGGCACAGTGCAGGTAAGTACGTACAGGTACAATAATAAAGCGGCTTAGAGTCTCTGTAGCAAATAGCGAAGTGACGCACAACACAGAAAAATTATGCAGCAATCTCTTTACGTTGCCACAATGCAGGTAAGTACGTACAGGTGCAGTAATAAAGCAGTATAGAGTCTCTGTAGCAAATAGAGTAGTGAAGCACAACACAGAAAAATTATGCAGCGGTCTCTTTACGATGGCAAGGTAAGTACGTACAGGTGCAATAATAAAGCAGTATAGAGTCTCTGTAGCAAACAGTGTAGTGAAGCACAACACAGAAAATCATGCAGCAGTCTCTTTACGTTGCCACAGTGCAGGTAAGTACGTACAGGTGCAATACTAAAGCAGTATAGAGTCTCTGTAGCAAATAGTGTAGTGAAGAACAACACAGAAAAATTATGCAGCAGTCTCTTTACGTTGCCACAGTGCAGGTAAGTACGTACAGGTGCAATAATAAAGCAGTATAGAGTCTCTGTAGCAAATAGCGTAGTGAAGCACAACACAAAAAAATTATGCAGCAGTCTCTTTACGTTGCCATAGTGCAGGTAAGTATGTACAGGTGCAATAATAAAGCAGTATAGAGTTTTTGTAGCAAATAGCGTAGTGAAGCACAACACAGAAAAATTATGCAGCAGTCTCTTTACATTGGCACAGTGCAGGTAAGTACGTACAGGTGCAATACTAAAGCAGTATAGAGTCTCTGTAGCAAATAGTGTAGTGAAGCACAACACAGAAAAATTATGCAGCAGTCTCTTTACGTTGCCACAGTGCAGGTAAGTACGTACAGGTGCAATAATAAAGCAGTATAGAGTCTCTGTAGCAAATAGTGTAGTGAAGCACAACACAGAAAATCATGCAGCAGTCTCTTTACGTTGGCACAGTGCAGGTAAGTACGTACAGGTGCAATAATAAAGCGGCTTAGAGTCTCTGTAGCAAATAGCGAAGTGACGCACAACACAGAAAAATTATGCAGCAATCTCTTTACGTTGCCACAATGCAGGTAAGTACGTACAGGTGCAGTAATAAAGCAGTATAGAGTCTCTGTAGCAAATAGAGTAGTGAAGCACAACACAGAAAAATTATGCAGCGGTCTCTTTACGTTGGCAAGGTAAGTACGTACAGGTGCAATAATAAAGCAGTATAGAGTCTCTGTAGCAAATAGCGTAGTGAAGCACAACACAAAAAAATTATGCAGCAGTCTCTTTACGTTGCCATAGTGCAGGTAAGTATGTACAGGTGCAATAATAAAGCAGTATAGAGTTTTTGTAGCAAATAGCGTAGTGAAGCACAACACAGAAAAATTATGCAGCAGTCTCTTTACTTTGGCACAGTGCAGGTAAGTACGTACAGGTGCAATACTAAAGCAGTATAGAGTCTCTGTAGCAAATAGTGTAGTGAAGCACAACACAGAAAAATTATGCAGCAGTCTCTTTACGTTGCCACAGTGCAGGTAAGTACGTACAGGTGCAATAATAAAGCAGTATAGAGTCTCTGTAGCAAATAGTGTAGTGAAGCACAACACAGAAAATCATGCAGCAGTCTCTTTACGTTGGCACAGTGCAGGTAAGTACGTACAGGTGCAATAATAAAGCGGCTTAGAGTCTCTGTAGCAAATAGCGAAGTGACGCACAACACAGAAAAATTATGCAGCAATCTCTTTACGTTGCCACAATGCAGGTAAGTACGTACAGGTGCAGTAATAAAGCAGTATAGAGTCTCTGTAGCAAATAGAGTAGTGAAGCACAACACAGAAAAATTATGCAGCGGTCTCTTTACGTTGGCAAGGTAAGTACGTACAGGTGCAATAATAAAGCAGTATAGAGTCTCTGTAGCAAATAGAGTAGTGAAGCACAACACAGAAAAATCATGCAGCAGTCTCTTTACGTTGGCACAGTGCAGGTAAGTATGTACAGGTGCAATAATACACCGGCATTGAGCCTCTGTAGCAAATAGCGTAGTGAAGCACATTGCATTTAGTAGCAAGAACACGTATAAGAAGCATAGGTTTTAAGCATCAGCAAAACATGGTTAGCTACATAAATCGAGCTAAGTAATGCACAAAGCACTATTAAAGAAACTTGCCTGCTGTGGTTGCGCAGGGGTGGGGTATCCTACTACAGAGTTAATTAAACATTTAAACAATCTGTACATATACGTGCAAATATTAAGTGGGTCATAACTGGTGGGAGGAGTTTAGTTAAGTTAGTCCAGTGTTAGGCAGGGCTCTGCCTCTCTTTTTCTTGGACTTTCAGTGAGGCAAGTTCAAGAGGATATTCTGTTTAATATTTTGCTTTCTCCCCTTTTTTTCTCCTACTATCTCTTCATTGCTCTCTTTCTACCTCTCTTCATTCCCCTGCTTCCCCTAGTAGTTCCCTTACCGTGTCTGCCATGTTCAGGCCCCAGCATTCAGCCCCTGTACCAGCACGGTACGCTGAGGCCCTTGGGACTTTAACATGCAGGCGCACCTCCTCTTGCCCGGCTGGGGAGAGAGGGCCGAGGCTGTCTTTCGGCCTCTCCCCGGCTGTGGATGATTCCCCCTCCACGCCAGATGCTGCGGCTCTGGCTCAGGGGTTGGCAGCTGGCTCTGAGATGCGGGGCCGGGGGAGGCGCCGGAGCGCTACGGCGTTCTCGCCCAACAGTAGCGGCAGCTCCATTCATGCTGTTAGCGCGCAGCTCGCTACTCTCCCGACAATAGTGGGAACTCTGGCGTCTGCGGTCTGGGTAGGCCCCGGCGCGCTCCGGCTTTCATCTCCTGACAATGGCGAGGGGTCCCGGCGGTCAGTGGGCTTGAACTCGCGGGTGCCTGTGTGTGGACCCGACAAGATGGCTACATGGCGGCGGGGTCCAATAGAGATGCCGGCGCCATCTTGGAATCAGATGGCGGCAGCCACTTTCATTCTCTAGATGACATTTCAGGGCCAGATGTGATAGAATCTACTGATCCTCCTATAGATAGGGTGCAGTATGGGGCTGGGGCCAGCAGGGCTAACAGTGCAGCACAAACACACACCTTGCTTGATAGTGGGTGGGGTGATTTGCACATGCATAGTCTTGGGGATTGGGGGGTCTTCCCATCCCCACGCCAGCAGGTGCCTCTCAGCCCAGTGTTACCCCTGCTCCTTCGCCTACGGCCCTCACAGATTTGGGAGCGCTGGCTGGAGTGCTGGTATCGCTGGTGGGTGCATTGACACCTTTATTGCAGAACGCGAATGGGTCCGGAGCTGCCGGCGGCAGGGATCAGAGTCCTGCTTTGCAGCATTTGACGCCCCTTGTTGCACAATTGTCCGCGATGTGCAGCCTCCCTGTACCCGTGTTACCCACCATTTCTTCTTCTCAGCTGTCTGCTCTGATCCTCTCTTCCCTGCCCGACGGGCCGGGGCTCTCAAGCTCTGGTCCCGCCGCACGGGGTGTAACTGATAGGAATGTGCGCACATTGTCTCTGGCCTCTTCCTCTTCTGTTGCAGGTCTATTCAGTGGAGGCATGGATGATTCTGCGGCTCATGGTTCCCGGAAGACATCTCGGGCAGTGAATTTCGGCTTTCCTGGACTGGCTGGCGCATCTGCGTCCGGTATGGCGGCTGAGGGTCGCAGATCCAATAGGACTCCGCAGGTGGATGGGACGACAACTTCGGGTGAATCAGATGGTGAGTGAGTATTTACCTCAGAATCTAGTGACACATCCACATCTAGTGCGAGAGGCACCACCGTTGCAGCAAAGCTAAGCGGCCTCGTCGCTCACATTCATCCAGACGATCACGTCGCCGCCGTAGGCATCGTCGGTCCTCCAGCGAAAGCGAGGAATTGAGTATTAGCCATGGGGATGTTGTCCGCTGCACCAATACGGCAGTGCTTCGCGGGTTACAGCCGCATATGCATGAAAGAATTGATAAGGGCAAGTACGTTGACGTATTCACCCTTACTTCTAAGTCTTGCAAAGCTTTAGCTGCTGCAAAAAAGAAAGGGGGCATCGAGGAACATCGTTCTTACGTAAATTGGCTCAGTGGTTTTTATGTTTTTGCCAGCTGTTACCTTAAAACGCATTCGGGAGAGGCCATGAATGTGATATGATATCTGCACCTGATTGATAGGCTATTCCGCATGGTGCGTGGCGCAGTATGGCATCAGTATGATGAGGAGTTCCGCCGTAAACAATCGGGTGTCAAAATACTCTATTTGAGGTGGAAATATGTTGAAGTCTGGTTAGAAGTGACGCAGCCTGCTCCACTAGCTGCTGATGTTTCTTACGGACGGAGGTTGGGCAGCCAGGGCGCCGTCCTGGCATGCCCTCCTAAGGCTCCATCTGCCAAAGGCCATTGTTTTGCGTTTAACAACAGCACTTGTGCAGTGGGATCCCGGTGTAATTTTCGCCACCACTGTCTATGCTGCGGTGCCCCCATCCAATCAAGGAATGCCCCAGACTGCCTGCCCCTTCTGCTGGCCTTAGGCCTGCCGGCTCCGGTGCCGCTCCATAGAGCCCCGTCGCTGGTCCGCGTGGAAGCCATGGAAGTGGTTGGTTTGGTACCCTTTGCGTGAGATGGCTATGTTTTTGCTTGATGGTTTCACAGAGGGGTTTCAGCTCCCGGTGTTCGGTGATGTTCCGCTAGGCACGCCAAAAAACTTATGTTCAGCTTACCTATTGCCGGGAATTTTGAAGGGCAAAGAGGCCAAGGAGGTGCAGCTGGTTCGCATGGCTGGGCCTTTTGATGGTCCTCCTTTGCACGATCTAGTTCTCTCTCCGGTTGGAGTGGTGCCCAAAAAGGCCCTGGGAAGTTCAGGTTGATACAACATCTATCCTTTCCAGCTGGGGGGGGCGGTGAATGATGCTATACCCGAGTCGTTGGCTCGGGTTTGTTATCAGTAATTTTAAGATGCCCTTAGTTTAGTGAAATTGCAGGGTACGGGGGCTTTGTTGGGTAAAGTTGATGTGGAGTCCGCTTTTCGCCTGTTGACTTTACACCCCGACTCATTTCCGGGGTGGCTCACTACCTCGATGACATCCTATGTGTTGGGCCGGCTGGTTCCCCCGTTGTGCGGAGCTTATGTTTTCTCTGCAGGCCTTGTTTAGGGAGTTTGGGGTCCCAATTGCATCCGATAAAACGAAGGGTCCTTGCACTCGCTTGTCGTACCTTGGAATCGAGATCGATATGGCGGCCTGTTGTTGTTTGCCTGCAGAGAAGATAGTGAAGCTTCGGGACGCCATTACGCTTGCATTGTCGCTGGGTAAAGTTGCCTTGCATCAAGGGCAATCATTACTGGGGCTTTTCAGTTTTGCATGCAGGGTCATCCCCATGGGTCGGTTTTTTGTCGTAAGTTGGAAAGAGCGACCACAGGAACATGTCAACCCCACCACTTCATACGGTTGTCTTCCAAACTTAGGAGGGATCTCCAGGTTTGGGATGTCATTTTGGAAGAATACAATGGCATTAGCTTTTGGTTGCATCCACCTGTTGCCAGTGTGCAGCTGCATATTTTCACGGATGCAGCGGGTTCCACTGGTTTTGGAGCCTACTTGGGGGGTTCTTGGTCCGCTTCCTCGTGGCCTCCATCTTGGGTCGCGGGGGTAGCTGACCAAGAATCTTCTCTTGCTAGAAGTTTTTCCCATAGTTGTTGCCCTGGAGTTGTTGGCTTCGTAACCGGCATGTCATATTTTGGTGCGACAACTTGGGTATAGTTTATGCTATTAACCGGCAGAGATCTACATCTTTGCCGGTTCTCAGGCTCCTTGCGCAGCTGGTTTTGTGCTGTCTAGTGTGTAGTCCACTTTGAAGCAAGACATGTCCCGGGGGTAGACAATTCCATTGCGGATTCACTATCCCGCTTCCAATGGGGTAGATTTAGAGAACTTGCTCCTTCTGCTGCAGTGATTGGTGATCTCTGCCCCCCTCATTGTTGGCAGGTTATTTGTCCAGAATGGAGGGGTTAGCGCAGCACTCGCTTGCCCCCAGCACGTTGAGGTCATACCAGTCTGTCTGGAACCAGTGGGAGTCCTTTTTCTCCCGCAAACATGACAGAGGTAAGCAGATTTACCAAGTCTTTTTATCTTTCATCTGGGGTCTCTATTCTGCTGGTAAGTCCAGGGCGGTGGTGGCTACAATCATTTGCGGCATTTAATTTTTCTTGCGCTTGCATGGGCCTCGGGATTCTTGGTACAAAGGGTTGTGAAAGGCTGGGCTAGACTGACCCTGGCTCAGTATGACCCCAGAATGCCAGTTACATTTTCGTTAATTGTTCAGTTTGTTCTTGTGTTGTCTGATGTTTGCGTGTCTCATTATGAAACCGTGCTGTTCCGGCCTTTCATGGGGCTTTTCGCATCAGTGAGTTGGCAGCGGCTTCTCGTCGGGCCCCCCCCCCCTGCTTTTTTCCCTCATCATCATCGCCTGGTCTCTGCTTTGTAAGCTTCAGCGGTCCAAAACTGATCAACTGGATCAGGGTCGCTGGGTGTATTTAGCGGCATTTTCGGACACACGTGTTTGCCCTGTTGCATTGGCCAGAGATTATTTGCGCCTTAGGCCCAACATTCCAGGCGCGTGGTTGATCCATGGTGATGGTTCCCCCTTGACCATGTATCAATTCCAGTCGGTTCTTCAATGGTGTACCCAGTCCCTCGGCTTGCCTCGCGGGGTCTATGGTTCCCATTTCTTCCGGATCGGGGCAGCTACGGCCGCAGCCCTTGCTGGGTGGTCGGTTTCTGAGATTAAAGCACTAGGACGATGGAAATCGGATGTTTATAAGCGCTATGTGCTGCATTGAATGTTTTCTTTTGCATTGTCTATTGTTACACTGTATGTATAACTTTGTAACTTGGATTTTTCTTTTACCGCTCGTTATCGGTGGGGGCCCTGAGGGATTTTTCCCTGTTTTTGCCCTGAACCATGGAAACTGATTGGCTGGCACGTTTTTTCAGGTTTTCACTTCGGGCCAAGTTAGTTTTTTCCTCTGCCACCCACCCCCCCCCATATTTTTCTTTTTCTCAGTCTTCTTTTTCTCTTTTGGTGCCAAAATTTGTTAGCACTAGTTTTAGCTTCAATTTGTAATGTTTTACATTGTGTTTTTTCTTTCAGGAGCTAATTTGGATCCTCGCCCCATATGGGTTGTGGGCCACTCTTATATTCATCGGGCAGGTACATCGCCCTTTGAGAGTGACCCTCAGTGTAGGGGCGTATCTACACATTGGCCCGGATGGCAGTCGCCAGGGGCGCCAGCCAGGAGGGGGCGCCACCCAGCGGTGCCATCCATGGCCAGGTGGTAGATACGCGCCGTGTCTTCTCTCCATACAAAAAAAAACATTGTCTCACGGTGCCGGCAGGTGCGCACTTCAGGAAGCTGCAC
Organism: Taudactylus pleione; assembly: GCA_031769625.1. Lineage (NCBI taxonomy): Eukaryota > Metazoa > Chordata > Amphibia > Anura > Myobatrachidae > Taudactylus > Taudactylus pleione. The sequence continues at coordinate 27,805,458 of JAUIMM010000092.1, read as the reverse complement.
GGCCAGGGGAGGGCTGGCAGCAGCAGCAGCCTCATCCTTGTTGCGACCATGCAGCTTCCTGAAGTGCACACCTGTCGGCACTGTGAGACAAAGTTTTTTTTGTGTGGAGTGGAGAGAAGACTCGGCGCACGTGATCGGGCAGAGGAACCGCGGCCCGTGGGAGCACTGCCGCAAAAAGGTGGGGATTGGGGGCATGGTAGGGGACCTGACTGGGGAGTGGGTACTTAGAAGGGGGACTGGTTTGGGTGTGGACCTAGTGGGGAACATAACAGGTTGGATCTGGCTGGTGAGTGGGGGCACAGAAGGGGGCTGGCTGGGGAATGCGGACTTAGAAGGGGGGCTGCTGGGGAGTGGGGGATATAAAAGGCTGGGGCTGTCTGGGAAGTAATGGCACAGAGGGGGACCTGCTGGGGCTGGCTGGGGTGGGGGACCAGAAGGGGACCTGCTAGGGCTGGCTGGGGAGTGGGGGGGATATAAAAGGCTGGGGCTGTCTGGGAAGTGAGGGCACAGAGGGGGACCTGCTGGGGCTGGCTGGGGAGTGGGGGACCAGAAGGGGACCTGCTAGGGCTGGCTGGGGAGTGGGGTCTTCGAAAGGGGACTGTCTGTTTTTTTCCCTGTGGACGCCAATGTGTGTTTTTTAATATTAAAAGTAGTAAAATCTGTGTGAGGGGACGGGGCTGTGAGGGGGTGGCGCCAGTCCCTTATTTTGCCAGGGGCAATCTGACCCTTAGATACACCGCTGCCTCAGTGATTTGTAGCAATGGACAGCATTCACTGGTTGGGCAGGAGAGGCATGCATTGGGACACACTTCTAGGTTTCCTGTTAGAGGTGGCTTCGCATTTTGGGGCTCCTGAAGTTCTAGTATTGCACTTAGGGCGCAATGATTTGGGGTATCAGTCATCCTTGGTGTTGAGGTACAAGGTGGTTAGGGATCTAGAGATCATTTGATCCTGGTGGCCATGGTGCAATCTAGTTTGGTCTGCTATCATTCCCAGGCAGTGTTGGAGGAGTGTGATGCCGGGGGTTTTAGTTGACAAGGCGAGACGCTAGGTCAATTCTCTGGTGGCTAAAAGAATTGTAGCTTTAGGTGGCCTGGTGATAAGTCATCCCTTGATACGCTTTAGAGACGGTCACCTGTTCCGTCCATATGGGGTTCACCTTACAGAGGAGGGGATTTTGCTTTTCTTAGAGGGCATTTTTTGGGGTTTAGGTGGTTTAGTTTAGACTGGTGGCGGGCCCGTCTTTAGGAGGTGTCGCCGGGCGTGGCGGGAAACAGCATCAGGAAAAATGGCTAATTTCACTGCAATTATTTATGGGTGCAATCTGCATCAATACACGGCTGATTTTACCCTCCTGGGGTCAGCTGCACTGGCTTACTGGCCGGGCCTTTTTATGAGTGTATTGGTGCCAGATTTGAAGACCCTAATGCTGCCCATCTACTAGGCAATTAAACCTAGCATTGGAGCGATAACGACGGTCATTTTCGCTCCATCGCTTTGTAATCGGCCGCAAATTGGGCAGTAAAATGTTAAAAATGACCAGCGATGCTCGTGCCCGCTGGCCGTTTCTAACATCAATCATCGCCCGAACATGACGGTCAACCTGACGACCGCCGTCAGGTTGCCATGTTCGGGGATGAACCCACCACCATATAGCAAAGTGCCAAGAGAGGGAGTGCTGTCACTCACCTGTCTAGAGGGACACTGCTGCCATGGAATGTCCGCTGCTGGGAGCCGCTGAGGAGGGGGTCCTGCAGCCTGCCAGAGACCAGTGCCCTGCTGACTCTGCCTGTCACTGCCGAGGACTGCTGGAAGACTTGGAGGACCTGGGAGGAAGACCTCTCCAGACTTCACCCCGCAGGAGACGACGGCGTCGTAATCGTGCCGTCGTCCCGCATCGCCTAGTGGATGGGCTGCTTAAAGGTTACTTGCTTAAAGGGCAATTGGCCCTGCAAATATGGTGGAGGATAGTGGAATTGCTTGAAGTGAATTTTGGCCATTGGTCTTATGACACTCTTTCTTTCCGTCACAATTATTTTTTATTGTATTTAAAATAAAGGCTGATCTAAGTTTTATATAGCAATAAAGTGGTCTGTGTCTTTATTTTTAGATAAGTTATATAAGAGGTTATGTTAAACAATGCTGTGTTAGATTTGTGCTCACATATGCCGATAGGACGTTTATGTGATGTGTTTACAGTACATTTTGCAAATAAATATCAGTGCCCTAAATACTTACATCATGTTCCTTGTATAAAAACATTACAAATTCTGCAATACAAGAGTGTAATTGAAAACTCAGGAATGCTGTTCCACAGTAATTACATGCCTTAATAGCAATACTGTGGCAAGCCATGCTTGTATGAGTAGTTCCACAGCAGCTATAGGGCCACTCTTAATAAATACACTATTGAACTTGTCAAAATTGTTAGTAATGCATATTTTATTTCGGGGAGGAGGAGGGGGTTAAAATAACAATCACAGAGATCTAATTGTTTTCAGTAGTTAGGAATTCTTTATTATCATAATGTCAACATATTAAGAGTTCACAAACAAACACATAAAATTATAATAATAATAATACAGGAGGAAAAAAATGGACAATTTCAGATACACGTTTTTTTTGTAAGAATTTGGAAGGGGTACACACTTGCAGATATGTGACAACTGTGGTATCACCAAATGTCCTTCACTTCCTCCATAAACAAAATCACCTCCAAATGTGTCTGCCACAACCAGTGGCGGGCTGGGCCGGGGGGAAGGGTGCCATTTGCCCCCCGGGCCGGTGCAGTCTGTGACACAGACTGCACCGCGTGCGTAGCGCTACACAGCACAAACAGCCGCCGGAGCCGGCAGCTGCATGTTTGCTGTAATCAGCAGCCGCTGAGAGTCTGTCAGACTCTCATCGGCTGCCGCTGCTCCCACTGCGGGAGCCATCTTCCGGCTCCCGCAGTGGGTAATGGGAGAGCCGTCGTCATGACGACGTCTCTCCCATAATGCAAAGCGGCCAGAGGAGCCGATGGAAGCGTCGGGACCAGGAGCGGGAGTTTCAGGTAAGTGATTTTTTTTTTTTTTTTATTAAGTCTCTCTCTACTGGGGGCACTACCGAGGGGGGGATTACTATGGGGGCACTACCAGGGGGGGGGACTACTATGGGGGTACTACCAGGGGGGGATTTCTATGGTGGCACTACCAGGGGGGGGATTACTATGGGGGCACTACCAGGGGGAGATTACTACTGGGGGCACTACCAGGGGGTGGATTACTACTACTGGGGGAACTACAAGGGGGGACTACTACTACTACTGGGGGCAATACAAGGGGGGGCTACTACTGGGGGCACTAAAAGGGGAGGGGACTACTACTAGGGGTACTGCATAGGGGGGAGACTACAACTGGGGCCACTAAGGGACATTGCATAAGGGTTACCACTATTGGGGGCACTGCATGGGGGGGTGGACTGCTACTGGGGGCACTGCATAGGGGGCTTACTACTGGGGGCACAAGGGGCACTGAACAGGGGGGACCACTACTGGGGGCACAAGGGGCACTGAACAGGGGGGACCACTACTGGGGGCACAAGGGGCACTGCATAGGGGGGGGATCATTACTGGAGGCCTGCATAAGGTTGTTATCTCCTGTGGCACACGGGGGCACTGCATATGGGCACTACGACAGGGGGCTGCCCCTAATCTTTATTTTTACCTTACATTAATCCCATATGGACCCGCCTTCTCCCTGAAACACTTGAGGGGGGGCGGCGCCGTAGCACACACGTTCTTCGGGCACCCTGGCTACACGCTACTCCTCTGCCAGGGCCGCCTGCATGCATTTGCCCCCCAGGCTAAAAGTTGCCAGCCAGCCTCTGGCCACAACTTAAACACACAAATCATATAATGGCAAGATACAAATTCTAAGTATTAGTAGGATGGACATGCATTACAGAGGCAATAACAAGATTTAATAGTAGGCAAAAGTTTCCAAAACTCAAAGATCTGGTTTGAAATTTGCATTCTTGTCACTGACGCTTCGCAGCCGACTCAGAAGAAGAAAAATCCCGGGTCCGGGTGGACCATTGTGTACCCTGGCCATAGCTGGTTCCTGCCAGGGCAGGGCACTGGTCCACCTCCTTCGAGCACTCACTTGGGCCAGGAAGTCGATCTTTTATCTCCCTAAGATCTTGCTTGATTTCCCTAAGGTGCATACACACGGGACGATGTACAGCGATAACGATATCACTGTCATATCTACCTGCACCTTCCTGAAGTGCTGGATGATCGATATCAATCATCCAGCACACCACCAACCCCACAACAATTGGCCAGCGACCCACGATCCTCAATTGCGGGTCCCTATGTCGATATCGACCAGGTTGGCCTGCATTCACAGGCGATGGACGATATCACTATAGTCCATACGTGCCCGCGCATCACAGGCCGGTGCGGGGTTGGAAGTGGCCAAAAGAATGCACGATATGAGCAATACCAATATGATCGATATCATTATCGTTCACATCGTGCATTTTAATCATACCGTGTGTATGCACCATTAGAACAGAGGTTTGCTGCCTCATGCTGGTCTGGATTGTTTTGTGCATGTCCTCATTGGCTGCAATCTGTCAGTCCACTACCACCCTAAGCCCATCAATGACTTGGGCAAGGGTGGCAGTTGTGGATAGGGGTGACACAGATGATGGAGGTTGTGCCCCCCCATCCGACTTCAGCCTTTCAGACTCAACATCTCCTAAAAAAATGTTTGGGGGGAATTGACTCCTAAAGAGACAGATACAGAGACAGGGCTTTAAAAAAAACTTACCAGACACAGCATGTGATGCATATTTAGCAAGCAACACCAGATGTAATAGGTCTGCATCTGCCAACAACCTCCATTCCAAAGTAACCAATTCAAACCTGGGCATTTTTTAGGTTGCTGATATGTACAAGTGTTTTTATCTTTTTTCTTGGTTTGCTGTTATCTTGTATATTTGAGTGGCCATTTTCTTTTTTTGATGATTATTATTTTAGTTTGTGTATCCACAAAATATACCTTTATCCTGTGCCTATAGGTGCAAGTCAGCTGCTCCTCTCTGTGAGGCCCCTGTTAATGAGGACCTACCAAAGTTGCATCCACAAACAAACCACTATCAATAGAACTGGTATTCTCTGTTTCCTAGTTGATGAAGATTTTCTGGTGACTGGTAAAGATTAAATTGTTCTAGAGACTATCTAGTGTTTAAAAATTAGAAACCTGTCCCAACAAACAAGATACCAATGGTGCTATACCCCAAACACAGTAGATAATACCATAGGGTTATAAAGCCAATACTATTTGTATAAAACACACTTTTCACAATACAGTTAGTTGCAAACGCTCCACTCTCAAGGTATAATATTCTTTCACCCTTATTCTAGGGTTCAGAGATCGATTATGTATACTTAGATTGGATCTCAGAGCCTCTTTACACTAGTGGGTGCTAGATGGTGGGTGGCTGATAAATAATATAAATGTACAAACTTCCAATTTCTGGGGATAAATAACAAAACATTAAATATTTATTCATAGAGCTGCATTTATCACGTGTGTTTGTTCTATCATATTCCCCACAGAACAAATGGTTGCTACATGCAAAAAATGATCTATGCATATTAAAAAATGTTTAGCACTAACAGTTATGATCAAGCAAAAAAGTACATTAACTGTCATCAAACATATGCTTCTAAATGAGATAAATAATATTTGCGTGAGTAATAATAAGTATTTGTAAAACTACTAGGATCATATTCAGCACTCAGCAGTAGGCTGCAAGTTGCATATTTAATCATATGGGGTTAGTTTAAAGTCAACTGTTTCCAACTTTTAATTTAACATGCAAATTAGTACAAATTAAAAGTATTATATGTAAGTATATGAAATCATCCTCCTCCCTATTCCCTCCTCTCCCTACACTCTGCTCAGTTCCTCATGCCCTCTGCCCAGGTGTCATCCTCAACTCTACCCTTTCCTCCATTCAGTCCTTCAACCAAAATGGTTATCCATGCTCTCATATCTGGACTACTGTAACATCCTCCTGTCTGACCTCCCTCTCAGCTGCCTCTTCGTACTTCAATCCATCCTCAATGCTGCTGCTAGACTGAGGGATCTCTTCCTCTGTTGGCCTGAAGCTGCCGGGATTCAAACTGCTGGCCATGTGGCCAGCAGTATTACATACCGATTCCATACATTTATGTCCAGTTTTATGTTTGGTGAATGTGTCTGTGTGTTATATTTGTGATAAGTTATTTGTTGTATGCAATCAATGAATGTGCTGCATATGTTTGTAGAATGGTAAAAAAAGGACGGTCAATTAATTCCAGGACAGATAATATATTATAGCAGATGTTGTCAGTCAACATACAATTTCAAGGAATATCCCGGGGGAGAGAGGTGGGAGAGATAGGATGCCAACTGGTTGTGGGAAGTGGGTGTGAGGGGAGTGGAAGGAAGGTAAAGGAGTGGATTAACCCCTTACGGTCTGCTCTTAGTTCATGACTAGAGATACCAGAAAAGTTCTCGGCACAAGTTTTGAGAGAGTCTTTTTTCTTGATTCCAGAGATCCTAGATTGGTCGTGGTCACCATAAAAAATAAAATGAAAATTGGTCAACTTAAAGGTAAGTGGGGGATGCAATTGTTGGGGGGAGGGGGCACCCTGCAGTGTATTCAGCAGACAAAGTTCCTAATCCCTTTAGAGGAGTAATGTAGTGTCAAAGTCAAATAATTGGTTATGATTGTTGTACAATTATTATCTGACGATATAGTCGTCTATGGTGTGATGATTTATTGCTAGGACGCTCCTTTGCGTTGGTGCAACCAGATGCGCTAAACTGCGTATCCGCAACACACATACACTGATGCACAGAACGCCCACACATATAAATGCATATATACATACACGGATGCTCATATGCGTATGCACATACTTACACATGGATGCTCATCTGTATATAGTCACATACATACCGACACATGTTTGCTATTTCAACACACAGACGCACATATGCGAACGCATATGTGCAAGATGGTTCCCACACATTATAGTTAATAACCAGAGTTATTAAAGATATATTTAGCTAATAATTATGTTGTGATATGTATTTATATTAGATCTAAGGTTCAGAATATAGTGGACATGTCATGTTTGGTATCATACTAAATCCCTGTTTATTTGCAGACATCCGTATCGGCACAGAAGTCGCATCATGCGTCCGCTAGTTATGGATGATAGGGAGTTATTGCTTAGAATGTTATTACTTATGTGTAGTGTTGTAGCCAGCTTTAACCAGTTGTTCGGCAGAAAGCTACACAAAGAGACCGTTGGAGAACTGAGCTATGCCCCTGATGACACCATATGAACTGACCAATGACCAGATTATACAGAAGCAAGAACCAATGGAAACCTGTTAATTAGTCCCTTTCTTAACTCAGAAACCTGTAAGGTATATAAACTGTGTCCCAATCCCAGTGTAAAGGTATCTTCTTGCGACCGCAGATGTCTGGATTGATGACTGTATACTGGGACCAGTGCGCATGCGTATGTATCGAGCTGTACTTTATTATTGCCTTTTACTCTAATTGTTAATTCTTACATCGTGTTACCCCTTTTATACATAAATAACTTTTTGTGCTTTGGAACCACACAATTGGCCTGGAAAGCAATTCTTTCTCAAGCTACTTGCAGCGCTAAATAGCGACTTACAGGTATTAAATAGTAGCTTAATAAAGCTTCTTATGATTAATGATGTACAGCCTTGTAGCCGATGCTGACACCAGGATGTGTCTAGTATTAGTGGTGCAACAGATCCGGATCTCACCTCGGTCCTGACATTCCTTGCGGCAGGGATAGGTGTTCTCTTAGTTGGTGGTTGTGGGGTCTGCAGCCAGCGGTGTCATGAGCTGCATAGGCACACCACTGATGTTGTTGTAGTGTGTCTTTGGCCAGCTGTTAGTGACAGTGTCAGTGTGTGGTAACCTTGACTTAATATGGTAAGTAAAGAGTTTACCTTGTGTGTTGTGGTTCAATCTTTACACAGGTTTATTAGAGAGTCGGCAGGGCACTTGCAGAAATAACACACCTCACTCAATGAGGCAGCCTTTTTTATTGCCTCAGTGGGAAAAACATCAATAATGAGATTACACATAAAAACAATGGCATTTGCACGGCACCATACGGATTGGTGTAATAATACTTCGGCAGTATGACCGTACAATGTAAGACAACTTTTACGTTACTATTCACAGTTAAATTCAGTATTAAGCATACATTCTTATCTCAAACGGTTGCACACTACAAGTAAACAATTCAGCAATGATGACAGTACTAAACTAACTAACAATTTCAATGTCCAGATGACCTTAAACACAAAACACTGTATTCCTACCCGTCTTCGCTGCTGCAGCTGGTGGAGCTCTTATAGATCAGTTTAAGTTGAACATGGTACTAGTCCCACTTAGTGTAACATTTGTTAGTATTAAATCTGGGAGGGAAGAATCGCCAATGTGTATATGGAAGTCCTGTACGCAGTACAGCAAATCAGTCACTGAATGTTAATTCCACTTTTCTCTCTATAGGCACATTCAATTCTCAGGCAATCAGAAAGTTATTCAATATTCCTAGACAACTGTTACTGTAAAGTGTCCCGCGGTTCTATCCCAGGTTGATGGGCTATATTGTCTCCTTTAAGTAGTGTATTCCAGCTTTCAAGTATCAAAGAATCACTGTGCTGTGAAATAGGACAGTCTTGGTGTGATCCGGAAAACATGCAGGGTAAATAGTAGTAAGCTTGGTCAGTGAAGCAGATAACTCGTATATAATGAAAGTGAAAGTAACACTGAGGTTCTGCTATTTGCAACAAGGTATGAGAAAGTCCACTAATACTGAGTGTCAGTGCAGCTCTGCCTGTGGTGCAATCAGTCTTCCACTCACCACTCCACTCCTGTAGTTACCTCTGGTGCAAGGCTATGTAACTTTTCCACTGCTGGAGCTGTATGTCTATGGTTAGGACTAGACTATACAGCGCAGATGGACCTGTGACATCACACCCACATGACCCGGCCTGTAAGGGGGAGGGGCGGGGATGCTAACGGGGGACCATAAGTGTCCCCTCGTGGGCTCGCTGTGCTCGCCATGCTTCGGGCACGGTGACTCGCTGTGCTCGCCACATATATTAATTCCCCCTCTATGCCCTAGTGGATGGTAACAGGAGCGGTCCAGCCTCCTGCAGCGGTCACGTGGTGGATACATCACAGAGGTCCTTTCTCCAACTAGGAAATAGCAGCAACCGTATGTCTATACTGCAGTTAATCGGTGGCCATCTTGTGGTGGGCAGCATGGCAACTCAAGTGTTGCTGTTGGCCTGTGGCCATCTTGTGGTTGGCAGAAAAAGTTATAAATTGCAATAGGACAGCGCCTTCTCTTACAAGTAGTATAACTGAAATGAGGGTGCTTTGGGGTTACCCTATGATGGCTGCTGCTGTGGTATGGAGCAGGGAGGATGATTACCCTGTACTGCGTGTTGCCACTGTGGCCACGTACCTCCATGAGCGGCTCTTGCTGCTGCGCTGGGCGTCTTAATGGTGTGCTGCCCTTGGTCCCAACTTCCCACTGCTGTGGCTCACCTGACCCGGTCTATCTTCCGCGGGTCCCCGGCGTCCACGCTCCTGGCTCGGCTGCTCCACACTACACTAGAGCTTTGCAGCTTGGCGGTCTCTGCCCGCTGTCCTCACACTTCTCCTCAGCTCCTGGCGCGCACTCTATAACTGACCCTCTTCTTCGCGGGCACCTGGCCACAGCCACCGCTTGAGAGAAAGGACAGGCTCATACAATCAGCGCCCGCTGTCTCCGTGCTTCACACGTGCTGGGGAGATATGTATTAACTCCTTCCTGGCCAAAGGTGGTATTAACCCCTCACGGTCCTAGGGCTGTCCGTTTCATGGGTGTCACAAGTGTGCGGGCATGCTGTAGTTCGATCATGATGAATGCTTATAGAGCTAAAACACGTTGATCCACAGCAACACAACCACCCAACTTCCCACTGCTGTGGCTCACCTGACCCGGTCTATCACCCGCAGGTCCCCGGCGTCCGCGCTCCCGGCTCGGCTGCTCCACACTACACTAGAGCTTGAGCACCTGACAAGCGTCTCAGTGCAACAAATGGAGGCTTCTGGGGACGCTATAACCGACACAGCTAACTCTCCTCTGAATGGGTAGAGACAGGATTCCCCTGGCTGAGGAATCCCCCAGAATGCCCACACATCATTATTGTGCCTATGCAGCTCCTGACACTCACGGCTGCAAACCCCACAAGCCATACTTGCCAACTTTTGAAAAAGCATTTCAGGGAGATTGTAAAAGCAACACCTATGAGCACGTCAGTAAAGTGGGCGTGTACAGCTACATCTGAGAGGCGTGTCATAATATGGACTTATATCCACATGTAAATGAGCCCCAAAGCAGTTAGTAAGATCTACTTGTTGATGAAATCACACTGATACTTTTCAGAAAATACATGTAACCATAGGGATCATTGTGCCTTATACCCAGTGCAGGGAAATTATACTAATGATCCCATTTGATTGTATACAGTATATCTGTTTTTTTTATATATAAAACAGTTACATAATGGGGGTAAGGTACAATCAGGGAGACTGCTGGACTCTTCGGGGAGTCAGGGAGATTGCTACTATTTCCGGGAGTCTCCCTGGCAATCAGGGAGAGTTGGCAAGTATGCCACAAGCACTAACTGACAGCACATATCCCAGATCTTTTGCTTCTGCCCATGCGTCTGAGGCATATGTCCCGATAATTACCGCTGGGGGTGGCTAACAGCAATGGGCATGTCAAGGGCATGTCGTTTACAGGGCCTGCGTTTAAAGATGCAAAGATGCAGTTCCACTGACTCCGGCAGCCATATACCCACAGATATTTAGCACCTGCCATAGACAATGACATAAGAAAAACATCATAGTGTAACCTATAATCTTACATTTACCCCAAAAAGGTGCACAGAAAAAAGGGGGTGAAAAAGACCCAAGTTTTATAAAGCGGACACTATAGTAATCAAAAGTAGGGACCATGTCCCTTCAAGATATATGCTTACAAGATGTAACTTTACTTATCAGCAGATAGAACAAGAATAGATCACATGAAGCCATACTTGCCTACTTTTGAAAAAGCATTTTAGGGAGATCTTGAAAGCAGCACCTATGAGCGCTGCGGTAAAGTGCACGTGTACTGCTACATCTGAGAGGTGTGCCATAAAATTGATTTACAGTCAAATGTAATGAGCCCTAAAGCAGTTAGTAAGATCTACTTGTTGATGAAAACACACTGATACTTCTCATAAATTCATACGTGCCTACTCTCCCACGAGTTGCGGGAGGCTCCCGATTTTTCGGGTAACTGTAACCAGTGGGTTAAATAATTAATTTTTACATAGGCATATAAGTTGTAACACACAACCTGTGCTAGGCCCCATTAAGGCTTGAAAAGAGATTCTAGTTGCAGTCTTTGCATAGACTGGTCAGATCACCTTGAGGTCAAACAAGACATAAATTGAAGGGCTCTAACTTGTACCTGTCACTATCAGAGAAGTATAATGAGCCATTCATAGCTTATATGGTGTTATCAGTAGACAGTGAGCCACATTCCAGTGGGGTGACCATGTTAAGATGTGTAGAGACGCTAAGAATTATGGGTTACTTATAGTGATGTCCATATTCTCTAGACAAAGGGGCTTTGAGAGTTAACTCAAAGGACATGTCATTACTGTATTTCTTTGTCTGGTAGTATATGTTAGTGCTTACAGAGCATGTGCAAGAGGTAAGAATGGTCCATGCTATGTTGTACCAATCAGTGCTTGGTACCCAGATTGTAACTAATATGGGCTTAATATTTGGAAAGCCAACACCCTATTAGGGTATATATATCAAGAGCAAGACAAAGGCTCTTTTTCTTGTGTATGGACCAGAGACTGCAGTAGGGTGCCTGCAATGTAAATTTAACTGCCTGGGCATTGTGAAACGAGTGCTCCCCAGATGAAGATGAAGTACATCTTATGTTGAAGATGATGAACTACCAGTGTCATCTGAATACATAGACAAAAGTTGAGTATACTGAATACTTTGTATGTTTATTGTTTGTTTGTTACTTGTAAATAAAGTGTGTTCATTTGTACCCACTCAAATGGTCACGTGTGTAATTATTCATTTTGATCAGAACGAAACCCACCGTTATGCAGTAACCCCCCGCACCCACGAAATAGTAGGCTTATCTCCTGCATCCCACCGACTTCCTAGTGAAGTGGGCAGGATGGGGAGGTTTTAGAACAAATTTTCCGTATACAGGGGGCATAGCTAAACAAAGCGAATTGCGTCATTTAGCCCCACCCCCTCCTTGCGGACCTGCGAATCGCGGGCTTTCCAGCAAAGGGGGGCAGGGCCTAATGACAGCTGAAGCCCGGCCCCGAAGCAGAGATGACTGGGCTACTCCTGGAAAAAAAATGCATGTAGCCATAGGGAGCATTGTGCCTTATAACCAATGCAGGGAAATGATACTAGTGATTCCAATTGAGTATATATCTCTGTTTTTTTTATATATAACAGCTTCACAATGTGGGTAAGTTGCAATCAGGGAGATTTCTAGACTCTTCAAGGAGTCAGAGAGATTGCTACTATTTCAGGGAGTCTTCCGACAATCAGGGAGAGTTGGCAAGTATGCATGAAGTGCAGGAATAACACAGTAACTCGGTGAAGCCATGCCCATTTGGTAACCTGCTTGCTGTGTGTTAGCTTTAATATTATACATAGCAGACTCTTTACCACCAGTCTCACATGATTCTCCGAATCTGAGATACTGTAAACGTATTCCTCATAAAATATGTATAGATGCACATGGTGTAGAATATTTTAGAGATGAGCAGTTCAGTTTTGACTCGGATACTCAATAAGATGCCATTTTTGAGATCCAAACATAACCAAGTAAAATCAAAATGTTCATCTCTAGTATGTTTAAAACATTTTAATAGACCTACATAAGTCAATGCATAATAGAAATAAACAAACAAAAACAGAGGGAGTCAGTTCCTAAAACTTTGCATGATGGTAAGTACATATAACAAACAACACAGTTAACTCTGATGGGACCCAGGTGTCAGTCACTCTGAGATGAAGGTAGGTGCAATGCGTTTTACCTAGGGACTAGTCTTTTTCAAGGTGAGTAGGTGTATAGAACTAATAAGAATAAATATCTAATGGTGCGGAAGTAAGTGGCTGTACCCTCCCATCCATTACAACCGATTCCAATAGGCTGTTTCTATCTCCACACCAAATACAAAGAACATCATCTATATAGCACCACCCATGGACCAGGTTTGCCCACAATGTGACAAATAATTTTTACAATCAGTAGGAAATATCTTGGACTATTACATAAGGCACAGATGGCAAGATATAAATGCTACATTGAGCCAGGGGTGCCAAGAGGGGGGGGTAGGTACTAATTACCAGGGCCTGGGCTTGCTGAAGGAGCCCGGTGGGGGCCTGGATCCAGTGCCGACTCTTACCTCACAGCAGCTCAGCATACGCTGCTGTGTGCTGGGCTGCAGTGGGAGACTGCTCACGGCTGCTGAGCAGTAGCCACAGCATATGCGGCAGTGCAAAAAAAAATTTTTTAATCCTAAGGGTGCGTGGCCATGCCTCCCACAATTAGGCTACACCCCCGGGCCCAGCACAGCTCTCAATGCCCCTGCATGGAGCTCAAGGCTAGCTGCCTGCAGTAGGTGCAGGAGGCGCGGCTGATATAGGGGCCTGGGCCGCCTCTGGAGCTCGGCCCTCTCCCTGCACCTACAGTGCGAGGTCAGCCATGTTTGTGCCTCCATCAGCAGTGTGCCGCGCTGCGCATGGCAGGCACATCTGCCCTCAGTCTCTCCTCAGATACTGTAGGCGTGGCCGTAATCCAGGGTTGTCCCAGCAGGCTCAGCATGGCTTCTCCAAGCATCAGTCAGTGAGGAGAGATGGAGCTGACCAGGAGAAGAGATGTCTGTGCCTTATGCAGCACTCTGCTGAAGAAGGACATGACCATAGAGCAGAGGTAAGTCATGGAAGGGGAGGGAGGAGTGCAGGGAGGGTGGGAGTGCGGTTAGGGTGGGGGACCATGATAATTTTGCTATGGGGCCACCCTAGGTCTAGTTACACCCCTGGTTTCATGTTTTTAAATGTGCAGAGTAGTACTATTAACATTTAATAAACAATAGAAACATATGAACCAAGTTCTTACTCTCTAAAATTTAAAAAAAATATTTTATAGGTCACATTTTATTGAAGAAAGGGAACAAATTAAGAGTATTTATGTTGTACAGTAAATATCATTGTAGTGTAAGCACTGAATAAAATGACCACTAGATGGTGCTGAATGAACAGTAAACACATACAACCTTCATATTATCGACACTATATAACATATTTTCTCTCTATATTTTTTTTGTTTGTTTTCTTTGAAATGTTAAATGACTGGATGGAATTCTTATGGCAGCAAAGTCATGAACCAACAATCATCATGCATTCATTACTACACAAAAGAGGGGCAAAACAGAATACAATAGCATACAGTATTTCCTATTTTAAATACTTAGTGCACTTACAAAGGACACATGTACAACAAGAAATCTATTTTGAACACGTACATACCCCTCACACACCCGGAAAATACAATAACATAATTTTTTGTTTACTTTTGAATTTTTTTTAGCATTTTGAAAATGTAAATAAAAAGAGGTTGGGACCGACCGGGGGTGGGGTGGGGGTAGCGGGATGGGATCAACCGCATTCAGCGCCAGAGGCTGGGCTCAACAGCAGGAGGTGGAGCGGGCGAGGGTAGACTGAGACTTTAATTAATTTATATATATATACAAATGGGGGAACTGACCATGAGCGACAAATCCGCTAGTCAGTGCAAAAAATGCAAATAAGTGCAATATGATATATAAAGTGCTGATAATAAAGTGCAATAGTGCTAAATATTGTGACACATGAGGTAGTACAATAAATATACCAATAAGTAAAGTTAAAAAACGATATACAATTTAAATAGAATAAAATTGCGAATTGCATAAAAAGTAATAGCTTATCTGAGTCATGAATCAACGGAAAAACACTTTTCCTAGGACAAGAGATGTGGTTCCCTGGGAACCACATCTCTTGTCCTAGGAAAACTGTTTTAATCAATTGAGAGATTAAGGGCCTGATTCAGAGCTGAATGCTCTACCTGTTTTTGTAGCGGCCTCATGGACGCTCGTATAGCTGTGGGTTACCACCCACAGCTATAGCGAGCGTCCATGATGATGGTCGCGATGGTCTTGACCATCGCGACCATCGGGCTTGCGATGGAGACCCTGCGGTAGGGTCTCGCTGCCGCAAGCCCTGGAGTGATTTTGGCTCTATCCTAGTGAAGTGGGCAGGATGGGGAGATTGCCGGGAATCGCGGCATAATTGCCGTGAATCACAGCTCCATATGGAGGGGCGGGGATAAATGAAGGGAACCTGCATCATTTAGACCCGCCTCCTCCTCGCGATCCCACGATTTGCGGTGGTTTGCCTTGGCAGGGGCAGGGCCTAATGACATTGAAACCTGGCTCTGCCCCCTAAATGGCCTGCTGTGTTTGCTCTCCGGGCATCTCCAGGGAGCAGATAATAAATGTAGGTAGGTATGCTGTGTCTAGCTAGTATTGCTGGGCATTCCTGTAGAACTAAGCACACTATCATATATCCCGAAGTGTCTTCAATGCTAAAACCTGTTCCTCATGGAGAAGGGGTGCCTGTTCCTGTACCTAGTATGTGTACCAGTGAATCGGGGACATCAGAGAAAAGTGAGTCAGAAGATACAGATATAACAGTGTAGTATCACCCCAAAACATCATAGAAAAGGAAGAATTCAATTATTTGGTTCATGACTTGAAACTGTCAAAACAACAAGCTGAACTTTTGGGTTCTAGGCTGAAACAGTGGAACCTTCTGGCTCAAGGTGCAACAATTTCACATTTTAGAACAAGAGACTTTTATTTGGCTTAATTTTTGAAAAGAAAACATCAATGTGTTTGTGTACTGATGATATTATAAAAAAATAAATTGAAGCTTCATGGATTCATCAAGGCCTTTGGGTGCCAAAAATCCAGTAAAATATCCTTTTGGTTTTTCTCTGCAGGAGCAGTTTGCCGCAATTCCCTCCTCTTACCATTAGAGGCACATGATCCACAATTTTATACTTCATTGATGTCACCAAGTGGCCCAAGTCGGCAAATGCCTGGCTACAGGCTGCTTGCTGGTACCAGAGAGGATGGCTGCACGTATTGTAGATCTGTGCAATGATGTCATCCTCTCTTTAAATTGCCTTTCTGTTTTACCGACATACAGTACACTTTATCGCGTGGGCAATAAAAACAATACATTGCAAAGCAGCTAGTACGACTTTTTATTGTTCTGTAATAACTTCTGCAAATATGTTTCACATATTTCACCACTAGATGGTAGCATTTATAACATGTCTCATACAGGTACTATATGATTGAGTGATATATAATTGAATTCAATATATTAATGCAATTGATATTTATTTCAAGTCTATTGCTTTAACTATAGCCCATTTATACTGTTCATAGCGAGCACTTTATACAGTATTTGCATCTTGGAATATGTAAACTCATGTATTTGTAAACAGTCTGTGACCATCTTGATGGGCGCACATGGGGTGACATCATCAGGGCGCGCATGCCGGCGGGACACGCGGAAGGATGCGCTCAGTTATGGTGAAGGGGAGCACTTACAAACAGTGAATGTTCTATGTATTGTTGTCGTGACGACAATGTTTGATAGACATTGATCCTTTCCTGCATGTACTAACACATTGGAGAAAGTGTACTACTATATCCATTTATAGTGAGTGCTGGATTTGTTTGTTACTATACATTGGACATTCCTATGGTGTTGCAAATATCCATGAAAATGTTTTGTTCAAGGCACCCTAGGATTTATCTTTTAAAGCTTCTTCGTTTCACCATACAAGTCTGTTACAGCTATCAATCTTATATAAGTAAATTATGAGTATTTATCTTTTGTCTAAGTATTGGGGATCAGTACATGAATCATACTTGCCTACTTTTGAAAAAGCTTTTCAGGGAGATTGTGAAAGCAGCACCTATGAGCATGTCGGTAGAGTGGACATGTACTGCTACATCTAAGAGGCGTGCCATAAAACTGATTTACAACCAAATGTGAATGAGCCCCAAAGCAGTTAGTAAGATCTAAAAAACACTGATACTTTTCAGAAAATACTTGTAGCCATAGGGATCATTGTGCCTTATGTCTAGGGACACCAATAATGCTTTTGAAGTGCCATATCATGCATTACTCTGGATATAGGGGACATTTACAGTTATTCAATCATTGAAGCTGAGGCCATTTTATATAAAGACAAGGCTGATAATATCCCAATCGAGGACAAATACAGAGACTGGATAAAAATGAAGATAAGAAAGGTGGACTTTTACTTGCATGGTGCCGCATTATCCAAGTAGTGTTCTGAAAAAAAGATCCCTAGAGGCTTTAGGTTAAAAAATATACCACGATTGACCAACATAATGTTCAATTTTGCAAGCGTTGGTTGGCAATACTGAACAAATGCTCCCAGATCCTCCTAGTTATACAGAGGTCGACCAGGGAGCTCAGTAGCATCAAAGAAAAGCTCAGAATATTTGACGGCACTAACAAAAAGTTCTTTTAGAATGATAAGAGCTGCAATTGATTGGAAAAACTTGAATCCCAAGTTGAAACATACAAACAAGACATACTTGCCTACATTGTATTTCTCTTTTGAGGGAGACTTGGGGAGAGGAGAAAGATCGGGTCGTGATGTGGGCGGGGCCTGACATCTTGCGTCATTAGGCCCTGCCCCCTTCACGGCAAATTTGCCGCAATTGGCGTAAATGTGCATAAGGGGCAGGGCTAAATGACGCAATTCATGCAGAATCGTGTAATTAAGCCCCGCCCCCTACACCGAGACCCGCGATTGCCGCGGAAGATCTCCCCATTCTGCCCACTTCACTAGGAAGTGGGCAGAAAGCGCGAGAAATGCCTACCCTTCCGGGGGTGCGGGGGGGGGTTACCCGAAAAATCGGGAGCCTCCCGCGAAAACCGGGAGGGTAGGCATGTATGAAACAAGATCTGATAAAATACAAATGAGAGAAATTGGTAAAACTTAACAATGATCACGAATTCCACAATGTATATGGTTGGATGACTGGAGGCACACTGGAGACACTTCTTCAGTAGGTATCCTAACCCTTCCCCTGTCCCTACCCTAACCGTCCCTTCCTAGTGCTTGAACCTAACCTCCCCCCCTAGTGTCTAAACCTAATTTCCCCATCCCCGCATCCTAAAGCTAGCCCTCCCCCCTTACTGTCTAACCCTCCCCTAGTGCCTAACCCTAACTGGGAGCCTGTTCTGAGCCTTCCACTGGATGGATTTGGTTGACAACTTTACAAAGTGGTAACATTGGATCCCAGAAGATATACTAGGGGGCGAGCAGCCTGTAGACAGGCATTTTGCCGACATGGGCCACCACTGACATCAATGAAGTATAAAATTGTGGATCATGTGCCTCTACTGGTAAGAGGAGGGGATCGAAGCAAACTGCTCCTGCAGAAAGAAGCCAAATTGATATTTTTATTAGAATATTTGGCACCCAAAAGACTGATTAATCAATGGGGCTTCAATTACTTTTTTTTATAACTTCTACCAATGTGTTTAACATCTTTTCTGTCTTTAGCTTTTATGTCATGGTTCCTCTATATGTAGGATTACCATATAATCCCTTTAAACTGGGACACTCATGGATTACACAGGTTCTGTGGGTCATTAAAACCAAGTGAAATCCAGGCATGGAGTCAGCTAGCCACAGAACCTGTGTAGTTCATGAGTGTCCCGATTTAAAGGGATAGTATGGTAAGCCTATCTATATTACAAATTTTTAGTAACATTGTAATAATAAAATTTCACCACTAGATGGTAGCATTTGTAACATGTGTCTATTTCTTATATGATTGATATATACATTTACTTGAGTTCGATATGTTCACGCAATTAATATGTATTTGAAGTCTATTGCTATAACTATAGCCTATTTATACTGTTCACAACAAGCGTTTTATACAGAATTTGGGCCGTTTAGAGCGTATTGGCATATATAAACCATACTTGCCTACATTTTGAGTATCTCCTCCAGGAGAAGTCCAGAGAGGAGACACGCTGGCTTAAGGTGGGGACGGAGTCCGGTGTTATGTGTCACTAAGCCCCGCCCCTTCGCAGGAAATGACGTGAATCGCAAGTTAATCTAGAGGGTGCGGGGCCAATATGTTGTAATTTTCTTAGAAACACGTCATATTGGCTCCGCCCATCACTGTTTACCCGCGATTCGCAGGATTATCGTCCACATAGTGCCCACTTCACTATGGAGTGGGCAGGATGCGGGAGGGCTGCCTACTCTTCAGGGGGTGCGAAGGAATGCCCACAAATTCTGGAGACTCCCGCAACTTCCGGGAGAGTAGGCAGGTTATGATGTAAACTCATGTGTTTGAATATAGTCTGTGACCATGGTGATGGGCGCACATGGGGTGACGTCACCGGCGAGACACACAGGAGAATGCGCTTAGCTATGGTGAAGGGGAGCACTTATAAACGGTGAGTTTTCTATGTATCATTGTCATTGAAATGTTGACTCTCTAGGAGACTCTGGGGGTCATTCAGACCCGCTCATGAGCGTCAGTATGCTCGCAAGCGGGTCAATGTTCCCTACTGCACATGCGCACGATGGAGGGAGCTCCGTCGTGCGCATGCGCGAGACCCGGGGAGCGACGGGCTTTCCATCACTCCGGGTCTCGTACCAAAGGGGGCGTGCTGTCGATGTTGATTGACAGCACGCCCCCTTTGGTGGACGTGCCGGGGGCGTGCCTGCCAGACGGAGGCGTTCCCATGGGAACGCCTACCGTCTGAAGCCGGCCCCACTGACATCACTAGTGATGTCAGTGGGAGTGATTTTGGTTCTGATAGAGCCAAAATCACTCCAGGGCTTGTGGCAGGGAGACCCTACCGCAGGGTCTCTGTCGCAAGTCCGATGGTCGCGATGGTCAAGACCATCGCGACCATCTTTTTGGCCGCTCGCATATGCTGTGGGTGGTTACCCACAGCTATACGAGCGGCCAGGAGGCCGCTCCATTTTCATGGAGGAGGGCCCTGATTCAGAGCGAGCGCTCTGGTCAGAGCGTTCAGCTCTGAATCAGGCCCTCTGTGCTTTATTTCTAATCCCTGAGTGCTGCTTTCCTTTCCTGCATGTACTCACACATCGGAGGAGGTGTACTATTGAGGGCAACGGGGTGAAGTATATAGCAAGTGCCGTATTTGTTTGTTATTATTTATATCTCTGGAGCTAAGTGGAACACGTCCGTTCATGTCCCACTGTGGTGATCATACCGCCGTTAAACCGAAGTCAAACAGAAGAATAACATGCAAACTGCACCAGAAATCTGAACAACATTTGGATAAGAAACATCATGAAATGAGAGCTCAAAAATTACTTATTCGAAACAAACACCAGATGTCAACATTGCCAGGACATTATTCACTGGATTCTGCTTGCTCATTGTAAGAACTTAACATTATACTTGCTAAACTTTGTCCTAGTTCTCTGATTACACATACCTCAAAGCCCACTGTATTCTGCACCAATTTCAGTTTTCTTCTTATAAATAATGTCTTGTTACCTAAGTCCTATGCCCTGAAACATGTAATCTAACTTCTAACAGTCTACTTTCACATTCATTTTCTCCACCTATTAAATCTCCTCTTTTACTCCCCTCAATAATAAACTTTTGCTATTGTGCAGACACCTTTTATCCACTGTATTCTCACGTGATTTTCTGCAAATCTCCTGCACTGTCACTCACACTCATTTTTTATTCCTGTTTCCAGTTTTTCTCCCCCTAACCACCTCTGCCACACCATGACCATGTTTTCTTCCACTTCTACCCTGACTCAGGGTCTCATTCAGACCCGCTCGCGAGTGCAGGACGCTCGCAAGCGGGTTGATGGTACCCAAATGCGCATGCGCATGATGGAGGGAGCTCCGTCGTGCGCATGCGCGAGACCTGACTAGCGACGGGGTAGCCGTCGCTCCGGGTCTCGCACCAAAGGGGGCGTGCTGTCGATGTTGATTGACAGCACGCCCCCTTTGGTGGGCGTGCCGGGGGCGTGGCTGCCAGACGGAGGCCTACCGTCTGGGTCCGGCCCCACTGACATCACTAGTGATGTCAGTGGGAGTGATTTTGGCTCTGATAGAGCCAAAATCACTCCAGGGCTTACGGCAGCAAGACCCTACCACAGGGTCTCCGTCGCAAGCCCAATGGTCGCGATGGTCTTGACCATCGCGACCATCATCATGGACACTCGCATAAGCTGTGGGTGTAACCCACAGCTATGCGAGCGTCCATAAGGCCACTCCAAGTTGAGGTAGGAGGGCCCTGATTCAGAGCGAGCGCTCTGGTCAGAGCGTCCGGCTCTGGATCAGGCCATCAGTGTCTACCTAATCCTATGCTCTGCCCCCTTCTTCCACCTTTATCCTTGTCCCCTTGCCTCCTTCACCTCCTCCTTCCCTTATCTCCGTTCCTCTGTCTGCCTTCCTCTTTCTCCTCTCCTACTGCTACACTTGCATTCTCTTCTACCCCACCATGGTCCTACTACCCCACTGCTAATCCCTCCTCCAACCCTCCTCTCCATGCCACCTCATCTCACCTCCATACACATCTCGTTAAGCTGCTTCCCTATTCATCACTTAAAGGTTCCCTTCCCAGCATTGGTGCCTGCACAATCTCTCCACTCTATTCATTTCGGTCCCCAAAATCAATCTCACATACTCGTTACCGTAATCCTGAAAATCTCATTCACATCTCTCCCACAAACACTGTCCCTTTATCCTGTGCCCTCTGGAATGCTAGATCGGTCTGTAATAAACTGGTTCCCACCCATGACCTTTTCATCTCCAACAACTTGCATCTCCTAGCCATTACTGAAACCTGGATTTCACCTTCTGACACAACTTCTGCTGCAGCTCTCTCCTCTGGGGGCCTCACCTTCTCTCACACCCCTCAGCCTGGGGGTCGTCCTTCTATCCCCTGGTTACACCTACCAACTTATACCCCTGAACCATCCCTTACATTCTCTACATTTGAGGTTCATGCTATACATCTATTCCAACCAGTACACCTGCGAGTAGCTATCATTTACCGTCCCCATGGCCCTCCGTCCAAATTCCATGACATCTTTGCTTCCTGGCTCCCTTACTTTCTCTCCTCAGACCTTCCCTCCATTATCTTAGGTGACTTTAATATTCCAATTGCTATCCCCACTGAATTCTCTGTTTCCAAACTCCTTATCCTCACATCCTCATTTGGTCTCTCCCAATGGACCTCCTCACCCTCCCATGTGAGTGGGCATTTGCTTGATCTGGTCTTTACTCACCGTTTTCTGATTATTCCAATTCCCCATTCCCCCTCTCTGACCATCACCTTCTCTCTTTTAACTTATCCCTCTCTCCTTCCCCTCCTCTACCTCCTAAGGCCACTATCACTAGGCATAACATTGAGGCTATCAATACCGTATCCTTTTCTTCCCTACTGACTCGCTTTTCTCTCCTTTGCTCTCTCTCCAGCCCTGAACAAGCTGCTTCCCTATACAATGCCTTCCTTACTTCTGCTCTTGACTCTGTTGCTCCGGCTATCACTACTCACCCTCGCAGATCCACATTTCAACCCTGGCATTCCAAATGCACCAGATATCTGCAAAAGTGTTCACGAGCTGTCGAGCGACAGTGGAGAAGGTCACGATCTAAGGCAGATTTTCTCCATTTCAAATTTATCCTCTCCTTTCCCTCTCTAAACAATCATCCTTCAAGCACCTCATCTCCTCCCAGTCCTCAAATCCACAGCATCTCTTCACCACCCTGAACTCCTTCCTCTGCCCACCCCTCCTTGTTCTCTGCCCTTGACTTTGCTTCCTATTTCACAACTAAAATTGACTCCATACATCAGAATATCATATTCCACCAGTCCCCCAGCACTACACCGCCTCCTTTCCTGGGTCATCCCTCCCCTTCCATTTTACCTACACTAACATCCTTCTCCCCTGTATCTGGAGAGGAAGTCATGGCCCTTATCCAGTCCTCCCCCCCTTCCACCTCCCCCTTGACCCTATCCCTTCATGTCTCCACTGCTACCTCTCTCCCTGTGCCTGTTCCCATCTTGCCCACCTCCTCAATCTCTCCCTCTCATCTGGCACTGTCCCTTCTGCATTCAAACATGCCCTTGTCTCCCCCATTCTTAAAAAACC
Organism: Taudactylus pleione; assembly: GCA_031769625.1. NCBI lineage: Eukaryota > Metazoa > Chordata > Amphibia > Anura > Myobatrachidae > Taudactylus > Taudactylus pleione. The sequence continues at coordinate 27,781,998 of JAUIMM010000092.1, read as the reverse complement.
TACTCTTGATTCTAACACTCTCACCAACTACCGACACATCTCTCTCCTTCCTTTTGCATCCAAACTCCTTGAGCATATTGTTTACAACCACCTTACCACCGTTCTTTCCTCCCACTCCCTCCTTGACCCTTTTCAGTCTGGCTTCCGTTCTCTCCACTCTACAGAAACTGCCCTCACTAAAGTCAGCAACGACCTCCTTGCTACCAATTCCAAAGGCCACTACTCTCTACTCATTCTCCTTGACCTTTCTACTATTTTGACACTGTGGACCACACTCTCCTGCTGCAAATCCTTCACTCCCTTGGTCTACGTGACACTGCCCTCTCCTGGCTATCCCCCTACCTCTCTGATCGATCCTTCTCTGTCTCCTCTCATGGCTTATCTTCCCCCCCACATCCTCTCACAGTAGGTGTTCCCCAAGGTTCTGTTCTTGGACCACTCCTTTTCTCCATCTATACATCCTCTCTATGTGATCTCATCAACTCTTTTGACCTCCATTATCATCTCTATGCTGATGACACTCAGATCTACCTTTCCTCCCCTGACATCTCTCCCTCTCTTCTCACTCGTATCTCCAACTGTCTTTCTGCTATATCTTCGTGGATGTCCCAGTGATTTCTTAAACTTAATATGTCTAAGACTGAGATGATCATCTTCCCACCCTCCCACATAACCTCACCTCCCACTATTTATTTATCAATTGATGGCACAACTATCTCCTCTAGCCCCAAAGTGTGCTGTCTTGGAGTTATACTGGACTCCTCCCTCTCCTTCAAACCACATATCCAGAACCTCTCACAGTCCTGTCATTTCCATCTTAAAAATATTTCCACGATAAGAACCTTTCTCACCCAGGATGCTAATAAGACCTTAATACACTCACTGGCCATCTCCAGATTGGATTACTGTAACCTTCTCCTATCTGGCCTCCCCAACTCCCATCTCTCTCTGCTCCAGTCTGTCCTCAATGCTGCCGCTTGACTCATCTTTCTCTCCAAACGCTCTTCATCTGTCTCCCCTCTCTTACAAGCCCTCCACTGGCTCCCTTTCCCCTTCAGAACCCAATTCAAGTTCTCACACTCACTTACAAAGGCCTCACACACTCCTCTCCCATTTACATCTCTGACCTCATCTCCTTTCACTCTCCTGTCCACCCTCTTTGTTCAACAAATGCACACTGCCTCTCATGCCAACTGATTACTTCCTCCCACTCCCGCCCCCAAGACTTTGCCTGGGCTGCTCCCCACCTTTGGAATTCTCTCCCTCTCCCCATCAGACTCTCCACCTCTCTACAATCCTTCAAACGGGCTCTCAAGACCCAACTATTTCATCAGTGCTTTCCAGCTCTCATCCTAACTTGCTACTACATGCTCCCTCCTCCCTATCTTCCCTATCTGTATCATGCCCGTCTGTCTGCCCCTCCCCTTGAGAATGTAAGCTCTTGCGAGCAGGGCCCTCTACCCTCTTGTGCTTCTCCTTACTTTATGTTCATCTACTTCTTACTCACCACTAGGACACCTAACACTTGGTGCCTATGCTTTGTTGCTTAATTGGGTGTTATGGCCACCTATGTATCAATGTATATTATCCATGTCCTTCTCCTTCATTGTATTGTATTTTACTGTAAGTCACTTTTTGGTTATGTACCTTGTAAAGCGCTGCGGAACACTTGTGGCGCCATATAATTAAACGATAATAATAATAATAATAATAATACACAGTTACATGATGACGCCGCACTTGCTCAGGAGACTTAACTAGTGGCCATCTTGGTAAATGTAATGCTCCCTTAGAGGAGCATTATTGAGATAGCGCAGGAGCACATTGCATACTTCAACACAAAATAGACTAACCCCACCAGTGCATGAGGAAAAAAAATCATGTTGGTCAGGGCCGTAACTAGGGTGGTGCGACCAGTGCCGTGGCACAGGGCACCACAGGGCAGGGGGTACTGTTTAAGCCTCTAAATTTTTCTGTTTATTATCATTCACACTCGTAGCTTCCTCTTCTTTTATCCCCAGCATCTCCTAGTCTCCCCTATCTCTTCCCTGGCCCTTCCCCATGAGGCCATGTCCCTTTTTCAGATGCATCTTATGTTCCCATTTAAAAAATGGGGGGGCACCAATGCTCTCTCTGGCACAGGGCACCAAAAAATCTAGTTACGGCTCTGATGTTGGTGGTACTTGAGGACTGGAGTTGAGGCGCAGTCCTCAGTTTTATGGTAACATCACAACATCCATGCCCGATATTTAGCGGTATTACCCACGTAATATTAATATGCTGCTATTTTGTTTATTTTTTTATTAAGATCCTGATCCTTTTGTCGAAATCTAGGCTAAAGCAATGAGTGACTCCTGTCCTAATTCAGGCATGTTAAGATGAGAATCGGAAAACATGTACACTATGGGCCTGATTCAGAGCCGCTCGTAAGCGGCCGCTCGTTCGCTCCGAGCGATGTACGCACAACTGCGCATGCGTATGGGTTGTAATACGCATGCGCGAACCAGTCAATGCGGTCGGAAATTGTGTGCTCGCAAAATAGCGAATGCCTGCTAATTTGAGTGACAGAATGAGGCGTTTGTGGGTGGTAACAGGGGAAGGTGCTTGAAAACGGGGAGTGGAGATCCGAACGCAGGCGTGCCAAACGGTCAAAACGGGCGTTTTAAGGGTGTGCATAATTAACAAAGCAGCGTCATCGACCACGTCACTTGGTTGTCTCTTAGCCTGAACTGCTCGCATGATTGCGGTAGGAAAACGCTACCACAAGCACTGTGAGCAGTTCATACGCCTTTCGATGTACTCGATTAATCTAATAAATAGCGGAGATGACGTAGGATGCGAGCGACCAGGGGGCGTTTTTTTAAAAATAGCGAGCGCATATTTCGTTCGCTTGTTCAGACATAGAGGCGTCAACAGACCGCAAAGAGCGAGCGCTCAATTTAAATAGCCGGTCCCTTTTTCTGAACGAGCGAGCGCAAATAGCGTCCGGCTCTGAATCAGGCCCTATGATCAAATTACTAAGTGCACCAAAACTTGCACACAGTTGGAACGTATACACAGTGTTCCTGCTTGTTTCCAAATACAAGTCATAGTGTAAAGACCACTGCCCCAGTTTTCCTCTCTGTGCCCTCAGAGAGGGATAAAGACCCCGTGGGGCCCCAGGCAAGATACTGATCAGCTCTGCCAAAAATACCTCACCTGTAGCAGTTGAATGTACCTTCTTTGGAGTAAGTTGCCATCTTACCCCAGAGGTCCACTTACAAATTTAGACCCAATGATTTTCCCAGCTATATCATGCCCCCTGTACATATTTGTTCTGCTAACAGCAATGGCACAGACATCTATCAGGGTGCGGAGGCGTCACCGGGTCTGGTGACATCCGGAGCGCACTTTAAATCCCCCCCTCCCCCGAGATTCTGGGTTCCCCCCGGAGACTGATGCCTGCACTGTCAGCTCCTCTGTGACAGATGGTCGAGGGCTGCAGGAGAATGTCACACTGCAGCACCTGGCTTCTGTCACTGAGGAGGAGCTGGTGACATGCGATGCAGCCCACATTCTCATAGTGACCCCACTGTCAGGGTTAAAGGTTACTCCAGAGTAAGCAACAAAGCTAACCTCATGAGTTTAAGCATGCCCAGAAACCCAATCAAAAAGACTCATCTATGCCTGCATTGTGTTATTGCTACAACCTTGCTGACTACTGAGCAAACCTGACAAATGTAGCAAAATACAGTTGGAGCAACTTCTATATGGAAGACTGTCAGCACAATTCACACATCTGTTATTTTTATTTATCTTCTGTTTCTCGTGGATTGGAACATTTTTACAGTTACACAAAAAACACAATTCTGGTTATTGTAATAGGAGACCTCTTAACACACACTGAAAGGAACATGTAGTAAGTAAGGACTCAATGCTTAGCATGCAGAAATGGTGTGAGCTCAAAGAGGAGCACAACTTAGGTGACATCACAAAGCTCATCAACAGGAACAGAAATATTGGTGCAATGTATTTAAAAAAGATTATTACTATCACACTGTGTTTTACATCTCACGTTCTGTTTCTCATGGAACAATAAATCAGCTTTACACTCCACACCATGGAATCATTTTGGCAGTTAAACTTATTACTAAATTTGACAGCAAGAACATGTAGACCATGTATGTAAAAAAAGACATCACATAACTGAATAATAGAATCACTCCAAATGGATTAAGAATTACGCTCAAAGAAAGCTCACAGGCATTTATATAAGTAATAGTACATGTCGCCCCTTATACGTGCACTAGCTGTTCAAGTTTATCTGAGTTACTCCTTTACTGTAGCATATCCACAGAAATTGCATGCTAACGTATGCTACTGTGCTGTATATGCACCGCGTGGCACTGTGACCACACAGACCAGTTACGTGCGGAGTCCTAAACGGCTGGGGAGGCACTGGCTGGCATCAGAGCCAGATTTACAGATACATATATGAACCCAAGTGTTCATGTGGGCATTATACAAAGGTGCAGCATTATATACATACTTGCCAACACTCCCTCATTGTCAGGGAGACTCCCTGTAATAGTAGCAATCTCCCTGTCTCCCTGAAGAGTCTAGTAATCTCCCTGATTGCACATTGCCCCCATTTTATAGCTGTTATATTTAAACAAAAACAGAGATATATACATTCAAATGAGGACATTAGTATCAAGAGATGACCAAAAAGAAATCACACAAAGCAGCTATACAGAGACGCTGGGACAGGTTTGCTGGATTAGTAAAAAAGAAGAAAAATCAATTCATAACAGCAATTAGCAGAGGCCAAACAGGCATGCCAGCAGTGCAGCAAACTGCCGAAGAGAGGTGCTCTATGCCCACCAGCCACCAAAGCACAGAGACTGGTCCTCTAAGAGTGGAAACATTTACTTTCCACTCAATACTTGGAGAGGGAGGTTATGGCAAAGTGATGTGGCAATAGATACTATTCGTAGGGAAAAAGTGGTAGTTAAAATCTTAAGGAAGAGAGCACTAATAGAGTATGATGACAGCTTGGTAAAGTGCCGGGTCCTTGAATTGGCACATGAGAGCATTTTTCTGATCCATGGTTATGCAGCCTTCCACACAGAAAGCTATTTATACTGTGTAATGGAACTGGCTGGCGGAGGGAATCTGTTCAATTTCATGAATGAGACCTCAGAGCTGGACCTCACCACAATAACATTTATAACTGCTGAACTGGTTTGTGGACTGCAGTTTATGCATTCAAGAGGAATCATTCATCGGGACATAAAATTGGATAACATTTTGCTGGCCACTGAGGGTCAGGTCAAGATCACCGACTTTGGTTTGGCCCTATTAAATGCGTATGGAGAAACCGATACCACAGACTTTGGTAGGACACCGGCTATAATGCTCCAGAAATGATAAACTGCCAGCCAATCAGTGCAGGTGTAGACTGGTTCGAATTTGGTGTTATTCTATATATACTTACCATAAGATCGTACCCTTTCCCTGGAAAGTCAACGTCAGAGGTAGAGACAATGGCCCTGATTCAGACCCACTCGCAAGTGGGCGTACGTACGTTCGGCGTACGTTAAAAAATATTTAAATTCAAGCACTCGCTCGTATTTTCGTACGCAGCTAAAAATCCGCCCCAAACTCAGGCGACCCCTCCTCTAACTAACGAGCGTGCCAAATATGGCTTGAAGGGAACGCACGCACAAGTACAAACCGGAAGTGGGACTGTCAGATTCCGATGACCTGCTCGTTTTTTCTGCCTACCTCCCTCAATCATATCATGCCAATCAATGTATCAATTAGCTTAATTGTTTTTTTTTTTTTCAACACAATGCAATAAACTTTAATCTTGTCCGTGTTTGTATTTGCTCGCAGAATACGTACGGCTGAAACCTTCGCTTTTATTGTTCAAAAGACATGTTAGCCCCAATTAAACAATTGTTCTATTTGTTTGTCTCCCCACAATTTTTCTGTGGTTCATTTCTTTATTTAAATTTGCTTACGCATGTCACTGCATCAAGCCTATCATAACTCTCAAGAGATTTGTGGCCCTGTCGAACACATGACTCATACACTAACCAATAGAATTTGTCCTGTTAATTTCCCAAATACATTAGCCAATCAAATTTTTTTGGGGTGCTTTATTAAAAATATTTTGCCAAAAAAACACCATTGCCATCATGAGATCCGCCGCATTCACCAGGCGCGAACTGCTGGTGCTGACGGAGGTGATGGACAGGCGGATCACCAGTCAGCCTCCACCCATCTCCAATAGGCGAAAGCGTTCCGCATATGCGGAGGTACGTCGACGCCTGCGCTCCTTCGGCTCACGCCGACATATTGGCCAGCTGGAGCGCAGGTGGTCGGACCTGCACCGGCGGACGCCCCGCTTGCTGGCATGCTTTCGCATGCAGATTGCGGAAAGTAAGTGTTCTGGACTGTGGTTTTCAAGTTTATCTTGTGGGCCCTAACTCCGTGTGCATGTTTTCATGTCTGTCCTATTGAGTCATTGTAGTCATATCTGCATGTGCATGTTTTCATGTCTGTCCTATTGAGTCATTGTAGTCATATCTGCATGTGCATGTTTTCATGTCTGTCCTATTGAGTCATTGTAGTCATATCTGCATGTGCATGTTTTCATGTCTGTCCTATTGAGTCATTGTAGTCATATCTGCATGTGCATGTTTTCATGTCTGTCCTATTGAGTCATTGTAGTCATATCTGCATGTGCATGTTTTCATGTCTGTCCTATTGAGTAATTGTAGTCATATCTGCATGTGCATGTTTTCATGTCTGTCCTATTTAGTCTTTTTTTTTTTTTTCCTTGGATTCCTGTTGAAACTAACCACAATTTTTTTCTCATTTTTTAGGGGCACAGCAAACACTACGGCGGCATCGCCAGACAAGACGCCGGTCCCGGCCCCTCTCTCCAACCCCCAATTTGTCAATTACCCCCTCCTCCCCAGATCCTGTGGCCGAAATTTCAGGCCTACTTCCCCTCCAGCCCAATTCCCCCTCTCCTCCATCCATCCCTCCTCCAAGTACCCCCTCCCAGGATTCCTCAAACACCTTTCCCCTAGGTTTGGGGAATGTAGCCACCTCCGAGGTGGTCCAGGGAGTGGCTTCTGGCTCTGGCGTTTTGGAGAATGGTATGTTTTTAAATTTTATTTTGGACACCACAAACTGTTTGTATGTAATCATGTGTCGTCCCCATTTTTTTTGGCTTTCTGTCGCCTTAGGGTATTTTTGGGGGTTGTCTTTACCTGTTCCTGCTGATGTCACCATACACATATCACACCTGTGTGCCTTTTTTTAGGGCCCTTGTATTTTTGGCCTACGACATTTTGGGGTTCTGGGTTTTATCCGTGTAATGTTTTTTTGGCCCACAAGCTTTTAAGTTTTGGTTTGCTTGTTTTGTGTTTTTTTAGAATGTTGCTTCATTATCGATTTATTAATCCCCAAACTTTTGTCACCCACAGAGGAACAGAGGCGTCGGGAACAAATATTCAATTGTGTGGGCCGTATGCGGGAGCAGGTCACCGGGCTTATGCAGGGCCTTGACCATCTGTTGGTCCTCCTTAGGAATTAGTTTTTTTTTTTTATTATTTTCTAATTGTTTCATAATAAATTAGTTTTAAATCAAGCTCTGTCTCATGCGTTTGGAGTAAATCCAAGATTCTTTACACTGACATAAGTAGACTCTTCAAGCAAGGATTGCCACAGAATCTCACTACAGATTGTGTGTTGTATTTTGAATGCAAACAGGCACAAGAAACACCTCCCAGTACCAATGTCATTTTCCTTTTTTGTGGTGGTCAACATGATAGTTTACACCATTTTTCAGGTTCCTATTTGGTGGCCAAACTGCTTAGGACAATCTTACGAAGGCAACTGATTGTACAGGATTCCTTGTTGTGTTGGTTAGTACCCCGAAAACATATTACATTTTAGCTCCACTTGCTTCATTACTGGGTTATCCCATAGGTAAAATTAACGTTTGGGAGTTTGTTTAAACTTGCTTCTAACGTGCCCAAAAAGGAAACAAATTACACTCTCCAAATATTTATTCACAACAGAAATCAAAATACAAAGTGGTCACTCACAAACAAAACACACAGTGATAATCAGAAATACACCACATACCAAAAACACGAAACAAACACACAACAAATCAAGAACTGGTTGACGAAGGTCCATGCCCACATGATTTAAAAAATATGGCGTTGCAATATTGGTGTCAGAATATATTCCCGAAGTTTCCACATAAAGGTTTTTGAAGGGTAGCAGGAAGTAGTCATTGTGGGAGTGCCAAGGATTATGCAAACAAACAGAAGATGGTGCAAGAATTAATATCAAAAAAGATGAACGCTAAAAAACCGTAACACATTGGGTATACACACTGTTGTTTGGTCAATAATTACCTAAAATATCGGGCCACCACATCATCGCGTATGGCCCCCCCACATACTGACCTCCGACCAACCTCGGGGGGGCCATCCTCAGGTAAGGCATCCTCTGGCTGCATTGGAACACCACTCCTTATGGCGATGTTGTGAAAGATCCCACACAGGACCACAATTTTCGAAACCATATCCGGCAAATACATGAGCTCGCCACCAGAGCGGTGGAGGCATCTGAATCGGCCTTTTAAGAGGCCGATACAGTGCTCCACCACTTGCCTGGTGGCTGTAAGTGCGGTATTAAACTCAATTTGTGGACCTGGTGTGGGAGCCAAATAAGGAGTGAGCAGCCAGGGCATGCAAGGGTATCCACTGTCTCCTGTGAAAAAGAATAGACAACATCAGGATCACTGTGTATCAAGCTTAACATTGTTATGTACTAAAGGTCTACACTTACCCAGAAGCCACGCATCACCAGCTTGTAGGTTGGTTAATTTGTGCCATATCCCTGATTGCCGGATGACGAAGGAGTCATGTGCACTTCCTGGTAATTTTGCATTCAGGGACAGGATCTGGAGGGAGGCATCACATACCACCATTACATTCAGGGAGTGATAGTGTTTTCGGTTGCGAAATATTGCCTCCAGCCGTGCTGGAGGCTGAAGTGGTATGTGAGTACCATCCACAACCCCTATGATGTGTGGGAAGCCAGCTATTAGGTAAAAATTGGCCTTGGCCACACTAAGGGCACCCATATCCAAAGGCATTTTAATAAAATGATGGAGGTGCTTGAAAAGTGCCTCCATCACTGCCCTCAGGATCCTGGAAAAGGAGGATTGTGAGATGCCCGCCACTATTCCCACCATTGTTTGAAACGATCCTGAGGCACAGAAATGTAACACCGCCATAAATTGCGTAAGTGGTGGTATTGCTGTTGGACTGTCAATTTGCCGCTCAAGATCACTCTCTATTAATGAGAGAGTGTCTATGATGATTTTGGGAGGAAGACGGTAGCGTCTTAAAACCTCATCATCGGGCATTCCAAAAAGGGTGACACGTGTTCGAAATATCTGGGGCCTTGCACGCCTACGATGCCTACGCCTGGGACGAGATTGAGGTTGGTCGGCTTCCGGGAGCATGGCCAGAACAATCCGCCCAAGATCAACCTGAAATGGCAAGATTGGAATGTAAGGCTTTGGACCCACCCCAAAAGAAAATTAAGAACAACTTAGCTTGATGATACCATCCATTGCTGCTTACATGCCGGGGTATTGTCATGTTACGGCCAAACTGAAATTAATCCAAAAAATAATTTGAAAAATTTTAGTGTGTGCATTTATGTTTCTAAATGTTGTGATAGACAAAACTTAAAATATGCGAAAAACACATTTGGCCAAAGAGCAAAACGACATTGCACACAGTACATCAAAATGGGTTGAAATGTAAGCCAAAAAAACCAATGGGCAACCACCAAAAATTAAACAGGATTAATAAGCATTTAAAAATGCGCTAATTAGTTCGCAAATACAAGTTAATAAACAAACTGAGAAAAATGCGCTAATTAGTTTGCAAATACAAGTCACAATAGTAAGTAGTAAAAATGCGCTAATTAGTTCGCAAATACAAGTTAATAAACAAACTGAGAAAAATGCGCTAATTAGTTCGCAAATACAAGTCACAATAGTAAGTAGTAAAAATACGCTAATTAGTTCGCAAATACAAGATAAAGAATTGACTTACCTTGAGCAAATATATAAGATTCCCAATCAAAAGGTCTTTGGGTCAGAAATGAAAAAAAAGCTAAAAGATATGAAATTATGGATCCAAAAATTAAAAACAAGAAGAAACACAATGAGACACCAATTGAACCAAAGTTAGACTTCACAAAACTTACCAAATCAAGAAACGAGGCCAAAAAAAAATATACCAAAAAAGAGAACGGAAAATAAAAACGCAAATCTAGCAAACAAAATAAACTCCAAACGCCAACTCCTTTATCCGCAAACAAGAAACTCCAACCAAGGTAACCTCCAACAATCCAAAAACGCCACCTCGACTCGAGACACACCAAGCCATAAATAGTGTTTCGTTTCCCGCACAAATTAAGGAGGGATCATAGGAACGCACAATCAATGATGCGGCCGCAAAATAAGGACGCATGTATAAATACGTCACGAAAACACATTTAAATTCTGGTGTATTTCTTGTTTGGACCTCAGACATGGCTACAGACCAGGGAAACAATGGCCAAGAGTCAGGCGGTAAGTCTTTCATGCATTTTGTATCAATGATTAATTTGAAACATAAGATTGGGCAAGTTGTGAATTTGAGAAATCTGAATATTTACACAAATAGGTGAGGAGGCTGACATGGAAGAGGCTGCTGGGCCCAGTATTCCGGCCAAAGCTGCCAAAAAAAAAAGGCAGCCACATTTCACAAGAAAGGAGATGGAGGTTTTGATTCAGAAGTGTGTGGACATCCTGCCACAGGCAGACAGGAATATGAGTATAAGCCAGAAGTGGAGAATGTGGGAAGAGGTAGCCGTTGCTGTCAATAGGGTGGGTGATTATGTCCGTCTAGCCCGGGATGTCAAACGTCGGTAAGTAAACACTTGCCCCCCCTAAAAACAAACACCATTTTAAACAAAAGGATAATGGCTTCCATTTTTTCCCACAGATGGGCCGACTTCAAATATCGCCTAAAGCAAAAACTCGCGGACAGGGCTAGGCATGCAAGGGGGACAGGTGGGGGTCCCACCCCTGTGTCATTGGAGTTGACGGATTTAGAAGAGCTGGCACAGGGGTGGGTGCAGCCTGTGGAGGTGTTTGGCGTGTCCAACATGGATACGGACATGCCAGACTTTGCGGCTCCTCATGTTGTCCCAGGTAAATCTTTTGATGTCACCAACTCTGAAATGTTAGTGGGCCAATATGTAGATTCTAATGTGAGTCTTTTCTCATTTTTCCTAACAGAGACACAGGCGGATGAGTCTGCTCCAGAGGGGAGCCTTGGCCGCCGAATTTCTGCTGGCTCTGCAGGGGAGGAACCAGTACATCCGGCTGAGGACCCTGCAGAAGCCAGTCCAGGGCAATCCCCCTCGCAGGCAGTGGCCCTCCTCACAGAACTCAATTTCAAATCGGATTTCCATACGGAGATTCTGCAGAGGATGGACGCCAGTCTGCTATGGGTGGCTGTGGCCCGGGAGCAAAATGCTGCGGCCAACGTGACCATTGGTCAGGCCCTGGCGGAAAATACCAGGGCCAACATCCGCATCGCCAATGCCCTGGAGCAGCTCGTTCGCCAGCACATGGTGGAGCCGACCTCCCTTCCTGCCGGAACATCAGGATCCTCCACCTCTGGCACAACATCAGCCAATCCTCCAAATGTGCCTAGCCCTGTGCCTAGTCCAGAGGCCACAACATCTGCCTCTGGACAGGCCAGCCCGATGACATCCCGGACCCGGTCTGGCACCCTCCCTCCCCCATCCAAACGGGTGAAAAAACGGTGACAGCAATGGCGACTTTTCCCACACTCCTTCTGTGCTTGGCTCATATTCCTTTCTGGTCAAAACTTCCCTCTCCTTTCTTGTGAAATGTTTTTAATTTTTTGTTGTACGTTTATGTCTACAGTTATGTTGGGCCAATTTGTTTGATTTTGGAAATGATCTTTGCCAAAAAAAGATGTCCCCAAATTTTTTATTATTTTAGTTTTGGTTTGACCAATAAATTTACGCCAAAAATCTGACATTGTATTGTGACATTATTGTACAAATGGGTTACATTTAATCCTGGCCCAAAAGGCAAAAACTTGCAAAAAAAAAAAAAAAAATTTTTTTTAAAAAAAGGGCTCTTTAAGGAACGTTTAAAAAATCACATAACGAGGCAAATTCAACAGGCAAAAATAAAAAGGTGAGAAAATTAAAACATGATGACATTATTGGTACAATAGGCCCTAACCACCAAATTGAGGCCAAAATAAACCCCCACAAATGTACGCAAATTGATTGTGTCATCCTGACATTAGCAGCTATGATTTCCACCTGCGTACGCTTTTGTGCTATCCCCAAAAACTGATTTCAAAACACATACCAAGCCGGTTCTCAATCCAACACTAATTGCTTTTCTGACCACCCGCGATTAATCGCAACAACATCGTGGAGTCCCGGGACGGAGGAGAAGGCCATCGCCAATGTGGTTGAGTAATCCAGACCCTAAGCTGTGCGAGCATTTTGAAGGGAAAGAGGATCATCCAGTGACGTATGAGTCGGTCCGAACACATTTTACGCTCGCATCTGCTAATGTATGTACGCCCCAAAAACGCCTCGCCACGCCTGCGTTTTTCCATCTCCACCCCCGTCAACACCCAAAAACGCCCTGTTCTGTCAATCACATTTGACATGTCACTTCCTGTACGCTATTTGACGAACGAGACCAAAAAAACTCGCAATCTGCCGTACGCACATGCGCAGTGTTACACCGACGCATGCGCGGTTAGTCAACATCAGAACGCAACGAGCGTACTGCTGTTTGCGAGTGGCTCTTAATGAGGGCCAATGATCCTTACAGAAGAACCAGCATTCCCTGACCTTACTGATCCTATAACATAGGACATTGCAACAAAACTTCTGTGCAAAGAACAGTCCCTCCGGCTTGTCGTAAATGATAATGTGCGAGAACACCTCTTCTCTTTAATTAATTGTGAAGAGACAGAGACTGGAAAAACTGCATCCCCAGTCACATTACACAAGGACTCAATGGATCTAGCTAAAGAACAGCAAAGTTTTCAAAGAAGCAATTACTGCCACGAACCAGAATCTTTTTAATAGCATTCAATTTGTGTGCAGCAGATACTATACCATCAGATGAAGACCTGCACCAACATAAACAGAAAAATCTGCAGTCCTAAAAACATCTTTTCCTGCTACATGTGCTGCCTGCCCCGACTATGTCACTGGAAATGCTCTGTTTGCCTTTCTCGATCTAGGCTACATCTCAAGAGATGCACTCTCTGCCGCCTGCCATGACCTCAGCTAACATCAATGTACATGCACAGTCTGCCACTTGCCCTGACCTCAGCTACATCCCTGAAGATGCACTGTTTGCCGCCTGCCCTGACCTTGTCTACGTCCCAAAAGATGCGCTGTCTGCCACCTTTCCTGACCTTGGCTACGTACCTGGAGATGCACTGTCTGCCGCCTGCCCTAAATCCGGCTATGCGCTGTCTGTGGCCTGCATCAATTCAACTATGCACTGTCTGTGGCCTGCATCAACCTTGGCTATGTCACTGCAGATGCACTGTCTGCAGCCTGCACTGACATCTGCTACATACCAGGAGATGCACTGTCTGTTGCCTGCACAGACCTCAGCTACATTCCTGGAGATACACTGCCTGCCACCTGCTTTGACCTTGGGTACATTCCAGGAGATGAATTGTCTGCTGCCTGCACCAACCTTGGCTATGTCCCTGGAAATGCAATGTCTGCCACCTGCCATGACCTCGGCTACCTCCCCGGAGATGCACTGTCTACCGCCTGCCCTGACCTCAGCTACATCCCAGGAGATGCACTGTCTGCCGCCTGTCCTGACCTAGGCTACATCCATAGAGATGCACTGTATGCAACCTGTCCCAACCTCGGCTACGTCCCTGGAGATACACTGCTTTCTATCTGCCCTGCTTTCAGCTACATCCCAAGAGATGCACTGTCTGCCACCTGCCTCGACCTTAGCTATGTCTCTGGAGATGCACGGTTTGCTGCCTGCCCCAACCTTGGCTATGTCCCAGGAGATGCACTGTCTGCTGCCTGCCATGACTATGACTATGTTCCAGCAGATGCACTGTCTGCCGCCTGCCTTGACCTTGGCTATGTCCCAGGAGTTGCACTGTCTTCCACCAGCTCCAACCTTGGCTATGTCTCTGGAGATACACTGTCTACTGCCTGCCCTGATCTTGAATATATACCAGGAGATACACTGTTTGTTGCCTGCCCAGACCTTGGCTAAATTCCAGGAGATTAACTGTCTGCCGCCTGCACCAATGTTGGCTACGTCCCTGGAAATGCACTGCCTGCCACCTGCCATGACCTCAGCTACCTCCCTTGAGATGCACTGATTGCCGCCTGCCCTGACCTTGGCTACATCCCAGGAGATGCACTGTCTGCCACCTGTTCTGACATAGACTACATTCCTGGAGATGCACTGTCTGAGGCCTGCCCCAACCTCAGGTACATCCCAAGAGATGCACTGTCTGACACCAGCCCTGACCTTGGCTATGTCACTGGAAATTAACTATTCATTATTTTACTGAATTATATACATTGCTCAGTTAAAATAAAGTTTTAAAAAAAGATGTCTTGCTTATATATTTGTGAATTTACTATGCTTCAACCCCAAAACAGGAAAAATGTGGAAGGAATAAAACAAGGCATGGTAGGGCTAAAAGAAGCTTTTTCCTTTAAAGGTCAACAGAGATGTGTTTAGAAATGGTATACATTATATAATCTATTGGAAAACATAGAGGGCCTGATTCAGAGGTGCACATAATATCAATGCCGCATGTAAGGAGCTGATGTTTTAAGTTTGCACATGGACCTGAGTTGCACTTCACATGCATCCCAATGGTGAACTCTGGGAGATGTAGAAAGAATTTGGATGCAAGAGCCCTGAATTGCAGTGGGTGTTACAGGGTGGTAACATGTGGGTGATTAGGCAGACGCCGGCGTGTCATGAGAATAATCGCAAAACAATCGCTGTGCATGCACAGTGTGGCTTTTGCGTTAATATCGGCATTTGAATGCAGATCTGAATCAGTCTCTTAGCCATTACACATGCAGAACATTGTAGAAGGTGAGACACGTATATTCTAGGTGTTCACTCCGAGATCATTCTAGAACATTTCCCCCTCCATATATAAGTGATCAGCCACCCAAATAGCAGTCAGTTGTCTATTGTGTATTACTCTCGTCCATGTATCTAAAAAATTAGAGTCAATCTATCAAAACCGATGTCATATTGGGAATCAGCACCACAGTTACCCCAACATCGCTCTAATGTGATTGGCAATAAAATGAATGTTGATCATTGTTATAGATGTTAGAGTATAGGTATAATTGCACTTTATCTCATTCTTTAGTAAATAGTCTTTGAGTATACTTCTTATAACAATAAGCTTCACACAATACCTTTTTTGTGTGCTTCAAATGTAGAAGTTATTCCCACTTATCTGTCTACTGTATGTAAATGGGTGAAGACCACATTAATCAGCAAACCTGCTAATCAGGTAGGTTATTTCTCTGCTATGATCTCTCTTTGGTCTGTCTAAATAGCTCTGTCCATTATCAGCAGGACTTAAATGAACTGTCCTCTTCAAAATAGGTTTTACTCTCAACCTTGTTACGCTGTGTACTTGCCAGTGGCAAATGTTAACCACCTGTAAATTAGCATGCCCGGCTCTAACAGAGCCCAGGCCCAGACTACAAATACCGGGTGTCCTTGGCTGTGGGCCCCAGTATAGTGCAGGTGCCTTTCCTTCTATCCTCTCGGTGTCCCTGTTGGTGCCCTTTAATACATGGAACCCAAAAGCAAATGCTTCCGCTGCCTATGGGAGTTCTGCTACTGGTACTTGACATTATCCCTGGTAGGTAGTAATACAACTGATGTTTCAATATTGAGTTCTGTTGTCAATCTTTTAGCGTACAGTACTTACAGTATACAGTAGGGTCACTAACCAAGAACTAACACCCCCCCCCCCCCATCTCTTCAGCTGATAACTACTCTCCTACTGCTTTTTTTTCTCTCCAACTGACAACTCTTTATCAGCTGACTTGGAGCATGCCTACTCTCAGTCTCACTCTCGCCATATCTCATCCTGGCAATGTCCTATTTAGAAGTCTCCTGGCATCTGCAGAGCTGTGCTGGGCTACACAATATTGTATGCATCTGACTGCACCACACCTATCCATATAATCGCTTTTATAGCCGACATCGTTATAAGTGCGCACTTGTACCATCATTATCCCTGGTACTAGAAAGCCATCTGAAAACAGGCATATCTACATACAGTATGCTTCACTCTGCATATGGCTGCAAATGTGTCCACACACTCTCCACTTGTCCTGGCTTAGCCTCCAATGCCACCCTTCAGCTGCAACTGGAGCTGTAATTGTGTTGTGAATGTCTCTAAATGACTCATACATGCGTGTATTCGACTTGTGAAGACAGTGTGAATACAGTATGAAAACCTGCAAGTTCTGTACACAATATACACACAAAATAGAGTGGCATTTGTGCGCAAAGATCTGTTTACACATTTTCAGACAACATAATGAATATGAGAGTAAGAAAAAATATCTTCACCCTTTTAAATAGATTGAGTCTTGCAACGTGGTTCTGGTTCCTTATATTTGAAAAACAGATATGTACTGGTTCAAACAGCAATGATTGAAATGTGTAAACAGATTTTTGCACATTAATCCCCCTCTATTTTGTGTGTATATTGTGTCTTATGAACCTGGGTGCATTTACTCTGTTGACTGCTTGTTGTTATGTACCCACGTTACAAAGATTAACGCAATAACTACTTTTATCCCAGTAAAAATGTATGGGTCCAAGTGCAAGAAATATTCCATTGCAAACATTCAAAGTCCAGTGATATGGTTTGTTATGTGTAATATACTAATTTAATGACATTTGGAAAAATGTTACTAAACTGTTGTAGAACCCACCTCATAGTGTGATTAAACAGCAAACAGTACGGAACTTTAGTATTTTCTTCTGCCAGAATATAACAGCTATCCATTTCTGACTCGTCGCCACTTCCCCATTTTACCAACCACATTAATCTAGCAATTTTATATATAAAACTCATTGGTCTGTTTGTTTGTTTGTTTGTTTGTTTGTTGTCTGTCCAGCTATGCATTCGGACACCCCTGCACTGATAGAGATGAAATCAACACGAGGAGGTCCAGTTGGATCCTTGCCAGGTTTTAGATTGGTTAGGGTTCTGGTCAGCCCTCCGTTGGTGTACGCTGGGCAGAACTTTGACCCGGGTTGCTGGGCAGAACATTGTCCCAGGATGCTGGCCAAAACATTGACCCGGTGAGCCTGTTCAGGGCCTTCCACTGGATGTATTTGGATGAAAACTTCACAGAGGGGTGGCAATTGTTCTGGGATGCCTAATGGAGTGGTTCGGGTCTAGGTTGGACCTCACGGCGGAGTGTGCCGGGCAGAACTGTGACCCAGGGAGCCTGTTCTGGGCCTTCCACTGGATGGATTTGGACGATATCAAATAATTTTAACAAAAATTTCACAGAGTGGTATGATTGGATGCCAGAAGACATACTAGGGGGTTGAGATATCGGTCGGACCTCTCATTGGTGTACGCTTTGCAGAACTTTGACCCAGGGGGCCTGTTCAGGGCCTTCCATTGGATTTATTTGGATGAAAACTTCACAGAGGGGTGGCAATTGGTCTGGAATACCTAATGGAATGGGTCCCAGTCAGACCTCACGGCGGAGTGCACCTTACAAAATGTTGACCTAGGGAGCCTGTTCTGGGCCTTACACTGGATGGATTTGGATGACATCACATAATAAAACTTAATAACTTGAAGATTTAAACCTAGGCATATTATAAAATGAATCCAGGTGTCTATGTAACTCGATAACCAGAACATGACTATAAGTATTCTAAACAAGTACAACATGAAAGAAATATATAAATGTATATAAAAGTATATACATTAAAGAATAATAGAGAAAAGATAAATATGAGCTTTATTTTGTGATAGCCACCAAGAAAGCATATTAGTAAATATCCCTGGTTCAGGCTGGGGGTCATCATACAAATAAAAAAAATACAAAAAGATGAAGGGAGATAGGGTCAATTGGCAAATTAAAGAAAATGTTTCTATAAATGATAGATTATAGTACAATTGAAGCACTTCCAAACAGGTGTTACTAAACATCAAACAATGTTATGTTGATAAATGGCAGTGAAATGGAAAATGGCACTGGGTGAAGTAAAGCTGGGTACACATTAGACGATTTCTTGGACGATATGCCTGATTCTGACAGATCGGGATGACATATCGTCAAAATTGTCTAGTGTGTACCCACTATGCCGGCTCTTGCGTGCTCCTGTTTGGTTGTCAGCCGCATGTCGGTCGTCCCTACATGCAGCTCAACCTGATGATGCGGCTGACGACCCCATGCTGCGGGATAAGGCAGAGGCCGACATATCAGGCGGTTGGGCACCAGATCGTCTAATGTGTACCAGCAGCCCGATGTGTCGGCCTGTCGGCGGGGGGGGTCATCTGTTACATCGCTGGGTACACTCATCGTTTAGTGTGTACCCAGTTTTAGTAAAAGCATTCTGATATTTTTAGTCAAAACTGTATCATACTATGATGGCAATATTATTTGTCCCTAGGATAGCTTAGTTGAATAAGAGAGATCCAAATAGAAAGCCTGGATTTTATATCTTTGCCCGATATTATATATTTTTTCAGGCAATTCAATTACCCTCCATTTTAACAGCACGAAAAATGTCCCATGTTCGGGCGAAAACACATAGGATCCGGGATAACATCCTGGATCCATGTGTTTTTGCGATCGCGGGCGCGAAAAAACGGCACTTATTGTGGATTTTCTTCGATGGTGCTGGCTTCCTGTCAGCAGTCCAGAACATGCTGCTCTGTGCTGGGCTGCAGTGGGATGAGGTAGACTACTGCCACTGAGCAGCAGTCTCCTCTCCTCTATGGGGGTGGGGGGGTGCAATCACACTGATCGTGGGCCCCTGGATCTACGTCTGGCTGTGGAGCTCACAGAGCCCCGTTGGTCAGCGCAGCCATTGTTTTTGATGGAATCAATTAGCTGGAGGCAAAGTATCGCAGCTAATTGAATTCCCCCCTAGGCCTCCTATTGCTGTAGATCTCCACACAAGGGCATAATTACCATAGGTGCAAGGAGTGCAGCTGCTATGGAGACCAGAGCTTAAGAGGACTATCTTAGGGGTGCTTAAGGGTTCTTACAGACTTTTGTTATGGGGCCTTGAAAATACCTAGTTATGCCCCTGTCTCCACAGTTGCCCTCCTGCTGCTGTGGATCTCCCCAATTGCCCTCCTACTGCTGTAGATCTCCATAGTTGCCCTCCTACTGCTGTAGATCTCCCCAGTTGCCCTCCTACTGCTGTAGATCTCCCCAGTTGCCCTCCTACTGCTGTAGATCTCCCCAGTTGCCCTCCTACTGCTGTAGCTCTCCATAGTTCCCCTCCTGCTGCTGTAGATCTCCCCAGTTGCCCTCCTACTGCTGTAGATCTCCATAGTTGCCCTCCTACTGCTGTAGATCTCCATAGTTTCCCTCCTGCTGCTGTAGATCTCCCCAGTTGCCCTCCTACTGCTGTAGATCTCCCCAGTTGACCTCCTACTGCTGTAGATCTCTATAGGTCCACCTCTACTACAACCCAGCTGTATAAAATAAAGCCATGACAAAAAAAATACCACTAATTTAAAACTTTGTTAAACGTTTACAACGTATAATGAATAAATGTTTAAAAAAAACAATACCAAAATAAATTAACAGACTGTACCCCTGCAATTCTGTTGTGCCAGGTCTGTGTAGAAATCTGAGCCTGCATATAGAGATTACACATATGACTGGAAGAGGGAGGATCCACCTTTATTCATGATGACTGTGTTGTGAAGCATGTGCAACTGTTTCTTTAAAGTCTGTTTTCAAGTTTGATTTTAGTTTTTACAGGTTGTATACTATGTATTTAATGAGTATAGGGTAATTTTTAGTATAGCTGTACTGATCTGATGCTTGTCTAAACATGTAAAGCAACACCTGGATCAATTGTGCAAGCAGTCTTTCACATCATATTCACAAACTGGAAGGCTTTTCCAAACCACAATTTAAAATGTGTATTTGTGTGGTTTTCAAGTTGTACAATTTATCAAAGTTAAAACCAATAAACAAGTCACACTTTTTTCAGAGAAGCCGATAACAGATCACAATATTGGTGGTGACCTAGATGCATAGCAATAGTGCAATGTACTGTATAGCATTGATTTACAAAAGCACACGGAAAACTGCACAAAAAGCAGTGATGTGCAGTGAGGTAAATGCCTGGGGAGGCACTGGCTAGTATCAGAACCAGATTTAGAGATACATATATTATGAACCTGAGTGTTCATGAGGGCATCATACAAAGGTGCATCAGTATATAGTGTTGGAGATTTGGTGTGTTTTGATCAGAGATGTGTGGAAAAGGTAGACAGGGGACTAGGGGAGGCAGCGCCTCACCTGCCATACACTTCTTACTCCAGAGTTTTGACTATAAAAATTATTAGAATAATACAAAGAAGATATTTATAATACTTTCTTTACATTTTTCTTATCATTTTTATAGTAAAAATAGTATGACAGGAAAGGCTCTGCTAACCTGCCTCACCTCACCGCACATCACTGACAAAAAGACACGTTTAGATGTGGCTTACACTGGTAAGATTAGTGAAATCACTGAGCATAATACCTATACAAAGTTGAGCTTTAAAAGCAGCCGTAATATTTTAAGTTTATATACTGTATAAATCTTATGATATATACAATTTTAAATATAGCATATAAATGTATCCATTGCACAAATGTAAGAGTGATTATCAACAACTAATCTTGGACCAAGCCTATGGGGCGCACAAAGACATGCAACCTAAAAAGATGTATAAAAAGATAGAGTTCAATGATACAAGTTAGTCATAATTGGACACATTACAAAGGGTTAAATCTGGAGTGATATTCAGTTTCTTTTAAATACACAACACATCAGGTACAAATTAATGCAAACCAAAGATTAATATATAAAGCAGCTTGTGTTTGAAACTGCATCAAATAAAAAAAATTGAAATTGCATAACAAACAATCTGACACATCAACCCTCTATTGGTATGTGATTTTCCATTCCTATAAATAGACTTGTTTGTACTATATAAATATTAAATTTTTTATTTTTACTGTTAGATGGATACACCGTTAGATCATCCTTGCTCCCAAGAGACTCAATGAACACCATGGTTTAAACGGTATACAATCGGGAAGCCGGCTGCCGGAATCCCGACAGCTGTCTTCCTGACTGCGTTATCCTGGCGTGGGATAAATGACCAGGCGTCTATATCTAGAAGCCTGTCATTCCCCCGATGCCGGGAGACCAGCGCCTGGGAACCCCGATCGAAGGGATGCCGGGCGCCGCGAGTGGGAGGGTTAGGTTTAGGGCACCCGTGGGGGACTTAGGGTTAGGCACCCCCCCGGGAGGGTTAGGCTAGGGGGAGGGAGGTTTAGGGATAGGCACCCCCAGGGGGGACTTAGGTTTAGGCAGCGGGGAAGAGGGGGGTTAGGGTTAGGCACTTAGAGGGGGGATTAGGGTTAGGCACTTGGGGGGAGGTTAGGGTTAGGCACCCCTAAGGAGGGTTAGGGTTAGGGGGTTAGGTTAGTTTATACTTACCTTAGCAACGATCGGGATTTCCAGCGCTGTCAGGCTTCCGCTGCCGGGAACTCTGCTTTTGTCGGCCAGGTGCTGCCGAGAATCGAACCGGCGGTATTTCATACCGATTCTGTTTAAACTGCTTTCTATAAAGTAAATGGTCTGCAGTATTTATGATATTATTATAGGTTCGTCCCTTGTAGTGTATCTGCTGTAAATTGGCCCTATTCAAATTTTATTCTGCTACCAACTATTTTGTTCACTCGGCCGCAATTGTGTGCTGCATAACTTGGGATATTATTAACATTATATATCTTACATCTTGTGATTTGATTAATTTTAATAACTATTTGTGTGCTACTGCAAATATTGGCTAATTGGCACATCTATATGTATTATATTATTGTGTTCTTGCAGCTAGTACAATGTCACTTTGTATTGTTTACTTGTAGACTTTGTTTCCATGGTGAGAGGGGAGCACCGGTATGTCCTCAGTGTGTGCGGCCCATGTAACGTCACCATGTTGCGCTGCCGGTCGGATGTGCAGTCCTGCCTCCAGCACTCAACACTTTCACTGGGTGTTTGACCACTTAAGGTAAGATGTTTCTGTCAATCGCTGTCCTGATGAAAATATCACATTAAACAGGCAGAGAAACATTGATACATGCTGCAACAGTGAGAGCTTATCTGTTTATGGCACAGCGCTGCATATAATTAGTTCTATAAATGATGTGTGGCAGGTGTGGTGTTATCGGGTGGTTATTCGCTATATGTCACCTGTGTAGCTGATTGTGTGTCCGTGTGGGTATGTCCAAATGAAAAAGGAGTCACAATTATGTACGGATAAATTGTTTATTGGTGATTGTGATATATTTGAGTCACAGTGCTCAGTATCTGAGATGTTGGCCACAAACTCCTACACTAAAGCTGGCCACACATCTAAAGATTATCTCTCCAACCAGCCAACTAGTTGATTGGTTGGAATGAAAATCTGGTAAGGTATGAAAGTAAATGACAATCAGCAATTTGCTCCCAAACACTGGAAAATGGATAAAAACTGTCGTTTGAACAAATTGTTTAGATCAAACATTTAACAAACTCCTCTGAAGAAACCGCTGGTCCAGTGGGTGGAGAAACGCGTAAGGTGATTGGCTGGTGGTGACACGCAGGTGGAACGCAGAAACAGGAAGTCTGTGCAGCGGTGTCTGGAACATAGCAGCATGTGGTAGCAGTGGATTGATCCGCATCATCCCCATCCATAGCCCACGGAGGGGCCGCGTCACAGAAGCGGAGGTCCCTTTGCATTGGGACTCTGCACCACCGGAGCAAGGGTGGGTGGCCGTAAGAGACGCCAGTAGGCCACATCAGGTACTGTTTGTACCAATTTCATCTCAAATAACATGGTTTCACATACCATCTACACTGCATTGTTCCATCCATCAGGATATATAAGGCATGGATTGCGTGGAGATATCCTCCCTTATCAAAGGTAGAGGACTCAGATGTATGCATGAACCTTGCACTGACTACATTGCCGGTCTGTAACTCCACAGCTTACTATCTGCTGCATTGCACTTCCTGACACTAACCTGCTTCAGCTAACAAAACCCCCGTTTTTTTTTTCTTTTTTGCTGCTATAAATCCTAATCAAATTGATTTTTATTGTTGCAACTGGATCATATTAATAAGGATTCATTTCATTTAATGACCAGGAATCTATACATTTTCTTAAGTGTATGCATAATTATTGCTAATACTGTAATTTAGAGGAATTGTCTCTTTTTTATGTGTATTTTATCATTGTGTATTTATTTTTTGAATTTAGAAAAAAAAATATTTTAAATCAGCAGCTGTTCACAGGCACCTTTATTTATTTTTAAGTTATTTAACAAACTTGTCTGAACGTCCATTTTCATCTGTTTTCTGGCATTTAGGAGCAAATTGCTGATCATCAGTTACTCCCATACGTTACCAGATTTTCATTCCAACCAATCAACTAGTTGGCTGGTTGGACAGATAATCTTTAGATGTGTGGCCAGCTTAAGTTTGCCCTGATCTATTCCCACCTATCGCGGTGTGTGAGGGGGAGATGGTCAGTATGCTGGTATGTACAAAGTCTCATGAATCCTCTTGTGGTAAGTCCAGTGATGGTACAGTTTATGTGCGGCGTCCCGCAAGCTGGGTGCACTTACCGGTAGGTGTGGTGGTCTTGCAGCTCCCGGGTAACGGCGATGGATGTGGGGTACATAGTTAACCCTCTCTGATCCTTCTTCTTCCTGCAGTGGTGGCCAGTGTGCGCCGGACTATGGTGCCTATGTGGTGGGTCTGGGACATGGTCTGTAGTATCTGTCCCGGCCCTGGCGCCAGTGGTCCTCCGATGTCTTTCTGCAGTGGTGGTCAGTGTCCTGTCGATGTCTGGCTTTCCTGCGCTCAGAGCAGGGACGCGCTTTTCTAGCATCTCTCGGCTATCACATCCGCGTCTGGCTTCACGTGACTCGCAAGCTCACGGTTACGTTTTAGCTTGTCTGTGGCCCTCTCTGTTGACAGCTACCCGGGAGCTGCAAGACCACCACACCTACCGGTATATAGACAAAAATATTCGGATGGCTAACCATTACACCAGCAGAGACTGTAATGACATTGTATTCAAATACATATACTTTAATATGGCGTTGGTCCCCCTTTTGCAGCTATAACAGCTTCCACTCTTCTTGGAAAGCTATCCACAAGATTTTGGTGGAGTGTTTCTGTGGGAATTTGTCCATTTATTCTGTAGAACATTTATGAGGTCAGGCACTGATGTTGGACGAGAAGGCCTGGCTCGCAATCTCCGTTCCAGTTCATCCCAAAGGTGCTCAATGGGGTTGAGATCAGGGCTGTATGCGGAACAGTCAAGTTCTTCCACACGGATCTCATCAAACCATGTCTTATAGTCCTTGCTTTGTGCACTGGGGCACAGTCATGTTGGAATAGAAAAGGGCCTTCCCCAAACTGTTGCCACAAAGTTGGAAGCATTGTCCAAAATGTCTTAGGGGTCTATTTACTAAGCAGTGTTACGGGATAGAGTGAAAAGTGATAAGAAAGTGATAAGGTGCCAGCCAATCAGCTCCCAACTGTCATCTCACAGGCTGTGTTTGAAAAATGACAGTTGGGAGCTGAGTGACTGGCACCTTATCACTTTTCTCTCTGTCTCCTAACACTGCTTAGTAAATAGACCCCTTGGTATGCTGAAGCATTAAAATTGAACTTAACTGGAGATAAGGAGCCTAGCCCAAACCCTGAAAAACAGCCCCGTACCATTATCCCTTCTCCACTAAACTTCACAGCTGGCACAATGCAGTCAGGCAGATAATGTTCTCCCGGCATCCGCCAAACCCAGACTCGCCCGTCTGACTGCCAAACAGAGAAGTGTGATCGTCACTCAACAGAACACGTTTCCACTGCTCCACAGTCCAGTGTTGAGGTGCTTTACACCACTCCATCCGATGCTTGGCATTGGACTTGGTGATGTGATGGTTGCATGCAGGAAACCCATTCCATTAAGCTCCCGTCGCATAGTTTTTGTACTTACATTGATGCCAGTGGAAGTTTGGAACTCTTCAGCTATGGAATCAGCAGAGCGTTGGTGACTTTTATGCACCAAGCACCTTAGCAGTCATTGACCCAGCTCTGTGATTTTACGTAGTCTTCCACTTCCTTTGGGGGGAAGAAATAACTACTTGGGGGGCCCCAGACCCAGGTTATATACTGTAGTTGCACCAAGATTTGCCTGCTAAACAATTGCGTCTGACCGATTGTGCAGCCAGACATTCCATTTTGTGAAAAGGATGTAGTGGTTGTTATAATTGTAAATGTAAAGCGGCATAATCTGAAATTGACACAGTAATGTGAAGTAATCTGAACAGCAAGACACTGTAATGTGGCAGAATATGACCTGCTTATTGTAATGGGATATATTATGAACTGTAGGGCACTATAATGATACATAATATGAACTGTAGGGCACTATAATGATACATAATATGAACTGTAGGGCACTATAATGATACATAATATGAACTGAGGCACTGAAGTGTGTCACAATATTAACTGGGAACACTGTATGTCAGAATGTGAATTGGGGGTACTGTGTGGCATAATGTGTAGTGGCAGCCTTACAATGTGACATATTGTGAACGAGGGCACTACTATGGTTCATAAAATAAACTAGGGCACTACTATGGTCCAGAAAATGAACCAGGGCACAATTACTGTATAGGGCATAAACTTAATAACTGTTGTGCAGATCTGTCTCTCTAGAAGCATTGGGGCAGGAGCCCCTTCAAAATGTTGCCATGGGTTGATCAAGTTCTGACTCTGCCCGTACACACTATAATTGTTCATCATAATTGCTCAGCTGTTAGCTGGATGATGTATGCGCAAATGTAAATAATTACACACTTCAGGTCAACTGAGAATCAAATAAAAGATTCATTTGATCTTGCAAACTTGTAAGGCTTACACAATAAGAAGTAATTCATGAACTGTACATTGTATATTTATGTGTGTTATGCTGACCTGCTAATTTACATTTTAGGCTGTACATATGCTGTTGGGTGTAAACAGTTGAAGAAACATTATACTGTATTATTGCATTTTAAAGCAGCAAAGAAAATACAAACTGTATCATTAGAGTTAAAAAAGCCCAATACAAATCTGTTCACAAATCATCTTGTAACATTTATTTATTTATTTTTATTATTATTATTCAAAGAAAACAACATAAAGGTAAATTCAGCAAACTAATTATGTCACTATTTTCTACTCTAAAGGCGCATACACACTGGACGATGTGTTCAGTGTGCGACATCGGCAGCGGTGGGCCCGGCGGGTGTGCCGGCATCGGTAAGTGCATCCACACTTGCCGATGCCGAATGACAGCGGGAGGGGGGAGGCATGCTGTATTCAGTAGCATGGCATCGTTAACAATATCCGCAGATTGAGCTGCATGTACAACCGACTAGAGATACCGTTATTGACCCGTGGGAGAGCATATCGTTCGTCGGTAAGTACATACGCACTGTACGATATCAACGATATATCGTTCAACAATATCGTTATCGTTCATATAGTTCATGGATATCGTCCAGTGTGTCCGGGCCTTAACTCATTTCATGTGCTGTTTTATAAAATGACCTAGTAATTTCCTAGCATACTAACTGGTTTATTATATCAGAAATGAATAAATGTTGCTACGCAACATTTGTACTAACTTATATAAATGATTTTGTTATTATACAAAACAGTTTGCTCATTACTCTAGAACAGTGATTCCCAACCATGGTCCTCAAGGCACACTAACAGTCCTGGTTTTAGTGATATCCATGCTAAAGCACAGATGGTTAAATCAGAATAACTGAGGTACTTATTAAGTCACCTGTGCTCAAGTATGGCAAACCTTAAAACGTGGACTGTTAGTGTGCCTTGAGGACCGTGGCTGGGAACCCCTGTTCTAGAACTTGAGCAATAGCATGGCAAAATGAATTGAAAGATGGATAATGCTGACCCCAACATTTGTTATTAAAATGTTACATCCAGGAGACATTAAATGGACAAGAATGTATCATAATGCATTGCATGCAGTTCTGGTCATTTCCCCTGTCACTATATAATAGTCATGCTGACATACTGCAGTGGAATGTCAGAAATAGGGGCTTATGTAACAGGTTGCGGGAACTCCTGTGCGTCCAGGATGGATTTGCTTTAAAATGATTGACCCTTTAAAAATATGGGAAGATGCGCAGGAGTACCCGCAGCGGCTGCAGGTCGCAACCAATTACATAAGTCCCATAGTGTGTAGTGCAGAGTTATAAGCTTAATAATATGGGCAGTATAAGGGGTGAGCCTCAGAAGCTGGAGGGGCATGGAAAAGGAGAAGAGACTATGGGGTATGTTTACTAAAGTGCAGGTTTTTAGAAGTGGAGCTGTTGCCCATAGCAACCAATCAGATGTTAGCTATCATCTTCAAGAAGGTTCTAGATTTGATATGGGCAACAACTCCACTTCTAAAAACCCGCTCTTTAGTAAATAAACTCCTTGGAGGCCAGGAATCGGGAACAGTCCGGAATGTATTTTGCCAGGGAGCCCAAATCTGGCGGTGTTTATCCTCTTTGTTATGTACAGGTGATCTTTTCCATATATGCAATTTACCAGACAAAGTCATGACCAGTGTGGTGTGGGGATCTGCATCTGGGAGAGAATAACAGAGACAAAAGGACCAAGGATCTTTCTGGACTAGACACATGAGGAGTGAGTAGAGAAGGGACTTATCCCAGAAGCAGAATATGTTAGGACAAGCCCATCACATATGTGGCCACAACATGCCAGAGAGCCTGTGGGGTAGATTCTAACAAATATATCAGGTGTAAGGCACCATTGATTGTATACTTTATAAGCACCCTCTTTAATAAGTGTAGAGATTGAGCTAGAGGCAACCTTGTCCTTGATGAGTTCCCCACAGTCTGCCTTAAGTAGGGTCCTAATTCCGGCTCCAACTCTCACTCATGTTGGTTAAGAAGTTATGCGTAAAGAAACATTTTTTATTAAATGCTGTTGGCCACTTTGCAATCGTAATGCGATCGCTGCGCACGTGCAGTGTGGCTTATATGCATGCGCAATGGCAAATAATCGCTTGATCTGCGTGAAAATTGCATTAGCGTCCATCTCTGAATCAGGGCCACTGTCTCCTATATTCCTGGCTGTCAATAGGTTATATTTTCACTCATCATATGGAGAAGATTTCCTGAGTAGAAAACCTAATTTATCTGCATACTGTACATGTATTTAATAATGATTCTCTCCAAGCCAAATGAAATGAAATGTCAGCCATAGGCTGCAAGGGGAAAGTGGCCTTCAAGCTCAAATGATCATATCAAGCAGTGGAACACCAATGCCAAGAAAATGTCAGTACTAAGCATGAGAGTACTTTTGTTTTTTTTAAGCAAAAGATAAATACGTAAACTATTTTTTTTTTAAATAACTAATGTTACAGCATAATGTTGTAACAAAATAACCTCTTTAAGGAACTGCTTATATCACCCAGTGTCATTTATGTATTAGGGGGACAAAAAAAAAAGATATAAAGAATATTAAATGCAAAACATGCTTTTAAGTTATAAGGCTTCAAATCTATATGTCTTTACAGTGTTTTATCTGTGATATATAATTAAAAAATGGAAAAGAAAAACTAATTTTAAAAGCAACAGTAAGGGCTATATGCTATTATTATCGTTCGAAAAACAACTTATTGGGGTATCCTATTTGCTGCGATTTTCACACGTGTGAAATCTCCATAGACAAAAGTGGCGAAAAGTGTTCACCATCTTAGAGCAAGTGTAAAGATGTGTAAAATCCCTATTTTTGGTAAAAATATTGGGACTTTGTTTAGAACCCCTTGGACACCCCCTTTAATGACTAATAAGGCAAAAATATTTTTTTAATTGGCTTAATATGGCCAATAATGACATGTCATTTTTGTGGTTAAAAAAGTATTTCAAAATGGGTTTACAGTACTGGGATAGGTATTTTGGGGGTCTATGGATGGGACATGTGTTTTAGGATTGCAGGCGCAAGTGACAGGTGTATTTTAAAAAAAAAAAAATGCACTTTTATGACACAAAAATATACTTACACCCATTTTTATGTACCCCCAATTTAAATACATTGTTTATTTTGGGCAAAAAATAATGCTTTTTATAATTTTTCACTGTTAGAGAAAAATGCATATAACAGCCATTTGACAAAATCTAAGAATCCCAAAACCTCTGATTATGGTCACTAATACACTTCTACACTATTACCCTTTCTTAGTTTTTTGGGGTACAGGCTGAGGGCCTGATTCACAGCCGAACGCTCTGACCAGAGCGCTCGCTCTGAATCAGTGCCCTCCTAGCTGAAAATGGAGCGGCCTCCTGGCCGCTCGCATAGCTGTGGGTGACCACCCACAGCATATGCGAGCGGCCAAAAAGATGGTCGCGATGGTCAAGACCATCGCGACCATCCGTCTTGCGACGAGACCCTGCGGTAGGGTCTCGCTGCCGCAAGCCCAGGAGTGATTTGGGCTCTATCAGAGCCAAAATCACTCCCACTGACATCATTACTGATGTCAGTGGGGCCGGCTTCAGACGGTAGGCGTTCCCATGGGCTGCCACACTGCCACATGTAGGCTAAGTTCATAGAGGGCATGTAGATGGAATTGTGGGATATGCAGAGTTGGAAAAGAAACGTTTTGCATCTAGAATAGGGCTCGTGTGAGTGATGATAACTGCTATCAAACCAAGGCAACGGAGAGGGGCTATCCAGTTGAAGAAATACGTACAATTCTGCATATGGGAATTTATTTCCATGCACGCAATGCGGGAGCAATTACGGATATCTTGTGTTCAACTCCACGTCAGTCCCATTGTGTTATGTTAATAAACATTTCTATCTCTTTATGTTGTAGGGAGCTTTTACCATGAGTCACTGCTATGGTGAACTGTTGAGTATTTATAAGCATCTCTTTCATTAATTCAAAATAAATGAAGACATAAATAAGAATTTCTACCTTCACAGTTCAGTAAACATGACAATATTAAAGCAGAAGTTCCAGCTTATAAGAGGTCAGAGCATAACTTCCCTCTGTAGTAAGCAGATTCTAATAGAAATAAATATCAACCTTGCATACAAATCTGTGAGTCTGATCGTCGGCATAAACTTTCCTTCATATAAAAACTTTCCACTTTTTTCTGGGGGTTTACAAGCCACACTTTTCCGCAATGTACATTCTTCCAGTAGTTCTGACTGGAAAATATTCATAATATTCATAATGTCAAATACAGATAGTTTCAGCACATCTTGACAACAGTATGACTAGGAAACTTGTCCTGTACATTCTTATAATTCTTCAACATGATAATTGAATTCACATTTCTTTAAAAGCAGTTCCTGCATATTTCCCTTTGTTTCTACTATGATATAAAGAAAATAGTTTAGAGTTGTGTAAAATATGCATTTTCATACGGCACATGTGCACCAACATTACATATACCTGTATCTAGTTTTTCGCACATCCTGCACATATATCTGTTTATGCCTGGATAGGTGGGACAGACTTAGGCTTTGTATCCGACATTTTAGTCGCTGCTAGGAATGGGATGGGCTGAAAACAACACATACGTATTTAATTCACTTAGTAATATTCAGAGATTGACCATTAATGTCTATTGTGCTAAATTTTCCAAAGCTCTGTCAAGTTCTGAATCTTTGTGTTGACTAGCTTTGAGATTGGAGAATAGGGAGAGTCAATATTTTGACATTAAAATTCTCTAACCCCACATTATCTTGGTTACCAAGATAATTAACATTAGCATTATGCACATTCCACTTAACATTAATTTAACTGCGATTAAATCCTGCCTCACTATGCAATCAATACGTATTAATGACAGTATCGGTAGTACTAGAACAGAAGTATGCATATCCATTGCTATACTGGAGATTCCTGTATATCTATAACAGTATAGGCAGATTCCTGCCCATCAATGTTTATGTCCCAAAGGCTCATGGAAATCAACAATATCATCCAATTTATGCATGTCAATGTCCCCTCCTACCAACGTCCCCAGAAACTCAATCCTTATGGTCTTTTTTTCTCTATTTTCTGCTCTTTACAATCCTTACCCAGCTTGAAAACAGATTAAGAGAAAGGGGAATTGTCTTTCCAAGGGTCTTAGGCTGTAATATCAGTGAACTGTCCTTTTCTTTAGCCGTTATCATCACTCAGTTTTGGATAAACAATTCAGTTCTCCTTTATCTCTACCATCTCAGCGGAACTTCCTCATGGAAACTTTGGATTGCCTCTATTTAACCTCTGATTTTTCCCCAATTTATGAAGTGATTTAGCTGGTATGAATTTGTCACTGAAAGGAGGGCAGGTCCTCTCTGATTTCTTAATTTTAGATTTTTTTAATTTGGCTATATTCCTTTGCCCGTAACAACCAATCAGATTCTAGTTATTATCTTCTAGAAGGTGCTAGACAATTGATAAGTAGAATCTGATTGGTTGCATTGGGCAGCATCTCCACTTCTAGAAACCCGCACTTTAGTAAATATACCTCTAAGGTTTCAATCACCTGGGCGAAAATTAGGGTCAGCAAATGAGGGACATGAGGGACACTCTTGTGTGGTGCCATTTGAAATAGAAAACATATCAGATGGAATATAATTTATGGAGATGCTAGCTGAGTAGCTACTGTAGAATAAAGGGCCATAAAACCATTCAGAAAGTCCACCATTATTCTGAAGAATGAGAGAGTGTGTAACATAAAACTCCAGGAGATCCTGCCAAACGGCCTTCTTAGCATCAAGTAAGAGAATAATAGTTGGGGACCTCCTGAAATTTCTGATGTGGATTAAGTCTACGGTCCGTCACGTGCTGTTGTATACATATATTTTGATTGATAGTGGCTGTGGAGACCAGGAGGGAAAGATTAAAAATAATATTTAGGAGGCAAAGTGGGTGACTGCAAAATAAGATTTTTTAATTGAAGACCAAAGATCCTTTAGTGTAAGACAGTCTGATCAGAAAAGAGCCTCCTAAGCAAGCATGGTCTCTAGCATTTATTTGTGGAAGATAAAACACTCTATGAATTCTATAGTACATGGCACACAGTCCAATCCTCTCTATCTAGTCATTCAGAGATGTCATATTCCCATTTTTCCTTGATGGAATTAATTGGGAAGGACATTTTTAAAGCCAGGTTAGCATATTAATATAATTAGACCACAAGAACAAGTCAGTCTACAGCAAAAGGTTTTAAATGAGGGTAAAGGCCTACTGACAAAAAGTGAAGGAAAAAATGCCTCATTGCAAATAATGATAAAGCTCTTGATAGGGATATATAAAAAAAAAATTATTTCTGAATTAAAGTAACTGTCTGGAAGGATCCTGCATCTCGGTGTCAGGTTGGTTAAGGTAGTGTTGAGGTGTGGAATGTAACAGACATCCTGGTCTTCACCAGGAGCTTCCACAAGGCAGTGTGGGCTTCACTGCTTGGAGTCTGCAGGTTGTGGTCCACTAACTGCCACGTAATGTGGTGAGCTGAAAGAGTAGATGGCATTGTAGCCAGGTACAGAATATGATCCCTGGGAATGGTCAGAAAAATAAGAGGTCTCAATCATAAGCGTAGTTTAAAGGTAAAAGGCTCATATACATAAATGGTTAACAGGCAGAGGTGAAGGACACAGACTTAGATTTATAAACGTTAACAGGCAGTGTCTGGTACACAGATTACAAAAAAAGGATTTAGGAATGTTGGCGTAAGGTTAACTTAATATTCTGACTAGAGGTGGATCTACTGAGAAACTAAGCTTAAGCTTCAGGGCCTCTAATCCCGGAGGGGCCCTGAAGCAATTTTTTTTAATGAGTGAATTTTTCAACAAAATCAGTGGAGTTTTTTAAGTGTGTGTTATTAAAAAGGTTATTTTAGTGATAGAATCATACAGTAGTGCATATAGGGGGTTTCTGAGTACCCACAAATCCCCCCTGATCAGTATTGGCCAGCAGACACTCTATCTACAGCTCCAATCAGAGGAAGACTCTTATGAGCTGGCCGGACACAGAATAGAGAGCTACTGTCAGTGTCACTGCTGAGTGCAGTACTGCCAGGTGCCACTAGATGTTCCCATCTCCATTTGTGCTGACCCATCTGCTAGAAGTCGGCCCTGCAGTGCTGACCACAAACTGAAAGCTGAGCTGACTGAGGAATGGCATGCTTCTCAGAGGTGGGAGCATGCAGCATGGGGAGAGGTCTGACTCAGGAGAATTCCACTCAGGAGGATCAATAGCTAGAATCCTACAGAGTAAGTGAGTATGTTTTGGTTTTGTATGTGATCTATCTACAGTCTCTCTCCCTCTCTGTCCCTGGGGGGTTTATATATCCATTTATCTATCTATCTATTTATATATCTATCTATAGTATCTCACTCTCTGTTGGTTTCTATATCTATCTGTCTATTGTCTCTCTCTCTCTCTGGGAGGTTTCTACATCTATATATCTGTCTACAGTCTCTCACTCTATGAGGGTTTTTTACATCTATCTATCTGTAGTCTATCACTCTTTGGGGGGTTTCTACATTAATCTATTGATCTGTAATCTCTCACTCTTTGGGGGTTTCTACATCTATCTATAGTCTCAATCTCTGGGGGGTTTCTACATCTATCTATAGTCTCTCACTTTCTGGGGTTGTCTACATCTATCTATCATCTCTCACTCTCGGGGAGGTTTCTTTATCTATCTACCTATATGGGGGATTTCTACATCTATCTATCTACAGTCTCTCACTCTCTGGGGGTTTTCTACATCTA
Source organism: Taudactylus pleione (assembly GCA_031769625.1). Lineage (NCBI taxonomy): Eukaryota > Metazoa > Chordata > Amphibia > Anura > Myobatrachidae > Taudactylus > Taudactylus pleione. The sequence goes on along the minus strand of JAUIMM010000092.1, from coordinate 27,747,739 downwards.
ACTATTTATCAATCTACCAACCTACAGTCTCTCACTCTCTGGCAGGTTTCTCTACCTATCTACAGTCTCTCACTCTCTGGGGGGTTTATATATCTATCTGTCATCTCTCACTTTCTGGAGGGTTTCCACATCTATCTACCTACCTACTGTCTCTCACTCTCTGGGGGATTTATACATCTATCTGTCCAGCTACAGTGTCTCACTCTCTGGTGGGCTTCTATATCTATCTATTGATCTATCTACAGTCTCTCACTCTGGGGGGGTTTCTACATTATCTATCTATCTACAGCACTTAAGCTGTATTTGACAATGCCTATCACAAGCTGTGAAGCAGAAAATCATTTCTCAAAGCTTTCCTTTAAAATTAACAAATTTCGGCCTACCAATACTGAAGAGCGCTTAAATTCTGTATGAATATTGTCTCTAGAAAATTATATTGCAATGAAGCTCTCATATGATAAAACTGTAGGTGACTGTTTCTAGAAAAAAAAAGAAAAGTGAGTGTTTTTAAAATGTGTTTCATGTAGTATGTATTCTCATATGTGTCTAAAATAAAGGATTATATTAACTGTGGTCTTTGCTATGTTTTATTTCTTTACTCTATGATGCATCATTTATGTATATAACGTTTCCATAATTTTCATCCCCCATAACTTGAAAACTGTAAGGCATAGCCTAGAAAAATTTTGTTCACACCAATGACTTTGACATGCGAGATAACCCAGGACAGCAATTTTAATAAAAATCTGAGATGTAGTGGTTACATTTTTAAAAAATGTGTGGTGATCTGCCATGGAACAACCCCATTGAAGAAGATAACAACAGTTACCTAGACCTTATAGCTGGTGGGAAGGGCTCAGTGTATGGCCCATTTTCAAGGATTCCACCCCACCACCCCATTCTCCACCATTTGGGCCTCAAGATCTTGTAAGGCAGAAAGACCCATTGGACCTTGTTGGTTGTTGCTCTATTGTTGCTGTTTGCAAAGGGGCCCTCATAACAGTTCAAGCTTCAGGGCGCCAAAAATGTAGATACGCCACCGATTCCGACACTTTATAGTTCACAGAGCCCTCCTTAAATAGACAAGTTCCATTTTGAATTTTCCACCATTGTCCTATTAAATTTTCATGAGAGCCACATGCCCGCCCTTAAGAGAATCGCTGGCAACCAGGGGAGAGGATGGAAAAAGTAACTGAGAGCAGTGGTGGTGGACACAATCGAGAACCGACTGCACCGCTGGAACTGGTAAGACAGTGCAAAATGTAGCTTTATGACAAAAAGCTGAAAATATTGTAAGGCAATTACACAAACATTTTTACATTTATTAAGATAGAAAAAAGAGTGGAAAAAAATCACAAGACAATGTGTTTACACAACAGTTTGCAAGAGCAAACTTCATGTAGTAAGCAAGTGTACACAACGTATTAGGGAAATACATTAGAGGAAAACTGTGAACAATACCACACAGAATGTCCATCAAGGTGACAATACACAAATATAAGCATTATGGCATGTTTTACATTGCAAGATAACAGAGATAAAAATAAATTAAGGACAAGAAAAGAACAATAAAATATTAAGGCTAAAAGAAAATATATAACAAAGAACAGTAAATAAATAAAAAATTATTTTCTTCTACTTTGTCATCAGGGGTGTATCTATGGATCCGAGCGCCCCTGGCAAGGTAATGGACTGTCGCCCCTGTCCCCCATAATTTCAGGAAGTGCCCCCAGTAGTAGTCCCTTCTATGCAGTGCCCCCAGTAGTAGTCCCTTCTGTGCAGTGCCCCCAGTAGTAGACCACCCTAAGCTGTGCCCCCAGTAGTAGTCCCCCTTATACATTGCCCCCAGTAGTCCCCCCTATACAGTGCCCCCAGTAGTAGTCCCCCTTATGCATTGCCCGCAGTAGTAGTCCCCCTATACAGTGCACCCAGTAGTAGACCCCCCTATACAGTGCCCCCAGTAGTGGCCATCGCCCCCCATAACATGCCCCCAGTAGTGGCTCCCACAATACAGTGCCCCTAGTAGCGTCCATCCGTCCCCCATAACATTCCCCCAGTAGCGGCCACTCCCTATACAGTGCCCCCTAGTAGCCCCCCTGTGCTGTGCCAGAAAAAAAAACACAGACACAGAAAAAAAACAAAAAGCAACTTACCAGATCCCCACTCCTGCCAACGACCGCAGCTGTTGCTCTGCACTATGGGATGGAAGAGATGTCAGGACGTCTCTACCATCACCCACTGCGGGGGGGAGCCGAAAGGCGGAGCTCATGAGTGTTTGTTACTGTGTAGGGCAGACCGCTCTCACTGCGGTCTGCCCTACACTTGTGGGGCCCGGGGGACTAGTGGGGCTAGTTCAAGCCCCTGGGGTAGTCCACCGATTGGCTGCTGGTGGCACTGCCGGACGGCGCCCCCTCTTTGGCCGGCGCCCCTGGCAAGTGCCATCCTGGCCAATGGATAGATATGCCACTGTTTGTCATAAACATAAAATGATGAAAGGTTAAAGTGCTTTTCTCCGGTGCCCTATCCAGTCCCCACCAACCAGAACAGGGATTGCGTATGGTATGGAATAATCCACCCATCATGAAAGTTGCCTATAAAGATACCATGTTGTAGTTTCAAATACTGTAGCATCTAAGGGCACAATGTAAATAACCCACTTTTTATAAAACCTAGTTATACCCCTTTCAATGGGTGTCCCCTAAAGTAGCCTTGAAGTCAAAGTCTGAAGTAAAATAGATATGACTGTGCCAAGAAAAGTTGGGGTAGTGACCATCCATGATTTCAAAATGGCCTCTGTCAAAATAAGTGTAAGTACAGTTTGGAGAAAAGGAACTTACCAGTTGGGCCTAAGTCGCCTTGTATAGCGTTAACAGCATTCTCTTAGGAGGAGCCTGTGTTGGAGGTAGAGGAGGTAGCTGCTCACTGTATGCAGAGTTAAAAGCATTCATGGCCACCAGAGAGCCAGTGATGGCAGCCATACTAGAATCAGTCTGCTTCTTGTCCTCCTGCCGCTTAAGCTGTCTGGCCAGCATGGAAGAGGAGAAAACCTCTCCAAACAAGGGCGCCTAGGTAAGTGGGAGAGCAAAATGCGAGCTGGTGTGAAACTTCTAAAAGGGTTCCCAGCGTGGCCACAGCGGAGCTCATACAAGATGTATATATATATTATATATAAAACATATCCACCTCTGCCTGCATACACAGGGTTTGGAATGCAGCCAGCACACCGATTGTAGTAAATAACACTGTTTAATATCCCATCATCGGGTGAAAAGCCATCAAGAGACACTGGTAGAATAAGCAGTACTTAGCCCCTTCTTACTGTTGGGGTTCAGAGCGTGACTCCCCCTTGCTGACATTGAATACCTGACGCTAAGTACTGCTTATTCTACCAGTGTCTCTTGATAGCTTTTCACCCGATGATGGGATATTAAACAGTGTTATTTACTACAATCGGTGTGCTGGTTGCATTCCAAACCCTGTGTATGCAGGCAGAGGTGGATATGTTTTGTATTTTATATGGCCTAGCACCCACATGGATATCTTTGGATGTTATGTGTGCGGTTCATCATAAGTGATATATATTATATATATATAAGTTTGGGATGCCCAGGTCTCCTCTAAGAGGTGGACAACAGTGTGGTTACTCTTGGACACAGCTAAACTGGGGAGGCAATATTTTCTCTTTACGATAATAAAAGTCTGTCTTTGTAAATAAATATTTTCTAACCGTGTGATATACTATTAAAAGTGAATTTATTATTCATAAAACATTTCATAAATGGCATTCCATTTTCTCAATCATGACGCGTTCACGGGTCGCAGCCTGCTTCATCAGATTGTACTTTATATGATGGGTTCAGGCATGTGCCAATCCTGCGTGGTCTTTGTACCAAATGCAATTAGAACATTTTGGCCTGGCACGCACGCGGCATAGGGGTTTCCAAACTGCAACACATCGGAGTTTCATTTCTCATCCTGTAAACAACAGGATAGATAATCCTGCAGTTTTTCTATGGGCCTAATGCAGAGTGGGAATTACATCTGTTTTATTACTGTAAAATAAACATGGGTCCCTGTTTCAACAGTAAGCAATGTTAATAAGAAGTTTGCTACTCATGGAACTGTAAAGAAAAAAAATTGATGACAGAAGTCTTCGAAGGTCAGTACAAACTGGTAAAACATCCAGGCTGACCTGGAACAATCGTCGCACACTAAACGAAGAAGGGCTTTATGAGCAGAGGCCAAGGAGGACCGCACTACTGGCCATTAAATGGAACAACTGATTCTTGCCAATACATACCTAAACAAACCACAACCCTCCTGGGCAAATGCTCTGTGGCCAGACAAAACCAAAATAGAATTATCTGGCAATTCAGACCAGTGATTTCTTTATAGGAAACAAAATGAAGCTTTTAAGAAGAACACCACTCTACCTTCACATGGTGAAGGATCCATAATGTTGTGGAGCTATGGACACTGTATACAAAATTAACATGTATATAACTTGGGCCAAATTCAATCATACTTTAAATCAGTAACTGAGGGGTCTATGTACTAAGTATTGGACTGAGATAAAGTACCAACCAATCAGCTCCTAACTGTCATTTTTCAAACACAGCCTGTAAAGTGACAGTTTGGAGTTGATTGGTTGGTACTTTATCTCTCTCCAAGGCTTAGTACATAGACCTCTGAATGCTTATGTGGTTACAGCAGGAATCCAGCTGAAATCAAATAACTCTTCAAAATCTAATTTGAGATTTTCTGCAATAAATATGAAAAAGCGCTTCTTGTGTAATACCATAAAACAATAATAAATTGAAATTAAAACACACGTATGTAGTTTTCACGTCACTGGTTGTGTCAAAGGATATTATCCTCAAAGGATAGTACAAATAGCAATGTATGTCATAATCTCCAATAATTGCAGGCTGCTGTTTTTATCTGCACAGGGAACCGCACTCTCAAATGAGGTGTTGTAAGGGCCATGTGGCTTATAGACATTTGTTCCCTGGCTGTTATTAATGTTACCATCTTCCATCACAGGAAATTTATTATAAGGGGCAACTAGTACTTTGGTTGTTTATACTCCTTTTCCACTACATTTCCAACCCGGATCAGACCCGGGACAGACCCCTTTCCCACTGAGGTGCCAACCCGGGTTATGCCTGGGTTGGCAACGTTTACATCGGCGTTGCAGTTGACACTTGGAGATGATGTAATCTCCAAGCGCCACTAAAGCCAGCCAATCAGCTAGCATTTGGCATGACCCAGGTCATCGTGGCCTGGGTCGCGCCATTTACACTGCAGGGTGACACAGTATTGTCCCGTGCCCAACCCTGCCAGCTAGACGTGTCGGATCCCCAGGTCACTGGACCCGGGTTAATCCGTTTACAGTACACTGACAAAAATCTTGGGTTGATGAGCATTTACATGCAAAAACCCGGGATTTTAGTGTCAGTGTAAAAGAGGTATTATTTCTCCCTACTGTCTCTAAAGTGAGGGAGCGCTGTATTTATGGTTTGTAGTTATTTGCCTCAAGCTTAATCAAAATTATTACCAAGTTTATAACTGTGGAGTAGTGGAAAAAGAGAAAAGGTACTTTCCTGGTGGGTGCACTAATCCACAAAGTAAAGATATGTATCAGTTGTAAAACTTAACCTTTCATAATGAAAACAGTAAAAAATTTATAAAATCTCACACATAAAACAAGAAACAACATACACATAAAAATCAGGTACATATATGATATATCGCCCTTGTGTTGAAATCTCCATGATCAATATTCCGAGTCATCATGGTGCTGAAGTAATACACAATTTCTTAGACCCAGGGAGCAAATACCAAGGTATAGGATGAACAACATAGAATGAATCAACAGTGTCCTATATCCATAAAATTATTATTTAAAATCTTGCGTTGTTAGGAACAATAGGCAAACATTCATAACGTATACAAATGTACACTGTAGAAATAATGAACATTAAACAAACATTTAAGAGTATACAATTATATACTATATAATTATATACTACCGTGTAACTAGCTTTAGTTCTCAGTAACTGTTTTACACAACTACTAATTTAATATAATAACTTATGATAATGGTCATCATGTGCATATATAAATATTCAGGGCTGGCAACAGAAATCACAGGGCCCGGTACACACATTTTTTTTAGGGCCCCCCCCCCCCCCATGCCCGAGTCCCTGGCAGGCACAGTCCAGACGTTTGAGAGTCTGCCTTACCTGTATGTGTTTTCTCTGCAATGTGGAACCTTTGAACAAGTTGTTCCTCCCTAGGACTGCAGTCGGTATTCAGTTTTCACGAGGGAGATCACATGGTTTGGAGGACGCCTGTTTGCGAAGGAATAAACCCAACGTGACTGTCATATAGCAGAGGTTTGACCAGAGGGAGGGTGACGGGGAAAGACAGAGGGTGAAGCATTGGATGACAGCGAGAGGGTGATAGGGAGAGAAAAAAAAATTGGGACTATATTGTTAGTAAGTAACTCACATTTCACCCAGTCCTTGTGCAGGAGACGCTGTCTACATCAGGTTACTTCTCCTGGCCGCAGCAGGGCAAAGCCAGAGCCCTAGAGTACACAGGCCACCTCTCAACTAGTGTTTGCGCCGGGGCTGGTAACTAGAGTGTGACAGCAGGCCCCCAGCAACTGCAGTCTATGAGATGAGAAGTAGGCAAGAGGCGGGGAGGGCATAAAAGGGGAGGAGATGAGAGGGGAGGAGGAGGGTCAGATCACCTTCTCCTTCTTTGCTACGGCCCGCGGCACTGCGGCAGTGTACTGTATGAGTCAGTCTGACTAATTACAATTAAGATTATGGTTTTAGGGGCCCCTAGAACCTCGGGACCCGGTCCGGCTGTGCACCTAGTCCCCCCTGTCGCCGAGCCTGTAAATATAGTATCTATTGCTCTCCCAAGAAACAGACAGTGAATAAATGCTGTATATGAAAGCATACTTGCCTACACTCCAGGATGTCGCGGGTAGCTCACGATTTTTCGGGTAGCCCCCCACACCCCCGGAAGTCTTGGCAAATCTCCCGCATCCTGCCAACTTCCTAGTGAAGCGGGCAGGATGGGGAGATTTAATAGGGAATTTGTGGGTCCGTAGAGAGGCAGCAGGGCTAAATGACGCAAATTGCTTTGTCTAGCCCCACCCGCACTTTGCGGACCGAGGCCTAATTATGTTCACAGCCAGGCCCGCCCTCCCCCCCCCCCCTCTCCGATCCAGCCAGCAGCATCAGCTCTCCCGGAGAGAGACTCTTCAAAGTCGGTAAGTATGATATAAAGTACATGGTAATGTTATAAAGCAAAATAAAAGATATGGTGTTCAGGAGAATTGGCAATGTTCAGCTACCATAATATATAGCAGTGTGCTTAACCACACATCACGACCTGACATCATACTAAATTGAATTGCCTACAAAGAATGTCCTCTAGGAAATGAAGAAGCAGAAGGCCAACATGACATAAACCCAGGGGCGTCTTAAGAGAGGAGGGGACCCATGTGTATTCCCCGTCTGGGGGCTCCTCCTCTCTACCCAGTGGCCTGACCACAGCATCAGTAATAATAATAATAATAATAATTTTATTTATATAGCGCTTTTCTCCCATAGGACTCAAAGTCGCTTTACAGACATCAGAAAACATGGTACACTGTACAAGGATTTGGTGTTGCAAAAGTATAGAAAACCACACCGAGATAATTAAAATCAATCGACACCTAGAGAGCACAATAAGCATATTGCAGGGTTGGTGCTGACATTTTGGGAAATAACTTCTATGGGTTATATATTCCACCCATAAAGGTATCAAATGAGGCAACTGTCTTGGGCGTACTACGTAGGATTACCCTGGGTGGAATAGGTTACACCTAGAAGAGATGACAAAAAATGGGTGGTTGCAAAATCCTGATGCTCGGAGTAGGGTCCCAACATAATAGTCAGGTCCATGTATTTTTCATCCCATCCACGAGTGTACCAGGTAAGGCAGCCATGGTGGGCGCACTATGAAGGTTGCACTGTGGGTGATAAACCATACAAGGACCCAAGGAATATATGGGAAAACTGACACATGTGTGGTAGTATGATATACCCTTTGTGAATAGATCCATGTAAAGTACATCCTGCCTATGGAGGATGCACTTCAGTGGTTGTATAGCACACCAGTATATCATACAGTGGATGTATAGCACACCAGTATATCATACAGTGGATGTATAGCACACCAGTATATCATACAGTGGATGTATAGCACACCAGTATAGCATACAGTGGATGTATAGCACACCAGTATATCATACAGTGGATGTATAGCACACCAGTATAGCATACAGTGGATGTATAGCACACCAGTATAGCATACAGTGGATGTATAGCACACCAGTATATCATACAGTGGATGTATAGCACACCAGTATATCATACAGTGGATGTATAGCACACCAGTATATCATACAGTGGATGTATAGCACACCAGTATATCATACATGCCTACTCTCCCGGGAATCGCGGGAGGCTCCCGAATTTCGGGTAACCCCCCGCGATCCCGGAAGATTAGGCATATCTCCCGCATCCCGCCCACTTCCTAGTGAAGTGGGCAGGATGGGGAGATTTTACCTGAAATTATCGGGTCCGTCGGGAAGGGGCGGGGCTAAATTAGGCAAATCGCGTCATTTAGCCCCGCCCCCTCCTCACGGACCCGCGAATCACGGGGGTTTACTGTAAAGGGGGCGGGGCCTAATGCCGTCTATCGTCTGGCCCCGCCCCCCGAAGAGGAGAGCAGCAGGTCCCCTCCTGCTGCTCCCGGAAAGCTGCCCAGCAATGTAGGTAAGTATGCAGTATATCATACAGTGGGGTGGAAGTACATTTTACAAAACAGGGAATAGTAAATACAGCAAACAGTGCTGCAGTTCAGGCATAAGATTTACGGGTGACTGAAACATTTGAAATATGAAATGCACTGAATGAATAGATTCACGTGTTTGTTCATCCTGCCCAAGAATGAACTATCCGAGGCAGCCATCTGGGGCACACTGTGTAGGTTACATCTGGCAGGGTGTGCAAGTAGCGGAAGTATAACGTCGAGGGGGAGAAAAAATAAAAATAAAACATGGTGACCGCATTTTAAGCAAAAACCATATTAGACTTAATCAGAAATTAAAAAATGATAGAGTGATCTGTAAAAAGCCACAGCGTCTCCTTCGCTCGAGTGTGTGGTCTTGTCGCATCCAGCAGTTTGTGGAGTTCAATTTGGCTGCAGCGTGAGACAGCAACCGAACCCAGGTGAAGGTGGAGTGGCAGCATTCCTGTGTGTTCGAGAAATTGTTTAAATTTTGGTTAGAAAGTAGTCAATAGTACAAATCCAGTTCGAACTTCGGTTCTAACTCCATGCTTCAGATGACATGCTTAATATGCAGGCTACAGTGACAGGCAAGCCTGTGTGTGCAGGCTTTAAAATGAGTCCCTTTTGCAGGAGAGGCTAGGTCAGCTGGTATACTGGGAGGGAATGTTTGAGCAGTTTGTTCAACAAGCTAATTAATGGTGGGGGAAGATACAGCCTCACAGTTGGAAAACAAACTTTCAAAACAGTCTATTCTTTCAGTGAAAGGCATCAGATATGGAAGATGGCATTAGTTTACCTGGAAAGAGATGAAAGATGGTATTAAAACTCAGCTCCGGTTCTAACTCCATGCTTCAGATGACATGCTTAATATGCAGGCTACAGTGGCAGGCAAGCCTAGAGTGTGCCCAGAGTCTACTGCACATGCGCAGATCAACGGGGAAATGGCGCAGCCACCAGGTCGGTATCCTAACCATCCCCCTCACCCTACTGTAAACCTAACCTTCACTCCCCGGTGCCTGAACCTAACCTCCCCCTAGTGCCTAAATCTAACCTCCCCCTCCCCGCACCCTAAACTTAACCCTCCCCCTAGTGCCTAACCCTAACCATCAGTCTAACCCCGCCACTTGACTTCAGGATTCCGGCGGACGGGATGCTGGCGCCAGGATTATGACAGGTGTCAGGAATCCGGTGCTGGCATTCTGAGCGCTGGAATCCTTGCGGACGGGATTATGACCGCATCCCATAAGGGAGGATGGCATGACCTTGATACAATACTTTAGCAGTCGGTTCCTGTGGGCCCAGGTTATTTCCCCTTATCTTTCCTTGAGAAGCTTGAAATACCTGATGCCTCTGTCGAAACCGAATAATTGGGTAAGACAGAATCTGTTTGGCAATCAGGAAAACCTGCACGACGCCATCTTGTGAATGGCAGCAAGACTCCATTTTAGAAAGGAAAGCTTACACAAGTGCTATTTTGTCAAAAATACATAGTACACAAAGTTGCTAAAAGTAGCACGAACAGCTTTTTAACAATCTTCCCCAAACACATACCGACAGTGCTCAGAATACATAAAATAACTTTCCAACACATTAAAGTCACCATAGACTTATATTTGAGCAATAGCAAAGCAGTGGTGTTTTCCCTGCATACACATTTAAAAGCAATGGTCCTGCAGCGTAAAAGGAATTATTATTATATGGTTTAGTCACAGTGCCCACGTGTAAAGAAATGAATGTTTTCTGTAACTATGGCATAGTAAATGATAAATGGACAGTGTTTGGTGCCATACTGATCCGGTCTGTTCCCACAGCGTTCCGGTGACATCAATATGAAGATCAGAACATGTGGCTATGAAATATGAATGTTAGAGAGAATTAGGGATGTGCAGGCTCGGATAGGTTCGAGTTTGCACGTGGAGTTCGGATTTTTCCCTCCAAAAAAACGGAACTCAGAACGAGGCAAAACGTCATCTTACATGGACGAACATCATCATTCCTGGACAAAAGACCAGGAATGATGATGTTCGTCCATGTAAGATGACGTTTTGCCTCGTTCTGAGTTCCGTTTTTTTGGAGGGAAAAATCCGAACTCCACGTGCAAACTCGAACCTATCCGAGCCTGCACATCCCTAGAGAGAATAACTACTTGAAATGTTGTATGCCATAGCAGCTTAGATTTGCATGCGGGGGAGAAAGGGGGATGCAAAGGGAGTTTGGAGACCTTTTGTATCCATTTGAAATTGTCCAATAAATGCCCTGTAACAGATTTCTAACCCTTATCAAAGGACAATGACATTGAAGGGTACAATAGTCTGTTATCAGCATGCAGGAAAGGGATTGATTATGGAGTGTTTGTAATATTTGTAATGATTGATGCTGGTTGATATAATTGTTTGAGATCCACTGGTTAGCTGTGTTAGGGCCTTCCCATGTGCTTGAACAATATCTCTACTTGGGAGAGATAGGCTTGGTATGTGTTGTATACTCATGAATGTAATCATAGGCTGGTATCAGTGTTATATTATGGAAGTTGAATTAATAACAGCTTTGAATGGTCATAAGTAATTGCCGTATGGAAGATAGTCTGCAGTTTGTTAAAGATGGCTACCTCCATGTGGGGTGAACAAAGGAAATTATAATTCTACCCAGTTATGGTGTTGTATGGGTCAGATAGGTATATTGTAATTATTATAATTGTGATCATTGATGGATGTATGATTTACAGAGTTACAACTTAATGTGGGTTTTCTTCATAATGGAGTTTGTCTGTAGACCATGCGGTTTGGACAATAGGGCAGGTAGCATTCCCAACCCCCCACACACACACACACACACATACACCATCACCAGCCATCTTGGACATGTGCTCTCAGCAGACATTGATATCTCTCTCATTGTATTTTGATGTGTCTCTCTTTCTCTCTCTCTCTGTTCTCTGTCTCTCTGTCCTCTGTCTCCCTGTCTCATATTGCTCATTGTATTTTGATCTTTAATAACCGTTTCATGTATATTAACTGTACCTTATGACCTAATGTTTGTACAATTTATTTGCGCTCATTATTAGATCATAGCGTTGTAACATATGTACTTTTACCTGAATAATAATCTTTAGCACGTTGGACCGCTATTCAACTGTCTCAGTATTTCATTAATGGTATAATCAAACACAGCGCTAATTAGCGACATCTTGTGGTTTTAGAAGGTATAGGCAGGTTTTGTCTTAGAGGTTCTAGGCAGGTGAATATCAGAGGTTTATAGGCAGGAATGTACTAAAGGTTTATTTACAATACAACAGATGGGGGCTTGTAGGTTTATCACGTTATCTGATACACGGTAACACTCGGTCAGTTCTCTCTCAGCAAAAGGGTGGAGGCGCCTTTTGAGAGACGCATTAGTCTTTCATTACCACAGTGTTGCTGAGAGCGTACTGCTGGTTATTGTGTAGAGGAAGCGCTGATCAGAATCCAGGGACAAGAGAAAAAAAAAAGTTTTTTTTCTCTGTTGATAAAACCTTACGTTTAGAGGGGTGCCGCAGTATTGAGTATGTGGCTGAGACACATTTTTGCGTACGCAGTTAAAAAGTCATTATACGGTTGTGTGGTAGTCGCATTAATGTGTATGCGGCTGGGCGCACAATAGCGTATACGCACTTCCGGTTCTGCTGCCACGTGTTTGAACAAAGCTGTTGAGGTTTACATTTTTTTAAATATTACCAATATCTGGGTTGACGTGTATTTTTCTGCGCAGGAAAAAGTGTGTAACAGTGAGTGTTTTGTTGGTAGGGGTAACTTGTTCCCTACAGTTAAAGGTACCGTATGACCTTTAAGGGCTAAGTGCTAGTCGTTTGGTAAGCAGCTTTACCGTTCTATACACAGTAGCAGGTGTAACATGTTGTCTTTGTTGTAGAGAGGTGCGTGAGAGTAGCCGACATATAAACGCTCATAGGCTTGGAAGGTGCCTTCCTAAATCTTATCCAGGTGTGTGGGCACCACCGACTATAAATCGTCCACAGGTAAGTGAAAGTATCTTGATTGTCTTTCACTGGTTTAAATCTTTATTGAAGAGCGTAGGAGTTGTCTCAGGATGGGAGTCATGCAAACAGTAGAGATGTTAGACAATGATGTGCTGCTAATGGAGGTGCCGATCGGATCGGCCTGTCGTATTATGCATACTAAGTATAGTACTTATGCAATAAGGTATTGTGATTTATGGTTTAATATGACGAGGAAGAGTGTTAGACCGTTTCCCAGAATTGGTAGTTTTGATAAAAATGTGTTAGACAATGTCCAGGATCACATCAGTATGGTGCGATCTCGAGAGAAAAAGATTAAGTATTTTGTTTAAAACTGTGGCAGCATGAAGGGGATGCGTGGCTTAACAATGTGCAAACGACGCAAACTAGGGTCGTGAGCACATTACCAGAGAATAAACCCGCAGCGCTGAATTGCAATGCGTGCGAGCTGCGAAATAGCGCGCATGTGCGGCACGGTAGCATTGTGGAAGGTAGTACAGATGGTTCACGCGCACCACCACCGCCATATGCGGATGGGGGTGTTGGTACAGTTAATGTGAAAACCCATAAAAATTTAACTAACCACTTATACCCTCTCTTAAGCTAATAAAAAAAGAGAGATCCAGAGTAAGGTAGCTTAACTATTGTTTATTTTCTCCCATACCCCAACTGCCAGTGCCCTCTTGCTTCCATATAAGGGAGAGGTACACTGCACATAGACACGAAAGCCTCAGGGTCCCAGGGACTAACCCAGTATTGTTTGCCAAAGCTTTATAGAACTGTTTAAAATCTTTTCAGCCCGTATGTTTAAATGATATTAAACTGTATCTTTATCTTTCACATACAGGATGCAAGGCTGCCAAAGACATACGACAGCCATACCCGGCTAAGGTTAAATACTTGAAGTACTGCCCTACCCAGGGGCCAAGGAAACAATAGAACCATAGACATTTATAACAGAATTTTTTATTGCAGGAATTTTTGTATCAATACAGTATCCTTAGAATTAGTGATGGAAGGGATACTCATTTCGCAAGTAATATCTTTTACAACAAGTGTAAGGTGATAGATACTAATATCAAGATCATCCCAGACCACCTGTCTGTCTCCCGCTGAGATACTGTTTGCCAGGTAGCCTCATGTGAAAATATTTTGAGGTTACTGTGCAGGTTCTCATGACAATGTGTAAGAACAACAGGAATTGAAGTGCTATTTACTAACATGCCTGAAGCAAACTGTAATGATGTTAAACCTGGAGAAAAATTCATTTGATCTAATAATTTCTTGTGTTCAGATTGCCTGATTGATCGGGGGATAGAATCGTATCCGACGTGTTAACAAAATTCTACATCCTCAAAGGGTGGCCGACTAAGATACCAGAGTCCATTCCACCAAATACAGGGAGGATTAATCTACTGGGGGAGATACAAGGCGGAGACGAGGCCGATAGCGTGGACCTGTCGATCGCGAGCTTGTGCCGGGAACATTAAAAGGTGACTGTGAGCTATCTGAGCTAAAGAATTTGCAGATCAGTGTTGCAGAAATGGACCAGTCCGCTGTGTTCATTTTTGTATTCTTTTTCAGAGTTTTCACCATCCTGGATTGCTCGGGGATTCCTGGTTTCGGTGATGAGGGACTGATACAGACAATGGGAGCTGATGTCGGCATTGATGCAGAAGAGTCGAAAGGAGGAGAGATATGCCAATCAGGGGAGTGTCTGACTAATCATAGTACAGTAATAATTAAAAGATCTGTAATACCTGAAACTCGGGGACAGTGTGAGGGTTTATCGTCTGAGGATTCTTGTATCTGTGAACTTTGTGGGTCCCTAGTTGATGAGAAATGTATCCAAAGGTGCCAACCTAAATATAACTCGCACTGGGGTGGGTATCCTCTAGAGGATTATCATAGCATGGTAGGCAAAGTTTTAAATCAAACTGATTGCTGGGTGTGTTCACATGTGCCCCAGGGACAGCATAACGTAGGGTTTGTGCCATTTCCACTGAATGATGATGTATGATGACACGTTCAGATATACGGGTAAAGAATTACAAGCCTATAAAAAAAAGAACTTGTACAACACAGATTATTATTAAATTATTTAACAGCTGTTACGGGAGGGTACTGTGTAACATTGGCCACCCAGATTGGAGTAAAGTGCTGCACATATATTACTAATAACACCAGTGACTCCAAGGAGGTGATAGGCCGGAAGATGGATGAAATTCTGCAGTTAAAGTGGGAATTCCGAAAAAACCATAATGCTTCATTCGATGAAGTAGAGGTACAGGTAGAAGAGTGGTTCTCATGGTTTAACCCTGTGAAATGGTTCTCCGGTCTAGGAGAGTGGGTCCAGAAATTGGTTGCTATACTAGGTAAACTTCTGATCCTCATAATCAGTGTCATCTTAATAATTGGCGGGTGTGTCAGATATGTTCCTAATGTGTTGAAGTGTAAAAGACAAACTAGAGCGAAACAAAGAGTCGAGATGATAATGGTAGAAATGGATACTCAGATTATGAAAAATGAATTGTATTATAACCCTGATTTAGAACATACCCTATGCTAAGGTAACCTGAATTTGAGTGGTGATGCATAAATATACCGTTTATGTTATTTTAAATCATCTTAGGTAATGCAGTCCCAACCCCTTCCAAGGCTCCCCTTATAGGATAGGTGCATCCCCACATCTTTCCCATGATTCCTTAAGGATCCGCGGTGTGCGTATAATGGCAGTTTTATGTCCCTCCCGGAGACGCATTATCTGAATGGTTCAAATGACCACACTGTGTCATACCATAGTAACATTGAACGGTATATTCTCATGCATGGCAAAACAGATTCAGAATAGGTTGTGATAGCGTTTGATTGGCTATCAAAGGGTGGACTGTCGAAACCGAATAATTGGGTAAGACAGAATCTGTTTGGCAATCAGGAAAACCTGCACGACGCCATCTTGCGAATGGCAGCAAGACTCCATTTTAGAAAAGAAAGCTTACACAAGCGCTATTTTGTCAAAAATACATGGTACACAAAGTTGCTAAAAGTAGCACGAACAGCTTTTTAACAATCTTCCCCAAACACATACCGACAGTGTTCAGAATACATAAAATAACTTTCCAACACATTAAAATCACCACAGACTTATATTTGAGCAATAGCAAAGCAGTGGTGTTTTCCCTGCATACACATTTAAAAGCAATAGTCCTGCAGTGTAAAAGGAATTATTATTATATGGTTTAGTCACAGTGCCCACGTGTAAAGAATTGAATGTTTTCTGTAACTATGGCATAGTAAATGATAAATGGACAGTGTTTGGTGCCGTACTGATCTGTTCTGTTCCCACAGCATTCCGGTGACATCAATATGAAGATCAGAACATGCGGCTATGAAATATGAATGTTAGAGAGAATAACTACTTGAAATGTTGTATGCCACAGCAGCTTAGATTTGCATGCGGGGGAGAAAGGGGGATGCAAAGGGAGGTTGGAGACCTTTTGTATCCATTTGAAATTGTCCAATAAATGCCCTGTAACAGATTTCTAACCCTTATCAAAGGACAATGACATTGTGTAGGCTTGTTTACATTTTCGCCCAAAGGACTGGTTATTCCAGTCTAATCAATAGAGATGGCTGACTGAGACTAGAATCTAATTAGCAGTAGTTTCAGGTAACCAAAAGGATATTCCCTTTCTGATGACCTCACAGGTGAAAGGGGGTGGGAACATGGCATGCACATTTTGGACACACTCAGAGGCCAGGTCACTTGCAGGAGGGATTTTTGGAAGAGAGAGGTTCCCTCTCTCACAAGACAACGGAAAAGGGGTCTCAATTCCCCTGGCAGATGGCTAAGTATAAATTGTGCAATATTTAGCCTATTTGGGTGTCTGTAGCTATTTTTGGTGTTAACCTGTTATTAGCTTATCTAAGGTTGTGGTTTGTAGTTTGTTAAGGATATTCATGAGTCTGTGTTAGCATACAGTGGATGATATAATGTTATCTAATCTGTACTTTTCATCTACACTGTAGGGTACAATAGTCTGTTATCAGCATGCAGGAAAGGGATTGATTATGGAGTGTTTGTAATATTTGTAATGATTGATGCTGGTTGATATAATTGTTTGAGATCCGCTGGTTAGCTGTGTTAGGGCCTTCCCATGTGCTTGAACAATATCTCTACTTGGGAGAGATAGGCTTGGTATGTGTTGTATACTCATGAATGTAATCATAGGCTGGTATCAGTGTTATATTATGGAAGTTGAATTAATAACAGCTTTGAATGGTCATAAGTAATTGCCGTATGGAAGATAGTCTGCAGTTTGTTAAAGATGGCTACCTCCATGTGGGGTGAACAAAGGAAATTATAATTCTACCCAGTTATGGTGTTGCATGGGTCAGATAGGTATATTGTAATTATTATAATTGTGATCATTGATGGATGTATGATTTACAGAGTTACAACTTAATGTGAGTTTTCTTCATAATGGAGTTTGTCTGTAGACCATGCGGTTTGGACAATAGGGCAGGTAGCATTCCCAACCCCCCCCCCCCACACACACACACACACACACACACACACATACCATCACCAGCCATCTTGGACATATGCTCTCAGCAGACATTGATATCTCTCTCATTGTATTTTGATGTGTCTCTCTTTCTCTCTCTCTCTCTGTTCTCTGTCTCTCTGTCCTCTGTCTCCCTGTCTCATATTGCTCATTGTATTTTGATCTTTAATAACCGTTTCATGTATATTAACTGTACCTTATGACCTAATGTTTGTACAATTTATTTGCGCTCATTATTAGATCATAGCGTTGTAACATATGTACTTTTACCTGAATAATAATCTTTAGCACGTTGGACCGCTATTCAACTGTCTCAGTATTTCATTAATGGAATAATCAAACACAGCGCTAATTAGCGACATCTTGTGGTTTTAGAAGGTATAGGCAGGTTTTGTCTTAGAGGTTCTAGGCAGGTGAATCTTAGAGGTTTATAGGCAGGAATGTACTAAAGGTTTATTTACAATACAACACCTCAACACCTGCAGCCCCCAGAGCTAGAGCCCCTCAAAGGCAGGTGTGGTGTGGTAAAGGTAGCATTGGCGTCTCTGTGCTCCAGTGCAGAGGTAGGTCCGAAGCTGCAGCCTCAAGTAGGGGAGTGTTACGATCGCACCCGTGGCGTCTATATAGAGGACTCCTGCTGGCCCAAACCACCTCTGCTTACCTGTGGAGCCTCTTCCCTGGCTGTGAATTATACTGGGAACCGCTAGTCCCGCTGTTGCCCTCTGGTAAGTTTACCTCCTTTGGGAGCCCCAGCCCTGTGTGTCTCACAGACACTAGCCTCTGATGCTTCAGATGACCTTCTGTCACTCCTTTTGGTCCTTGGCTTCCCCATCAGGGGCTATCACATTGCCTGGGTTTCCTCATCAAGAGTGGTCACTCACAATATCATCAGGCTGCTAGCCTAGTGCCTCCTGCATGCTGGCAGTCATTTTAGTGCTCCTTCTTTGCCTACAACTATGGGTGCAGTTACTCTGGGGAACATAAAGGCTTGTCCTACTCTCCTGACTGTTCGCTTTCCTGATGGTCTTCTACGGCTGCTATTAATGTCTTGCTTCTCTTATTGCAGATGTGATCCACATTTACCTTGCTTCACCACCCATGTTCTTAATGTATATCATCTAATCATTATATGCTCCTCTAGCCGACACTAGTCAAGCCTGAAACCTGTGCAGGAGGCAGGCATCAGAGTTAAGCCCCAATAAGTGACCAGGTCACTTGGTATTAAGGGTCCAACCACCATTAATAATCTGGGCATTAGGCAACAACAGAAAAAATATGTATTTTTTTTTATAACAGGAAAAAAAAGTCTTATTTGGGGTACAGCTCACCCAGTCAGACATAACAGTATTTTTTGCACAGCGACAAAATATACACTGCATTGTAGATAGATGCTAAATAGATATCCTTGTGAAAAAAAGTGCAAGTTCACTATTTAACAAACAATCACACACAAAGGGCTATTTGCAGCACCGTGGCCATTTTCCCGGTGACCTGTGCATGCGCTATAGAGTCTGGGCACACTCTAGTGCCCAGAGTCTATAACTCCGGCACTGGCCGCGCACAGCTCAGTGCCCTGCCGGCTGCCGGACAGAGAGGAGGGGGCCCATGTCGGAGACTGCACACAGGCCCCCTTCTCTCTAGAAACACCCCTGACCACACAGTAGCCTGTTTGTAGTTTGCAGAGCACTGGATTGCAGTTGCTAGCTAGTGTGTGTGACAAACACACATACAAAGTTGCCCGCAGACACCCTTCCTACCCACTATAGTAATGGCATATTGGAATTCTGATTGCATTTTTCTATGACCACCTGCAGCCCTCTCCTATCCCTATACACTTCCCTGTGTGAAATGGCACCTGATCACAAGGGATGGAATCTTATATACAATCCAAAACATGCAAGATTCCTGATTTCTGTGAAAATAAAATTTTTGAGAACCAAATTTGTCAGGAAGAATGTTTTGGAATGAACTTAGGGGGTCAATCAGACCCACTCGCGAGCGGCAGTACGCTTGCAAGTGAGTAGATGGTCCCCACTGCGCATGCGCACGACGGAGGGAGCTCCGTCGTGCGCATGCGCGAGACCCGGCGAGCGAAGGACTTTCCATCGCTCCAGGTCTCGCACCAAAGGGGGCGTGCTGTCGATGTTGATTGACAGCACGCCCCCTTTGGTGGGCGTGCCGGGGGCGTGCCTGCCAGACGGAGGCGTTCCCATGGGAACACCTACCGTCTGAAGCCGGCCCCACTGACATCACTAGTGATGTCAGTGGGAGTGATTTTGGCTCTGATAGAGCCAAAATCACTCCAGGGCTTGTGGTTGAGAAACCCGACCACAGGGTTTCACTCGCAAGTCCGATGGTCGCGATGGTCAAGACCATCGCGACCATCTTGTTGGATGCTCGTATATGCTGTGGGTGGTGACCCACAGCTATACGAGCGTCCAGGAGGACGCTCCATTTTAATGGAGGAGGGCCTTGATTCAGAGCGAGCGCTCTGGTCAGAGCGTCCGGCTCTGAATCAGGGCCTTAGTGGGAAGACCTGAGCCGAGACTCTGATCCACTCGGAGACCCCAAGTTTTTGGATTTCAGCCATTCGAAACGCTCACATCTCTAGTTTATATAGAACTGGATTCCTAGGGATGTATGAATCTGTATGGGACATTAAGTTACAGGGGTAGATTTATTAAGCATCAATTATATTTTTTCTGCAAATTTGCAATCCATTGATTTACTGAAGGCAAATCTCACAAGAACTCGCAGAAAAACTGGACTGTAGATGACAATAGGTGCCAAAGGACCATCAGGCCAACCAGAGCCGGCCCTAAGCAATTTGTTGCCCTAGGCAAGATTTTTGTTGGTGCCCCTTAGCAGATAATCCCACCACCAAGCTTAGTGTTATACATGGACACCAAAAATAATTGGTTTATGGCTTATTTTTATTGATAATGAAACACGCACTAAAAGCACAAAATATACAACTATCCAGGCATCCGCCTTTGTTACGGGCAGCGGCGCAGAGGTGAACAGCCAGATTCATTATACTGCTGTCTGCTGCAGGACCCTTTATTGCGGCTGGCCCAGGTCAATGCCATGTACCGGCAGCACCACTGCTAGTTCCACCTCTTACCCATCACCCCTCTTCCACACAGCAATCCTCCTCCAGCACCCCTTGTAAAGAACCCCTCCACCCTCTCCCAGTACAGCACCCCTCAGCCAGCAGCACAGATCACAGCTACACAGCATTCCTCCTCCAAAGTACGGCGGCCATTTTTATTGGTGCCCAGTGCCCACTTCCCCCATTGTGCAGAGTCTGCTAATCTGCTCCGGCCTCCCTGGACCTGCTTGCTCCCGCAGTGGCAGTCTGCTGTTGCTGGCTGTGAGCTGCCTGCTGCCCAATCGGAGCTGATAGCTCCGATTGTGGCCACCTAACCACTAACAGAGATCCGCTGTCCACGTACCCCAACCCCGCGACTGCCAACGGCTGTTCCGCCACTGCCTGCCCGCTCACAGTTTGCTGTTGCCGGGCCAGACGTGCAAAAACCTAGGGCAGGCTCTGGGACCAACCATCGATTATTGAACGTAGACAAGAATAGAAATCTCGGATTTATTAACCATCGTGTTTCTAAAACCAATAGAGCTTGGCAAAAATATGTAAAAAAATATGTAAAAGAAGAAAGTCTACCAAATGAGCGGCAAAGATGTAAAATGAAAGTATATTTGTCCAAGCTTCATCTTGAGAGGTTTATGAAGTGTGCAGTTCAAAGTTTTTCCTCCTCTGACTAAAGAATTGGCCGTCACAGAGGCACTAGTGGCACCTTCAACATGCCAATAAGACCGTGCAGGAAACATTGTCATGGTTCTTAACTGCAAATGCGGAAGCAGATAAGGCTGCACATGCGCGAGCAGATAAGGCTGCACGTGAGCATAAAGGAAAGATGCTTTTCCTGCACCGCACATGAGATAAAAAAAAAGTTGAGTATCCCCGGTATGGCTGAAGGAGCGTTCAGATGTCAGCAACCCTATAGATAAGCATTACACCATTCTGAGATAACATCAGTGGTCGTAGTGGAAATGATTTAGAAGGGGGTATGGAAAATTTAGACGTGGCATTATTAAAAAGGTCTGATGGAGTGGGTTAAGGAAAAGCCCCCATAGGAGAGGGCATCAGTGGTGGAAAGCCAGGTTTTGGCGATAGCAAGAAAGTTGAGTAGGTTGAAGATGACGAGGTTGTGGATAGCGGGCTATTTACTTCAGATGGATATGGCATTCCAGAGGGCACAGGAGAAGGGGAGGGAGGGAAGAGGGGAGATGTGGATGTGGGTTGCTGGTATGAGAGGGTGGGGTGGCACTGGGCGGGAGAAGAGGCCAGGGGGTGATTGGCTACAGAAGTAGGAAGTAGAAAGATAGATGGAGAGGGTGTTCCAGGGGTAGAGGTAGGGGAGCAGGAGGGGGTAGGATGTACAGTGTCTGCACAGTTGGTACAGTAGATTAAATAATAAAAAGGAAAATAAGGGAGTAAAAACCATAGGCATTAGGCAGTAAATATAATCTGTACTATGCAAGGTAATATGCAATGAAATGGCAGTAACTAGGGCATAAAGTAATGGTAGATAATGTGCTAGTAATAGTCCAGAATTTGTTGGTCGGGATTACTGGTGCATGCCAAAAAAGGTCCGGGAAGTCAGTGTGGAGGCTCCTGATGCAAAGAGGGTGGTTGAGATGACTTGTGGCTAGTGATGGGGTGTGAAGGGCGAGATTTACAGCCAAGATTGATGTTGCTCTGAAGTGGAGAAGGCGGTAATCCAAGACATTGGAGTGTGGGGGGGGGGGATGCCGAGTCAAGACAGCGTGGGCAGCAGAGTTCAGGGTTGGGGCTGCGTCTTCTTAGGGAATGGCAAGCCATGTTCAGGATGGTGCCGGGTAACAAGAAGGCTGAGTGGAAAGCAGCCATACAGGAGCCCCCAGCCAATGTAGAGCAAGCTACCCTAGTGGCCCTAGGAGCATGAGTCAGATCTGGCTCGTCTTTGCTGCATCCGGCCTCATGAAGATGTCTCCGGAGCAGCAGTGGGCCAGGATGAGCCGGATGGAGGTTCAGGTGACATGATCATTGAGGCAATCATTGAATCAGGGCACTGGCCCGGTGCAA
This sequence comes from Taudactylus pleione, assembly GCA_031769625.1. Classification (NCBI taxonomy): domain Eukaryota; kingdom Metazoa; phylum Chordata; class Amphibia; order Anura; family Myobatrachidae; genus Taudactylus; species Taudactylus pleione. Next base: position 27,725,157 of record JAUIMM010000092.1, on the reverse strand, counting down.
GAGGGCCTCTGTATGTGATGTGTATAGAAGAGGAAGAGCTGGCCCCCAATGAGAGAGTCCCGGCATGTCTGCTCAGGTCAGCAAGTTGATTGCTCACACCACTGTGCCGCTGGAGCCCTGCCCCCACTGATGACAATATCATGTATCTTCCAGCCAAAAGGCAAGAGAGAGAGCTTATAGCAGCCTGCTAAATAGAAGCCTGCTAAATAGAACCCAGAGGCTGTAAAACACAGGCAGTATATGCAAATGTGGAAATATCTTTGTTGTATCTGAACATGTTACTTATAATATTTATATATATATATATATATATATACACTTGTAGGCTTATGCACTGTCCTTATATATTTATCTGGGGTGTGCTCTTTCATGGAAGTATCCACAATTGATACCTCTGCAAACAAGTCCACAAAGTGAAGGCACTACTCCTTGTTTCAATATTCTTATCACAAAACGTGTTTTTTTATTCACCACCCAGTAAACACAACACCATCCCTGAAGCATATTGTCCATCCATTGAAAAAATGCATGTAAAGTAGGGGTGAGCGGGTTCGGATTTCTGAAATCCGAACCCCCCCGATCCCCCCCGATCCGAGTCTGATCCGAGTCAGGCTCGACTTTTCCCGCCTGACTCGGATCTGAAATCGAGGCAAAACGTCATCATCCCGCCTTCCGAGTCTCGCGGGTTTTGGATCCTATATAAGGTACCCGCGTCGGCGCCATTTTCTCACTCGGCTGTGGACAGTGAAGAGGGAGGGTGGGAGTTAGGGCTGTGTAGTGTAGTGTAGTGTAGTGCTGCTGTTGTCCACTACTTCAAAGTCCATAGGGGCTGGCTGTGTTGTGCTGTGCTGCTGTTGTTAATAGGGGCTGTGTCCACTACTTCAAAGTCCATAGGGGCTGGCTGGACTGTGTTGTGCAGTCAGTTCTCCATAGGGGCTGTGTCCACTCCAAAGTCCTGTGCAGTGTCCCAGTCCTAAAGGAGTGCTGTAGTGTTGTCCAGGGGGTGCTCTGTCCATCAGGGGTGCTCCCCCCAAGTGCTAAAAAAATAATATATTTTCTGTGTTTGTGAATTGTGTGCGCAGTAGCCGCACGTGCATCAACAAAGTAGTGCCAAGCGTGCGCCTGTGTCATAAGTAAAGGGCCGGCTGGCTTGACCGTTAAAGGGTGCTGTAACCCCCGAAAGTACACTCCAGTCCAAACCAAAAAAAAATTATTTTCTGTGTTTGTGAATTGTGTGCGCAGTAGCCGCACGTGCATCAACAAAGTAGTGCCAAGCGTGCGCCTGTGTCATAAGTAAAGGGCCGGCTGGCTTGACCGTTAAGGTTGCTGTAACCCCCGAAAGTACACTCCAGTCCAAACCAAAAAAAAAATTATTTTCTTTGTTTGTGAATTGTGTGCGCAGTAGCCGCACGTGCATCAACAAAGTAGTGCCAAGCGTGCGCCTGTGTCATAAGTAAAGGGCCGGCTGGCTTGACCGTTAAGGGTGCTGTAACCCCCGAAAGTACACTCCAGTCCAAACCAAAAAAAAAATTATTTTCTGTGTTTGTGAATTGTGTGCGCAGTAGCCGCACGTGCATCAACAAAGTAGTGCCAAGCGTGCGCCTGTGTCATAAGTAAAGGGCCGGCTGGCTTGACCGTTAAGGGTGCTGTAACCCCCGAAAGTACACTCCAGTCCAAACCAAAAAAAAAATTATTTTCTGTGTTTGTGAATTGTGTGCGCAGTAGCCGCACGTGCATCAACAAAGTAGTGCCAAGCGTGCGCCTGTGTCATAAGTAAAGGGCCGGCTGGCTTGACCGTTAAAGGGTGCTGTAACCCCCAAAGTACACTCCAGTCCAAACCAAAAAAAAAATTATTTTCTGTGTTTGTGAATTGTGTGCGCAGTAGCCGCACGTGCATCAACAAAGTAGTGCCAAACGTGCGCCTGTGTCATAAGTAAAGGGCCGGCTGGCTTGACCGTTAAGGGTGCTGTAACCCCCGAAAGTACACTCCAGTCCAAACCAAAAAAAAAATTATTTTCTGTGTTTGTGAATTGTGTGCGCAGTAGCCGCACGTGCATCAACAAAGTAGTGCCAAGCGTGCGCCTGTGTCATAAGTAAAGGGCCGGCTGGCTTGACCGTTAAGGGTGCTGTAACCCCCGAAAGTACACTCCAGTCCAAACCAAAAAAAAAATTATTTTCTGTGTTTGTGAATTGTGTGCGCAGTAGCCCCACGTGCATCAACAAAGTAGTGCCAAGCGTGCACCTGTGTCATAAGTAAAGGGCCGGCTGGCTTGACCGTTAAAGGTGCTGTAACCCCCGAAAGTACACTCCAGTCCAAACCAAAAAAAAAATTATTTTCTGTGTTTGTGAATTGTGTGCGCAGTAGCCGCACGTGCATCAACAAAGTAGTGCCAAGCGTGCGCCTGTGTCATAAGTAAAGGGCCGGCTGGCTTGACCGTTAAAGGGTGCTGTAACCCCCGAAAGTACACTCCAGTCCAAACCAAAAAAAAATTATTTTCTGTGTTTGTGAATTGTGTGCGCAGTAGCCGCACGTGCATCAACAAAGTAGTGCCAAGCGTGCGCCTGTGTCATAAGTAAAGGGCCGGCTGGCTTGACCGTTAAGGGTGCTGTAACCCCCGAGAGTACACTCCAGTCCAAACCAAAAAAAAAATTATTTTCTGTGTTTGTGAATTGTGTGCGCAGTAGCCGCACGTGCATCAACAAAGTAGTGCCAAGCGTGCGCCTGTGTCATAAGTAAAGGGCCGGCTGGCTTGACCGTTAAGGGTGCTGTAACCCCCGAAAGTACACTCCAGTCCAAACCAAAAAAAAAATTATTTTCTGTGTTTGTGAATTGTGTGCGCAGTAGCCGCACGTGCATCAACAAAGTAGTGCCAAGCGTGCGCCTGTGTCATAAGTAAAGGGCCGGCTGGCTTGACCGTTAAAGGGTGCTGTAACCCCCAAAGTACACTCCAGTCCAAACCAAAAAAAAAATTATTTTCTGTGTTTGTGAATTGTGTGCGCAGTAGCCGCACGTGCATCAACAAAGTAGTGCCAAGCGTGCGCCTGTGTCATAAGTAAAGGGCCGGCTGGCTTGACCGTTAAAGGGTGCTGTAACCCCCGAAAGTACACTCCAGTCCAAACCAAAAAAAAATTATTTTCTGTGTTTGTGAATTGTGTGCGCAGTAGCCGCACGTGCATCAACAAAGTAGTGCCAAGCGTGCGCCTGTGTCATAAGTAAAGGGCCGGCTGGCTTGACCGTTAAGGGTGCTGTAACCCCCGAGAGTACACTCCAGTCCAAACCAAAAAAAAAAATATTTTCTGTGTTTGTGAATTGTGTGCGCAGTAGCCGCACGTGCATCAACAAAGTAGTGCCAAGCGTGCGCCTGTGTCATAAGTAAAGGGCCGGCTGGCTTGACCGTTAAGGGTGCTGTAACCCCCGAAAGTACACTCCAGTCCAAACCTAAAAAAAAATTATTTTCTGTGTTTGTGAATTGTGTGCGCAGTAGCCGCACGTGCATCAACAAAATAGTGCCAAGCTTGCGCCTGTGTCATAAGTAAAGGGCCGGCTGGCTTGACCATTAAAGGGTGCTGTAACCCCCAAAGTACACTCCAGTCCAAACCAAAAAAAAAATTATTTTCTGTGTTTGTGAATTGTGTGCGCAGTAGCCGCACGTGCATCAACAAAGTAGTGCCAAGAGTGCGCCTGTGTCATAAGTAAAGGGCCAGCTGGCTTGACCGTTAAGGGTGCTGTAACCCCCGAAAGTACACTCCAGTCCAAACCTAAAAAAAAATTATTTTCTGTGTTTGTGAATTGTGTGCGCAGTAGCCGCACGTGCATCAACAAAATAGTGCCAAGCGTGCGCCTGTGTCATAAGTAAAGGGCCGGCTGGCTTGACCGTTAAAGGGTGCTGTAACCCCCAAAGTACACTCCAGTCCAAACCAAAAAAAAAATTATTTTCTGTGTTTGTGAATTGTGTGCGCAGTAGCCGCACGTGCATCAACAAAGTAGTGCCAAGAGTGCGCCTGTGTCATAAGTAAAGGGCCGGCTGGCTTGACCGTTAAAGGGTGCTGTAACCCCCAAAGTACACTCCAGTCCAAACCAAAAAAAAAATTATTTTCTGTGTTTGTGAATTGTGTGCGCAGTAGCCGCACGTGCATCAACAAAGTAGTGCCAAGAGTGCGCCTGTGTCATAAGTAAAGGGCCGGCTGGCTTGACCGTTAAAGGGTGCTGTAACCCCCAAAGTACACTCCAGTCCAAACCAAAAAAAAAATTATTTTCTGTGTTTAGCCGCACGTATATATCAAATCGATATAACATAAATGGAGGACCAAACTTTCTCCGATAAAAATAAAATAGAGAAAGATCAAGAACCACTTCCTCCTAGTGCTGAAGCTGCTGCCACTAGTCATGACATAGACGATAACATGCCATCAACGTCGTCTGCCTAGGCCGATGCCCAATGTCATAGTAGAGGGCACATACAATCCCAAATGGCAAAGTTCAGGAAAATGACCTTGAAAAAGACATTTAAATCAGCTGAAGAGAAACGTAAACTTGCCAATATGCCATTTACGACACGGAGTGGCAAGGAACGGCTAAGGTCGATCCCTAGTATGTTCATGACTAGTGGTTCAGCTTCACATGACGATGGAAGCCCTCCTCCCACTAAAAAAATCAAAAGAGTTAAGCTGGCAAAAGCACAGCGAAGAACTGTGCTTTCTAAGAAGATATCACAAATCCCCAAGGAGAGTCCAAGTGTGGTGGTGGTTGCGATGCCTGACCTTCCCAGCACTGGACGGGAAGAGGTGGCTCTTTCCACCATTTGCACGCCCCCTGCAAGTGCTGAAAGGAGCACCCACAGTCCACTTGCTGATATGCAAATTGAAGATGTCACTGTTGAAGTACAACAGGATGAGGATACTGGTGTAGCTGGCGCTGAGGAGGAAGTTGGCGAGGAGGATTCTGATGGTGATGTGGTTTGTTTAAATCAGGCTCCGGGGGAGACAGTTGTTGTCCGTGGGATGAAAAAGTCCATCACGGTCATGCCTGGGCAGAAGACCAAACATTCCACCTCTTTGGTCTGGCAATATTTCTATCCAAATCCGGACAACAACTGTCTTGCCATATGTACCATATGTAAAGGTGAAATAAGTAGGGGTAGGGACGTCAACCACCTAGGAACATCCTCCCTTATACGGCACCTGCAGCGTGTTCATAAAAAGTTACTGTCAAGTTCAGAAACTTTGGCTAAGACCGTAAGCAGTCCAGGGACACCTAAATCCCGTTGTCCTGTTGTATCCAAGCGCCTGCAAACCACACCGTCAACTCCCTCCTCGTCAATTTCCTCCTTAGTCAGGATCAGAAGTAGTCCTGCAGGCCATGTCACTGGCATGACTGACTCTCCTATCCGGGATTCCTCTGGAGGATCCTGCATTGCTACGCCTACTGCTGCCGCTGCTGCTGTTGCTGCTGCTGGGAGTCGTTCATCATCCCAGAGAGGAAGTAGGAACACCACTACTTTTACTAAACAATTGACCCTCCAACAGTCCTTAGCGAGGAGGATGAAGTACGACAGCAGTCATCCTGAAGCAAAACGTATAACTGAGGCCTTGACTGCTATGTTGGTGTTAGACGTGCGTCCGGTATCCGCCATTAGTGCAGTGGGATTTAGACAATTGATGGAGGTAGTGTGTCCCCGGTTCCAAATCCCGTCTAGATTCCACTTCACTAGGCAGGCGATACCGAGACTGTACAGAAACGTCAGAAAAAGTGTCCTCAGTGTCCTGAAAAATGCCGTTGTACACAATGTCCACTTAACCACGGACATGTGGACAAGTGGAACAGGGCAGACTAAGGACTATATGACTGTGACAGCCCACTGGGTAGATGTATCACCTTACGCAGCAACAGCAGCAGCGTCACCAGTAGCAGCATCTCAGAAACGCCAGCTCGTTACAAGGCAGGCTACGCTGTGTATCACCGGTTTCAGTAAGAGGCACACCGCCGACAACCTCTTAGAGAAACTGAGGGAAATCATCGCCCAGTGGCTTACCCCACTTAGACTCTCCTGGGGATTTGTGATATCTGACAACGCCACCAATATTGTGCGGGCATTACATCTGGGCAAATTCCAGCACGTCCCATGTTTTGCTCACACAATAAACTTGGTGGTGCAGAATTTTCTGAAAAGTGACAGGGGCGTGCAGGAGACGCTTTGGGTGGCCCGAAAAATTTCTGGCCACTTTCGCCATTCAGCGACTGCGTGCCGAAGACTGGAGCGCCAGCAAACACTCTTGAACCTGCCCCGCCATCACCTGAAGCAAGAGGTTGTGACGCGGTGGAACTCAACCCTCTATATGCTTCAGAGGATGGAGGAGCAGCAAAAGGCCATACAAGCCTATACATCCACCTATGACATAGGCAAAGGAGGGGGTATGCACCTGACTCAAGCGCAGTGGAGAATGATTTCCGTGTTGTGCAAGGTTATCCAGCCCTTCGAACTTGCCACACGTGAAGTCAGTTCAGACACAGCCAGCTTGAGTCAGGTCATTCCCCTCATCAGGCTTTTGCAGAAGCAGCTGGAGAAAGTGAAGGAGGAGCTAAGATGGAGCGATTCCGCTCGGCATGTGGGACTTGTGGATGAAGCCCTTCATTCGCTTTGCCAGGATTCCAGGGTGGTCAATCTGTTGAAATCAGACCACTACATTTTGGCCACCGTGCTTGATCCTAGGTTTAAAGCCTATGTGGTGTCTCTCTTTCCGGCCGACACAAGCCTGCAGAGGTGCAAAGACCTGCTGGTGAACACACTGTCAGCTGAAGCGGAACGTGACACGTCAACGGCTCCTTCTTCATTTTCTCCCGCAACTGGGGCTGCCAGGAAAAAACTTAGGTATCCTAAGCAACCCGCTGGCGGTGATGCAGGGCAGGCAGGACCAAGTTTGGACATCTGGTCCGGACTGAAGGACTTGGCAACAATTTCTGACATGTCTACTGTCACTGCATATGATACTGTCACCATTGACAGAATGGTGGAGGATTACATCGGTGACAGCATCCAAGTAGGCATGTCAGACAGTCCATACCTGTACTGGCAGGAAAAAGAGGCAATTTGGAGGCCCCTGTACAAGCTGGCTCTATTTTACCTGAGTTGCCCCCCCTCCAGTGTGTACTCCGAAAGAGTGTTTAGTGCAGCCGGGAACCTTGTCAGCGAAAGGCGTAGGAGGTTGCTTCCACAGAATGTGGAGAAGATGATGTTCATCAAAATGAATTATCAGCTCTTCCAGGGAGACCAGCCTCCAGAAGGTACAGAGGGACCTGTGGTGGTGGATTCAAGTGGGGACGAGTTAATACTTTGTGAGGATGAGGATGTACACACTGAAGAGGGTGAGGAATCGGTGGATGAGGAGGATGAGGATGACATCTTGCCTCCGTAGAGCCAGTTTGTGCAGGGACACATTAATTGCCACCTTGTTTTGTGGGGGCCCAAACGAACCAATCATTTCAGCCACAGTTGTGTGGCAGACCCTGGCGCTGAAATGATTGATATGTTAAAGTGTGCATGTCCTGTTTATACAACATAAGGGTGGGTGGGAGGGCCCAAGGACAATTCCATCTTGCACTTCTTTTTTTTCTTTGCATTATGTACAGTTTGGGGCCTAGTTTTTCTAACTGCCATCCTGTCTGCCACTGCAGTGTCACTCCTAGATGGGTCACGTGTTTGTGCCGCCCACTCGTGTCGCTTAGCATAGTCATCCAGCTACCTCGGTGCAACCTTTTGGACATGAAAACACTATTGTGAGGTGTGAGGTGTTCAGAATAGACTGGAAATGAGTGGAAATTAAGGTTATTGAGGTTAATAATAGCATAGGAGCAGAGAAACCACCAAATTCTGTGATTTTAGCTGTTTTTATGCTTTTTTAAAAAAAAATACCCAAAACACGGAAGGGTGGTTTTGGCAAAACCAATCCAGATCCAAAACACGAAGAAAGATCCAGATCCAAAACCAAAACACAAAACACGAAAAGTGGCCGGTGCACACCCCTAATGTAAAGCAGTTCATGTAACAGTCAAGATACGTGATGTCCCTTTTGCATATCTAATGTGAAGATATGTGAACATAACATATTGGTGTATGTAGTAATTAACTATGGTTCCTAAAGTGAAAATGGATCTATAGGATTCAAGCATACATTATTTGTATAATTAAGGTAATATAAAGAGATTGGTTAATAGGTTTGCACGAATATATCTTTTTAATATTTAATATATGTTTTTTAATATGTTCAGTGATAGCATTAATGTAATGTAGAAGGTGAGATATTTCACATTGTATAGTGATGTAATTATAATGTCTAGAGTTTGGACTATAGGTGAGGCATACAACCCCCCAGTAGTAAGGATTAGCGATAACAGTATTTAGGGATTGATAAACAGATTTCCCTTACTTAATAATATGAATAAGTGCGCTAGTGCATGGGTTAACAAATTGAGTTGCCATGACAACGCAGTGACGCTGGCCAGCTCTCCGTATGTTTTGATGGTCACATGGAATTGTGCGTCATCAAGGAGGGCTGGAAGCTTGTTATCTCGCGAGAGCACGGAGCAGTCAGAGGAGACTGAACCAAACATGCGCATGCGCAGACGGCTGGAACGCACGCCAGCCGGGATACACAGGTGAGATGATGATTAGATTAAGGACAAGGTTTAAAAGTCCTGCTAATATGGGGGTTTGTTGCGCTTTATCTGTATACCACGCTGGATTGTTGATAAGTCTTTGTGAGTCTAGAACGGCCCTGAAGTGGACCGAAGTCGACAGACATTGATATCATAAGTATCTTGACTGTTACATGAACTGCTTTACATGCATTTTTTCAATGGATGGACAATATGCTTCAGTGATGGTGTTGTGTTTACTGGGTGGTGAATAAAAAAACACGTTTTGTGATAAGAATATTGAAACAAGGAGTAGTGCCTTCACTTTGTGGACATATATATATATATATGTATATATATACATATATGTATATATTGACGTTAAATTGAAATGTATTGCTATGATGATCTATCTAATGTTCTGCAGGATAATTGTATATAATGAATGAGCACAGTACAGTGAATTATAAGCTGACATATACTGTTTGTGTTTTTATTTCAGGAGCGACCCCATCCCATTTGGCATGCTACAGGTGCAATGCTGGCATTTGGATGTGAGCATATATATACCACATCTGCCAGGGTGCATGCCATTACAGAATGCCCAACCCAAACCAACTTACTAGACAACTTAAGATTGTTGTCTGTTTGGTGGCATTATCAAGGTTTATTACCTGTATCCTTTCCACAGGCCCGCTGAGAGCTGCGGCGGGCCCGGGTAATAGGGGGCGTGGCCTAATTGTGGGAGGCGTGGCTACTCCCCCTTCCCGGTAAAAAAAAAGATATGCAGCGCCGCGGCGCTGTGCACTGGGGAGAGGGGGCGCTCTGAGCCCCCTCAGCCTGGTGCAAAGCCAGGGGGGGCACGATCAGTGTGATCGCTCCCCCCACAGGCTTAGGAGACTGCCGTGGCTGTTGCTCAGCAGCCATGAGCAGTCTCCACTGCAGCTCAGCACACGCTGTGTGCTGGGCAGCTGTGAGGGAGGGGGAGCGGCGCCGGACCCGGGCCCCCGCCGGGCCCCTCAGGAAGCCCGGGCCCGGGTAATATGTACCCGCTCCCCCCCCCTCTCGGCCCTGCCTTTCCATGTGATAGATGTGGTGGTTTATTCAGCAGTAATGTGATTAGTACAGCCATACACTCAGTTATGCATACAGAATACAGTCTCTCATGACTACAGGGTGTGCAGTGCACACAGGCCTACACCGCACACTCTGCACCCATGTGTAATACTTATCAGCGCAAATCACTGGGATATTACTTGGTGGCCATTTACCCGGAGATATGGGCATGCTCTGCAGAGGTGTCTTCGGGACAATGACGCGGGCGCCATGTTACAGGAGACCTGGAGAGGCCCAGCAGGGGCCCGGGTCCGGCACTGCTCCCCCTCCCTCTTACACCAAAGCAGCCCAGCACATACTGCTGTGTCCTGGGCTGCACTGGGAGACTGCTCGTGGCTGCTAAGTAGCAGCCACAGCAGTCTCCTATGCCTGTGGGGAGAGCGATCACACTGATCGCGCCCCCCACTGGCTGTGCGCCAGGCTAATGGGCTCACAGCACCCTCCTCCCCAGCGCAAAAATGTGTTTTCTTTCCTAAGAGGGCGTGGCCACGTCTCCCGTGAGTAGGCCACGCCCCCTTCTGTTGGCGCCCCTGGTCACCAGCATGTTACTGTATGTGGGTAGCGGTGCAGGATGCTAGCGGTATCAACGGTTATAGCAGGATGGTACGTGCAGTAATAACAGAGTGTCTCTGGAGCTAAGTGGGACATGTCTACGTCCCACTGTGGCTCTCTAGCACAGTGACAAAATGGTGCCACACATGCGCAAAAGTAGAGACGGTGGCCATCTTGGTTAGACATTGAAGCGTCCCTAAAGGAGCCAATATGGAGTAGGTATAGTAGTGTTCTCTGCCTTCAACATATGCACATTGTGATTTAGCACGCAGGCTCATGGAGACAGAGTATACAGTACTTGCAGATCCACCTGGTAGAAATTAAATTAAATATGCCAAAGAAACGTTTTAAAAATTATTTAAAAACTATAAAATTTTAGTAAGACTCCGATTTGGAAGAAAAAATGTTTTGTTTAAATAAAGCTTTTTTTTTCCATTCATTATTTCCTGCCATTGCCATCCAGAGGTGGTTCTAGCAGCAGGAGGATTGGTCGTACTTGTTACATAGACTTCTCCGTGTTTTACATGGGGAACTTTCACCAGATAAACCCATCTAAGCTCTTCTCCTGCAATATATACAGGTATATTTATCAGTATTATTTTTTACTAAAATAATGTACAAACAGGTGTATTCACACCCTTTCCCCATTATTTTAGAATTACTTAAATGTACGAATGTGCAGTTGGAGTAGTTTTTGTAAAAAAAAAATGTAAAGGCCTTAAAATCGCATTCTTTTAGTAAGCAGATCACATTTTCCATATTGTAATGGGAGATGTGATCTGTTTCAGATTTACAAAGGGAATTGTGAAAAAATACCGGGAGGGAGTCCTGCGATAGTATCGCTATCTAGATATGGCATTATGCAGGGTCCCCCCACACTGTTTCACCTACTCCAATTCAGCCTTCCATGCCAGGGAAAGCAGAGCCCGGAGCAGGCTTCTGTGATCAGCCTGTGTGACTGTCTGATCGACCACATGCTGGTTACAAAGAATAAAAAAATGTGAATAAAAAACCTAACAACAACACTTACCTGTACCAGGGGCTGTGGATCGGTGAGCTCTTCCGTGATCCCCAGTCAGCTGAACGCCGGGCTCCTTCTCTCTGTGATCCCGGGTCAGCTGCCCTGTGCTGTGAACTGAGATGCCGGTTCATAGCACAGGGTCATGGAGCAGGAGCCCGGCGTTCAGCTGACTGGAGTCCTAGAGGAGATGACCCAATCACCGATCAGTGTACAGTACAGCTAAGTGCTAAGGAGGGATAGCGGGGGGTAGATTGCAGGGGGGAAGAGCGTTCGTGGAGGGGTGGTAGCTGGTGCATATGTGCAGTCAAACACTGTCAGGGTATTATTGTGACAATATCCTGAGAAGTGCGGGGAGAGGATTCGTAGGAATAGAGCTTTCTCTCAAGCTCTTTCCCTGCATGTGATATCTGATACTTCCTTGTGATGTATTTAAATATCACATTGCAAATTTAGATGATGTTATCACATCCAATCCGCATCTGAGATGAGGATTGTGATAAAAATGCCCCATAGGAAGAAGCCCTATCTCGCTTTTTTCCTGTAATAAATATATATCCCTAAGGGAACTCTTGTTTATTTGTCTTAGGGGCCTGGAAGGGGGTAATTATGGAGGAAAGAGTGGAAATGCACCAGTGCCTTCCCTGTGGTACATAGATCACTTAGCCAATAACAAACTCAGCACAGAAGTCATAGGCATATTTATCAATTATTGGGTTTTAGACCATTATTAATATACACAATGACATTACTTTCCGCTTGTTACAGTATCGTCGGGTGCCGTTTACGCGTACTTTGAAATTGAAAACGGGGTAAAGCCTGGACAACCACGATACTTTAACGCCTACAAAACAGGTGAAGTCGGCGTTAAGTCCGGGCCGCGTTAACTTAACGAGGCTCGGCTCAAATTGAATACGGCTCATAGATGTAAAAAAGAAAAAGAAGACTCTTTTGGGGGGCACTCAATATGTATATTATAATATTAAAATGTAACTTTTAATAGTTGTAGGACTAAAATATTAGTTTCACACACAAAACATATACAACATATAGTATACAAGATATGATCAGGGGTATAGTACTGTATATAGCCGACCTAAGTCCTGAAAACAGGGAATGGTTCTTTGGCATAAATGCTACATTTTTTTCTGGAATTTAAACAGTACTGTACTACAAAAAGCTGGATCACAATTGGGAGAGATTAAACAAATGGACCAATTGCCGATGGAAAAACCACTCAAGATCATACACCCATAAGTGAGTAAATAAATCTGGATAACGGTGAATATTAAAAAACAACAATGTATGGGTCCATTTGATACCTTGAATAATATAGAAAAATAATATTATTATGCTCATAAACGGCCAAATAAGTCTGGGTAACGGCGAATATTGAAAAAAACAATGTATTAGTCCATCAGATATTCATAAGTATAAGGACAAGTTATAATAAGTGTGTATCACAAAAACCTCCCCAAATATGGCATACACGCATAAATGGCTTCGATGCCTAATCATTCAGGATAACCTTAAACATACAGGGTTCTGTCAAGGCTGTACATATACATATACAAGTTAGTCATAGTGAACAGTAATAAGTGTGCATAGAGTAAGTGCCACATATCAATTCTCCAGATACAATGTAACAGGTAAATAGTAGTACCAAGAAGTCTGTTTTTAAGTGAGTTTCTAAAATTAAAGCTCCATTGCAGTGGGTTCCTGGTATTTATTAGGAAATGTGTGGACTTCCTTGAACATAATAGTGAAGGACTCAAAACCTTCCATGAATGTTAATATCCCTCTTCCTATTGGTAAAAAAAAGGTTAGTTGTCACCTAGGGAATAAACAATATATAGCCTGTCATTTTACCTACACCGGGAGCCCGACACCCGGCTTACCGATCGAAGGTAAGCCGTGCACCGGGCACGGACAGCCACGCTTAGGTTTAGGGTTCCCGGGGGGACTTGGGGTTCGGCACCCCTACCGGGAGTTTAGGGTTAGGCTAAGGGAAGGGAGGGTTAGGCTCCCCCAGGGGAAGGTTAGGGTTAGGCACCCCCCTGGGGGGACTTAGGTCTAGGGGGTGGGGAAGGGGGGGTTAGGTTTAGGCACTTGGGGGGAGGGTTAGGGGGTCAATCATACTGAATCCACTTCCACCTGGTCACAGCCACTAATATAATGTAGATTGCACATCCATGTCTCCTATTTTTACAGTCAGCCAGACAGCCCTTATAGCCACCCTCTCAGCATACTTTCCAGCTGACACAAAGCAAAGACTTATGGGGCCAAACGTAATAGGGTGAGAGTTTAGAAAATGTGAGAGTTTAGCAGTAATCTCTCACATTGGTCAAGTTTTATCTTCAAAATAGGGAAACATCTGTATGAGAGTTTAAACCGTGAGAGTTTTTTTTTATCTAAAAACATGCGAGTTTGCATGTTCTCAGACTCTGTTACATTGGCCGAGTTTAAAAAGTGTGAGAGTATACTGCTAAACTCTCACCCTATTACATTTGGCCCATGGTCTGCACCTAGTAAGTGTTTGCAACCAACCAAATTGCTGAGTGCACTCCTCTCTGGGCCTCTGCACCTCTTGGGTTGAGAGGGGATGGTTAGCAATGATGAAATAGGAACAATTCTGACAGAGATGAGTAAATTAGATAAACAGAGTAAATTAGATAAACTTGAAGTTCCGGAACACCCTACTTTACGTTAGTGGGAGACAGCATGACAGTGATGGTAAATTAATATCTGTGACATGTTATAACAGGAAATGTTACAGAAAAAAGAAGGTAAAATACAGGACAAAAAAAGATGTACAAGGAACAAATCTAAATAATTTTGTAATATGAAGAAAAATATGTAAGGAGAAAAACATGAATATATAAATATTTTTGTAAATAAAAATATAATTAATATTTGCAATAATATAGTTTACTATTCTGTTATATGGGTGGTGCTGGAGACAATGGTTAGCTGCAGTCAGGTTTGGACTGGCACACAGGGGTACAAGAGAAATCCCCAATGGGCCCCACCTTTAGGTGTCATGTTCCAGGCTGTGCACTGAATTGTATATTGTTACTCTATTAGAGGGTCAGTGAACCAGGACCAATGATAAACATTGTGTCTTGGTTTGCTTCTATAGAAACTACAACAAGATTTGCCTAATGGTAGCCAAGTAACTGTGGTGGCTGGCCACACCCCCTCTGATAGAAGACCACATCCTTTAAGCATGGGCCCCTACCACTGCATCCCCTGGTTGGGCCCTTTATACCTCAGTCCCACACTGACTGCAGTAATAAATAGTTTCTTGAGACAGTAACAATGCAGGACTTTGTTTACTGCTCTATTGCTCCCCTCTGTAACTCCCATTTCTAAGCACTGCGCAGTAATGGGAGTAGGGGCATTAACACCTCTGCACAGGTTACTCAGCTGAGTGTAACTAGTAAGCAGGAGAACCGCATCAGAGCATCAAGTGACTAAGGTAAGTTATTACATTTTCTTTTTCTTTTAAGATCAACATTGCTGCCATAGTTGCTGAGTGGACACTGGCATATGCTGACCAGCTTAACATCCTGACCTATATGCCATATTTTCAGGTATGAAAAGCGTACAAATACAAATGTATATATTTACTGTGAGTTGGTTTGTAAATGATTTACAATGTTAGAAAGATGCAGCAACTCCTACAGGGATAAACATTGCTGATGCCATCGTTCCTCTGTATTCTCTAGTCATTATATAATACTGTAACATATGGGAATTATACTGCATTGGTGCAGTGTTTGTGGTTCCTAATAAAGGTCTCCAGCCACCAACGCACGGGTCTATTCAGAGGAAATCAAACCAAAGAGAACCAAAACATTTGAGGGTGGTTTTGGCAAAATTAAAACCTTTTGAGGGTTATTTTGGCAAAACCAAAACACAGGGGTTCACGCACATCTCTAAACATATCACACGGGATCTGCACATGTACATAAATAGACCCCTTAGAGAGTAAATATAAATGATGCTTTACTGTCTGATAAATGGAGCAAAGACAATAAAACAGCAGAGCCACCATTCAAGGCACTAAATCACTTAGTATACCCTCCCTACAAATGGGCAGCTGGTCTGCCTAACAGCTTTTGTCACACAGTCCCCAGCCTGACGCATAAGGGCCTCACTGGGCTCTCCACTCACCTCCCTCCTGAGCATCTCCCTGGTGGAATCCAGTCCTCTTGGGACAGATCTCCTTGACTGCCTCCAACTGGCCCTTCTGTAACCTGCCTGCACCTGGCTGTATCTCTGCTCTCCTCAGCTGGCAGCTCACCATAGGTGTGCTCAGTCTACTTTTCAGTCTTGTGTGGGGAGATCCTAAAACCCCAGCACTGAACTGATGACCCATTTCCACCAGCTTTGGATAATTATATATAAGGGAAGTAGTTATATGACTGCCGGCTAAGCAGTTATGACAGGCGTCAAGATACCAACACCTGTCATAATACCGACGCCGGAATACAGAACAGCGCGGGCCCGATCAAGGTAAGTACGGCCCCCCTTTCTGTTAGCTGCGGGGGGAGGGTTAGGTTTAGGGCACCCCAGGGAGGGTTAGGGTTAGGCTAGGGGAAGGTTAAGGTTAGGCACCCCTAAAGGCGGGTTAGGGTTAGGGGGGGAGAGAGGGGGGTTAGACTGCTTACCTCAGCCTGTCGGGATGTCAGCCTCTCGATCTCTCCTTGTCGGGCTAAACACCCGCCGGTAATACAATCCCATTCTCTGGCGAGGGCCTGAGCCAGCTGCTATGGGGGACAGCATACACAGCACCACACAGAGTATTTGTAATTGTATTTTTCTGAAGGGGGCGCGGTCAGAACTCCTAGATTTGACCACACCCCATTCAGTACCCCGCTCCTGTGACTGTCTCAGTGGCCTTGTCACTGGCACCATTTCTCCATATAATAAGTACACAACATTGCATATGTATATATTATATTTACATATTGAAATCAGATTTCTGTTGACTTGCTGAAATAAATATTCTGTACTTTAATAGTCATATATGTTTTTTTTCTGCTCCTTTGACAGCAATTGTGTATACAATGGCCCAAGACATTACATGCAGATTGTATATGTCTGAGGGAAACAACGCATGCTGGGTCAGAACAGCCATTAGCAATCGGAGGTGCATTAATACTGTATCTAGGCTGGGGAAAACGGGATAGCACATATGCAGGACTATTTATTATAAGTGGCATTTGGGTTGGTTTTCTATCTCCACTTATAGTAGTGACAAAAAACCTCCTATTGCCATGATTTTCTAGGAAAATATCGCTGTGGTAGTGATATTGCGCTGCCCAGCATCATTGGCTGACAGCAGTAGGAGTAGGCTTGTATGTTTCGCCAACCCAGTCGTGGTGGAAATGCATGACCCTGCCAGCTGGTTCATGTGCAGTGGAATTGGAAGCCAGGATTTAGGCTTTCACACCCACCTTATACATATGGAATATTATATTATATATTTTTTTATATATATATTTATATATATATATAATTCCATAGACAAAAAACTTCAAGGTTTCACATGTCCCATTCCTAAACTTGACCGGAAGTTTCAGAAAACTCTTGTAACTTTTCCACTCAAACTCCAACAATGAAATTCCGATTTTATTAGAAGTGTTCCTTGTGCAATACAGATATGGTATGACATCACACCCTGTGGGTAACTGCAGATTCAGCTCTCATGGAGTGAGATTGCTGTCACTCACTAAATGGTGAAGCTGATTTGTGTGCTCACTTGAATACACACATGCAGTATATTCAACTGAAGGTCTTAACAGCTATAAAACACAAATTATAGGCATATATACTGTATGTTGCTTAATGCCCCAGCTCTGCTTTTCCTAATTATCACTTATGTGCTTTTCCATAATGTCACGCTCAGCTTTCCTTTTTATTTATCACAGGCCTCCCTCAGCCGCAGAGAGCGCCAATATTGGTACAATCGTCAAGGAGACAGGACGCCATATTTAACATCAAGCGGGAATACCCATCATGCTGCCAGCGTGCAGCCAACCCCCACAGGCGATCCGCCTCCCTTGGATTGATTGCAGAATGGCAACTTATAACTGGAAGAGAGGCATACAGTATGCTGTCAGGGTACAGCTAACATTGTGTTAGAGAGCAGTGTGCTCCAGCACTGTTGTCTCCTCTCTGTGCCTACATGCAGGGCACTAAGACCTAGAATCCGCAAGGAGGTCAGACCTCTGATCTCATGTGCTACTGCACATGGGCAGTCTGCCATCTTTACTCTTTGGCATGAATGGAAATCAGCAAAGACAGAGAAATTGCATCTTTACATCGCAACAATTTGTGGACTCTTGTTGACAGATTGAATCACAGAAAGACAAAAACAAGTCTTTCTTCTGTAAGAAGGTAAAGTAGATGGAACAGTTGTCTGTTACAAAGCCTGTTTTGTTGCAAAAGGTTATATGCAGAAATCCGGGATTGACTGCAATGAAATCTTCTCGCCCGTGGCAAGGTACAGTATACAGAGTTTAGTAATTGCCATATCTGACATGTATGATTTATTGCTGTTCCAGTTGGATTTTGACTCAGCTTTCTTGAACTTGGTTGAAGAGATATATGTGGAACCCTCTGAGCATTATACTGATGACATATTCCAAGAGGGAAAAGTGTGTTTATTAAAGAAAGCATTGTACAGTTTGCAGCTGTTGTTGGTGCATTAAGTTAGATGCTGTACTATTGTAAGTAGACTTTGGGCCTAATTCAGAGGTGTACGCAAACACAATGGACAGATGTCTGATTTGTGTGGCCATGAGTCCAATGTGTCTCCAACTGCAGCCATACCTTGCATGAAGGTGCCTGCCAACTCTGCTGCATAAGTGGGAGCTGGGTCTTCAACTTGAGACCTGGGTTGGGCTTGAGGCCATGGGTAGTGATGATTCAAACAAATCCAGAGTTATCATTTTGTCATCTGGATCCACAGGTCCAGCAATTGGCTCTAGTGCTCTAATGTGATGTCCATTATTTTAACACTCACCAGTTTTTTATTTTTGTTTTACAACCTTTGGGCCACTAAGGGTAACTTTTATTAAAGTTTGCGATGAATTGGGGCAATTCCCTGATCCCCTGACATCTGTCTGAGATGAGAGATCGGGGAAAGCCAATATTTTGGATTTCCATGTTTCGCCAATCCGACCAAAAAATTATCGGGATCGGCAAATCAGTGATTTTTTTTAACATTCACAAATTCCCTGATTCCCCAATAGATTTGGATAAATCCCCCCTATGCATCTTTATAAGATGACCTTGGCCTGGAATATAACTACAGATATGAGGATTTACATATGTATATTGTAGAAGACAGC
Source organism: Taudactylus pleione (assembly GCA_031769625.1). Classification (NCBI taxonomy): domain Eukaryota; kingdom Metazoa; phylum Chordata; class Amphibia; order Anura; family Myobatrachidae; genus Taudactylus; species Taudactylus pleione. Next base: position 27,706,478 of record JAUIMM010000092.1, on the reverse strand, counting down.
AACAGAATCAAGCATTGCCGTGTACCTCTTGTTAAGCTTCAAATTTCATATTGTATAAATGTAATGTTAAAACTTTGAAATAGATCTTGGATGTGAAATCATCGCTTTAAGACATTGGCCCTCATTCAGAAAATGGAGCGTCCTCCTGGACGCTCGTATAGCTGTGGGTCACCACCCACAGGCTATACGAGCGTGCATTTTGATGGCCGCGATGGTCGTGACCATCGCGACCATCGAAACTGCGAGCCGGAGCCTGCGGTTGAGGTTTTCAACCGCAAGCTCCGGAGTGATTTTGGCTCTATCAGAGCCAAAATCACTCCCACTGACATCACTAGTGATGTCAGTGGGCCGGCTTCTGATGGGAGGTGTTCCCGTGGGAACGCCCCCGTCAGGGTGGCACGCCCCCGGCATGCCTACCAAAGGGGGCGTGCTGTCAAACAACATCGACAGCACGCCCCCTTTGATCAGACACAACGAGCGAAGGACTTTCCTTCGCTCGTCGCGTCTGGCGCATGCGCACGACGGAGCTCCCTCCGTCGTGTGCATGCTCAGTCCAGAACATCGACCCACTTGCGAGCGGACAGCCGCTCGCGAGTGGGTCTGAATCAGGCCCATAGTTTGTATTTTAAAATTACAGATACTCACCGAGTGCCTGGGCAGAAGGAGGGCTACATCACCCATGGGACCTTTGTGATTGAACCAAAGTCGACTGTGGTTCTAAAGTAGACCTCGGAAGCCTTGTAAATAGGCCAGCAGATGATGGTTCTACAAGAAGACACAAACATTTCTGTGAACCTGGCCAAGCTGTGGATTATGGACACAATGGCGAAAACATCCTCAGAACTACTGCTGTTCTGGCAGGCTTTGTGGGTTTTACTGTAATTTTGTGAAATAAACAAAATACAATTATATATTTATAGAAGATAAAAATGCACATTTGTCTTTTTTAAAGATAAATCTGTATATAGGGCCTGATTCAAACCCGCTCGCAAGCGGGTCGATGGTGGCCCAGTGCGCATGCACGCACAAGCCCCGGAGCGAGTGCAAAAAGCACTCGCTCCGTGGCTCACTATAAAAGGGGCGGCTGTCGGTGTTGATCGACAGCTCACCCCGTTTTGTAGGTGTGGCGGGGGGTGGCTTCACAAACGGAGGCGTTCCCATGCGAACGCCTGCCGTTTGTGGGCGGCTTCACTGACATCAGCAGTGATGTCAGTGGGAGAGCTTCCGGCTCTCTGGGGCTTGCGGCCACGAGACCCTACCACAAGGGTCTCGTCGCAAGCCCGATGGTCGCGATGGTCTTGACCATCGCGACCATCATCCTGGCCGCTCGCAATAGCTGTTGGTGGTAACCCACAGCTATGCGAGCGGCCAAGAGGCCGCAACTAAAAAACCAGCGCCCGCCCTGATTCAGAGCGAGCGCTCGCTTTTTGCGAGCGCCTCTGAATCAGGCCCATAGTTCAGCTAATCATGTGCATGGCCATGTAACAAATGAACTTACATAGGTGATCCAGCAGGTGTAGCTCTATATTTTATAACCCTACAAGCCACTATAATAGCCTCCGGGGCTGATTTGCATGCAATTCTGAACGCAGATTTCCGATTATCGGGAATCTGCATGTACGCAGGATCCATTCACAATCGCATGCAGCCCCTTCGATGTCTCTGCAGGCAGAGGCATTTAAGGGGCGGTGCGGGGGCAGCCGGCATTCCCGGAAACGGGGGCATGTCCGTCCTGCTTTCCGGAAGTAACAAAGCCAAGAACAGCGTCGACAGACGCAGTTTCCTGGCCTCATTAGCCAGCCAGCCTGAGTAAGCTGAGGATTACCAAAGATTTGGGAAAATATCTATTCTAGCAAGGCATTAAATACAAAACATTCAGTGTATTATTGTGACCCATTTTCATGTGAACTAGGTATAGAACTTATCCAAAATAAGTTCAGGAAAGACTCCAATGTCAAAGGCCCAGATATATGGCAGTAGGGAAGGAGCAACAGATATATGTAGCACTGGCAACAAACTGAAATGTAAAGGGTTGTGATTAGAAAAAATAAATGTATTAAATAAAATTCTGCAGAGCTTATTGATGACTGGAGAGTTCAGAGTCTTGCACAAAAATGAGCAAAGGCTTTAGCAGACACAGCCAAATACAAGGTCTCTGGTTCATTCCAATTGTCTGTTACACGCAGGGGCGTCAAATGATTTTATGTTGGGGATGCATTATATAATTTAATTTTGATGACACCCCCCCCCCTCTCTCCCTCTCTCCAAGCTACCTGTTGGTGGGCGGCGGATGCATAGGCACTGGAGCAGCAGGAGGCAGGGACTAGAGCAGTGGCCGTGAATGGTCAGGGGCTGTGCTTTATAGCAATAGGCTGCACAGCCCCTGCACTGCGCAGAGGCTTACACTGTAAGGTTCATTAACCATAGACCTGGACTTGTTCAAATAATGTTACAGATTATCAATCAGCAAGGAATAACTTTAGTGTAGCAATGAACAGAGCCAAGTTCAGTATACAGTACAAGTAGCAATCAGCAGAGCTATACAGGGTTGTCTTTACAGCAGTGTGGGCCCTGGGCAAAGCAATGCACTGGTGCCCCTACCCACCCATTCACGGGGAAAAAAATTAAATGGTCAATAAAATTAAACCCTCCTGCATGCCCATCAGACTTCCCACACATGAAGAGAGACACTGTCTGACTGGTCTGAAGCCGGCGGATGAAGTGAAATCGGGACTGAGATGAGTACTCATCACAGGGGGATTGGGGTGGGGGAGGTTTGATCGGAAAACATTGCACCGGCGGCCGTCTTATAAAAATATAACAAATTTACCAACTGGCTGCGGCTGCAGGGTGGCAGGTTGGTGGGCCCCTACAAGCTTCGGGCCCTTGGGCAACTGCCCAACAAGCCCAATGGAAGAGATGGCCCTGGAGCTATAACCAGAGGTATAGTCACAAACTGAACCAAGTTCTGTGCTCAAGGTACTGCCCGCCCTGTCCGTCCTCCCTATGATCTGACCCTGTTGCTACCCCTAAACATCACCACTCCCCCAACATCACATATGATCAAGCACCACTGGCCCTGTTTGCAGCCACCAAACACTAGTGCACTCAAAAAACACACACTTAACTGCAAAGTGAGAAAGAGACCTTTCTTTATATAGACTCAGCTAGTCACTCATCCCACATACATTTGGCTAAAACCCTGCCACGTGCAATTAGTAAAAACTAGGGATGTGCAGGCTCGGATAGGTTCGAGTTTGCACGTGGAGTTCGGATTTTTCCCTCCAAAAAAACGGAACTCAGAACGAGGCAAAACGTCATCTTACATGGACGAACATCATCATTCCTGGACAAAAGACCAGGAATGATGATGTTCGTCCATGTAAGATGACGTTTTGCCTCGTTCTGAGTTCCGTTTTTTTGGAGGGAAAAATCCGAACTCCACGTGCAAACTCGAACCTATCCGAGCCTGCACATCCCTAGTAAAAACCCAAGATATACTCCGCAAACAGGCATACTGTATGTTCCATTCTGCATCAGGCCCAGGATGTTCCCCCAATCGGTATATGGCTCTCCCACAAGCTTCCTGACACGCTCTAGGGAATATTTTGTTTGAGTTTGCTATAAGTGCCCCTTTGAGCATGTATTGGAAATCTCTTTAACTTGAACGAATTGGCCGTTTTTTTTCAGTATCCGTTTTAAAATGATAGGATTAAAAATGGTCAGATTGTATGGTGTGTGCCTCATGTAATGATGTGATTCTTCAGAAATGCAATTATTATTTGTTTGAGCAGAGCATGGGTCCTTCCTGGACTATTCAGTTAAATAAATGGTGCCCTGATACACAGATCAAGACATCTGGAAGGCCACTGGACAATCTCTGGCTTAGATCATATGTTAATTCATTGCTGCATGTGAGGTACTGTATCTACAGTCTTGGCCACAAAAACAGCCACCATCTGCTTGGCCATGCTGCGCTCACCTCAGAACTGGGCCTACTGTCGTTTGGTCTCGGGGTTGACTGTATCAAATGGGTGGATCACAATGAGATGCCTATCTCCTTCTCAAGCTGGACCATGGTCACTCCGGCACCCACTTCAATTATGGCATGCATGGCAGCAATGTTGTCCTCAGTGATGGTGAACACAGGTCGGCCGCAGTGCTCCTCGTCTTCCAGGGACCGTCTCCAGCTGCAAAATTCTGCAAACCATTCAAACACAGTGTTGCGAGACAATACTTCATCACCAAAAGCAGCACGCAGTCGGTCAAAACTCTTCTGCTGTTGCAGACCACTCTTGTAGTCATAGAAGATCATGGCTCTCCAGTGGCCTCTGTTGAGCTCCATAATGAGTTTCTTGAAGGAAGTGAACAAGCTGACTTCTCTGGTGTGCAGTGCTGCTTATAAATACGGTTCACAACCAGACAATCAGATTGTGTCTACTCTACCTATCCTGTACACTGCACATCCAGAAACTTATTGCACTCCAAATAATTTATTTATAATTTTCCAAATGTATTTTACAATAAAATTCTCTTGTTCTGTAAGTTAGGGGAGCACTCTGTGCTGCCTCTGTTTCTAGACCCAAAGTCAATGGGCACTAGGACCCAGCAAGGCTGTCTTCAGAGGTCTGACCGCCGACATGTGCTGGACAGCTTTTATTTTTACACTGCAATTTAGATTTGATTTTGGACACACCCCTCCCAAATGGAAATCTCTCTGCATATGTTACATCTGCCCCACCTGCAATGCAGCACGGTTTTACCAAAGTGCCCAGTTACTTGCTTTTATTTTCTTTACTCCATACTTGCCTACTTTAATAAACTTCTCTCTGGGACAAGCCCTTAAACTGGGTACACACTAGACGATATGTCACCTGATCCCGTGGATCGGAGCAATATATCGGGTACATCGTCTAGTGTGTAGTGTACCTATGATATGCACGCTCCAGTGGGTTGCTAGCGTCATCGCCTGTCACGCCTGCTGCAGGATCAACAGGGTATGACGCGAACGATGCCATGCTGCATAATGCAGCATGACACATAGCTCCCCACAGTTTGACCTAGCATCGGTAAGTGTGTATACACTAGCCGCATGTAGCATCCTGTCGCCGTTGATGTTGTGCTGGGTACACATTATGTAGTGTGTACCCTGCTTTAGAGGAGATGGAGGTGGCAGCTGTGGGGGCAGAGCCAGACTAATTGTGTAATTAGGCCCCATATAATAAAACTGTATAATTTTGGTCACCACTCCCCCATAGACTCCTATTTCAGGTATTATCCTCCCCAACCTGCCTACTTCAAGTGAGCATGATGCGAGAGGTCTGCGTACTCTTCCAGGAGCCTGGGGGACTCCTTGACCAAACGTCTCCCGCAGGTGCCATGAGAGTCAGCAGTTGCCATTACTCTGGCAGCAGTATGGCAGAACACGTAGCACTAAGCAGGAGTGAAGAGAATCAAGGAGGAGCAGATTTGGGGGCGGAGAATAGGAGGAGCTGACAGCTGAGATGGTCTCACTCGTAGTAGCCCTGACTGAAGCTGCCCTGCTTACTATGGCCAGGGTATGTTACTGCAGTGCAAGCTAACGCAGATCCGAGTCAGAGAGTCAGACAGTGGAGGGGTCGCAGCGCTGATGAGCCTGTCACCAACCTGCTTATCTGCCTGTGAAGCAGAAGCGAGGTGCAACCTCTTGAAGCACAAGCAGTTCATAGGTGGGATCACTGACACTCTGCGGCCCCCTCTGAGCCCGGTACTCTAGTACCAGCTGTACCCCCTTGATGGCGGCCCTGAGGCCACCACCTCCCCTTGCAGCCGCTTCTCCTGAGTCCTGGCAGGTCAGGAATGAGACCTGGGACTCGGAGTCGGAGCCAACACTGAAATATTTCCCAGAGACCGGCGGAGACATGCTTCAATGCTTGCTTTACTGGCTGCCCCCAGCCGGCACTAGTCATGTGGTGGTGCGTGGAGGCAGTGTTAAGTGTGTGCACTGTAAACTCTGACTGGATGGCTGGGAGGCAGGCAGCTGATTCTCCCTGCATGCTGGGGGTGCTGGCGGCACCACAGAAGTAGAACTGTAACAATCCAGGTCGCTGCCCACACAGCTTATTCCCCTTGCTGAAAGTATGGGATGGTGTGCGATAGATTTTGTGGTTCTATTGGAGTGTTTCCTGTGCTCATCTTATTATGCCTCCGAAAAGAGCCACGGTTACCCTCACCTCTCCAGTGGCCTTCTCTAGCCAAAAGGTGGCTGATCTTCCAATTCACCAACAGGCACCTCATTTACATCATCAGCTGTCAGCTTGGGTTCTGGAGAAACTTCCAGTCCACTGTCAGAATCAGGAGTGGATCCGGACTCCCCCCCGTTGACTGTCAAGACTATCAGGGGTATTCAATATGGGTGCGATAACATAGTTTTTGCGTTAATATCGGAGGTATGACGTCATTATCGCAAGTTTGACTTTTACAACGTATTCAATTTCAAAGACTTATCGCAGTTTTGAAAAGTCTTTGATAAAAAACGGGGATAAGTTTTCACCATTGAATAGGTGTCGAAAAAAAGTGCAGAATTGGGGTTTAGGGGTGCAGGTTTAAAAAAATAGCCTGCACCCCTGGGACTGACATTTAAAAAAGAACTGTGTCAAAAAAAGTTTTAAAAAAAAATAGGGACACCCCAAAAAATGAATTAAAAAATTGGGGTGAAAAAAAAAAATGGGAAAAAATTGTTTAACAATAGGCAAAAAGGTTCAGGGTTATTCTGCAAGTATGCGGCAGGTGTTTTCTAGAATAGAATTATAGCAGCAGGTGCACAAATGCAGAATTTTTAAAAACTTACTTTAGGGACATAAAAATATGCTAGTACCCATTTTCATGTACCCCAAATTTGATGGGACCACTTAAAAAAACGAAAAAAATAACCTAAGTGCTCTTCTGCATCACTTCTTCAATGTCGGAAAAAAAACACCTGCTGCGGCTATTTAAATCCCCGACTTTCAATTAAAGGCTAAAACGGGGGTACCCATAGTGATCCCCCATGTTTTTACTACTTTAGGGGGGTCTTACAATTTTTTGAAGGAAAAATTCTTAACTTCGGAGTTTCCTGTTTTCGTTAATTTTATATTGAATACGGGTATAAGCGGGAGCGCGCCCGATACTTTAACGCAGGTAAAAACTCAGATATGAAACATTAACTTCGACAGTGAAGTTAACGTTTCATATTGAATACCCCTGTATGTGTCAAGTTCTGGTGGCCTTTAAAACTGATCTCACTCAGAAGCTCACAGCAGCTATCCGTGAGGTAAATTTCGACCACTGGAGTTCACATTGACCATTTGGAATGCAAACTGGAAGAACTGGTAGTTTTGCACAACGATCATATCTGTGCGAATGACCATCAACAGTCTGAATTGGAGACTTTCAAAGTTAAAATGGTAGATATGGAGGACCGCTCCAGAAAAGAATAGTATTAAAATCCGGGGTATACCGGACTCTGGGCCTGATTCACTATGGAACTCAATTCTGCTTATACGCACACACCACAGTTGCTATGATCAGTGGTGCTATTTAAATGTGTGCATTCACATTGCGAACTGAGCCACACATAAGGACGCCCACTTCCCCTCACTCACATCTGTATACTAGGGCAACTTAGTGAAACCATCGGTAACATCGCACCAAAAGGCACACATGCACAAGCCCCGTCCTTACTCAGAAATTCCTAATATCCACGCACGCTATCAGTGCTTTGTTTGCTTATGGCCACGCAGTGGCTAATTTATGCACGCCCCTGCAACGGCATTGAAACGCACTGGCACGCCTGCATTCGCTCGACCACACCCCCCGTCAGCACCCACAAACAGCATTTCCTGTCAATTACTCTGCTCTGGGTCTAAGTAGCCTCTGCAATCGCAATTCTGTTTGCAATTACTAGTTCGTGCACTACAATGCATACGCATGCGCAAAAAGCAACAATCGACCGATTGCGTGCGTCTTTGCAACTGCGTTCCTTGCTGAATCAGGCCCTCTGTCTCTAATTCTGAATTGGAAGACTATGCTATGACACTCTTTCGCAAACTTCTTCCTAAAATGGATGACAAAGACCTCTTAATGGACTGAATTCACCATCTCCATAGACCTCGTTCGGTTTCGGATCCCTGTGCAGAGACACTCTTCTATGTGTTCATTTCTTTCCAACTGAAGAATGTATCCTCCAGGCTGCTAGGTCAGCAAGTGACTCTGACTATTTCTAAATGCAGGCTTTTGGCTCCCATCAGTTCTCCGTTCTCAAGAGATTCAATATTGTTGGGGACTCCTGGTGAAACTGATAATCTCGTATGACGGATCATTTTATGTAGTCTCCAATCTGGAAGCCAGGGCCAAACTTCTCTCAGTGTGGGACATCCCTGTTAAGCTACCAAGTGCAGCTCAAAAGCAACCCTAGTCTAGACCTGAATGGCCCTCAACTTCATTATTTCTACGACTGATATTATGTCTGGGTTTGTTTTTCTCTTTTTTTTCATAATGTCCTTATAGATTATGTTGGACATCACGCTCTTTCTGGGCCGGGTCCTTATATACAGTCAGGTGCATAAATATTGGGACATTGACAGAATTTTCATATTTTGGCCTCTATTCACCACCACAATGGCTTTGAAATGAAACAACAAGATGTGCTTTAACTGCAGACTTTCATATTTAATTTGAGGGTAATTACATCCAAATCAGGTGAACGGTGTAGGAATTACAACGGTTTCTATATGTGCCTCCCACTTTTTAAGGGGCCAAAAGTAATGGGACTATCAACTCAAAAGCTATTTCATGGACAGGTGTGGGCTATTCCCTCATTATTTCATTATCAATTAAGCGGGTAAAAGGTCTGGAGTTGATTCTAGGTGTGACATTTGCATTTGGAATCAGTTGCTGTCGACTCTCAATATGAGATCCAAAGAGCTGTCACTATCAGTGAAGCAAGCCATCATTAGGCCGAGAAATCAAAACAAACCCATCAGAGAGATAGCAAAAACATTAGGTGTGACCAAATCAACTGTTTAGAACATTCTTAAAAAGAAAGAACGCACCGGAGAGCTCAGCAGCACCAAAAGACCCGGAAGACCATGGAAAACAACTGTGGTGGATGACAGAAGAATTATTTCCCTGGTGAAGAAAAAACCCTTCACAACAGTTGGCCAAATCAAGAACACTCTCCAGGAGGTAGGTGTATATGTGTCAAAGTCAACAATCAAGAGAAGATTTCACAAGAATATAGAGGGTTCACCACAATATGTAAACCATTGGTGAGCCACAAAAACAGGAAGACCAGATTAGAGTTTGCCAAACAACATCTAAAAAAGCCATTACAGTTCTGGAACAACATCCTATGGACAGATGAGACAAAGATCAACTTGTACCAGAGTGATGGGAAGAGAAGAGTATGGAGAAGGAAAGGAACTGCTCATGATCCAAAACATACCACCTCATCAGTGAAGCATGGTGGTGGTAGTGTCATGGCGTGGGCATATATGGCTGCCAATGGAACTGGTTCCCTTGTATTTATTGATGATGTGACTGCTGACAAAAGCAGCAGAATGAATTCTGAAGTGTTTCGGGCAATATTATATGCTCATATTCAGTCAAATGCTTCAGAACTCATTGCGCTTCACAGTGCAGATAGACAATGGCCCGAAGCATACTGCAAAAGCAACCAAAGAGTTTTTTAAGGCTAAAAAGTGGAATGTTATGCAATGGCCAAGTCAATCCCCTGACGTGAATCCGATTGAGCATGCATTTCACTTGATGAAGACAAAACTGAAGGGAAAATGCCCCAAGAACAAGCAGGAACTGAAGACATTTGCAGTAGAGGCCTGGCAGAGCATCACCAGGGATGAAACCCAGCGTCTGGTGATGTCTGTGCGTTCCAGACTTCAGGCTGTAATTGCCTGCAAAGGATTTGCAACAAAGTATTAAAAAGTAGGGATGTGCAGGTTCGGTTTTACTCGGATTTACTCGGTTCTTATCGCCACTTTACCGCAAATTCGGATTTATTATATTGGCTATCCAAAACACGATAGGCGATAGCCAATAAAATGCCGTTTTGAGATCCGAGTAAAACCGAGCCTGCACATCCCTATTAAAAAGTGAAAGGTAGATTTAGGATTGTGTAGTTTGTCAAATTACTTTTGGCCCCTTAAAAAGTGGGAGGCACATATAGAAACCATTGTAATTCCTACACCGTTCACCTGATTTGGATGTAATTACCCTCAAATTAAATCTGAAAGTCTGCAGTTAAAGCACATCTTGTTTGTTTCATTTCAAAGCCATTGTGGTGGTGAATAGAGGCCAAAATATGAAAATTCTGTCAATGTCCCAATATTTATGGACCTGACTGTATATATATATATATATATATATATATATATATATACTGTATATATATATTTTTTGTACTAGATAGCTATACTACAATGACTAGTACTGTTTGGGGTGTTTTAGTTCACTAGAACATGAGTGGTGGTGCCACTGCCACCTCCCCCACTTTGTTGTTACTGCACCTTTTTTACCCTTGCAGTAACTATGTTGACCCAATATACTGAAGTGAGTTTTAAAAGTGATGTTGCCCATAGCAACCAATCAGATTGTAGCTATTATCTTCTAGAAGGTGCTAGTTAGATGTTAAGTAGAATCTGGTTGGTTGCTATGGGCAACATCACTTTTTAAACTCACTTCTAAAAACTCTCACTTTATAAATTTACCCCTAGGTCTTTAGACATTCTACCCATCACTTGGTCAGATCATGCCCCTTTACTGTGGTCTTGGAACGTGTCTCAATAGTGTATGCCCCCTCATACTTGGAGATTGTCTTTTCATCTTTTGTCAGACCCCATTGCAAAGCAATCTATAGTGGATAGGATAAAGTTATACTTGGATACTAATAACCCAACTGACACCTCTGGTTCAACCTTTTGGTGTGCTCTTATGGTGGTTGTTAAGGGTTGGGCTATTCAATCAGGGGCCAGACTTAAACGGCAGACTCTTCAGATGCAGAGAGAGTTAGAGCTAAGCTTTAAGAATTGAAGGATCTGAATAAATTAAGGACCTGATTCATACCTGCTCCCTAGATGCGGCCACTCGCTCCCAGCATATTTAAATTTTGCAAAGTGATATCAAGACAGCCACTTGCTCGGCAAGGCATAAGCACACTCACTAGGTCTTGTCGAGTGATAACTTTGTGTTTATAGTCGCCCACCAGCCTGTCTTTAGCCGCCCACTAGCGTACATCATCTCCAGGAAGTATATACAGCCATTGGTACATCGGGTTCCATCGGATCTGACCGCAGCGCTTGCGGTTGACTATACCCTACCGCAAGCACTGCGAGCACTTCAGTGTATTATTCAACCAGGTGACGTGTACTATGATGCTGCCTGTTAATTATGCACGCCCTAGAAACGATTTGGAAACACTCTGACACGCCTGCGTCCGCAACTATACTCCCCTGTTACTACTGGCCTGCCCCTGTTACCACTCACATATGGCCTCTCCTTTCACTCATTCCACTGGGCTGTCTTTGCAGGGCGAGCGAGCAAATCCGATCGCTCGTACTACTAGTGCACGCACACTGCGAACTACACGCATACGCACATTAGCGAACATCATCTGCAACGAGTGGCCACTTGCTAGGGGGTTCAAGTCGCATTGCAATGCCCTTTCTGCAGGGGTGCGGCATAGCCCCATGCACTATTATCCCTGTTATATGAGCTCCGCACCAGGTGTAACAAAGGTGAGTGACACCACTGCTCTAGGGACCTCTGTAAAGAACTGTCTGCTGTCAGAAGTCAACTTCAGAAGCTTCTCATGGTCGGTACCCAAGCTGCTTTGAATAGGCTGCACCAGGAGTTCTATTTAGCAGGTAATCAGGCTGGGAGACTTTTGGCCTATAAACTTCAGGCACAACAGGCCAAGAATAAAATTAAACATATCTTCTCCCCATCATGTGTTAAAATTGCTAACCCCTCTGACATTGCAAACCAGTTCGCCAATTATTACTCTCAGCTTTACGATTTATCTTCAGATTCTTCTATTCCTCATCCTTCTATTACTTCTATTGAATCTTTTCTGTCCGGTATTGGTTTTCCTTCTCTGACTGCAGATTAACTGGTGCATCTGAATGCTCCATGGACCCCGTTAGAAGTAGAGACTGCTATAAGGTTCCTGGTCCTGATGGTTTTATTAATGATTTTTTCTCAATTTTCAAAAACACCGGGTCCCTACACTGAGTTCTGTGTTTATTAAGGTATCAGAATCGGGTACTTTCCCTGCAGAAATGCTAGATACTCAAGTTATAACCCTTCCAAAGCTGGGGAAAGATTGTATGACCGTAAAAATTGCACTCCTGAATGGGGAAGTTTAATTATATCCTAAATTTATTGCTACCCGTCTCTCTCCCCTTTACTTCCTTCTTTAGTTCATCCTGATCAGGTGGGGTTCATGTCTGGCAGACAGGCATCTGATAATACTTGCAGAGTGTTAGACCTTATTGACTCTATTAATATTTCAAATGCTGGGTTACTTATGCTTTCTCTAGATGCTGAAAAAGCATTAGACCGACTGAATTGTATATATATTAGAGATGAGTGGGTTTGGATCGCAGAGATTTCGGGGATCCGGGGAGATCCGAGCACGAGCACAGCTCGGATCTCCCTGCCTGCCCCGGATCCCTAACCCGTAGCAAAACCTCGCGACCCCTCTGTCGAGACGCGAGGTTTTGTTTTGAGCGTGCTTAACGCTGATTGGCTGAGGGAGCCGTCTCAGCCAATCAGTGTTAAGCCCACTGAAAACAGCAGAAAGGATAAAAAGAAGATGGCGCTCACCATCTCCATGCCACCTGACACCGCTGGCACCCCCCGCAGCCGGCATCCCCACTGGCAGCATCCCCCGCTGCCGACACCACCGCTGCCGACACTCCTGCACTGCTGCCCAACTTACTGAGGACACCGTCAGCGACCCCCACACTGCCAACACTCCCACACTGAGGACACCACCAGCACCCCTGCACTGCTGACAGTCAGCAAACCTGCAGCGAGGACACCGCCGGCACCCTGCATTGAGAACACCCCTGCACTGCCGAATTGGAAATTACTGTAAATAAATGTTATTGAGGTTACTTATACTGTAGGAACAAAAACAGGCCAATTTTAAGTGATTTTAGCTGTTTAAAGGAAAAAAATCCAAAAAAAGTTTCAGATCCAAAACCAGGGGAGATCCAGATCCAAAACCATACCACGAGGGTCGGCGCACATCTCTAATATATATGCATACGGTTCTTTCCAGATTTGGTTTTTGCAACCGCATAATGTGCCTGATTTAGCAGTGTACTGCTGAATGCAGATTCCCGATGATCGGGAATCTGCGCGTGCGCAGGACCCAGTCTGCGAGTGTGCAGAATGGGTCCGGCCAAGGCGCACGCAAGCCCTTGAATACTTGTGCCTGATTGACAGGCAGAGGCATTTAAGGGGCAGTGCGGGGGCGGACGGCGTTCCCGGAAACGGGATGTGTCCATCCCATTTCCAGGAGTGGCCAGCCCAGGGAATGCGTAGACGTATGCAGTCTGCTGGGCTTGTAAGCAGAGGCTTACTCAGCTGGCCGGCATCCCGGCGCCGTCTACCATCCCGACCATTGATCACCGATGGTCGCGATGGTGATCCCAGCCTGCGACCTCCATCAGTGCTGGGATCGCAAATGCAGCAGGGGGTGTCATACACCTCTTGCTGCATTTGCATTATTGCAAAGATCGCAATTGCAAAGCTGCCTGCGTGTATAAATCATATCTGTAGCCTGCGTGCAGCTTTGCAATTATGATCCTTGCTGAATCAGGCCCAATGTCCACAATTTTAGCGCTGTATAGTGCACCTTCTGCGAAGGTATCTAGGAATGGCTTCCTGTCTGACGCGTTACCCATCACTAATGGTACACGTCCGAGATGCCCCCTCTTCCCTTAATATTCATTTTAGCTATTGAACTTCTGGTGGCCAAAATACGGGTAGATGATCATTTTACTGGGGTTTTGGAGGAGTTCACGACTCATAAGCTTGGTCTTTTCACGGATGACGTTTTCCTTTTTGTTACGAACCCTCAATCTTCGTCACCTCACTTACATAGGGTGTTAGATTCATATAGTGCCGCCACTTATTATAAGTTAAAGACGACCAATACTGACGCCATTCCTATTAATCTTGACAATGTAATTATTTATTCTCTTCATTCTGACTTTCCATATAATTGGCGAGCTTCTTCCATTCAATATTTAGGTATACAAATCCCCCTCCCCCTCTTCATCTGTTTTTTTATGTTAATTTTCCTCCACTAATTGAGTACTTGTCTAGTTTTACTAATTCTTGTTTATACTATGAGATCTCATGGTTGGGACAACTTGCAGCATTTAAAATTACTCTTCTCCCTAAACTTATGTATCTTTTTCATTCCCTAGTAAGTACTTAGATAAATGCAGTTCAAGTTTATTGCGGTCTTTGGAGGAATCATCCCTTGAAACTTGCAAGGTCTCATATGATTCTTCAAAAGGGTTTGCGGGGGTGTAGCCTTACCTGATTTGGTTCAATATCAAGAGACATGTTTAATAGCTCAACTTCAGGATTGGTTTCATCGGAATGGGTATGGGTATGGGTTCGATTCCCGTCAGCGGCAGCCCGACAGGAGCAGAGTGCGACGCAGCGGAAGCCCGACAGCGCTGGAAATCCCGATCGTGGATAGGTAAGTATCCACTAACCTAACCTAACCCCCCTAACCCTCCTTAGGGGTGACTAACCCTAACTTCCCCCCTCTAAGTGCCTAACCCTAACCACCCCCTTCCCCGCTACCTAAACCTAAGTCCCCCGGGGGGGTGCCTAACCCTAAGTCCCCCCCGGGAGCCCTAAACCTAACCCTCACCCCCCCCGCGCGGCTGACTGCTCGCGGCGCCCGGTATCACTACGATCGTGATGCCGGGTGCCGGTCTCCTGGCGTCGGGGAAATGCGGGCGTCTACATCTAGACACCCGGCATTTCACCCTTGCCGGGATAAGACAGTCGGGAAGCCAGCTGCCGGTATATAGGTAGTCGGCTTCCCGATTGCATCCCGTTTCATCAACCCTTTAACTGCTGGGTACCCCTAGAACAGTCCTGCTGCTCTGGTTTCCCCTTAGCAGATTTATTATGGACTCCTCGCAACTTGCTCCCTCCGCTTTGTCGCTACTTCCTTCTATGAAAGCCTCGCTACAGGTTTGGGATAGGTTGGTTTCCCGTATCCCTGCATTTCCTCTCTCAGATCCTATCCGTTCCCTTAGAGCAGTGGCTAAATGAATTCCTAATCTTAATATTTCTCTTTGGTATAGTATCGTTATACATACTTTAGGGGATCTGATGGAGGGAAGTGCTGTCTTTCTTTTTCTCATCTGCAATCCTGATATACCCTACCATCTACTGACATACTGTATTTCCTTATATACAAATACACCATTGGTTCAAGAGTGTGGCCCGTTCCTGTGGTCCAATACATACTCCTCTCAATAACCTTCTCTCACAGCTAACAAAGGGTGGGACTAGGGGCGGTATTTCTTTTTGGTTTAAATTTCTTTTGGGGTTATGCCATTCTGTCAGATCGTCTTCTCAGTTGAGTTCGGAATTGGATATGGGTCACCCACTTTCTCACAATGGGAAATGGTTTATTCTATGTCCTTTCGCATGTCATGATGCCTGAATCATACGGAGATGCAAGTCAAACTATTAAACAGATTATACCGCACCCCTGATAGAACATGAGGGCCAAAAGGTATGTTATCTACGTTTTGTTGGCGAAACTGTGAAGTGGGTCATATTTTTTGATCGTGTCCTATATTACATACTTATTGGTTAGAAGTATTCTCCTTAATTCATAAAGTGTTGGGTGTGTCTTTGTCTCCTTCTCCATCTCTAGCTTTGCTGCACATTTATCCTGCTTCAATTCAACCCCATAAGAAGTATGTGCTGGAACACATTTGTATTGCAGTGCAAGCTGCTTTGGCCCAATGCTGGAAACAACCGCATTCTCCACCTATACTTTTCATTTCTTAATGGAGGGTCCATTTTCATTTCTTAATGGAGACAGATAATATGCCTTATTCTACCTCTCCCATTATGAAGTGGATGGCTTAGCATGAATAAGTGATGGATGAAGAAACTACATTTATCTATAAACCATCCATGTCTGATCCCTTGCAGTTGTTTTTTTTTACTATTTGCCATTCTGTGTGTATTTTGTTACTTGTTGTTTATATCCCCTATATCTTCCCTTCCCCTCTTCTAATTTTTCGTTACCTTTTTTGAAAATGTTCAATAAACACTATTAATGATATAAATACAAAACAATAATTTGTAATACACAATATTATTTTATTTTATACCATAACACACATTAACTTTCTTTTGTTTTGTTTTTGTAACATTCATATAGGTGTTTGCATGGACAAGTGGGTGATTAGTATTTGCACCAATGGTATAGTTTTCTGTTTAAGATAAATCAACAAACAACTGTGACAAATTTGTCTCTAAACATATAACATATATATGTGACTCTTTGGAATGTTGTTTCAACGGGGAAAACTCACTGAAGACTGTATAGCTGCATCACTCCACAAGGTGGAAGCCACGGGATACCCTGAGGTGATTAACACAGGAAGCACAAAAGTTGTTGGTGCAGCTGAGTACCCAAAGTGCGGGAGTTTGGTAGTGTGCAACTAGGTGCACAGATGTGTTGGCACTGTTTGTAAAGTGCTTAGTGTCTGATGAAAGGCACGGATGTATTGGCACTGTTAGAACGGTGCATTGTGTACAATGAGATACAAAAAGGTATTGCCACTATTTGGTCAGCGTGTTGCGTGCAATGGGAGGCACGGAGGTGTTAGCACTGTGGGACCAGCACGTAGTATGCATTGAGATACATAAATGCGTTGGCACTGTGGGATCAACACACAGCGTGCAATGAGAGGCACAGATGTGTTGGCACTGTGGAAACAGCTCATAGCGTGCAATAGGATAGACAGAGCAGATGTAATAACCCTGGAGCAAAAAATCTAGAAAAGCAGGTGTATCAGTACACACATAGATCATGAATGCAAAGGTGAAATTGGCACAACCATACACTATCGTTCAAAAGTTTGGGGTCACCCAGACAATTTTGTGTTTTACATGAAAACTGACTTTTATTTCCCAAATCAGTTGCAAACTGAATCGAACATATAGTCAAGACATTGGCAAGGTTAGAAATAACGATTTTTATTTGAAATAATAATTTTGTCCTTCAAACTTTGCTTTCGTCAAAGAATGCTCCTTTTGCAGCAATTACAGCATTGCAGACCTTTGGCATTCTAGCTGTTAATTTATTGAGGTAATCTGAAGAAATTTCATCTCACGCTTCCTGAAGCACCTCCCACAAATTGGATTGGTTTGATGGGCACTTCTTGCGTACCATACGGTCAAGCTGCTCCCACAACAGCTCAATGAGGTTGAGATCTGGTGACTACGCTGGCTACTCCATTACAGACAGAATACCAGCTGCCTGCTTCTTCCCTAAATAGTTATTGCATCATTTGGAGGTGTGCTTTGGGTCATTGTCTTGTTGGAGGAGGAAATTGGCTCCAATCTAGCGCTGTCCACAGGGTATGACATGGTATGGCTTTGCAAAATGGAGTGATAGCCTTCTTTATTCAAAATCCCTTTTACTTGTACAAATCTCCCACTTTACCAGCACCAAAGCAGCCCCAGGCCATCACATTACCTCCACCATGCTTGACAGATGGCGTCAGGCACTCTTCCAACATCTTTTCACTTGTTCTGCGTCTCACAAATGTTCTTCTGTGTGATCCAAACACCTCAAACTTCGATTCGTCTGTCCATAACACTTTTTTCCAAACTTCCTCTGTCCAATGTCTGTGTTCTTTTGCCCATATTAATTTTTTCCTTTTATTGGCCAGTCTCAGATATGGCTTTTTCTTGGCCACTTTGTCTAGAAGGCCAGCATCCCACAGTCGCCTCTTCACTGTAGACGTTGACACTGGCGTTTTGCGGGTACCATTAATGATGCTGCCAGTTGAGGACTTGTGAAGCGTCTATTTTTCAAACTAGAGACTCTAATGTACTTGTCTTCTTGCACAGTTGTGCATCAGGGCCTCCCACTTCTCTTTCTACTCTGGTTAGAGCCTGTTTGTGCTGTTCTCTGAAGGGAGTACAAACCGTTGTAGGAAATGTTCAGTTTTTTGGCAATTTCTCACATGGAATAGCCTTAATTTCTAAGAATAAGAATAGACTGTCGAGTTTCACATGAAAGTTCTCTTTTTCTGGCCATTTGGAGAGTATAATCGAACTCACAAATGTGATGCTCCAGATACTCAATTAGCTCAAAGGAAGGCCAGTTTTATAGCTTCTCTAATGAGCAAACCCATTTTCAGCTGTGCTAACATAATTGCACAAGGGTTTGCAAATCATCCATTAGTCTTCCAACGCGCTTAGCAAACACAATGTACCATTAGAACACTGGAGTAATGATTGCTGGAAATGGGCCTCTATACACCTATGTAGATATATCCTTTAAAAACCAGACGTTTGCAGCTAGTATAGTAATTTACCACATTAACAATGTATAGAGTGTATTTCTGATTAATTTAATGTTATCTTCATTGAAAAACACAGTGCTTTTCTTTCAAAAATAAGGAAATTTCTAAGTGACCCCAAACTTTTGAACGGTAGTGTATATCCCCACAAGATATGGACTTTACTCAGTGAGGTCATAGGTCATGTCCCCAGTGTAGCTGGGTCCCACTGTAAAAGCAACATAGTACTTAGCTGGTATGAGGAAATGCAGGTATGGTTATGCTGCTGTCGAGGAGACCGAACACCAGTAGTTGAAACAACGCTGGAAGCAAACTATACTGGAAAGTAGTTCTGAAGCAGGAGCATCTAGGAAAACACAACTAATACTCATGCCCTGTAGAAATGCACTGAGGAGGTTTATATAATGGCTGACTGATGAGAAATTCCTTGCATGAGTCATCAGTGCCATTTGCTATTGATAACACCTGACAGAGGTGTTATTTGAACTGTAGCCTGAGGCTGAACCCAGCTGGGTTCTATTTAGGATTATAGTTGAGACGTCCAGCAATAAGTAACCTGCTGAATGTTGGAGGTAGGTCACTGATTTCTATATAGCTGGCCGTACACTAGACCAACTTTCATCCAACCATACAACTAGTTGGAATGAAAATCTGGTAATGTATGGGAGCAAATGACAATCAGCCATTTGCTTTCAAACCCCAGAAAATGGAAAAAATTGTCAAGTTATTAACTCAAATAAATTTAATCAACTTGTCTTAAAGACCATTTTCATTTTCCAGGATTTGGGAGCAAATGGCTGATTGTCATTTGCTCCCATACATTACCAGATTTACATTACAACCAACCAACTAATTGGATGGTTTGATTAAAGTTGGGCTAGTGTATGGCCAATTTAAGACTGCTGGTACTGACAATATGTATGAGGGCAGAATGAAAAGTAATGAGACTGATTTTGTTTTTTAGAATCAGAGGACTTCACAGGATCTGAAATTTTTTCTTTTACAAAGTACAGTAGTATCCTTCACATTCACTACATTTTTGCAGCGTTTCAACAACGATTCAAAGATGTGCAGGAGACTGTTTTTTTACATCACTTTTAGTGTTGCAGCTGTGGCATTTTTCACTTCATCATCTGTTGATGAATGCCCAGAAATCACAGCTTTCACATTAATGTCAGTCAGTGCTGCCAATGCAACAGCAGCAACATGTGGTCGGGCATTGTCTTGAAGCAAAAACCACTGTTTCTTCAGCAAATCTGGTCTTTTCTTCCTCATGGCTCCACGCAAATGGGTTTTCAGGACATTTGCCTAGTAGTCACCATTAATTGTCTGTCCACGGGGAACCCAGTGCTGTAGGATCACACAGTCTGCATCAAAGAACAGCAGAAGCATGACTTTATACGCCGAAGGAATCACACAGAATTATTGGGGCGGAGGCAAATTTGCATGTTTCCATACACTGGACTGTTGTTTGGATTCTGGATCATAATGACGAATGACATAATGACGTGTGATGAATTGTGTGACCACAATTTGTCACACGTCACAATCGATGTCAGCAAATCGGGTATCCTCTCTGACATTCAAGCGGTGTTCTTGCATGATTCAACTCGTCATTGCATCTGTTCTTCTATGAGATTTCTGGGTACTCAACTGGCACACACGCAATGTATTTTCAGTTCCTTTGCCACAATATACTGAACCTGTTTGAAGGCGATGCCAAGTCAAGTTCGCGTAAAGTTAATCTTCTGTCATTTTGCAACATCTCCGCAGCTTTGGCACTGTTGACATCTGTAACCGCAGTAGATGGTCTTCCAGAACGCGCTTCGTCAGTCACTCATGTATTACCCTCTTTGAAGTACTTCCACCACCGAAATACTGCAGCACGGCTACTTGTTTAGCCACCATATGCTTGAGTTTAATTTCCACTTTTTCCAAGTTAAACACAAAATTCAAGCACACATCTCTGACGTAATCAAAGACACGTCTTCCTAATCTGTCTTGATGAAACTTATGAAGATCTTCCACTCGATGTGACCAAACAAAGAAGACTATGGCAGTCCAACTGCAGGTTCAGACACATCAGTATATGAGCTTCACAATATCCAGCATAGTGTTGCCACATCTACTTATGGGACAGAAAAACAGAGGCAGTCTCTCTTCCTCATATGTATGTATGTTTTTTAAACAAACCCCTCCAATGCGTACAGAAAAGATGTCCTCCAGTGTCACACGTTATGTTTGAGCCCAAAACGGTAAACATGGTGATGTTAGGAAGGATCACACACAGAAAATTAATAGTACATACCACATAGGAGTCAAACACGAGGGCCGGTCTGGTTACAGCAGCTAAAGCGGAATTTTTGAAGGTTTAAAGTGTACTTTACAACTGATATGCAAAGCCTATGTGCTGCGTTGTATGAGTATACATGGCCTTGTGTGGCTTGCCATGAATGGAAAGGTAATGTGCTATCTCCTAAAAAGTAAACAAAACAAGCACCTTGCTAGACGATTTTTTAACGATCCACAGTCAACAAAATCAATTGCCAGTGACACTACTTAGAAATGAAACTATTCCTTTCAATTGTTTGGAAAATGTAACTACAACAGTCCCCAAAGTTTCATTGCAGATTTGTCTAATTGTATATAGCCATGGAGCATTGTGTTGCCTGTAGTACTGTATGGGTTTTAGAAGGGATTTGGTCAAAGTCATGTTGCTACATTTTCTGAAGAACATCATTATTATCCTTGTGTCTCCGCCTTGTCTCTAAGATAATCTTTGACATATGACAAATTGTTGATTACTTCCAGAATATTGAGTAACCAGACTTTGGGATAGGAGGAATGCAGAGCCGTAACTAGACTTTTGGTGCCCTGTGCCAGAAAGAGCATTGGCGCCCCCCTCATTTTTCAAAGGGACATAATACACCCAAAAAAGGTCCATGGTTTCATGGGGAAGGGCCAGGGAAGAGAGAGGGAGGCCAGGAGATGCTGGGGATGAAATAAGAGGAAGCTACAAGTGAGAATGATAATAAACAGAAATTTGACAGGCCCAAACAGCGCCCCCTGACCTGTGGTGCCCTGTGCGATGGCACCGGCCGCACTACCCTAGCTACGGCCCTGGAGGAATGCATAACATGCAGGCTGCATATTGATTGAGTAGAAATATTTTCTATTCTAGAAAACTAGGTTCAGTTCTTCCTGATATCAGGGCTACATGTGTACCATCCTTGCCTCCTATGACGTGTGGAAAGCATTGGCATAGCTATAATGAGCGCCGGTTATGCAGTACACACAGAACCCTGGGCACACACCGCACTCCCATATAATTATTATACTTACATGCACAGTAGAGAGGTCTCCAGGAACATTGTGTGGTCGGCTTGTTCTCCGAGACCTGTGTATGCACAGTAGATTCTTACGCAAAACTAGAGTCTACTGAGCTGCCGAAGAGGAGGGGGCCCATGTGCAGCTAAATTCCCATAATCTACATATGTGCACAAAATAACCATTGATAGTTATCTTGCGATGGCTACATGCCATTGCAAGGGGTGGTGCAATGGTTGTATTACGACCACAATTCTACGGCCAAACTTAAGCAGGAAAATTTGGTATAATTGAAGGATGAAGGATAGCCTTTCATGGTAGGCTAAGAGGCAAACAAGTGTATTATCAGTGGCCATTTAGCCTCACATGGGGCTCAACCAAAAAGGAAGCATGATGCTCCTTTTGGGGCTTTTATTACTGAAATTACGGGTAATGTACTGCCCTTTTCAAAGAAAAAGGGACGTACAAAACAAAAGTTTCAGATGCCCATCACTGTCCTAATGTATAAGTCCTAGGGCTGGCCATCAGCCACCGATGTTTAGCCACCAATGGTTGATGGTTTTGCCATTGATGGCGGATATCCAATGGTTCTTCACCATCGACTGCACTGGTTTTTTTTTTCTCATGTGCTGGGACGTGGAGCATAACACTGCTTCCCAGTTCGACCCGGAAAGCCCTGCCTCCACTCCTTGATTATCCCATTGCCCAGCAAGTATTAAAGCAGGGATGACCATCGGTGGATTAAAACATGGATAGTTGCCAGCCGATAGTTTCATACCATTTTTAATTCAGTAGCCCTTAATATTTCTAATCCATCACGAGAGCTGTTTCAGGAATCTAGTTCTTTCCATTCAAACTAACCTCCAGATCAGACTTGGTTACTGGGTACACTGAGAATAGTCTTCAGTATATACACTCTCTTAACTATTTCCCAAACCTAACAACTAGCCGGAGACCTGGCAGCTGGGACAACCCACATTAATGTGGCTGAATAGAATCCAGATATTCAGTTGTGATGTTAGTCACGACATATCAGGCCAACGATTGGGAAGTGTATATGTACTTACCAATTGTCAGATTGGATGGCGGATCAGCCAGAAGGCTTCAGCTTAAGCCTTTTTTGTCTCAGCACAAAATGCATTTTATAAATAGCTGTTGCCTGTGGCTTCGCTAATGATGAAATCGCTTCTTCCAACTTTTATAGGGACTCTGTTGCAGGAGTGCCCCACGTGACCAGCAGGGCTATACATACTGGTGGTAGCAGAGCCTTCACCCACAACTCACGCCAATGTCACTGTGTGATCTGTTCACAGACTGCTATCCTGTTCCAGTGAAAACGGGCCCAAAGCACCTCTCCCCCCACCCCTTACCAGCCACGTGTATGGTGCTACAGGGTGATTCCCCTGGTGATGCACGGGACAGCTACACAGATTCAAACGAAAAACTTTGCCAAAATACCAAGATTTTAGTGGGTCTTAAGTTATAGGGTAAGGCATTGCTACTAAGCAATTAAGTTTTCATATAAAAACTGTTTCATAACAGACCAGTTTAAAAGGAAAACAAATTTAAAAACATGTGATGCACGGGACTCATAGAAAATAATATTTTCTACCTTAACAGAATGTAATGAATATTTCTGTGAAGTGTGAAAGGGTACATGCTTGTTAAATGCATTTTCTTTTTAAATATACTTCAGAGATTTCTTTGGTATAAATTAAATAAAATAATGAATGATTTTTTTATTTTTTTAAACCTTGTGATGCACGGACAATTGAAAGGGATGCACGGGACTTGTGTAAATTATTACGTGTTTTCCAGCCTTGAATGCTGTGTTTAGCATTTTGGAACAATGATTTGGGCAATTTTATGCTTAGTTCAACACATAATAGTTAAATGGGCGGATTAACAATGGGGCTGTAGCTCCAGGCCCTCCATTGTAAACAGCTCCACAGGTTCTCAAACTGGCCGGCTGAAGTTCCGTCCAACCTACATTTTGTATGAAATAAAACTCTGTCTGCCGGCTCCGCCCCTGGCCCGTCCAGACTAGTTATTGCTCACCTCAGTCAGACGACTGAGCTGTTGGGTCAATTTCTGATGGACTCTGCTCTGTAACTCCGCCCACTGACAGCTACTAACCTGCGTCCAGTGGGTTGCCCTGCTGTAATGCTGAGGAGATTCCTGATTAGTGCAGGAACTCCTCAGCAGTGTCTGTTGTGCCCCTATTGTGCAATCTGCTGACGATTTTGCAGAACTTGTGAAGTCATTGATGCCAGCCACAAGAGTCCTACATTGGTGAAAAAGACATTCCATGTAATGATGAGATCTGGAATAATGCAACAAGTATTCCAGGAATATCCAAGTTACATGGCATTAAATGCATACCAAGTAAAGAAGTACAGTTTCATACAATAATGAATTTCAGTTTCAAGTCACTGAAAATTAAATTGAATAAGGAAACTGGTTGTTGGTAACTTACAATGGACAACAGTATCCTGGGGAGGTGACACAGGTTATTGGGTCTGAAGTTGAAGTTTCAGTAATGATTCAGCACGGTAGAACTAAACAGTGGAAATGGCCAACACAGGAGGATAAGGTGTTTTACACCCAGGACAACATTGTAATGCTGGGCATACACTATGCAATTATCTGTCAAATATCTGTCCAATCTGGCTGGTTGGAATGAAAATCTGGTAATGTATGGTAGAAAATGACAATAGAAATTTGCTCCCAAACACTAGAAAACGGACCAGATTTTCCTTCCCACCAGACAGATTTGACAGATATCTGACAGATAATTGTAGAGTGTATGCCCAGCATAAGAAAGATACAGCCTCCAGATGTTGCAAATGCAAGAGGGTATTACTACTTCCCAGATTTAGTTTGATTTGTGTACGGGACACTTGTTTTTCTCTATTTTAGAGCAAATATAAACAAATATCTTAATTTGTTCATGGATTTTAGTTACATATTCAGACTACAAAGACGAGCTGTGGTGGTTTTGTTTTGGGATGATTATTATTAGTACAGTACGAAAATGTTGCCTTTCACAGTGATACATGGGACGGAGCTGCTTAGCATATTGAAATGTTAATCTTACTGTGCATATTTAAGCTATATGGCAGATTTCTTATTTAATTTCAAAATATCGCATATTGGGTAGAGTGAACAAAGATTAAGTACTAAACAGTTTGCTATGAAAACTTTGTTATAATTGACGATTGTTTTTTATGATTTGTAACTTCTACATTGGTGTAGCTTAGAGGCAAATCAAAGTAGTTTCTTTATACTTTGGAATGTGTACATTTAATAAATATAAACAAATTGCTGGTTAGTGAAATTTAATTTTTTGTAGTTTATGTTCACTTTCTGGAGAATCACCCTACATAGTTGCAATGCCGGCAGTCAGAATACCGACAGTGGCTTCACAACTGTCAGAATCCCAACGCCTGCAGGTAAGTATCCTAACCCTCCCTCTGACCGCTGGCATCCCGACTGCCGCGATGCCAACTACATTTCACTACACCTATTTCTTACATTGATGATATCAATAAATGTTGTTTTTGTTATATCTCAGCTTTAACATGACAGATCGAGATGAAACAAAGTTTAGGTTATCTCTAGGAGTTCCCACTACAAAATGATGCAGTATTTCTGAAAATCGGTTCAGTGGTTTTTACGCCAACTTGGAACCAACAGACACAACGTTCTTATTGTAGTATACAAAATACAGAAGTGACTCCAAATGTATGTAAATATTATATAGCCGCCACCATAACAGAATGGAACTTTCTCAATCTACAGTATGGGATATTTATTCAATTATTTTGCAATGCACTTCTGTGCTCTGTCCCTTCAACCTCTATTATATTACTGTAAAACTTATGGACTATATTAATCTAAATAAACTAATACTATCCATTTGGATATAAATACAATATATAAAAGTCAGTGTTGTCCTCCATTGCAGAGTGATCTGTTCAGTTTGTGATCACTGTTATACTACTATATATGTTATGCAGTTCATACTATTTGTAACCTACTTCAGTTACAGCCCAGACTTTGCAGTAGCCAACAGCACAAAAATGCAAAAATCATTTGCAATGTGGGCAAGCACTGTACATATATATTACTGTATGGGTTCCCTGCGAACTTTTAAAGTGTGTAATATTTGTGAATCAATACCAAATCAGATCAGATCAGACGAATTGTATGTAGCAGGTGTTAAGACAGCCATCTAGGCACATCCACTACTCCCTCCCTACCACACAGCAAAGGCAGCCATGTTGATGGGCATGCTGTATCTCCATCCCTGCTGCTGTCCCTCCTTCTCTCCCCCCTGGTGCTGGAGGCAAGACCCGGCAAGTTTATACCTTCATGCCACCACCACCGCTGCTCCTGTATGGTGTAGTGAGAGTGACTGTCTGTGACCCTCCCTGCCTGCTGCTGCCACACCAGTGACTGCTCATCATCCACGTCCCCCCCGTCTCTCCTCCTCCTTCTCCTGCACTCCGCCCCCGGGATTGGAGAGCCTCTGAGCGGGGAGGGTGGGAGAGATCACAGGATCGGAGTCGGACCCTGGATGGATCAGCCTCTGATTTCTGCAGGAGGAGGAGGAGGAAAGAGATCAAAGTGCATGAGCCAGGGCTGCATGACCAGCATGGAGTGACTGCCACTGCCCCGATCACCGTCTTCCGATGGCCACTGACTCCCTGCGAGAGTGAGTGAGTGAGTGAGGGAGGGAGGGAGACAGACACCCTCCTCCTCATCATCATCTTCACCACCACCCGGGTCTCTGATTGCTCTCAGGAACAAGTTACTTATGCGAGGGTCTGGGAGTAGATTCAGCAGGTAAGAGGAGAGCGTCCGTTCTAATTCATGTATGACGTGCATGTATGTACATAGCATGCTGTGTGTGTGTGTGTTCCTGCCTTTCCGCTGTTATTGTTCCTATGTGTTGCTGGGCTGGGATCGGGAAATCCCGAGACTAGGCCATGCATCCCACCCCTTCCCAGTTCTTCCTTCCTGCTCCAGCCCTCAGGAAAGCAGCCTCCCCAGGCCACAGAGTCTGGCCGATGACTCATTAAGGTGGCATGGGCTTGGGAATGAGCACCAACTGGTAGGGTAGAAGGCAAAACTTCAGGGTAACTTTTGTGTAAGTTTAGGTTTATATGTGATGCCCTGTTACCATGCCTCGGCCACAGTACATGTTATTACAGGCCATGCTTTATTCTGTTACAGCTCCTTCATCTTCTACCAGCCATATCTGTCTTGCTATTAGCTATTATTGTATCTTTTAATTGTATCACTTTTTTTTTTTTGTTATGAAAGTTCCCACAGATTGTTGTGCACAAGGAAGTCTGGTGCCAAGAGGGAGCTGCTCTTGGGAATGTGCAGTCATTGCAGTTTGTGAATTACAGTAAGATATTAGGGTTTGTATACAGTCTGTGATTAGATATGTAATACACAGCCACTTTCTCCTGTTTAGGCCCCACGTAAGGATAATTGGTGACCTGGGGTTTTACTTATGTCCTTTAAGAGGTTAATAGTGTTGTGTGTTGGAAGAGGAAATAAATCCTGTAATCCTGCTTTTGACCCTCTTCCACATGAATAGTCATAGAGAAGGAGGAGGAAAGGAATTCATTCACAAGCTCCCCTGCCCTCCCTCTACCATCCTTTCATACAAATGGCCTGCTGTCCTGTCTGCTGATAGCTGAGAACAACTGTTTGGAGAGACTCAGAGGCCTCTTTATTCTCAGAATGTGATTGAATGATTGAAGAGTACAGCATGAAAATGTTTGTGTGTGTATATATATATATATATATATATATATATATATATATATATATATATATATATAGTAATCTATAACTGTTCTACTTTTATCATTAATCACTTACTTTATTTATTATCACTCAATTTTTACAAAAGCCGGTGTGAGTGCACATATTCACCTGCAATTGTAAAAATTATGTTTATAAAACTCGGTACCCTATTGTATTTTCATTCCCATATGAGGTGTAGTGTTTTATGGCGGAGATTCAATTGGTTTTTCTCTGCACCTATAAGTAATTGGCACCTGTCAGCTGGTATTCAATTGTAATGCCTATGGGACGTCCATTACTTATAGCATTTGTCGTACCCAAATGCACCTAGGGCGTTTGGGTATCCAAAAGACGGACTTTTCGACAATCCCTGGTCACCACCTCAGGAGGGTACGAGCAGAAATAATGGGCACCGCCAGCACTCACACCCGATTGGAAAAACAATTGAATTGTTCCGCTGCCCGCCCGTTAGTTACAGCCACGCTAAAAACAATTGACTTCCTCTCTTTGTGTATGTATGTGTCCTTGAAGAGACCAAGTGCTTTACAGGTTCATACTTTTTCCATTTCAATCAAGTTCCTTTAGTTCTCAAATTTCACTGATTGGTTGTATTGTTTACTAAACCTTCAGGACAGAGACTTTGAAGGTGTGTCCAGTTTTCTGGGGAAATATTCTTGCTAATAAATCTCTGACCTGACACTAAAACAAGAAGTTCCCTGTATTGAATTGCAGCACTAGGTAGTAAACACCTGACAGATAAAGTTAGAGGTAGACTTGGTAATTGCTTTTGTTAAAGAAAGCAAAGAAACATGAGTACCCATACACAATGGTTTTTACATCTGTCTGGTGTTCCTTGCCCTGTGTTCACGGCATGTTATTTGCACCATAACATTACAGTAGGGATCATTGACTATTATTATGAGCTAGGCACTAGAACACACATTTAGAATACCGGCTACAGTAGTCCATGACTGCAATAATAGAGTGCATGCTGGGTTAACCATCTTTTCAGGACATTTAGTACTATTTTCAGTACCTAGCCTGAATGTTCCTGTACACTGGCAGGGAGTCTATCAATGGGATTAGTCCACACCTTGTAATGATGGGGGCAAGGCAAGACAGCATGGAAGTATGTACAACAAGTTGTATGTACATGCAGTAGAAGTGATAATGAAGTTTTACTAACACAGTGTACTTCCAAAATTTGTCTCAATAACCGAGCTTAGGGTATGTACAAGTGTGTAGACAAATCTAAATCACCTAAGCATATATGGAACATTTGTCCATGTTCTATTTCAGTTGATATTGAAATATGCTATCTGGAAAATTGTGAGCTGTGCTGACAAAACAAACAGTCATTTGTATAATCTGTCAGCTCTGTTGTTCAGTCTTTTCATGCATTCTGTTCTTGTGTCGATCATATTCTAAACCTAAAATAAAAATTCAAACTCTTAATGGCCCCATACACGGTTGCTACAATGTCCCTTGAAATTCTTCATACAATGTGGTCAAATGCTGTACGATTGATCGTTACGATCTTCCAATACGATGCATAGAAGTGTATTAAAATTGTACTCCAGTTCGTAGATCTTACTGTTTTGCAGTAAAATCTACGATTCAACTAGACAAGTTCGGGGACGTGCATCGGCATCGTATGCACACCGAAACAACACACGATGTGCACGATTGATCGTTTTGATTGATCGAAATCGTGCACATCGTGTAAAAAATCGCACCGTGTATGGGCCGCATAAGATTCCATACTTTGGTTGAAGTTGTTTGACATGGTAGGACACATTCATGAAAGTGTAGTAAATACATAGTAATACTTACCAACACTATAAATCTTCTCTCTGGGAGGAGCCCAGAGTAGAGTTGCAGCTGAGCATTTAGGAGGTGGGGTCCGAGCTTATGTCATTAGGCCCCACCCCTGTTGCGGCAGAATGCTGCAATTCGTGGGGATGTGGTGGAGCTAAAATGATGCGATTGCCCCCTCACTATGGTCGCATCGTTTCACCCTGTCTTCTCAAGAAGGACTCACAATTCCTGGTAATTATCTCCCCATCCTGCCCATTTTACTAGGAAGTGGGCGGGATTCGGGAGATTCACCCACTCTCCCGTGGGTGCGGGGGACTAACCAAAAAATCATGAGTCTCCTGCAACTTCCGGGAGAGTAGGTAAATACGAGTAAATGTAAAGACAAAAATACTATTTGGATGCTCAGTTGATAGATGTACTTATTGTGATTGGCAACTAATGTAAATGACTAAATAAAGCGCTGCGGAATGTGTATGCGATATAAATAAATGGTGTGCAGGAAATCTTCCACTTTTTTTTTGCCAAGTTAGAACTGTTGTTGAGAAATGTGATGGAATATCTGGGGTAACATTAGAAAAGTCTTCACAGGCTACAGATTATTATTAGTACAGGTTGAGTCTCCCATATCCAAAGTGCTTGGGACCAGGGATTTTTTGGATAATGGAATATTCCGTATTTTGGAATAATTGCATATCATAATGAAATATCTTGGGAATAGGACTCAAATATACATACAAAATGCATTTCTGTTATATACACCTTATATAGACAGCCTGCAGGTAATTTTATACAATATTTTCACAAATTTTGTGGCTCAAACAAAGTTTGTGTACAGAAATTAAATTAATTTATGTTTCATATACACCTTATACACACAGCCTGAAGGTAATTTTATGCAATATTTGTGCCTTAGACAAAGTTTGTGTACACTGAACCATCAAAAATCAAAGGTTTAATTTTTCTCAGTCATGCCAAATAAATTCCATATTTTGGAATATTTGGATATGGGAGACTACATAAGTAGTATTTTTTTTTTTTTTTTTAATTTAACCCTATACACTAGAGCCAGATGATGAGTTCAATTGAGCTGCTTGGTTTTTAGTCTTTTCGGACAAGAAAATTATAACTGTTACCAAAAGATTTAAAGACAGGAAGTCTGATGTGCATAGGAAAAATGTGTATTTGCTGGAATCAGTATGAGCCTAACAGAGGAGGAAATCCCGATCGTCCTTAAGGTACGTATAAACTAACCTAATTCTACCCCCTAACCCTCCCTTAGGGGTGCCTAACCCTTACCCTCCCCCCCAAGTGTCTATCCCTAAGTCTCCCCGGGGGGTGCCTAACCCTTCCCCCTAGCCTAAACCTAACCTCCCGGGGGATGCCTAACTCTAAGTCCCCGCCGGGAGCCCTAAACCTAACTTACCGCCCCCCCCCCTTCTCCCCCCCGCGGCTGTCCACGCCCGGTTTACCTTAGATCGGTAAGCCGGTTGTCGGGCTCCCGGCGTAGGTCTAATGACAGGCGTCGGGATTTCGACACCTGTCCTGAGTACCACGCCGGGATTGAGCAGTCGAGAAGCCAGCGGCCGGGATTGCGACCAACGGCTTCCCGACTGCTTCCTGTATTTGTGAACTGTATTTGTAGCTCTGCTGCACATAAAACCTTGCTAGTCTTCTATAAAACGTGCTTTGGGTTTTTATACATTACAGGAATATTATTTGAGTAAATCATAATACTAGTTGCTTTTGTTTATCATGTTGCTTTCATTTGAGTTTAATGCACTGTTACCACGACTGCCTATATTTACCAAGCAGAGAAGTGTGACTATATTGTGAAATGATCATTCAGCAGTTATTATATGTGGCTTATGGCTTATTTTATAATCATTGGAAAACTATTGAAAGTACCTTTTAACGGTTGTAAAAGTAATTTTCATATATAAATAATGTGATAATATAAATTAATGTTGCTCACATTGCTCTTTTTAGCTTTAAGTACTAAGGTTTACTTGAGTATTACCTCCCATCTCCATTATAAACCGCTGTAGCCACATCCCCAGACAGTTTGCTGTTGTGTTCTGCTGCAGGTCACAATGTTGAGGCTGCAGTTTGTTACAGGAAATGTCCACCTATTTTTATTAATAAATAGATGTGGGGATCGATGCCATGGGTGTTTGTTTTATATATTTGAGCCATTGCATGGAGCTCACACAAGTCATACTCTGAACAAAGGTTCAGTATCTATCGTGCATTATGTTTTGTCTGTACATATATGTATATGTGTACAGAGAAACTGACCATGATGCTTAAGCATAGAAAAATACTTAATGAACCATCTTTCACCATTTTGAATTTCCCAATCACATTGCTTAGCGATCATTTATTTTGTATACACACTGGAGTTTCTTTTATGAGGGTGTGTACAAACTCTAATAACCCCATGTGTTCTATCTTGCAAATATAGCCCTATACCTGAATGCACTAGGTGAATATATACTTCATTGGTACCAAGTAAGTAGACCTCTTCTGCAGCTATGCATAGATTCCCACATGTACTGCAAACTCGCATTGTTTCACACTAGGGACTGTATTTAAGCCGCCTCTTCTTGGTAAGTTGGAGATGAAAATTTGAATGCAAGTGCTGCCTTAAATTTTCAGCTCCAACACACCGATGAGCAGTGGCGTACCTAGGGTTTTCAGCTCCAACACACCACAAAATATATCTGCGCGGCGAAGGAGCACCGTCGAAAAATGGGCGTGGTCACATACCGGAAGGGGTGTGGCGACTGAAAATGGGGCGTGCTAACATGACATGCCACCTGTTTCTCGTCACTCTGGGAACATTCCTTTCCATATGCACCTTACCTATACGGGGGTTTCCTCACAATGTGTAACCTCTGAAGAAATGTATCCTCCCTGGGGAGATGGCGTCTTCAGTAGGTATTCAATATTCATGTAGGTCATATCATCCGTAAGATGCCTGTTTGTGTTGGAATATTAACAAGGTCATCATCATACAACAGCGGTTCAGCCAGACTCGAGCCCCCTGTGTAACTTCCTGCATCATCCCGTGTCGTCTCTCAGCCACACCATCAGGACATGTGAATGCAAGTTTTTGTTTTTTTGGGGGGGCTTGTCAAATTTCCACATGTGTATTTGATAGTGGATAGATCCCCTTCAGTATTTGTACCCTGACCTCATCAGTTACTGTCCAATGTCATTTCCTACTATCACGTGGGCATAGAGGGGGAATAAACACCTGTGGCGAGCAAAGCGAGTCACCGTGCCCAAAGCGTGGCCAGCTAACAAATTTCTTTGTGGACTGTACGGGCTTTGAACCGCACTTCCGCCTTCACTCCACGTTACTTTCAGGTACAAATACTGAAGGGGATCTATACACTAGCATGTGTATTTGATGGACGGAGAAATGCACATAGACTCACAGTGACACAGACAGATACACACACTGACAGATACCTTTTACACTGACACAGATCCATACACACTGAGAATGCCTACACAAAGTCCCCCCCCCCCCCCCTTGTCGGGTGTCACAGCTTAGCTGGAATGAGGTGCATGAGCAGACAGCTTACTTCCTTGCTGATGAATTCCTCTACCTTGGCTAGCTTGTGGGTGTAGACAATTAGCGCTCATGCAGGCTTTACAGCAAAGTTTTATTTTCTTTGTTATATAAGGTGGTGGGTGTGAGTGCAAATGCAGTTAGTTAGGCGCCAAACCAGCTCTGTTTCAAAATATGTTCTCTTTACTAAATACCTTCTCCAGCACAGTACTTGGGTTATGACCGAATCTATACATCACCTTACTAGTGCCAGTTATTCCAAACATTTTCTCCTTATTTTATCAGGCTCTCACTGATCGTCACATATACAGACACTAGGTAGGCTCACATGCAGTTACTGTACTCCACAAAGTGTTGCTACAAGCTCCCTCTCACTCTGCAGCTCTGCTCACAGGACCTTATTTAGGTCTGCCCTTTTTTAAATTTATTTTAATTATAATGCTGGGCACACATTAGGACGACCCGAAATTGTGCAGATGGTCGGGGCAATTTCCCTTCACCCCAGACCATCAGAGGTCGCTGGTACACGCTAGACTATTTAATGAACGATGAAGCGATACCTTGTTCTGTTCTTCATTAAAATGCACTGCTGCACATACGATATTGTTTGATCACACTGCACGGTCAATCAAACAATCTCTCATGTCGCAGGAGCACACAATTGTGCATACACACTAAACGATGTAGACTATTTGTTGTCCAGATATCGTTCTATTGACTTTAGGGCTTCTCTGCGTCCTCAATCATCCCTCACTTAGGGCTTCACTCCCTCTTTTCTACTATAATGAAGCTTCCATCTTCCTATTTACTTTAGCCATGCTGCGCATGCAGTTACCCCCACCTCTCTGCTGGGAGCTTTTGTATGTGGGGACTCTCCCCCTCTTTAGTCATAGGGGTCAATCCAGTTAGGTGCCCAGGGGGCAAATTGCCGTTAGAACTGTATAAAAATGCCGGCCACGGCAATTAGCCCCCCCCCCCCCCTCATGGCCTGGCCACACCCTGGACTCGGGGCCACAAACAGAAATGTGCACGTTCAGAGGTACAGTAACTGCGACATACAGCTGCACTTAGAAGAGAGGTTTATAGAAAAACTAAAAATCGTGTACTTGCGCTAACTCCTATATCTCTAGGTCCTAATTAGATGTGATTGGTGCAGCTATCACAATAAGGGGTCTATTTACTAAGCTTTGGATGGACATAAGGTACCAACCAGTCAGCTCCTAACTGTCATTTATCAAGCACAGCCTGTGACATGGCAGTTAGGAGCTGATTGGCTGGTACCTTATCACCGTTCACTTTATCTCCATCCAAAGCTTAGTAAATAGACCCCTAAGAGAGGTGTGCTCTCCCCTCAGATATGTGCAGAAGTAGAAATGATGGACAGCCGCAAATACTCGCGGGTCCGGGCAACTCTTCCCTGGCTGGATTGAGACCTTAATGTGGGGCTATTAAGGTGCGTATCCACTAGCAGATAGTGTAACAACCTCTTCCCCTGCAGTGCCTACACTGATTTATATGTCGTTCAGTGCTGGCACCCTCCCTCATCCCTGCGCATGGTCAATCTGGCGTTATCGGCAGATTTACCAGCATGTTCAGGCGATGATTGATGCCGGAAACGTCCAGCTGGAGCGCGCATCGCTGGTTATTTCCGCCATTTTCATGCCTGATTTGTGCGCAATGAGCTATTGAACGATAACTATATCGTTCAATCGCTCATTTTAATCGGCAAGTGGATACCCGCCTTAACTCCTCTTAATAACTGGGCTTATGCACCCTTTGTATAGCCGATTCTCCCCTCTTAATATATGGTCTTTTTACCCCTGTTTTGTGTGGTTTTTCCTTCTCACAAAATTACTGGGGCAGACTCCCCAAGGTGCTTAGGCTTCCCAGGAACTCCTCACTGGAGTCCACTCTGTTTTCACTGACAGGATCATCACCCTAGCTCCGTATCTCGCCCTGCTCCTTTTTCTCTGATAGGACAAATCACACAGAGCTGTATCACTCCGCCTCTCTCTTCACCAACACATTTCACACAAAGCACTGTACCACTCCGCCTACTGTCACAGGGGAGTGTTGCATAAATTTGCTACCATTCTCCACAGTAGTGGTTCTCAAACCCAGGCCTCGAGATCTTAAACAGTTCACGTTTCTTGGGTCTCCTGTAGATCTTTAAAATGTGAAAGTTGGTAATACATAGGCTTGCCATATCATCCCTTTAATTTGGGACACATGAAGTGCACAGATTATGTGGCTGATTGACTTCAAGTCTCCATTTCACCTGTGTGCTTCACATGTGCCAAGAAGTACACCCCTTTTAGTTCTTGACACATGTGAAGTACACAGGTTCTGTGGCTGATTAAAACCAGGTGGTCAGAAGCAGCTAGGTGGTCTGAAAAATGTGAACTGTTAGGGGCCCTGAAGACTGGGGTTGGGCAAAGCCGCATATCCACTACGCGATGTTACTGAGCGATTGTAAGATTACAACGTCTTAATCGTTCAATCGCTCGGTAATCATGCACAAATCGGGCACTATTATATCGGATACGACCAGCGAAGCGCGCTCCCGCTGGTCGTTTCCGACATTAATCATCTGCTGAACATGATGGTCAATCTGCCGATAACGACAGATTGCCCATGTTCAGAGATGATTGATGGGCCTACACTGAATGATCAATCGTTCAGTGTAGGCACTGCAGGGGGAAGGGGAACGACAGTACGATTACGATGTCGTAATCGTACTGTTGTGCCGGTATCTGCTAGTGGATACGCGGCTTTTCTATATGCTACAATAA
This sequence comes from Taudactylus pleione, assembly GCA_031769625.1. Taxonomy (NCBI): domain Eukaryota; kingdom Metazoa; phylum Chordata; class Amphibia; order Anura; family Myobatrachidae; genus Taudactylus; species Taudactylus pleione. The sequence goes on along the minus strand of JAUIMM010000092.1, from coordinate 27,670,515 downwards.
ATTATTTAGCTCCTTACTACACAACCTGTATTAATGTCAAATGGTGGTTTTACTTGCTCTTAAGATCATATTTGAAATTTCTTAAAGACAAACACTATAAATTGACAGACTTGTTTATCTTTTCGATGCTAACCATATTTCTATATTATTTATTTTTATTAAGTGCCAACATATTACTGTTGTCTATTGAGGTGATCACGATGCAAACAAATACTATACAGTGACCTGAAACAGAAGGCTAAGCTGACTGCCCATGTGATCTTAACGTTCAGTTGGTGGGGGAGATGTATCAAACCTTGGAGAGAGGTAAAATTGAGAAGTTGCCCATAGCAACCAGTCAACTTCTGACTGTCATTACATAGACTGTGTAGATAAAGGATAGCTAGAAGCTGATTGGTCCATGGGCAATTTCTCCACATTATCTCAAATTCTAGGTGCCGGAGACTCTACATTTATTTGGATACATAAACGTGTGCAGGTACCCACAAAGGGGGTGCTGCAATGGCCCCTCACCACTGCCTGGTCATTGTCCCCCCTCCCCACCCCCTTCCGCTGGGCCATAGACTACTCACCTGGGCCGCCCAGGTGAGTAGTCTATGGTGGAGATATATCAAGCCTTGGAGAGAAATAACGTGGAGTAGTTGCCCAAAGCTTTGTCTCTCTCCAAGGCTTGATACATCCTATGTCCCAGAGGGGGTGGGGGATGGGGTAGTGAGGCAGTAATGCTAACCATTACACCGTCTGTGCTGCCCTAAAATTATATATATATATATATATATCTCTGCCAAATCTTGCATAGTTATTTAGTATCGAAAAAGTAAGCTATTGGACCATAGAGCGACAAATCTTATATATAAAATTCATTGGTTGGTTTGTTTGTCTGTCCGGTTATGCATTTGGACACTCCTGCACCGATTGGGATGAAACCAACGCGAGGTGGTCCAGTTGGATCCTGGCCAGGTTTTAGGGGTGTTAGGGTTCCTGTGTGCGTTTTCCTAGCCACCCCCTGTGACCTCCTCCAAACGCTGAATACCTGTCACTCACTACGAAATAATTCCTCACTACGAAATTATTCCTCACTACGTACGAAGTCGCTAATCCATCATCACACGTGCTGAGTGCTGCTTTGGCACATGCGCAGTAGCAAAAAAATTGCTCCACTATGTCTGACATTGACATTGCGCCCATCTCTAGATCAGGCCCAATGTTTATATGTTGGGCTAACGTTGAGGCCAAGAAGCGGACTCTTTTATCTAATCAAAACATTGAATATTCTTCATACTCTATATGATGGTCTCTGAATTGTTGTCGTCAACGATATTGTCATTTTTGCCACTCTCCCTTTTAAAGCTGAGTTTTCTGTGTTGCCAGGTATATTGTTGTCATGGAAGACTGTAACTGTCAGAGTTGCCATTGACCTCGCGTGGCCCGTCTAACAAGTGCTTTGTTCAAACAAATTCTCAGTTTTGGAGAGTAGCTTGTTGTCAAATTCACAATGTTGCCATATTCTCTCAATTTCTTAATGATTAATTTGACAGTGCACCATTGGATATTAAAATAGTTGAAACCTTATTATATGCTTCTTGTTTGGTGATTTTCAAGTAACCGTTTTTTGTTTTGATTTTCTTTGGTCTTCATGATGAAGCACTGCTCTAAGACATCGACTTTTTCTACTTCAGGGTCCATAGGGTATCCACAGGATACCTTGGGTATAGGTGATGACGTCAGGCATCGGGCACCATAGAGTTAAGTTTTCAGCCTCCCAGGATGCACTAGGGTCCCCCTCCTATACCGTGCCCCCGAGCCAAGGCATCTGTTTCGTTGGTGCCCGGCCGGAGTCGGATGCACCTGTTTAGAGGGGGGCTAAGGATAGCCCCTGAAGTTTTCTACAAGGCAGCTGTGGCTGCACATCTGGAGGTACAGCATGGACAGTCATTCTTGAAGTCCATGCTGTCTTCCCTACACCCCCGCCGGTACCAGAACGCCGGTACTGATCCGGGGATGCTGGTAGGCATCTGGGGTCACAGCTAGCGGTGACCCCAGATGTTTGGGACCATGGCTGGATTCAAGGGGGACAGCAGGTAAGCAGCGGGGTCCCGCGGTGGGTCCCCGCTGGAACATGGTCCAGAGTCCCCAGGGAGGAGGCTCCCTGGGGACTGGCTGCAGCGTGGAGCCAGGTTTCGGACCTGCGCTTCCACTACCCCCCTGGGACAGCGCACCGCAGCTGAGCGGTAATGCTGCGGCGTCCCAGGGGTTAACTGCATGCCAGGGGAGCGAGCCTTCCCTGTACACAGCCGGCGCCTCCACCACTGCACACAGCCCTCTCTGCACCTGCCGATTGGCCCTGTGGCAGCGCTCCTCCCCCAGGCCGGCCTCCTCTCTGCTCCTCGGTGGCCATCTTTATGGAAGCATGGTGAACACTGCTGGAAGCTGCTGATCGGTGGCATCGTGGTCTGGGTCCCCCAGCATACCTCTCCTCCATTGGAACAGGTCTGTGTATGCAGCGCTGAGTCCTACCAGGCCCTGTGTCTGCGTAGTTGAGGATCAGCACTGATAGTGCAGGGATTGATTTCTTTGCATAGTATGTGACTGCTGCTAGCGTCTGCTGCCTGTACTTTCACTTTCTACTGTCAGCCTTTTCACTGTCCCTGATCTTCTTCTGCTAAAGCCCTTGCGGTGCGGTGATTGCAGGGCGGTTCTCTCACTATACTAACGCGTATCAGTGAGAGGGGTCACATACTTGCCATCATGTCTGAGAGTGATTTTCCTCTCCAGCTTCTGTGTACTACATGTAAGGTACCTATAGCGGAGGGGGAGGGTAGCGCGGAGGGGCTATGTCGGCTGTGTTTTTTATTGACGCGGCCAATTACTGTCACGGCTCCGGTACAGGAACCGCCCTGGGCTTGTTTCACTAAAGCGCTTACAACCCTAGTGGGCCAGTTAGCTCCGCAACCTACGTTCCCTCAAAAGGGATTGTCCCAGCAGTCAGTGGTGATGGTATCCCACAGTCTCCCTATTTCCCCTCCTCAGGTTTCTCAGGAGCCTGCGTGGGTTAATTCGCTGACAAGTTCTGTGCAGCATTTGTCAGACGTGTTACAAGGGGAGTCCGTGTTACGGCCTCACAAGCGGCCGGTGGCCTCTCTGTCTACTCCTTATGAGGATAACGAGGGGACGACCGATGATGGGGAGATTCTGGATCTGTCGGACCAAGAACCTCTCCGTACTAAAGAGTCGGACGCTAAGTCTAAGGTTTATATACTTCGCCTTATTCGTGCTGTCCGCACAGCTTTAGTTGTTGAGGATGATGAACCTTCGGTCTCAAAATCCAAATATGCCTTTTTCAAAGATGTTAAGGGTGACGCCACAGTGTTTCCTCTTTCGGGTCAATTGGTGGACCACTTAGAGGAAGCGTGGAAACATCCTGGCAGATGGTATCCGCCTCAGAAATGTTTAGCAGTGGCTTATCCATTTGCGGACAATTATTTTGCTAAGTGGGAATCCCCGCCACAGGTAGATTCTCATGTGACACGCCTGTTCCGAAGTGCCACGTTACACATGCCCTCCATGTCCTCCTTAAAGGATGCCACGGACTGTAAGGTGGAAATCTGCCTGAAGTCCGTTTATTCCCTCGCGGGGGGGCAGCCAGGCCGGCTATGGCCATTTGTTGGGTAGCCAGAGCTATGGAGCGCTGGGCTGATAGTTTGGAGGCGTCTTTCGATTCCAACTGCTCGGCTGAACAGACCAAATTGATAGGCAATCTCCGGGATTCGGCCACTTACATTAACGAAGCGGCTTTAGATATCAGTACCCTGACTTCCCGGGTTTCTTCGGCAGCTGTGGCGGCTCGTCGCACCTTATGGTTGCGATCTTGGAAGGCGGACGCTGATTCCAAAAAGGGTTTGGAAGCTTTGCCTTTTAATGGAGAAGTCCTATTTGGTCCGGATCTGGACAAAATTGTAGCCACGCTGGCGGCAGCGAAATCGGCATGTCTCCCGTCTGCTGCAGTTCCTTCCAGTTCAGGTACGTCGTCCTTTCGGCCTTACAGGGCCCAGGGTAGGCCTAAAGCACAGTCCTTCCTCCGTCAGGCTGGCCCCAAAAAATCGACCAAGCCCCGGAAGCAGGCCTGGAGTACCAGACGTCCGGCCCCTAAGTCCGATGATAAACCTGCGGCCTGACGGTCCGGGCCTTCCTTTGGGGGATCCCAGAGTGGGAGGCCGCCTGCTGCAGTTCGCCCAGTGTTAGTCGGTTACCACGACAGACACTTGGGTTCTCGAGGTGGTTTCTCACGGGTATGCCCTCTCCTCCCGGCACAGGCCCCCGTCCCGATTCTTCACCACGGATCTTCCATCAGACCGGAACCAAGCCATGGAATTGCGGAAGGTTTTGCACACTATGCTCCAGGCTGGAATTATAGTGCCTGTTCCATTCTCCCAGAGGGGCCAGGGTTTCTATTCCAATCTGTTTTTGGTGCAGAAACCCAATGGGTCGTACTGTCCGATCCTCAACCTCAAAGCACTCAACAAGTTCTTGCGGGTGCCGAGGTTTCGGATGGAGACCCTACGGTCCATCATCCTGTCTCTGGAACCTGGGGATTACATGGTGTCGTTGGACATACAGGACGCTTACCTGCATGTCCCTATTCTTTTATGCCATCAACAGTTCCTCAGGTTTGCAATCCGCAACGATCATTTCCAGTTCCGGGCGTTACCTTTTGGGCTGGCGACAGCACCACATGTGTTCACCAAGGTTATGGCGGCTTCCCCGCGGCTGCAGGGAGTCCGCATGTTGCCGTACCTGGATGACCTTCTGTTGGTAGCAGGATCTCCAGAGCTCCTTCTACGCCACTTGGACCTCACGATTGCAGTACTCCAACGGCACGGCTGGTTATTAAACTGGCAGAAGTCCACCCTGATCCTGTCTCAGAGAATTGTGCACCTCGGAGCCTTATTGGACTCCGGACAGCAAAGGATCTTTGTGACGAGGGAAAAGATCTCTGCCTTACAGTTGAGGGTGCGCAGTTGTCTGCAGAGTCGCCGGGTGTCTCTGCATTCGGCGATGAGGTTACTGGGCTCCATGGTGTCCATATTCGGCATGGTGGAATATGCCCAGTTTCACTCCAGACCTCTGCAGCAATTGATCCTGTCCAAATGGTATGGACTGCCTCAGAGTCTCAAGTCCCAGGCGATGGTGCTCACTCCGGAGTTTCGCCTGTCCCTTGCCTGGTGGTTGCAGACGACCCATCTCAACAAGGGTCGTCCGTTTTGGGTGGCGAACTGGGTCCTATTGACGACGGACGCCAGTCTTCGGGGCTGGGGAGCGGTCTCGGGTCCACACTTGTTCCAGGGCAGATGGACTCAGGCGGAAAAGGAGCTTCCGATAAACATCTTGGAACTCCGCGCCGTTTTCAGTGCTCTCCAGCAGGCCCATCGGGTTCTCCCGTGCAGGTCCAGTCGGACAACGCCACCACCGTGGCCTACATAAATCGGCAAGGAGGAACCCGAAGTTGGGCGGCACTCGTAGAGGTGTCCTGCATCCTGATCTGGGCGGAGCGCAATCTCCCGGCCATATCAGCGGTGTTCATCCCGGTAGTCCTCAACTGGGAGGCCGACTTTCTCAGTCGCCAGGACGTTCATCCGGGGGAATGGTCTCTGCACCAGGACGTCTTTCAAGTTCTGGTGGACAGGTGGGGTCTTCCGGAGATCGACCTCATGGCGTCACGGCACAACAACAAGTTGCCGGTGTACGGATCTCGCACAAGAGACGAAAAGGCGTCTCTGGTGGATGCTCTGTCCGTCCAGTGGACGTTCCGGTTTGCCTATCTCTTTCCTCCGTTTTCCCTTCTTTCACGAGTAATCCGGAAATTCAAACAGGAAGGAGGGACGCTCCTGTTGATAGCTCCCGCGTGGCCCAGACGGCACTGGTTCTCAGACCTTCAGGGTCTGTCCGTGGACATCCCTCTGCGGTTGCCGCTACGACCGGACCTACTGTCACAGGGTCCTTGTCTTCACCCGGACCTGACTCTGCTGTCTTTGACGGCGTGGCTGTTGAGACGGCCATGTTAAGGTCCAGGGGGTTTTCCAGCTCTGTAGTAAGCACTATGCTGAGAGCTCGGAAACCGGCTTCTGCAAGAATATACCATCGTGTGTGGCATACGTTCTTCCAATGGTGTCGACCGAGAGGTTATGCACCTCGGGAGTTCCGTCTGTCTAAAGTGCTAGCCTTCCTACAGGCGGGACTAGACCATGGGCTTCGCCTTGCTTCTTTGAAGGTAGGATTGCTACAATCCCTGATGTGCGCACCTTTATGCAAGGTGTTCTTCGAATTCAGCCGCCATTTGTTCCACCGGTGGCGCCTTGGGATTTAGCTGTGGTCCTGAGGGCTCTCCAGGGACCGCCGTTTGAACCACTGGGCTCAGTGGATCTTAAATGGCTGACAGCGAAAACAATTTTCCTTCTGGCCATCGCTTCGGCCAGACGTGTTTCTGATTTAGGGGCTCTCTCTTGTAGACCCCCTTTCTTGATTTTTCATGGGAACAGGGCGGTGCTGCGCACTCCTATTTTCTTCCCAAAGTTGTTTCCCGTTTTCATATCAATGAGGAAATAGTTGTGCCGGCTTTTAACTCACCTGACCTGTCGGTGGGTGAGGCCACTTTAAACGTTGTGCGGGCTTTACGGATTTATGTTGACCGCACTTCTTCGTTTAGGAAGTCGGACGCCTTGTTTGTCCTCTATGGCTTCCGTAAGAAGGGTTGGCCTGCTGCAAAGAAACTTTGGCAGCTTGGATCCGTATGGCCATTTCAGAAGCTTATCTTCATGCTTCCTTCGGTCGGAGGATTCTCCTTTCAGCACAGGAGCGTCCCCACCCTTAAAGGATACTGCTTTGGGACATCCCCAAGGTATCCTGTGGATACCCTATGGACCCTGAAGTAGAAAATATGAGATATGGTAAGAACTTACCCTTGTTATCTCTATTTCTACGAAGTCCATAGGGTTCCACAGGACTCCCGCCCTGTTGCACCTCTGCTGCAGATGGGCTTTACTCTGGTCACCGGTTTTTCCATCTCCCTCTGGTGAGAATGTGATTCTTGTGTGTGTCCAGATCCTTTTTTCTCTCTCTTCCTTATCCTCCTCCGGCCTATGGCTTAGTACGTAACTGAGATGCCTTGGCTCGGGGGCGGGGTATAGGAGGGGGACCCTAGTGCATCCTGGGAGGCTGAAAATTTAACTCTATGGTGCCCGATGCCTGACGTCATCACCTATACCCAAGGTATCCTGTGGAACCCTATGGACTTCGTAGAAATAGAGATTACAAGGGTCAGTTTTTACCATATCTCATATTTTTTCTTACTTGATTAAAAAAAAATTGTATCAGATGAATTCCAGCCAATTGCGCCATTATCTGCCAACACCTGATTGCACCAGGGATTTGTTTAGGTTTACCTTTAGCATAGAGGGTGAATACTTTTGCAATCATTTATTTATATTTTTAATTGTAATTAAGAAAAAGCTTTAGAGTTGTTCATTATTTAGCTAAATGCCAAATGCATTCAATTGTTTTTAGAGCTACTTCATTCCTCATAACATACTCTCAAGAACAGAGCAACGCATAGCTGTCACTTCCAGGTCGGTTACATTATTGTCCAGTTATCATAATTACTACTTCACAGATAGACTGATGACCTCATAGCTGGACATCTTAATTGCTAAACACTTTAATACAGATGCGTCCTCATACATCTATCCTCCAAGCGCTACAAGACACGTTCAACACAACGTGTGAGTGCTATGTGACTCTGTAGTGAAGAGCGTCTTTTCGTGCAACTTTTTACCTTCAGATGCATCTCATTCACACCGCTGTACGAATAGAACACACAAGCAGCTTCTGCTGGTATGCGGCATGCTTATGTTCTGTGTGCAGCTGCGGGTGTACCTGTATTCTAAATGCTACGCTAATGGCAGCGGCTATAACACTGTAATGTAACGTTTTGCATGCAGATACACCCGCAGTCACACACAGAACATAGGCATGCTGCATATAATTTTAATCAGCAGAAGCTGCTTGTGTGTTCTATTCGCACCATTGTGCAAATAAGTCGCATCTGAAGGTAAAAAGATGCTCAGCACTACCGAGTCATGGCGCGACTAGAAGTGCTATTTATCGCGCAAGGAGGCTAGATGTATTTGGACACATATGTACTTATACATATAGTGGAACATTGAAAAATTACAAAATGTCAACAGTTGACATTGTATGTCCTGGTTTTTCTACATAGCAGCAAGTGCTGAAAGTCTGTAAAAAAGGGTGAGGAGAGCTGAAAGCACTTACTGACTGTGAGAAAATATCCGAAATTTGCTTGTACATCTATGAAGGCTAAAATGTCTTTATAGATGAGCCAGTGTTTCTTTGACTACAGAGTTTTGTTTTTTAAGCACAGGGTTTTTTTTTTATCCTAATTTAATACAATGTATATAGCACAAAAGCAAAGCACATTAATCATTTAGATTTAACAAGATAGGAACAGATTAATAAGTACAGCCGTGCAGTGGAATACAATGGGGGTGAAAACAAATGTGTTCGCTGGCCCGGCAAAGCCATACATTAACTTTACTGCTTCATGCAAACATTGCTAAATACAGATGTGTCCTCAGACACCTAGCCTCAATATGCCATGTGCAGTGAGACATCTGGCGCGAGTGAGACCCCAGAAAAACTCCAATTATTATTATTTTTTTAAAATATTTTTCACCCAAAAATGTATCTTGGTCGCAATCTGTCCTACAAACTACTTCACGCAACTGCACTGATTCATTTGGTATGTGACACTCTTATATCTGTGTGTGCCTGAGTCTGTATATGAAGCCCGAAGGAAGTTGGCATGGAAAAAAGCTGCGATGTAGCACTTCGTATACAGATTCAGACTCCGTTGCACACAGATATGAGAGGTGATTGAAAAGTTCAAGTCTCATTCATGGTTACAGATTACTGGAGAAACCTCTCAGGATCTGTATCAAACAGAGCCCGATTGGTCTTTGCCATGGTGAGACGTTCAACATTAAAACGTTTTGGGACCCATCGCACTGAGGGCCTGATTCAGACCTGGACGCTATTTGCGGCCGCTTGTTGGCTAAAAGGGGCTGGCTATTTAAATCATGTTCTCGCACTGCGTCACGTAAAGCCGCCCACTAATAGCGAGCGGCCACACTATGCGCTCGCACCTGTATAAAGACGCCCCTTTGCCACTCACATCACACGTTATCTCCAGGAGTTGTTGGATTAATCGGGAACATCGAGAGCCATCGGAGCTGCTCGCAGAGCTTGTGGTAACCTTTTCCCACCACAACATTGCGAGCAGTTCAGGCTAAAATACAACCCAGTCATTTGTGTAACGATGCTACTTTGCTAATTATGCACACCCATTAAACGCCGTTCTGACGGTTGGGCATGCCTGCGTTCGCACATCCACACCCCCGTTTACAAGCAGCTTCCCCTGTTACCACCCACAGTTGGCACTATCTGTCACTCAAAATAGCGGCCCGACTACGGGCAAGCACTTTCCCATCGCAATGACTGGTTTGCGCATGCGCATTGCGACTCATACGCATGCGCAGATTGTGAAATATCGCTCAATGCGAGCGCAGCATCGCGTCCGGGTCTGAATCAGGCCCTGAGACCTTTGTCATTCGGAGTTTGTTGTGAAGATACTGATAAGATGCTGTGAGATGCACAGATGTTTGGCAATGTAACGCTCCGTTATTCTTCGATCTTCCAATATCATGTCATGGATTTTGTCAGTGGTTTCTTGTGTGGTAACTGTGACTGGCCAGGACAGGGATCATTTTCACGGACGATCTCCCTTCCTCGTTTCAATTCTGCTGCCCATTTCTTAACCATTCTGTTAGAAGGAGCAGTCTCCCCTAGTGTCCTAGCCATGTCCCCATGGATCTCTGTAGCTGTTAAGGACATGCAGTCAGGTTAGGCAGGGGAGGCCTAACCTGTCATACTCCCTCCCCTATTATACTCCCTGTCATACTCCAGAGTTTTGATATAAAAACTGTGTTTTTACACGTGTGCCTCCCCAGCCATTGACCTCACCGCACGTCACTGTTTAAACCCCTTTTATGATGAGTTCGCAGATAACTGCGCGATGAGCATTTCCGTCAGTTTTTTTAAAAATCTGTCATCTTGTCCATTTCAAATGTCCGTAAAAGAAAAAAAAACAGTTATTAACTTGAAACTTGTTATGTAATCCTAAAAGAAGTTACATTTTATGTGAAAAATAACTATTTAGCACATCTCATTGAACCTTAGGCCACAAACGTTTCAATTAACGCTTGTACAAGTGTCACATCAAATTAATCAGCACAGTCTCATGAAGCGGTTTGTCTTATCCATGATGCATTTTTGCTTAAAAAAAAAAAAAGACGCTCACAGAGTCACAAGTGGGTGTTTGGCGTGACTGCCAGGGCCGGCAACAGAAATCTTGGGGCACGTTACACAGATATCTCTGGGCCCTCGACCCCCTTGCCGATGCCAGCAGTGACAGGAATGCAGCATGGCCCCCGCTAACTATATTGCCCATTGACCTGCATGCAGGGCCTATGGAGGATGTCAATGACGATGCGTGGGAGTGCGCTTCATCAGCAACGCATGGCTATAGATATATATATATCTATCTCTATCTATGTGTATGTATGTGAGAGAGAGATCTATCTAGATTTTTGAGAGGGGGAGACTCGTCATCTAGCACCCTGCGTCCGTGCCTTTCGGTAGACTGCGCTGGAAAGTGCCTGAACTGTACTTTCCTCCATGTTAAGCAGGCTTGTGTGTACTCCATTTATGACATCGGGTTGTTCATAGGATCCTGAGATTGCTGACTAGTAAGGGTATTCGTGTTGTCAAAAAAGTGGTGTTTCCACTTCTCAAGGTACACTCCCATCCACATAGAGGGGATTACACCTGGTGGTGGTTAAATATATTGTACAATATTGCACAAGGAGGCGCTCTCTTCTCCACTCTTTATTATATATATATATATATCTATATACATATATATATATAAAATATCATACAAACTCGGCACTCACATGCTTTTCAAACTGCAGCTCCTTTGAACATAGGGAATGTTGGCTCCAAACTAATGCAATAATTTGTTAAGCTGGCCACCGCTTCACGATCATTCCCATCTGGCCAGTCCCTACACTGATTCTCAGATAAATGAACTTGATCTGCCATCTTGGGCTCAAGCTTGCATACATTTTAAACATGAAACTGGGTCCTGCCTTAAAGAGACAGGACCACACCCAGGGCTATCAGTTAATAAGCACCTGGAAAAAGAAAAAAGTTTGTCTTACATTTGAAAAACAGGGTGCCTTGGCAAGTGTGACCACAAAATTTAAATAAACGACAGGCTCAATCCACGGATGGGATTGACGGTGAAGCGGTGGCCAGTTTAACAAATGATTGCAATAGTTTGGAACCAACATTCCCTATGTTCAAAGGAGTTGCAGTTTGAAAAGCATGTGAGTGCCGAGTTTGTATGATATTTTTTTTATGTAGATGGTGTGGTCACATACCAAGGGCACCCCAGATGGTTGAGTGCCGTGGATTGAGCCTGTCGTGTGTGTGTGTGTGTGTGTGTGTATATGTGTGTATATATATATATTAGGGATGTGCAGGCTCGGATAGGTTCAAGTTTGCACGTGGAGTTCGGATTTTTCCCTCCAAAAAAACGGAACTCAGAACGAGGCAAAACGTCATCTTACATGGACGAACATCATCATTCCTGGACAAAAGACCAGGAATGATGATGTTCGTCCATGTAAGATGACGTTTTGCCTCGTTCTGAGTTCCGTTTTTTTGGAGGGAAAAATCCGAACTCCACGTGCAAACTCGAACCTATCCGAGCCTGCACATCCCATATATATATATATATATATATATATATATATATATATATATATATATATATATATATATATATATATATATATATATATATATAGCATGAGAAAGTCCCGGCACTCCATAAGCCCCAAGCTGAGCAAATACCTTGCTCCAGGTGCCCTCAATGAGGCAGAGATCACTCGCCTCTATCCAAACGACAGCATACAAAGCGGCACTCAGGAGACTTGACACTGGGGTGAAATAACGTGTTTACTTCAAAAGAAGTAAACACGTTATTTCACCCCAGTGTCAAGTCTCCTGAGTGCCGCTTTGTATGCTGTGGTGTGTGTGTGTGTGTGTGTGTGTGTATATATATATATATATATATATATATATATATATATTATTTATATATAATATTTATATATATAATATTTATATATATATATATATATATATATATATATATATATAATATTTATATATAATATTTATTAGTGATAGAAGCACTGGAGAAGTCTGGGATGGCATTTGTGTGTCCCAGATTCCTATCGTGTGTTTTAAAACCCCAGGAAAGGTCTGTTATGCCAAACAGACCAGAAGTGTCGGCGTTTGGTTAAAGCCAGATAATGGGTCCTAGGGGTGTGGATGTGAGACGAGAAGGGAGGGCTCCATCCACAGGCCATTCCAGTTGTTGGGCCTTTCAGTCTGAGAAGCAGGCTGATTAGTAGTTGCACCTGGAAGTGGCTCAGATAAGTTGTGTTAGGTTTTGATTCAGTGTCTCACATACCCTGGGGAGAAACAGACACTGAGGTTTGTTCAGAGACACTAATATTTGCAGTGTTTGTGGTAAGGCAGTAGGCCCAGCCACTTGTAGAGAGGGAACAACCTGTCTAGTTAGTGCCCAGATGGGCTAGGATTTATTTTTATGTTTTGTTTTTTTGTTGTGTATATTGCACAATAAAACTGGTTCCGACCAGCTTGCACGAAAACCCTGGACTGGTGTGCTGTTTCCTGGCTGCTGTGTGTAAGGAGGTGTCCATCTACCCCAGGTATATATATAATTGAGCTGCCTATGGTGTCCATCTACCCCAGGTATATATATAATTGAGCTGCCTATATGTGTATTTATGGGGGCACACTGCACTGTCAATCTTGGTAAAATGAATACTGTCTGTCAATCATGATGTCACGGACTTACCCTAACAGTCTGGGACAGACAGTGCACAGTGGAGGACCAGGGCAGGACAGTGCAGCCCAGCCAGACCCTACAGGTGGAGGTTGCCTTTCTATGTGCCGGGCGGGTGTTGGAGATTAATTGTCCAGCTGGACTCCCTGCAGTGCTGAGCCTGGCGCCCGCTCCTCTGTGGATGTCAAAGGAGGCCAGGGTGGAGAGCCGTCGCAGCGGCATGACGCCGTCGCTGCGCATAACTTTATGTGCACTGCAAGCATCCCACACAGTGTACATACAGGTACAAGTAAGAGAGACTGTGGGGCCGGCCGGCGGGGCGATGCAGAAGGGGGGGTTATTACACAAGCTGCAACCCGCGGTAGAGAAGTGTTTCGTGCCCCTGAGCACTCTGGGCCCGGCACAGGTGTGCCCCTAGTCCCCCCCTGTCGCCGGGCCTGGCGACTACAGCAGTAGTGTATGAGGACACATCTGTATTAGCCTTCTTGGCAAGATTTTATTCTTAAATTGCAGCAATAACAGATTGTTTTTTTAATTGCTGGTTAAAAATAATTGTTGATGGTTTAGAAATAGGTCCCTAAATCCAAGTTCCCAGACAGACCGGTTATTAAAGGAGTTTAAGGGCCTAATTCCGTAAGGATCGCTATTGCATACGTAATTCGCACGGAACGCAGCTGCGAAGGTATGCTAATGCCTGTCATAGCTCATCCGGCATAGAGACACACACTGCTGCTTTCTCACATCCGTAATACCTCGCATTCCTGCATATACCATCGACGCACATCGGCCCGTCACGCATCATTTACACCAGGTCTGACCAGCCGCAGAAACGGCAAGTCTCGTCACAAGCAGTGAGTACTCAAGCTGTGTATGCAATCGCAGTGGCTCATTTATGCACGCCCATGAAACTGCGTTCAGACCAACAGACGTTTGCGTTTTTCCAACCACTCCCCCGTCACCACTCCCAAATGCTCACAGCTTGTCACTCACTCTGCGATGGATTCCTCAGTGCATCCGTAATCGCAGTGTGATCGCAGTGCGGTGCATACGCATGCACAGTGGTTAACAATCGCTCGATCTACGTACGTAATTGCAATTGTGTGCGCTGCTGAATCAGGCCCTAAATCTGCTTTATATGCACTAGAGTAACAAACAAAGTGCCTGATTCAGAGTCGCACGCAAAGCAGGGCTCATCTGTGTCTGTTTGCACTGGTGGACTAATGCATCTCTGTGGAACTGCTGCCATTCATAGTTACTTGCATTTCGGATGGATATCCACCCGCATCTGGGTGTAAGAGGGCAGCAACGCGGCAGTCACGCGTTGGATATGTGGTCTGTGGAGACGGTATTGCCGGATATTTAGTGGTGAACATATGTTGAGATCCAGCTGATTTCACACAGGTCTTTTGCACCAAGAATAGTGCAAATGCTTGCCGGTAATAATAATGGCTGCTCTCACAAGCATAGATCTATAGGGGCTGTATGGCTGAATGAAATCGGGGGGAGATCAGCATCTATTGTCAATCACACAATGCAGCCCCATATATGCCAAATTGCAAATGACTTTGAATCAGCCCCGAAATGTCCTTCTGACAGGATGTGGAGTTCCTGATGATCTTCCTCTAGCACTTTGTATGCTCAATGAGTATATTTTGTTTCATCTGACTGAATGTAAAAGGCTGTAGTTCAGTTACTTGTGCAGTCTGATTTTCGTTTGAGTATACATCTTGTTTGAGAATGATTCCTGGTTACACCTTGTTTATATTGTAGCTTTGTGCTTTTGTTTCCGCCCAGGCTCTGTTTGTTTATTCTTTATTTGGACGCCCAGTTTTCCGTCTTTGTTTCAGTAGTGTTTTTTTTCCATTTGGCTCGGATCAGCAGTCAACCGTTGTCCTCTAAATGTGTTTTTGTTTTTAAGGCACAACATTTTTAGATGTGTGAAAAATAAAGATATCTAAACATTTAGGGGTCAATCCTATTAACCGCGAGTCATCGCGGCAATGGCTGCACTTTACGGCAGCCTGGATCCGCTGAATTTTGCTCGCAGTCCCATAGTGCTCCAACCAAAATTCTGCGAATTCGTGCTCTGAGCAGGCCGAGAAGGGTGCGAGTTGCCGGGGCTTTGCCGTCGTTTTACCGCTGTTGCAATGGCAACTCGCACCCTTCACACATAATAGGATTGACCCCCATAGAGGCTCTAAAAAGTATTCAGCCCTTTTGGCCTCTTTCACATTTTGTTGCATCCTAAATACATTTTGGATTATTTAAGGGGATTTTTCTTTGATCAACACACAGTATTCTGTCAAGATCACCTTTAATCATTTTAACAACAATTGGTTTTGTAAGTGTTAATCTCTTTGCTGGATACACCTAAATAAACCCTTTTGCAATCATTTTGTCTTTAGTGGTCATATCCTTTATATTTTAGAGTTCACCTGTGGACATTTTGGGCGTCTTTTTTTGCATCGGACGGAGCTATTCAATTAATGCTCTGATCTGGTGTAAGTACCGCAGTTGCAAATTATTGCTGCTCGCACCGTCTTGAGGTGGCAAGCAGATATGTGAGAAAAATCAGCCATGTAGGTGCCCAAACTGTTGTAATGGGCACCTGCGGCCCACTGGGACAACAATTGTATAGCCTAGTCGGGCGCCCATTACTTTTGAGAGGTGCAGAAAACAATTTAAAGCTCCAAATGAGTCAGATGCTCATGCAAATGTTTAATATCTATATAGCGGATCAGTAGCAGTGAAGATCCCGACCGCTCCAAAGGTAAGTATTTACTAACCCTACTCCAAATAATCAAATAATATTGACAGCAAAGACAAGACAATTTTACTGAAATGCACCAATTAGAGGAAGGATATAAGAAGCCTTCAAAGACTTAATATTCCCAGTAGCATTATCCAAATGAAATTGGCAGAATATGGCACAACTGTGAATTAGATATCCTCCAATACTAAGCATTTGTGCGAGAAGGGCACGTGTTAGTAAGGCCTATAGCAACTCTCACTGTCTTCCATGGCAGAAAGAAATCCATTGTTGAAGTAAATTCACATAAAAGGTGACCTCAAGTATGTCAGATACCAAGTGGAGTAAAGCTTTATGGGGCATATTCTAATTGGAGCGATGTTGGATTGCACATTAATATTCATGGTAACCCAACGTCGCTCATTTTACCACGCACCTCTATGTTGAGGTTATGTTAAAAAGGGAAATTGCCACCTTTGTTCTACTGAGAGCAGTTTTGTTGTGGCCCCACACTAGGCATTTGTGCAAGCACTGTGCATCATCCCAAGGCAACATATGGGATATTTTTCTTTGGGATTGGAAGAGATGTGTTTCATGGACCAGTTTGAAGGCTGGTAGAGTGTCTGACAGAGAACACGAGGGTGTTCTAGAGGATTAGAGCAGTATGAGAGAAATCGTGAAGATGTACTTGGTAGGTGGGAGAGAATGTGTGCCTAGGATTACAGATCTATTTTTGTCTCTTGATGAGTGTTTGTTATTTACAGATATCCTACCAGGAGTTTAGATAAGACTGTAACCTAAGGTTATGCTCTGTTAATTGGGGGCAATTCAATTCAGCACGTTGCTGAATAACCCTGGGAAGGAATTCCCGAAACTATTCAATTAACAGCGCTGGTAAGTCCACCTCGAGCCACTTAAGTTGTAGAATGCCGGTTTCCGTGCCTTAAGATGGGTGTTTAGTCGCGGTAACAGACGTTCTCCGACTAAAGTGCCGGCCGCGAAGCTGTTATTGCAGCGTTAAACCGGAAAACAGCCTTAGTCCAATTTCTGCTCGCACCTCAGGAGGTTGCGAGCAGAAATCCTCTAGTCAGACTTAAGAGCGCGGTCAATTGAATAGCTCCGGGAACCCCTTCCCAGGACTATTTAACATCGCACTGATTTGAATCGCCCCCATTGAACCTCTGTTTTTCATTTGGCTATTAATGAGCTGTGACAGCTGCACTTTTATGAGGCACTTTTGTTTTTTCTTATTAAATCAAAGAAACAGTTAAGCTGGGTACACACTTGGCGCAGTGTATCTGGACGATATGTTGGGCCGACATATCACACCCCGGGTACACATTGGGCAATGTAATGAACGACGGAACGATCCCTCGTTCCGTCCTTCATTACCTGTAACCAGTGATGTGCGGTCAGGTGAGGCAGGTAAGGCAGAGCCTTTCCTAGTTAGCACAGATTTCTGGTCGCACCTTAGGGGGAGCTGAAATCCGTTCATCGTGGAATTACAGCGCAGGCTATTGAATAGCTCCGGGAGCTTAACAAACTTGCCCTGAATTGAATCCCCCCTTTACAGTTTTCCTTTGCTTCTATATAATTGTACATTGGTACATATTAGACACATAATGCATACAAGCAGTGGAATGCTGAGAAGTCCTGGGAAATTCTCTGCCATTTCCATTACCAGAACTTCCTTCCTCCCTTTTCCAAGTTTCTGTTTGAACAATGAAGACAATAGACGTCCAGGAATGATGACTTCTGCTAAAGCATAAAACACATGAAACGACAATAGGAAAAACGTCTTTCAGGAGAGCAACTATAGATTGTAAGCCTGCGGGCAGGGTTATCTTACCTCTTTCTGTCTGTTATTACTCAGTCTTGTTTTATTACTTTTTTGATCCCAATTGTCAATATGGAGGAATATGCTGGCGCTGTATAAGTAACTATTAATAACCTAGGGGTCTGATACCGAGGTGCATGCAGTACCGATGGTTAAGTGATTGTTTGCTACTGCACATGCGCCATTATGAAAACCCAGATGACGCATGTGTTTCCCTGATTATACGCACAATTGCACTGCTGTGTATGGGACCACTGGTATCGGAGATGGTGACGGAAACCATGGGTATTCCTGGGGGGTGACTGGGAAGTGGCCTGAAGTGTACGCCAAGAAAATCTGTTACATGGGCGTGTTATTGGGAGTGTCAGCGGCGTGTCGCTGAAAGCGGTTGCGTTCTCATATGCAGATCCACAACAACAGAGGCCATGTTTTGACATTTTTCAGAAGGTGACACTGTGCCAGGTATATGGCGCTGTAAGGATCGATGGTGTGCAGATTGTGAAGTGTTTACAACTGCCGGTGAAGTTGCACTGTCCATGAGCATTGAAAGTGGGCATCTCAGAGCTGCAGCCATAGAGGCCATGATCAGATAAAGACACTGCATCCGCCATAGGGCAGATTCAAATCTTGTTGGTGCACTTGATGGTGGCGTGTCTACAATCACCGGTGGTGTTACACAGTGCAGCAATGCTGAAAGCGGGCGTTTCAGTGCTTGCACATGCAGGTGCACAGTAGTACATGAAGAGAAGGCAGAAAGTCGCATATGCATGTAACCCCCATTTATTATTAGGTATGGAGATGGGGCTTATATTGTAAGGTTAAAGGAAGAGTAGCATATGTGTATAATATAAAGGTACTGTGTTATTCCACTGTGTGTGTATTGTAGAGGTGCTGTTTACACATAGGATGATATTATGTATAATATATAATGGTGCCTTGGTACCTAGACATGTACTGAACTGCAGTGGCATGAGCTCAGAAGGTTCTGGCTGCCTAAAACTGGTTACGGCTTAATTCTACAGACTGTGCAGAGGGACTGAGAGATAGTGACAGTTTGAGGGAGCACATGCACCATTCCCCCAACTACTGTAACGATCCTTGATCAACGATTGAGGGTTCCTATAGTAACCAGGCCTGCATGAACGGGCGATGGTCAATATCGACCATCCGTTCCCGCGCATCATTTGAAGGGGCAAAAAAAGGACGATTTAAATGATCAGACGATATAGTTATCGTTTAAATCGTCCTTTAAATCTGTCTGTGTGTATGCACCATTAGAGCTGTGGTGGCCCAGAGGTAATGGCTGAAAGAGGGGGGAGTGATTTGGAGTCAGGTACCTTATATAGAGACTGAGCCTGTGCTCCCTAATGTGAGGAGTCTGGCAGCTGACAGTGGGACAGCGGTTACATGGGAGATGCCAGAGCTGGATGAGGAGGAGTGATGAGCAGAGGAAATTGAGTAGGGGGAGAGGAGAAGATTTCTGCCCCCTTTAAGCAGAAGGAGAGAGAGAGCTTACCTGAGGGGAGAAGGCTTTCAGGGCGGACAGAGCGCTGCAGATTGTGGCCTATGAGAAGGAGAAGCTACTGGGGCTGTCAGACTCAGCACTATAGCATAGCCTACTGCAACCAGTTTACAGCTTATACACTAGCACTAAAACCCGGGTTATTGCAGGGTTAACCCCGGTAGCTCCTTGGTGTAAAAGGGGACAAGGTTGGATTCCCGGGTTGAGTGACCTGGCAATCCAACCCAGGTAACTTGCAGGGAATGACCCGTGAAACCCTGCAGTGTAAACGGCGCGATCCGGGTCACGATGACCTGGAGCGCGCCGCATGCCGGCCGATTGGCCGGCTTCAGTGGCTCTTGGAGATGACATCATCTCAAAGCGTCCACTTCCATGCTGGAAGAGCCGGGTTACTGCAGACCTGGCTCCCGTGTGAATGGCGCCGACTCGGGAATATCCTGGGTCGGCGCCGGCTAAATTCCAGGTCTGATTTGGTTTGGAACACTGTTCCAACCTCCAGGTCAGACCTGGAATTTAGGTATAAGAGCGGTAATAGTCAGCATCTTCTGACACCAGTTGAATAGTGCAGAGCAATCGGATTATAGACTTTTCTTCATAAAGAGACTGCCTTTTAAATATCTAATTAGTCAGTGGCTGTCTGAATCTAATAGATGTTGAATACTACAATGACACAGACATACTATCTTGCACAAGTATTCTAATTTTATGCAAATACGGAGTCACGCTGTGTGAGCCACTGATGTTACCTCAGGAAAGGCACCACATAGGCCTAACTGTATAGTCAGCACCTACTGATTTCAAAAGGAGTTATATATATTCTATTATCCCCACAAGAATAACAAACATTACAGAGCTATAAATACATCTATTTATATTTATTTATTCGGTAGTCATCAATAGAGATCAAAAGTATCCTTTGCACCTACTGTATATTTCTATAACAAATTGACAAATTTGTACCAGGCATTGAAGGAGACTCTAAAGTGCATTCAAAACTTTCAGGATAACATTCCGTCCATTAAATAAATAAAAAAAATAAAATTATTTATATATATATATATATATATATATATATGTATATGTATGTATATAACACTAGTAGCTAAAGCTCAACAGGTGTCGAACTCAACAGCATTATCTCTGCGTGGAGTATCTAAATATTGTTATAGTATATATTCAACATACCATAAGTAACCTTTCCTATTAAGGCTATCAAACAGTAGTGTTCCAACAGAATAAAACAAATATTGTGTTGTTGGGATGCCCTTTGTCTGTGTGTGATGTTAATGTTTGAGACCTTAATAGGTAGTAGCCCTTTCTCTACGCCCATTCACTATTGTAGGGGTTTCCCCAGCCAACTCCTTAGTCCACTGTCATCAGACAAGCATTAACGATTCGGGTGGAGGCATCGCCAAGGTGAGATGAGACAGATGTAACTCTGCTGAACCCCAGAAAGATACTACAGAAGAGCAGTAAGCAGGGGTTACATGCATATTATAGCTGCCACGGCTCCGCAGAAAGACGTGGCTGTGGTGGCCACTGCGTGCTCCTCTGAATCAGGCCCAATGTGTATAAATTGGGAAAAAACGAATCTGCTTGGAGTAAATTATCCTGCCGTCACCGAGAGCATAAGGGTTCTGGTTCAAGGCTACGTTGCATGCTTGAAAATGAATTCTGATCTTTATCTATATTCAGTGTTGCCTACATCTATGCTGCTGCACCGCCCCTATACATCTGGTATTGGAAGTAGCAGTCATCTCTATCAGTGCTGATTTGTACCAGCCCTGTCCTCTGTCTGATATCAGAATGGTCTCTGCATACGCTCACCCCTGAATAGCCTGTAATTGCATATACACGCCCATGGCACACTTAGTGGGTGTAAATGGACATGTACATTTAAGATAAGTCGCAATTGTAGTTGTGGCAAAAATGCATTGTAATCTGATTCGCCCTTAGGTGCTGGAAGTTGCATATATACTGTACGTGCTCCGGCACATGTGCAGTCCCTAAAACCAATAGATAGATATATATATATATATATATATATATATATATATATCTATATCCCATCTGCAAAGCAAAATTGATTGACCCAAAGGGGTAGATTTACTAAGCTTCTAACAATGAAAATGGAGGTGTTCCCCATAGCAACCAATCAGCTTTAGCGATAATTTCTCTATTGCATTCTAGAAAATAGACAGAATCTGGTTGCTATAGGCAACACCTCCACTTATCTGTTTTAGAAGTTTTAGTAAATCTACCCCCAAGGTGTATAAAAATGGAAATGTAAAGTTTTGTTTTACTTTGTTTTTGCTTTTTCTTTAATTAGAACAGACTTGAACCAGAATAGGAATAGTCACCTTTTGTGACTAATGGCTCCCAGTGTGACATGTAGATCTCCCGGCAATCTGTTGCTGACCCCCCCCCCCCTCACACCCCCTTCTTACCAGTGATTTAAAGGTTGCAGTACAAGCGTTCACACAGTATGCGTCACTCACCCTGTAACTTATGTCGCAGAAATTAGTACAACACGCCAATTGGGTGGGTGTAAGTAGTCAGTATTTCGTGTGATCCTAATGGGTAACAATATAGTTTTTTAATTAACATGGGGTGCTATGCTATGCTATAACCCAGAGCCGGCCTCTGGCTGTACACTATTTCCCTGGTTATGATTGCTTTTCTTGTGAGTGAGCATTGCTTACTATTGTGTCAGTAGTCAAGCAAAACCCCCACCATTGTCCTTCCACATCCCAGCCTGATTGTAACCTTAGGGCAGGCATTAGAAGGCCAGGGAAAAGTGTGACGTAACCTAAGAAGGTCAGGGAAAACTGTGTTTGTGTCCTGCATCCTTTATTTTCTTTTTCTGTGATAACTGGTAAGGGAAAGAGAACGAGCCAAGTTTTGTTTTAATGATTTAATTGCCATACAGTGTACTGTACATGTATGAATCTGTTGGGAATAATGTAGCTTCTTATCAGAGTACTTCTGTTCGGTATATAGAGAGTGTCTCATACATTACTCTTGTGAAACATGACCTAAAATAAATAAGCCATGTAATGTGTAAGCTCTGGATGGAAACGTACTTTGAACTCATGACTTTCCCTGATGCCAATGGCTCGCCAATAATTTTAGACTTTATTACAACATTAATTCTGTTTATCAATCGATTGAGATAAGTCTCAGTAGAAATTATTGCATGAGCAATAGTTTCAGGATTCATATAAAATTACACCTTTCTAGTTTGTGTCTTCATTGCTGAGGTTTTTCTCTCCCCCTGTACTGAACCTGTTTTGGAAGTTTTTGTGCTAGTCACATTCCAACATCAAGATCAGTAATTAAGAACTAGGAGTGAGCAATTTCTAGGCCTACTGTTCTAAAGGCCCCATACATCTGCAATGGATTGGGGGCAATTTTCTGATTCCCAGGTACCGGAGTTGGATTTCCCTTATTTGCCGATCATGACCAAAATATGACCGTGATCAACAAATCCAGGGATGTTTAACATGAATAAGTCTACTGATTCCCCGACAGATCGCCAATAATCGATGGCTACCGTTCAGGAATTCTGACCTGCTAATCGGCGGTTCCGGTCACATCTTGAAAAAACGGCAGGCGGACGTATGGGGCCCTTAATGCTATTTTCGGAACTGTCATCATTTGTAGATAATTGTTTTATTGTCAACTATTATATGTAATTAATCTTTATTCCATTTTGCATACATATTTTTGACACAGTAAATTGTTCTTTTAGTTTTGTAATTTCAAGAGCAAAAAACATTCAGGAGGAAGTGTTGATCTGATATGTCCTTTACACTTTACCTTTTGATGAGGAATGGAAAATAAAGACTAACTAGATCATTTCGGTACATTGTAGACTTTATTTTATAAGCCATCATTATAATAATGTGGCGTTGGTAATAGTGCATCCGCTTGTTTTAATGTTATTTTTTTTTCTTTCCACTAATTGTGACTATTTGAGCAGATGCTTTCGCTATTTATAGGCCGAACTATCATTAACATTAAATTTTGATTTATGCTAAATGTGATGTTTTGAACAATTGTGCTCTAAGCCACATGCACTTAAGCAGCTGGAAACTCCTTTGCCTACGCATACATTCTAGTAAAGAGTAAATGCAAATGATGCTATTATTATTTAATATTATTCTAAGCATTTGCATTCTGCAGCCCCAGCATAATTGTTGCTGGAGTTTAACAGGGATTGTTCTGATGAATAATGTCCCCCTATGTCATATGCAGAAGCCATAGGAAATGATGCTGTATGCGGGGCACAATTGCACAGATCCGGTTGTCTAGTAAGGGCTTGAACTAAAGGTCTTAAAGAGTTTATTTCCTATTTCTTATTTCCTGATTGGAGAGTGACACACACAAGTACAGGTGCTCATACATCAACAGTCAATTGGGCCAAGTCTGTCAGTGATTGTGTAAAAGATCGGCAATGTATAGGGATTGCTAATTGTGACAAAAAAATGATCAGAATCGCAAATTAGTATTTCCAACATGTTGGAGTTTGCTGATCATTGAAGATCTGGTAATTGGATCAGGAATCTGGCAATTGGTGTATGGGCTGCATACCCTGATGGGGCCAACTAGATTCCTCATAATCTAATCCATTGTACATGATCTCATGAAATTTAATTAAATCCATTGCCTTATCTTTTCTGTATTCAATGTGCAAAGCTGAGGTTTGTCTTATTGCAAGCAATGAAAATCCAAAACTGACTATACCTTAGAGGTTAAGAAGCTCCCAACCAGACAAGGCCCAATAGCAACTGACAGAACCAGTAACACTGCATGAAATGTTTCCCATGTTAAAATAGTTACTTCTAATTGATTTCAGCATGCAAAGAATGAATATGACATTTAAAACTCTCAGTTAGCTCTGAGTTCCGAGATACAGCTCATTTATGACGATGTAGGGATTTTCCTAGTGAAGTGGGCAGAATGGAGAGAATCTTACCAGCAATCTGTGTTCCGTGCAGAGGGGGTGGGGCCTAATGACCCAATTAAATGAATCAGATATTTGTCCCCTCCCATATTCAAATATATGCGATTCACAGGATTACCCACACAAGATAACTGTGTTGCACTGAGTGACAAGCATAGTGAGCGATTCCACCAAGACATTTCAGCAATGGAACAAAGATATCAGGGTAGGTGAATCACTACTGTTGGACAGTGACAAGAGATGCCCCAGAAGAGGAGTACAAGTGACAAGCAAAGAGAAAGCACCCCCGTGAATAGGCCACTATATTAGATAGTACTTTCGTATGCTGTATGTTTGTTTCGTATGCTGTATGTTTGTTTCATATGCTGTATGTTTGTTTCGTATGCTGTATGTTTGTTTTGTATTCTTATTTGTGATTGAATTAAAACAACTGTTATTTATTTTCTATCAAGAAAATATCAGATTATTTTAAAATAGCTTTTCGCTATGACTATATTACTAATGTACATACAGTATAGTGCAAGTAGTGTAGCTCAAAAAATAGAGCTAGTAAAAAAACATTGTGAAATAATTTGTTTTTCTTGGCCTCAAATTAGTAAGGTATGACTATTTTTAGAGGAAACAAATTAAAAGTATTAATTTGTTGTACAGTGTAATCGAACCTTTCAGGGGGCGATCCGATTAGTTGCGAGTCAGTGTGGCTATATGCCGTGCTTACAGTGCCTCTGGACCTGCTGATTTTTGTTGGTAGGGTGTGTACAAAAATCTGTGAATCTGGGGAGAGATCTGTCCCCCAAGGGAGCAATTTACGGTGCTTTTGCTGAGATTTCTATGCCATTGTAATGAAATTTTGACCTCCTTGCACATAACAGATTGTCCCTTGAGAATTTAGATGTTAATACACCGGTCAGCCAAAACATTAAAACCACCTGCCTAATATTGTGTAGGTCCCCTTTGTGCTAGCAAAACAGCTCTGACCCATCGAGGCATGTACTGTGGTATCTGGCACCAACAAGTTGGCATCAGATACTTTTTCCTGTACGGTGCGAGGTGATGCCTTAATGGCTCAGACTTGTTTTTCCACCACATCCCACAGATGCTCAATCTGGGGAATTTAGGGGCCAAATCAACACCTTGAACTCTTTGTTATGGTCCTCAAACCATTCTTAAACAATTTTTGCAGTATGACAGGGCACATTATCCTGCTGAAAGAGGCCATTTGCCATAAGGGAATACCATTGCTTTGATGAGGTGTCCTTGTTCTGCAACATGAATGGCAGGACCCAAGGTTTGTTTCCTAGCAGAACATTGCCAAGAGCATCGTGTTGCCTCACTGGCTTGCTATCTTCTCATAGTGCATCCTTGCTTGCCCAGGTAAATGACGCACAAGCAGACTAGGCCACCTTCTTCCATTACTCCATGGTCCAATTCTGATGCTCATGTGTCCTTGTCAAAGTCGCTCAGACATTATACTTACACATTTTGACTACTTCCAACACATCAACTTCAAGAACTGACTGTTCACTTGGTGCCTAATATATTCCACCTCTTGACATTATGACATTGGGCACGATTCAATTAAACGCGAAGTGAATAGTGCCGGGAATGAGATCCCAGAGCTATTCAATTCTGCGAGAAGTTAGGTCGGGGAAGGCTCGTTCTCACGCTTAAACAGGGTGTTTAGGCGTGAGAACGGGCATTCTCCGACTAAACTTCCTGGCGCGATGCTGTTTTCCCGGCGCTAAGGGCAGAAAACAGTATCGCACCTTGACTTTTTTTGTCGGATTTCTGCTCACATCCCCGGAGGGATTCGAGAAGAAATCCTTACTAGGACTTAGCAGCACATATGAATTGGATAGCTCTGGGAGCTGATTCCCGGCGCTGTTCACTATAGAATCGTGCCTATTGTTTTGAGATAATCAATGTTGTTCACTTCACATCAGTGGTTTTAATGTTATGGCTCATCAGTGTTTATACTAGATCAATAAGTTATCACAAAGGTAACCAGTATAATAATAATTTTATTAAAAAAGTATGTAAATAATTTTCATTAAAATATAACAGCATATTAAAATAAGGCCTGATTCAGAGTTTTACACAAACCCGATTGGTTACGTACAACTCTGATGTTTGCTGATCTGTACATGCTCAGGATTTGTACCGCGCATATGCTGATCTGTATCTGCGACGAGGGTCGCAGTACCTCCTAAGTCGCAGCATGGTTTATATGCTGTGGCTGGTTAGGGAAAGGGAAGTTCCGACGACAAGCTGTGTTCTTGAAAACGGGGGCATGCCAGCCTGATTTTAAAGGCATGCTGAAAACAGTATTTGCGTCTTTCGACACAGACTTCCTGGCCTCTGCAGCATGATTACACCGGACATCCTGAGTAACCTGAGGGTTACTCAGTTGATCCGATGGCTGCGTCTCTGAAAGCAGTAGCGACAAGAGGTGTCTATTTACACAAGATGCTTCCTGCGGCTTTTGCATATTGTAGCATAGCCGCTACGTGCAAAGACGCAGCATCTGTGCTACAGCGTAAAACTCTCATTTAGGCCCATGGTCTGTGAGCAACATCCGAGTCCCTCTGGTGAGTTTGATATGATTCCAGTTCGTTAAACTTTTTTCTTTTTAAGCCCAATGTATTAGTGGAAAATTGGGTGGAGTATTTTGCCTCTCAAGCTCCTTCTTAGCTGAAATTAATGTCATTCAATGCTGGGATTTAGGGCCTGATTCAGAGCTGCTCGCTCTGAATCAGGGTGGGGATTTTTTCAAAATTTTTCAGCCTCCAGGCCGCTCACTAAGCTGTGGGTGACCACCCCCAGCTTTTGCGAGCGGCCCGGCGATGGTTGTGATTATCGCGACCATCGGGCTTGCGAGGAGACCCTGTGGTAGGGTCTCAGCTCTCGCAAGCCCGAGTGGACTTCCTGCTCTAATAGAGCAGGAAGTCCACTACTGACATCACGAGTGATGTCAATAGGGCCGCCCACAAACGCCAGGCATTCCTAAGGGAACGCCTGTGTTTGTGCAGCCACCCCCCCTCCCCGCCTACAAAACGGGGCGAGCTTTCAATCAACATCAACCACCGCCCCGTCTTGTAGCGAGACCCCTTGCGACGGAGCTGCCGTCGCAGTACGGGTTTCGAATATGCGCACACCGGAGGCGGCGCATGCGCAGTCAGGGACCATCGGCCCGCTTGCGAGCACTGTGCGCTCGCGAGCGGGTCTGAATCAGGCCCATAATCCTTATTGCATTTCAAGTCAAAGACACTTTCCTCAGAGTCCAATAACGCTTCCTAGGCAATTACTTTTTTGTTCAAAATAGTTAAGGTAAGAACGGGAGTGGTAAGCATTAGGGATAATAGGGTATGTTATTTTAATATTGAATTATATCAAGGACTAATAGAGGATTAGCTACTTGATTAGTTATATCTCTGTCCGAGTAAAATGAGTTCTTGTATCTCTTGCTTGAGATAATTATTTTTTGCTGTTGTAGGCTGTGGTTCAATTACACTTCAACTTCTCATGCTTCCTTTATCGGTACAATTACCATAGACTGATTTCTGTTCGCACCTCCATTGGCTCACATAATGGGGGCGCACACAGAACACCCAAGTGAGAATTTATTCTTCTTTTATGATGCTCTATTCCTCTTATTTGCTGAGGTAATTTGTATTCTTTTCAGGATTTGTCACTTTACCTATCGTCCTCCTTTCTGTCTGCCTGGTTTCATCAAAGTGGCTCCTTTTTATTATTTCACTCTTTCATTGTTGCCATAGGAGACAGTCTAAAACTGGGCACGCCCCCTTCCCTCCCCTGTGGGAGAAGGTTCCAAAATGGGAGAGAAAGAGAGATGAAAGAGTGTTAGAAAGAGAGATGAGAGGGAGATGGGGAAGAGTGAGTGGTGGGAAGATGTGGAAGAAAGATGAGCAGGGAGGGGGCAAAGAGGAAAAATGCAACGTTCTAAACAATAGCTACAACCCGGCGAATGATGGCTTCAAAATACTTGACAAATTTTAGGAGCATTGAATTTTGCTAAAAAAACAGCTTTGCACAATGACTCCGACTATATGCAATAAAATTAACAACGCTAAGTAAATTATAAATAAAACTAACTTCAGCTGGTTATATACCTACTGTACATAAACTTGTCAGGCCCAATATATAAGACCAGGGCTAGAGCTTCTGAACCAGCCGGCCACTATGAGTGCAGTCAGGCAATGGCCACATTGTTTCTAGACTCTGTAGTGGTTCCCCATCATATGTTAATCATGGATCGCTGCTAGGTGGCCATCATAGCTGCTTGTAATGTGCTCTTAAGGGGGGTACTTAGCGATTTTTATGAACGATAACGATCGTTTGATCGTTAAATCGTTCATAAATCGTTTACGAATCTATTGCAAAAATGTCTAAAACGACCAGCGATGCCCATGCACTAGACGATTAAGTTGAGCAATTGAACGATAACTATCGTTCCATCGTTCATAGATCGTTTGCAAAAGTGTCTAAAACGAGCAGCGATGCGCGTGCCCGCTGGTCGTTTAGACATCTATGATCTCTCCAACATGCTGGTCAACCTGACGATATCGTCAGGTTCAGCATGTTTCCAGATGATTGATTTACCCTGCACTGAACATCTGCTCGTTCAGTGCAGGCTCATCACACAACTGACAATCGACTGCACGATTATAATGTCGTTATCGTGCAGTCGTTTTCAGATCTGGTAGTGGATACCCCCCTCTATTGGTGTGAAACGAATTTGAAAACCACAAGAAATCATTTTGCAAATCTGATTTAGGTAATGCTGGCAACAGAAACATGGCTAATTACACTAATTTTAACAAAATGATGTCTCATTCACTGCTTTAATGTAATCTAATGTGCTACATATATAATATATATATATATATATATATATATATATATATATATATATATATAGCCGATTTCTGTATTTGTGGTTTATATGAAAGCATGACTTATATCTTTACATGGCAGAAATATGGGAAATGGTGGTTTAGGCTTCTTGTACTTCTGTCAACCTGTCAATCTTATCTTGTTTCCAATAAAGCACAACAGCCAAAAACATGGTTACCATAACAACCGTTACTCACTCCTTTATTTGCTGTGCGGAGAAGTACTGCTTCATATCTTCATGTACAGTAAACATTCTTATTGACCATTTACGATGCTCTTTTCAGGTGCCGGATGATTGAACTTCATTATCTTTTTTGCACTTTCATTTCAGGACTCGGGACCTCATTCAGAGACGCTCGCAAAATGCGAGTGCTCGCTCTGAATGAGGGCGGCCGCATCTCTAAAATGAGCCGGCCTCCTGGCCGCTCGCTAAGCTGTGGGTGACCACCCACAGCTTTAGCGAGCGGCCAGGTTGATGGTCGCGATGGTCAAGACCATCGCATCCATCGGTGGCTTGCGACGAGACCCTTGTGGTAGGGTCTCGTCTGCCGCAAGCCCCAGTGAGCTTTCGGCTCTAATAGAACCGGAAGCTCACCACTGACATCACGAGTGATGTCAGTGGGGCCGACCCTTAAACGGCAGGCGTTCCTTCGGGAATGCCTCCGTTTGGCAAGCCACCCTCCACCCCGCCTACAAAATGCTGCGAGCTGTCGATCACCATCGACAGCCGCCCCTTTTGTAGTGAGCCCCGGAGCGAGAGAATTTCTCTCTCGCTCCGGGGCTTGCGCATGCACAGTGCGGCCGCTGCGCATGCGCAGGGCCTCAACATCGACCCGCTTGCGAGTGGGTCTGAATGATACCCTCAGTTAATTCTTTTCCCTCACTGCTGTGTCCAGCGTCCTGTTAACATTTGAAGATGCAATTGGAGCTTTAGTAAGAAAACCTGTATTGTTCAGGCAATTAAACTGGTTTTAATTTGTTATTTTTGTTTGGGTGTTTGTTTTAGTTTAGTGTCCTGGAGCTTTTTAGCTTTTCCCCAAGTCTCGGTACCAGCTCTGAGCAGCCATTTTCAGTCAGTTGTGAGGGAGTCTGAGCAGATGGACCAATCCAAAGCCCAATTACGGACATCATGATTGGTCCTCCCATTCTCGCCCTCTTTCTTTAGCCACTTGAAAGTTGTTATAATTGGGGGTATCCGTAGTAGCGCTTTACTGATTTCTAGTGTGACCCGGGCCAGCTTAGCACATGAGTCATCCACTCTCGACAATTTACACATAGGGCCGTATTCAATTAGAAGCGAAAAGCCATTATCCGCGGAAAAGTACCGCCGATCTCTGCTTTTCGTGTGGTCGGAACTTATCTCCAAATTCAATTGCAGACGGTTTTCGACTACGCGGAAAGTCAATGTAATGGGGGCGAAAAAGATTCGCCTAAGAATAGCAGATGAAAAGAAGTGCAACATTTTTATTTTGGGGTGCAAAGGTGGGGAAACCACTTGGAACCCTTGGGACAGCCCCCCAAAGGACAACTGTGTCAAAAAATCTGCAGAAATACATAACACCCCAATAAAGTACTTTTATTTTGAGGGTGAAAAAGTACAAAGTGGGGAGACGAGCATAAAAAGTAGAGAAATAGCCTTAGGGATCTGCAAGGATGGGTGAGTTTTTTTGCAGTGCAGGTGCATGCAACAGGTGCATTTTTCAAATTTTTTTTTTAAACTTCACTTTATAGACTTTAAAATATGCTAGCACTCATTTTCAAGTACCTCAAATTTGACTGGACTACTTATTTTCACAAATAAAAACAGCTTTATGCCATTCACCACTTTTACAAGGACGGTAATAACAAGAATTTACAACAACTTCAGTACCCCAAATAGTTTATTAGCGCTATTGGAACACTTCTACATTGATCCCCAATGTTAGTGCATCTCTTTGGGTGGATTTCCCCAATTCTGACAGTACTTTCTGTCTGTTCCGCATTCGCCGCTTGCCGTTTTCGCCTGGTTTGCAATTGAATACAGTGAATAGTGGGGACGCACACAAAAAGTTTTCACGTCCAAAACACGCGATGTAGGCAAAAAGTCAGACAGGCAACACTTTCTCGCCGATGCGAAACTAATTGAATCCTGCCCCTAGTATTGAATAGGATTTTGTGCTTAGCGCTACACCTATATGTTGGATGTATTGCTAACAAAGAATTTGTACCTCGTGCTACACCTTTATAGTATGTGTGCCAGGTAACAAGTTAAGGAAACAAGATTTGGGACAATGTTGTGTTTAAAATGTGTTTTATTTTGTGCTAGGAGACACACTGCTCCAACAGGTGTGAAGAAGTACACAGTCTATTAAAATATCCCAGTTGGTGAGTGGTGGTATGGAAGTCAGTTGGCTCCTTTAGGGTGCCACTCTCCGTACTGTCTGTGAGATGACGTCTCCCTTTTTCACCTGTGGTGCCAACCAACCTTCCTCACCCTCATCTGTTAGTGATGAGCCAGTCAGTATCTGTGACTATGGTGGTCAGTGAGCCCTTTGAGGGGGCTACTGTCCATATGGTACCTTGTACCTACATAACCTGTCAGAATCTTCTTGCTGCCACTGCGGGCTGTCTGTGCTACAAATGGGGTAGTCAGGCAGCCTGTATGAAGATGTCCTTTACCGTATGGGTAGATTGCGTACGTCTCCCCCTGCACAGTGTGTGTGTGAGATATATATATATATCTATCTATGTATGTGTGTGTGTGTGTGTGTATATATATATATATATATATATATATATAAAAAATATTACATAAGGGTATAGCAAGAGGTACAAATCCTTTGTTAACAATATCCCTCGTATAGGTGTATCCTATTCAATACCACTTGAAAGTTGTAAAAGAAAATGTTCTTGTTACAATATTTTAATTTATGGAGGAAATATAGCTTTATATGGTAGTTACGGCCCTGTATCTCAGTGACTAAACTACTGTAACGTGGTTGCTTCATTTTAATGCTGAATTGTCCTTCAATAAACGTTAATTTCAGTGCCCTAACTGCAGAAAATGTTAACTAGTGGAATATTTATAATTGCAGGTCATGCTTAGTATTTGTGGTTGAATTTGTCTAGTTTGTTAAAACATTGAAGATATTTTTGTCACTTTTATTAAATGCTGCATCACATATGTGGTCATTTCCCATAGGGAAATGCCGTGGTTCTGGCGTTGTGCACTTTTATCTTTGAAAGGAAAAGGGATAATTCCGTCTTTTTTATTTTTTTCTACTTTCAAAACAAGTAATTTTGAAAAAAATTCTGAGCCTTTATGCTGTAGATCCAAACCAAAATAACATTGTGGATGTTTGGTTATTTGGTAAAGCACAAGAGTGGGACCCTGTATTTTGTCTCTTGGCATATATGTAATGTGCACTGTCATAGCTTTAAAAGCACCAGGCTTGTTCTAACAGGAAAAGAATTGTGTTGTACACTTAGACTTTTATTTTTATTGTAATGTACCTGACAAAGCGGGCGTTAGGAAATGTCCTGCAATTCTGACCAGGCTATAGTTTGGTCAGTTTTCACAGTGATATTTATATCTCTATAGTCCATAATCTATCATAATAATAATAAGTAGAAAAAAGACAACCTACTAAAAAAAAAAAAAAAGTGGCTTACAAACCCAATATTATAATGGAGGGGGAATTCAGTTGAACGCAATGTCCTCCCGGCACTTAGCATGGGAGAAGTTGCTTAGCACTGTTAATCCCGTGTATTCTCGTGCGAAAAAGTGCCCATCACAGGAATTAATTGATTCGCTCCCAGACACTTAGCCCGGGAACCAAATTCCCATCTAACAATTGACTTGCCCCCTTAGAGCTCTAGAAATAAGGGCTTTGAGTCTGCAGCTGAACTACAAATATTCTTGTATCTGACTCCTCCTTGCAGTGCTGTCTACTCTTGCAGCCCCTACAATTGATACACATTTTGGATTGCTATTAATCATGTTCCAGTATCACAATTGATGAGCCTGCACTGAACGGCTGCTCGTTCAGTGCAGGCTCATCACAGCCTGACAAACGACTGCACTATTACAATGTCGTAATCGTGCAGTCATTTTCAGAACTTTAAGTGGATGTGTGCCTTTAGTTGGAGGGGAATTCTTTTAGATTCGTCCCTTTATCTAATTGAAAGGTAGAAGCACAGGGGGCGGTGCAGGGACTGCCTGCGTTCCCGTAAACTGAGGCATGTTGCCGAGGCCAGGGTCACGATGTGACTCAAGGCTGCGTCCTCAGTAGCAGCGCTGGAATCACCGATGCTGACAGGAGGCGTCTCTGCTCTTCAGACATCTCCTGTAGCATTTTATATGGATGGTATTGCACAGCGGCTTTTGTGTGGCTGTGCATTACAGTTTATCTCTGAATCAGGACCTATGTGAGAAATGATGCACACAGCATATTTGGCCTGTTCTGCCTTCATTATAGATGCTCCTATGTACAGTGGACGTGTTATTCACTATTGCTAACTCATCAAGCCCATGTAAAAACTTCTTTGCTCCTAAAACACCCCCCTTCCCCTTTCCTCCCCAAAAAAGGGGGATTTCTGACAAATACTTTAGTGAAGCACATGGTGACACATGCTGTATTCATGTGTTATAGGCACAGCAGACTTTAGTGTTGTGGTGTGTTCACACCTGCTGTGGAAATCCCAGAGGACACATGTACAATCGATAGTAGAAAAAAGCTGCCCGTTTTTTTTTCTTTGTTGGCTGAACTCTAAATGAAACATAATCTGTCTGACAGGGCTCTCGGCGAGGAAGCTAACATTATATCTCTATTTGGTTGGCAGTAGCGTTTGTGTGTGTGTGTGCCTTTTGTTATTGCTAGTGCTCTCAGGAATAGCTTTGTATGAACAGGCAGCGCCATAAATGTTCTAGGCTTCCGAGCACTGCTTTGAAGAAGGACAAGCCTGTGCAGCACCTGTCAGGGACAGAACATGCCGCCTTTGGGAATTTGGAAAGGACTTTGTGAATTTTTGCAGTTTGATTTCAGGAATGACTAAACGGCAACTAGCCCTAGGTTAAAGATTACAGCTAATTTTGTGTAGCTGTATCTTAACCCCTTGTCCAATGTTTGTCTCTCTTCTAATAAGTACCAAGCTCAATTAATAGTGATAATTAATTTGATACTGTTTTATTGTGTTTGCTGTATTTAAAGGATGCTATTTTTTTTTTGCACTGGGTGCTGCACATCATGTTCAGGCATTTCCCCCCTGGCTCAGTTCCCTGTGCAATGTAATGTGTGGTGCCTGGGACATGGTGATGCAAAGACACTTGTCCAAGGTTATAAGGAACTGATACTGGGTTGCAGACAAAAGGAAGATGTATGAAACCACCTAA
This sequence comes from Taudactylus pleione, assembly GCA_031769625.1. NCBI lineage: Eukaryota > Metazoa > Chordata > Amphibia > Anura > Myobatrachidae > Taudactylus > Taudactylus pleione. The sequence continues at coordinate 27,636,084 of JAUIMM010000092.1, read as the reverse complement.
AGAGGACAGGTAGAGAAGTTGCCCATAGCAACCAAACAGCTTCTACCTATCATTTTATTAAATGTACTTGATAAGTGATAGCTACTAATAGGTACTGTTTACCTACTGATAAAGGAACCTGGCATACGTGGCATCTCCTCAGTCCAGCTACTCCGACCCATCCCTCCCACCTCTGTCCCGCCCCCTGCGCACTGTATATACTTACCCTTCCCTACACAGAGCGGTCCTGCGACTACGGCCTGTCACGTCACTCGCAGCAGTGGGGGCATTGGAGGGACCATATCTTTCACTGCGTATATATGTTGGAGATGGGACAGAGATTATTAAATAGATGAACTAACCTTGTAAACACACTTTGTATTACTGCATATTTATATGTGGGTAAAAAGTGCTGATTATTTGTATTAACTCTGTCATTGTACCAGCCATAGCTTCCTTTAGCAAAATGGGTATGCTGGCATTTGTAGAACTACATGTGCTAACATGCCCTGGCATCAAGTGCCCGTTGTGACCTGTAGTGCACCTTATAAAAATGCTGTTTTTAAAAAAAAAAAAAAAAAAAGCCCACAGAGCAAAGAAAAAGAAATAAAATACATATATGATCAGGTCCTACACCCTATAATTATCATTTCTTGTCGCAGCTATTCACGGTAGTAAGACATTAATGACTGCCCAGATGTATTAGAAATTGCCCGCAGAGATGCGCAGTGTTGTGGAATTGAAGTGAACGTTAATGCAATCACTCCACTTCTCCAGAACGCGCATGCACGAGTGGGGAGTGCATCACATATAGGAGCTTATTAAATTCCTATATATAAAAAAACATCCTCCATAGAAATCTATAGGGATTTCATTAGCGAGCTAAGACTGGGAACCGCTGCAGATATCTCCAAGATCAGCTGTGGTCACCCCTAGATATACATTGAGAGGATACTGTAAATTTGCAGATACCCCACAGATTTACTGGTAAATAGGACCCATTGATGGGATGATTCCATATCATTCTCATTGCAATGGCTTTTATTTTGTAATTTACAGATTGGCAACATAGATGTAGATAGATTGAGATAGATAGATAGATAGATAGATAGATAGATAGATAGATAGATAGATAGATAGATCTATCTATCTAAGGACCCCTTCATTTTCTTTAAGGTGACAGCATGTACAAGCTAATTTAAGGCTGGTACCTGTAATTCACTGTGTACAAATGCTTACAATGTACTACAGGTAGCATAGGGCTGCTTCTTCTAGGTAAAAAAATGTGGGTCCTGATCTGCCTAGGGAACTTTAAGGCCTGATTCAGACCCGGTTGCTAGGCTGCGTTCGTACGCAGCCTGCCGATGTTTGCAATCTGCGCATGCATACAAGATGCAGTGCGCAAACTAGTCCATGCGATCGGGAAGCGTTCGCACCCTGTACACAGACGCTCCGCAAGTATGAGTGATGGGACGAGCCGTTTGTGGGTAGAGATAAGCTAGTCTATGGTAACGGGGGTGTGGGTGCGAACGCATGCGTGTCTGTGCATCTGAACGCCGTTTCAGGGCCGTGCGTAATTAAGACGCATTGTCAGCATACACGTCACATGGCTGAATTACACATAGCAGCATGGCAGTGCTAGCGGCAGGGTATGGTCAACCACAAGTGCTGCGTATGGGTCCGATGTTACCGATTGTTTAATACACTTCCTAAGGGAAAGTGGGCGTCTTGTGTCAGGCTGGAGGGCGTCTAAATACATACCGCGATCGCACGGCAAGACAGTGGGCGTGCTAAGGTCTTGCTAGCGATCGCGGGGTTTGCATACTTTGGCTGCTGACGGCTGCGTGCGAATAGGTCTGAATCAGGCCCTTAATCCCAAAGAGCCTAGGGCTGGTTGTCATTATGGCAGGCGGAACTCAGGCTGTATTTTCTCTTGCTATAGTGGCACCAGCCCTTTTTGTCATAGCCTAGTGCTGATATCTGCATTTTCAGGGGGGGTCCCTAAGTTTTTGTTATCCTACCCATTTTACTGGTACCTGCCTAGACTATAGGCGCTAGTGCTAGTAATAATTTTGAAAGGGGAGAGAGGTGTCCTATTCATTTTCATTAGTATTACAATTTGTTTACTTAAAACAAAAGCAAAATTAGATAATAATCAGGTTTAGGGAAGATAGCGGGGTTAGCGTTAGGTTTTAGTTAGTATTGGGCACCCCTAGGGGGGGAGGGGTTAGGGTAGGCACTAAGGGGCAGGGTTAGGGTATGCACTAAGGGGGCAGGGTTAGGTTTAGGCACTAAGGGGGCAGGGTTAGGTTTAGGCACAAAGGGGGGAAACTTCGGTTTAGGCACTAAAAGGGAGGGTTAGGGTGTGGGGTTAGGTATAGGCTACAAATAGGGAGGGATAGGTGGAGAAGGGGGGAGGGTAAGTATACTTACCCGTCTCCTGTCTGGATACCAACCATGAGGATGCCGCTGTCTGTATTTTGACAGGAGGCATCCCGCCAGCCGGCATTACATACCCATTCCATTATTACTGCTAAAAACGAATGCATGTGGCCTGGTCATTGATGTAGAACCACTCCTGTATAGCAAAGGGCTGAATGAATGCAACTTCTAATAAAACCTAAAACTACACGTTATGAGCAGTGTTTAAACATAAACTATTATAGTAGACAAATTGAACGATCATTTCCTTCTAATTAAATTGGGCTAGTCCCTCTGTTCAGAAACTCTGTGACAATTAGGTGTGTGTGTGTGTGTGTGTGTGTGTGTGTGTGTGTGTGTGTGTGTGTGTGTGTTTTAGCAGCTTGTGTAAGATGTATAAGGGATTTTCTGATTAGAAGTAAGCTTCTTAAGTGCTAAGTCTCAGAATTGTTGTTGTCTTGAGTACCGTGCTGAAAATAGTTTATACAATATCACAGGAGTACACAATTTGCCTCTGGGTAACCAGTAGTAGTAATTTTACATCTTGTGATATGTACTGTTATCATTAAAATGATACCAAGGATCTAGAAATGTTTATTGCAATAAAATAGACCATTTTCTTAAGCTGGGAACGCACATGAATGACGGTGCGTCGCAGCTATGCGATGTAACAATATATGGCATCGCCGTACACACTACGTGGTCCGCTGTACGACAGTGCGATATAATGTTACATGCTTCATGTAACAACACCACGTTGTCCGTGGAATCTTCCCATTGAAAGTGTAGAACCTCACGTTCTGGGACGATGCAATGAACGACGGGTGAAAATGACAAATTGGGGGTACACACTATATACTATGATTGTGCAGATGGGTCAAAATTACTAAGATTGCACTATATATCGTATAGTGTGTACCCAGATTTATTTCATACACGTGAATTGTAGCAATAACAATGTGTTCTACCAGACAATACCGTCCTGAACATGTGTTTTTTGTTTTTGCAATATTTAGATCATATATAAATAGATTTTTGAGATCATAAGTAAATATGGCTTATTAGACTCAGTAATTATAAAATCCTGGACCAAGCCCTTTTGTTAGTACCACATTTCCTTGACTCCTTCATGGTCGAAGATATTTTATACCTTTTTATGACAGTTTATAGATTGCATTCGTAACATGGCAGGAACACTTTTATTACTTAACCTACAGTATATGTACGTGGAATAGAGACAAAGAACACTTTTATTTTTTTTATTATACAGGTTTAGTCTCCCATATCCAAAATGCTTGGGACCAGGGGTATTTAGGATATCTGAATATTTCGTATTTTGGAATAATTGCATACCATATTGAAATGTCTCAGGAATAGGGCCCAAATCTAAACACAGAATGCATTTATGATTCATATACACCTTATACACACAGACTGCAGGTAATTTTATACAATATTTTCAATAACTTTGTGGCTCAAACAAAGTTTGTGTAGATACATGAAATTCATTTATATGTCATATACACCTTATACCAGGGTTGCCTACCTTTAATATTCTCTTCCCGGGAGAAGCCCGGGTAAGAGAAGCAGCAGGGGGCCGACGGGGGCGGGGCTTGACGATTCGCGTCATTAAGCCCCGCCCCCTCGCGGTAAAATTGCCGCGATTGGGCACAATTTAAATAGGGGGCGGGACCAAATGCTGTGATTCTTGCAGAATCACAGCTTAAGCCCCGCCCCCTTCACGGAGACCCGCGATTGCCGCGGGTATTCTCCTAATTCTGCCCACTTCACTAGGAAGTGGGCAGAATGTGGGAGAAATGCCTACCCTACCGGGGGTGTGGGGGGTTATCCGAAAAATCGGGAGCCTCCCGCGAAAACCGGGAGGGTAGGTATGTATGCCTTATACTCACAGCCTATAGGTCATTTTATACTTTATTTTTTAATAATTTTGTGCCTTAAACAAAGTTTGTGTACATTGAGCCATCAAAAATCAAAGGTTTCAATATCTCAGTCATGCTAAAAATATTCCGTATTTTGGAATATTTGGATATGGGAGACTCAACCTGTATTAGTATAGTAGAAAAAGCAAGGAAAATCTCTCCAGGATCACATCTGGTATCCAGGTAGAAGATCAACAGTGAATAGGTCAACATCAGATGGTCGACAGGGACAAAAGGTCGACATGGTTAAATGGTCGACACATTTTTTTATGTTGCGGATTTTTAATAAGGTTAGGATTAGGCTGCCAGAGGGCACGTCAGGGAAGGAACTAGGGGGAGGCTTATGCAATGCTTAGGTTTAGGCACTAGGAGGAAGCTTAGGGTTAGGCACAAGGGGGAAGGTTAGGGTTAGGTACAAGGGGGAGGATTAGAGTTAAATTCTAAAAAATAAAAAAACATTTGAACCTGTCAACCTTTTTTGTCAATCAAACTTTTGTACCTGACAACCTTTTTGTTCCTCTCGATTTATTGACCATTTGGTGTCGACCTTTTGTATTGTCATTTTTTATACCCCACCCTCACATCTCATTGCTTTTATAATGCATCTCCATAAAGAAGAATGTGTTGACATGTACCAATTACGCTGAAATGGAACAAAGGTCTTGTACGCAAAGTCTGATGGTTAATGATCGGCATATGCGCAGTACAGATCCTGCACATGTGCCGATCACTGACTGCAATGGCAGTCACAGTCCCCCCTAAGCCACAGCATGATTACATGCTGCGGCCATTTGGGGGCGGGAAGGGGGCAGCCTGGAGACCATTCTTAAATCTGAATCACCCCCAAAATGTGTTATACAGTCAGGTGCATAAATATTGGGACATTGACAGAATTTTCATATTTTGGCCTCTATTCACCACCACAATGGCTTTGAAATGAAACAAACCAGATGTGCTTTAACTGCAGACTTTCAGATTTAATTTGAGGGTAATTACATCCAAATCAGGTGAACGGTGTAGGAATTACAACTGTTTCTATATGTGCCTCCCACTTTTTAAGGGGCCAAAAGTAATGGGACTATCAACTCAAAAGCTATTTCATGGACAGGTGTGGGCTATTCCCTCGTTATTTCATTATCACTTAAGCAGGTAAAAGGTCTGGAGTTGATTCTAGGTGTGACATTTGCATTTGGAATCAGTTGCTGTCCAAAGAGCTGTCACTATCAGTGAAGCAAGCCATCATTAGGCTGAAAAATAAAAAAAAACCATCAGAGAGATAGCAAAAACATTAGGTGTGGCCAAATCAACTGTTTGGAACATTCTTAAAAAGAAAGAACGCATCGGAGAGTTCAGCAACACCAAAAGACCCGGAAGACCAAGGAAAACAACTGTGGTGGATGACAGAAGAATTATATCCCTGGTGAAGAAAAAACCCTTCACAACAGTTGGCCAAATCAAGAACACTCTCCAGGAGGTAGGTGTATATGTGTCAAAGTCAACAATCAAGAGAAAACTTCACAAGAGTGAATATAGAGGGTTCACCACAAGAGGTAAACCATTGGTGAGCCACAAAAACAGGAAGACCAGATTAGAGTTTGCCAAACAACATCTAAAAAAGCCATTACAGTTCTGGAACAACATCCTATGGACAGATGAGACAAAGATCAACTTGTACCAGAGTGATGGGAAGAGTATGGAGAAGGAAAGGAACTGCTCATGATCCAAAACATACCACCTCATCAGTGAAGCATGGCGGTGGTAGTGTCTTGGCGTGGGCATGTATGGCTGCCAATGGAACTGGTTCCCTTGTATTTATTGATGATGTGACTGCTGACAAAAGCAGCAGAATGAATTCTGAAGTGTTTCGGGCAATATTATATGCTCATATTCAGTCAAATGCTTCAGAACTCATTGAAAGGTGCTTCACAGTGCAGATGGACAATGACCCAAAGCATACTACAAAAGCAACCAAAGAGTTTTTTAAGGATAAAAAGTGGAATGTTATGCAATGGCCAAGTCAATCCCCTGACCTGAATCCGATTGAGCATGCATTTCACTTGATGAAGACAAAACTGAAGGGAAAATGCCCCAAGAACAAGCAGGAACTGAAGACATTTGCAGTAGTGGCTTGGCAGTGCAACACCAGGGATGAAACCCAGCGTCTGGTGATGTCTGTCTATGCATTCCAGACTTCAGGCTGTAATTGCCTGCAAAGGATTTGCAACAAAGTATTAAAAAGTGAAAGTTAGATTTAGGATTGTTTAGTTTGTCCCATTACTTTTGGCCCCTTAAAAAGTGGGAGGCACATATAGAAACCGTTGTAATTCCTACACCGTTCACCTGATTTGGATGTAATTACCCTCAAATTAAATCTGAAAGTCTGCAGTTAAGCACATCTTGTTTGTTTCATTTCAAAGCCATTGTGGTGGTGAATAGAGGCCAAAATATGAACATTCTGTCAATGTCCCAATATTTATGCACCTGACTGTAAATATCACACTAGCACAACTCAAGTTAAACACACATTTTCAAATGAAGATTTGTATGGACTCATTTTGTACAATGCTTTTTTTTTCTTTTTTAAACTTCATTATTATTTTTTTAAGCTGTTTATATTTTAAATGCAGAGTTTTAATCCCAGTGTGCCTTAACGTTACGATAATGCTACCCAGCAATGCGCATGTATCTCTTTGCGTTGGCATATAACGGCACAATGTATTATTACATGCTGTAAGTAACAGCACCACATCACCCGTGAAATCGTCCCATCTAATGTTCAGCACAGTAAACCACGGCACATTGGGCATACACATTATACGATGTGTACATCGTTCCAATCCATGTCGGAACGATTTATCGGACGATAGATCGCATAGTGTGTACCCAGCTTAACTTTGGCACATATACTCTCAAAGTATATAACTGATAAATCCTCTGTCAGTTTTTAGGCTGCCCGTGTTAATAATCTAAAATGTTGGGACAGCACTGTGACAAGACCAGTTTCACAAGGGCATCATTTTAGAGACAGTTGGCTTAAAACCATAGTTGGCTTCTCTGACAGATGTAAGCTAGGAGAAATAAGCAAGCATGGTTCAAACTGCCAGAACAAATGGCTTGCATTGGAGTGAGCAATTGTGTGTTCAGAATGTGGTGTAACAAGCCAGCCGACGGCCTGCACCTGTGCATGCTGAAATAAAATGGGTTTGCATAAAGATACACTCCCACTGCACAAGGGAATCTGGACCATGCCCTGTTATTGAGATCAATTATAGTGAGAGATCGGTTCACAATTTAGTTTTTTATAGACCTTGTCCCCGTTTATTTCATGTTTTACCAGCACTTTTACCTGTAGTATGAATTACGTACAGATGTGTCCTCATACATCTATCCTCAATACGCCGCGCAGCACGTCATGCCTGGTGTGAGTCAACTTCCAGTTCCTGTGCAACTCTGTTAGCATCGGACGTCTTTTATTGCTGCAAATGCTTCTTTTTCGTCGCAGTGTGATGCCACTGGTAGTGTTCACTCTAGCACGCGCGTCCAAGTAGGGGGCGTGACCATGAGAAAGACACGCCTCCTTTTCATCACTCTTGGAGGCATGCCTCCAAGCTCTCCTTTCTCTGTGAAATAGATGCTTTGCGCATGGCATCTATTCACTAGCGGTGATCGCTGCACCACTATTATTCCCACACTGCAGCCCACGGGTCCGGACGACACCCGTGAATGTTGTTATAGCTGGCGCCACCAAAAGGGCAGGTGAATTCTGCCGCCTAGCTAAAACAGCCTTTCCGGAACGCTAGGCTGGGATGCACATTTGATATGTGACACTTTTATATCTGTGTGCGACTGAGACTAAGGGAACTTGCCATGGAAAAAAGGCTGCTGCATCGTAGTTCTTTGTATGCTGATTCAGAGGGCGGAATTCAATTGTTTTCGCGGCCCGGATTTCCCATCTAAAGTGACGGGAGATCGCGGGCCGCTATTCAATTGTTCCAGCTGATCGCGCCCAAAGTGGTCGGGTTTAGCTGCGTAAATCTGCTAACCCCGACTAAAGTGCTAGGCGTGATCGCAAAAGTGCCGTTTGGACGCCCAAACAGGTCACTTTTCGCAGATTTCAGCTCGCACCCCTATGGGGCTGCGAGCTGATATGGAGCGCTGGCAGCTGATTGCGCCCGACAGGAACAATTGAATAGCTCCGTCGGGCGCGATGGGGGTGGAAACAATTTGAATTCCGCCCAGAGACTCCGTCGCACACAGATATACCATTGTCACATATCAGATTAATTAGCAAAGTCTCATGGTGCGTCCTAGTTGTATCGCATTGTGACTTAGACTTCTTTTTGGCAAAAAAAAGGTGCAAAAAAGTTCCCCAGCGCTAGCAGTCTCATGGGACTTGGCGTACTGATAGGGACTTTCCAGCGTGACTGCAGCAAAGATGTGCAAGGACACATCTGTATATAGGCCTCAAAATAGATCCAGTTGTTTCAAATGTCACTACAGTATATCCACTTAAATTTTTACTAGCTTTCAGGTTCTTTGCATTGGTTTTCATCTGGCAGCATCATGTGTCTTCTCAAAACTAGTAACAGACACCGGGCATAACGTGTTTAAGCCTTATGACTGGATATACCTCGCTTTAGAATGCCAGGTTTCTGGCAAAACTGCTGTGGACTAATATATCCATCAGACACACTGCCCTTTTCCACTTTCCTGTGATGCTTGAATTCATTGGGTGGAGAAATGTTTTACAGTCAATAATTTGACGCAAACTGCTGTATTAGTAAATTGGGAGTGTTAGGAGCATAGCTTCTTGTACTTAGTGGCAAGGGTCATGTTGGAGGATTTGGGCTGCGATCCTGCTGTGATATTGTTCTATTGTAGTCCATCGGTGGTTATTATGATCCTTTACTTATATGGTGCCACAAAAGTTTAGTAGATTCTTACAAAGTGCATAAACAGAATGAGCTAAATAAGAAACAAGTGACTTATGGTGTGTACATGCGGTACGGTCAGTCAGCGATTAACGATATTGCTGTCTGATCTCCCTGCACCTTGCCGGTGTGCTGGATGATCGATATCGATCATGTTATCCAATTTTTAAGACTGTTTGGGACTGGTTTATAATGTATTTCTACATGCGACCAAGAGTTTGTTTTGTTCGTGCATTGTATGATGACACGTGATATTGAGAAATCATTGTTATTGAATGCATCACAGAGTATTATTTGCCAGTGCCTAAGTAGGGTATGCCAGCGGACCTAATCCCAACAGCCGGCTTCCCGACTGTCATATACCGGAAAGGGTCTAAAAACAGGCGTCGATATGCCAACGCCTGTCATTAGACATACGCCGACGCCTGGCATCCCGATGGAAGGAAAGCCGAGCGCTGGGGGGGAGGGTTAAGTTTAGGGTTCCCGGGGGGGACTTAGGGTTAGGCACCCCCCCAGGAGGTTAGGTTTAGGGTAGGGGAAGGGGTGTTAGTGTTAGGCACCCACCCGGAGGACTTAGGTTTAGGTGGCGGGGAAGGGGGGATTAGGGTTAGGCACTGGGAGGGGAAGGTTAGGGTTAGGCACCCCTAAGGGGGGGTTAGGGGGTAGAAATAGAGAATACTTACCTCGGGGCGATCAGGATTTCCTCCTATGCTGGGAAGGCGCTGTCAGGATTCCAACCACTGGGCATGAGTCCGGCGGTAAATCATACCGATTCCCTAAGTAGTCTTTTAACGTACATAACCTAAGCTTCCTCATTGTATGACTACTAGAGTTTAAAGTAATTTATACACCCATCAGCCATAACATTAAAACCACCTGCCTAATATTGTGTGCATCGTGCCTCCAAAACAGCTCTGACCCATCAAGGCATGGACTTCCCATGACCTCTGAAGGTGTCCTGTGGTATCCGGCAACAAGACGTTAGCTAGCGTTCCCGTTAGGCTGTTTTAGCGGGGCGTCGAACCCTGCCTGACTTCAAAAGGGCAGCATGCCATCCGCCCTTTTGGCGGTGCCCGCTAAAACAACATGGCAGGTGCAGTGATCACTGCTGGTGAATAGATGAAATGCACACACCATCTATTCACAGAGAAAGGAGAGCTTGGGGGCAGCCCGGCAGGTCCATAAGGGCACATCTTAAAGACATTTCCCCTTTTCTTGTGGTCACGTTCCTTTTCGGGCGCACATACGCCGTCACGCCCTAGTTGCCCTTTTAAAGGTCCGGTTCCCTGCCCCGCACCAGACCTAGAGTAAACACAACGTTGGCAGCAGATCCTTTAAGTCCTGAATCAAGGGAGGACCCACCTTACTCTTTGTTTTTCCAGCACATACCACAGATGTTCGATCGGATTGAGATCTGGGGAATTTGGAGACAACACTCCTTTACAATGTTTGCAGAGTGGCATAGCGTATTATCCTGCTGAAAGGGGCCACTGCCATCAGGGAATACCGTTGTCATGAAGGAGTGTACTTTGTTTGCAACAATGTTATGTAGGTGGTACATGTCAACGTAACTTTCACATAAATGCATGGACAAAACGTTTCCCAGCAGAACATTGCACAGAGCATCACACTGCCTTCCCCGGCATACCTTATTCCCATAGTGCATCCTGGTGCCATATCTTCAAAAGGATAAACTGTGCATCCGCACCCGGTCGTCCACATGATGTAGTAAAAAATGTGATTCATTAGGCCATTCCTTCCATTGCTCCATGGTCCAGTTTGGTATGCGTTCGGCATCCCGGAAGTCTGGCTACTGAGGATTACCTGACCGGCGCCAGAATACTGACGCTGGTCACAATCTCGGCGAAGGTAAGTTGTTGGGGGGGTTAGGGTTAGGCACTAAGACGGGAGGGTTAGGGTAGGGAGAGGGGGAGGGTTAGCATACCGACCACCAAATATCGGTATGTTAACCCTATCGGGATCCTGACTGCCTGGATCCCGTCTGTCGGTATTACATACCGATTCCTCCAGTTCTGATGCTCACGTGTCCATTGTAGGCACTGTCGGCAGTGGACAAGGGTCAGCATGGGCACTCTGACCAGTCTACGGCTACACAGCCCCATACGCAGCAAGCTGCGATGCACTCTGGGCCTGATTGAGAGCCAGACGCTATTTGCGCTCGCTCGTTCAGAAAAAGGGGCCGGCTATTTAAATTGGGCGCTCGCTCTTTGCGGTCTGTTGACGCCTCTATGTCTGAGCGAGCGAACAAAGTATGCGCTCGCTATTTTGTAAAGACGCCCCCTGGCCGCTCGCATCCTACGTCATCTCCGCTATTTATTAGATTAATCGAGTACATCGAAAGGCGTCTGAACTGCTCGCAGTGCTTGTGGTTGGATTTTCCTACCGCAATCATGCGAACAGTTCAGGCTAAGAAACAACCAAGTGACGTGGCCGATGACGCTGCTTTGTTAATTATGCACACCCTTAAAACGCCCGTTTTGACCTATTGGCACGCCTGCGTTCGGATCTCCACTCCCCGTTTTCAAGCAGCTTCCCCTGTTACCACCCACAAACGCCTCATTCTGTCACTCAAATTAGCAGGCATTCGCTATTTTGCAAGCACACAATTTCCGACCGCAATGACTGGTTCGCGCATGCATATTACAACCCATACGCATGTGCAGTTGTGCGAACATCGCTCGGAGCGAACGAGCGGCTGCTTACGAGCGGCTCTGAATCAGGCCCTCTGTTCTGATACCTATCATAGCCAGCATTAACTTTTTTAGCAATTTGTGCTACTGTAGCTCTTTTTTGATAATGGACAATGCGGACGAAAACCTTTACTCCCCATGCGCATCAATGAACCTTGGGCACCCATGACCCTGTTGCTGGTTCACCAGTTGTCCTTCCTTGAACCACTTTTGATAGGTTCTATATAAATGATAAATCATGGGTGCATTTATTATAAATAAAAATACTGTAAGCCTGCGAGCAGGGCCCTCTTACCTCTTTGTCTGTCTGTTATTACCCAGTCTTGTTTTATTTCTGATTGTTCACAATTGTAAAGTGCAATGGCATACGCTGACACTATGGGCGGCAATCAATGGTTGCGCACCTGTACGCGCCCAACAGGAGCTATTCAATTGTTCCTCCTGTCGGGCGCAGTCGGCTGCTAGCACACCATTTCAGCTCGCAGTCCCAGCGAGGTGCAAGCTGAAATGGGCGAAAAGTGACATGTTTGGGCGCCCAAACGTCACTTTTCGCTGTTGCGCCCAGCACTTTGGTCGGGGGTAGATGCTTTACGTGACTAAACCCGACCACTTTGGGCGCAATCAGCGCGAAGAACTGCAACAATTCAATAGCGCCCTGTGATCTCCCATCACTTTAGACGGGAGATCGGGCGCGCTATAACAATTGAATACCGCCCTATATAAGTAAATGTTAATAAATAAAATAAACACTGCAGACCAGTTAGATCATTTTTGTGTTATGTTAGTTGTACACTTAATAGTCTAGCAATACATTAATTATTTCTGTGTGGATATAATCCATCCTAGAAATAGAAAGTCCTTTGAAAGTTTACCCTGCCAGGCAGAGATTATGCTTTTGCTTAGCCCCAGCTCCTGTGACATCAGGATAAATGTTCTCAATTATTGTAGGGTTTATCTTGCAATTATAACATAGTGTTGATATCCTGACCTAAATCCTCGCTCTCTCCCCCTTGGTTTAAATCTACTGTGCTTCGAAAAGCAAGAAAAGTAGAGGATACAAAAATTTTAAATGCTTCTATATTCGTGGATTTGAAATTCGTGATGTTTGTTTCCTAGTACAAGTGGCCTGTCGTCTGCTCGCGTGTTTTTGAATTGACAGGACGCTGGTCACATGGTGCAATATCTGGCTATTGTCCTAACTTCACTGTGTGTATAGGAACAAAACTATACCCATATTAATGATAATTCTACCAGAACAGATCATATTATTGGGCATGTTGGTACATACATGCTTTCTGCAAGTTGTGGAGCGATACTGGCATTATTTACCTATAAATATTTTAAGTAGATCCCTTGTTGACCACCAGTATCAGTTTCTATTTTTAGTTGTATAGATCTGTCCACGCCTCATCCGACCTGACTATGTTTTTGTAAATAATCTCATCCAGTTTCTTTCACAAGTTATGTCTACACTATTCTGTAGTGGAATACCTGCCAATAAAGGCAGAACACACCTGTAGAATCTGCATCTGTGTCTAAGGTGGGTATTTACCAAAGCTGGGAGAGAGATACAATTTGTAAAAAATAAATTTCCAACCAATCAGCTCCTAACTATCATTTTATAAATACAGCCTGCAAAATGTGAATTAGAAGCTGATTGGTTAGTATGTTATCTCTCACAATTATCTCACTCTCCCAGCTATGATAAATACCCCCCCTATAACCAATGTGCTGTCTGTAATGGTGGCAGCATCATGTTCTGTGATTGCCTCTTAGGGGTCTATGTACTAAGCCTTGGAGAGAGATATAAAGAACAGAGGGCCTGGTTCAGCTGCAGACGCAAATGCAATTACAGCTGTAATCGCTTACTTACCGCAGTTGCTAAAATATGCGAATGCCTGCCAAAGCACAGGCGACATAAAGAGGCCCACTGGGGCCTTCTCATATCCGTCCAATGTCGCACTTCTGTGTAAACATCTGTACCATCAACGTACATCGAGTAGTCATGCAGCTTCTACGGCAGGTCTGACCAGCCACAAGCACTGTAGCTTTCCTCACTCGCAGAGAGCTCTCATGCTGCAAATGCAATCGTTATGGCTATTTATGCACGCCCATGAAATGGCGTTGAAACGGTCATACACGCCTTTTTACTTAACCCTACCTCTCCGGTACCTCCTCCAAATGCTTGACCCCATGACACTCACTTTGCGAATGGATCTTCTGTGCGTATGTATTTGCAATCGCGATGCATGCATACGCAATGGCAAATATGCGCTCTAACTGCATAAACATCAGCATTGGGTCCTCTGTTGAATCAGACCCAGAGATAGAGGCCCAGGTTTATCGAGTGATATTCTTGCTATCACTTGTTACTAATCTTAAATGGTGCTGCAACCAATCAGCTGAGTGTCATGTGTTTGAAAACTGACAGTTAGGAGCTGATTGGTTAGAGCACCATTTAATATTCGTAACGAGTGAAAACAACAATATCACTCGTTGACAACCAATCAGCTCCTAACTGTTAAGGTGGGTACACATTAGACGATATGTTGCCCGATCCGGTGGGTTGGCCCGACATATCATCGACTAGTGCATGGCTCGACAAATTTTTCTAAAATCTAGGAGCCAGGGCGAAAGTGTAGGAGCCAGACCACCATTAAAAAAAAAAATTAATAAAAAAAAAATTACAGGATTAAAATTGTGTTATGCAGCTGTTACACAGCACATGGGGTAGTGGTTACCTCCTTGCTTTTGCTGGGTGCCCCCTGCCAGGTCACTGTTGCAGCTCCCTCCTCTCTGCAGTGTCCACCTTCCCTGCCTCCTTCATGCACAGAGCTCAGCTTGCTGAAGGAGCGCCAGCTACCAGATGGGCCCGGCACCACCAACAATGCACTTGCCCGATGGATGCAGTGCAAACAGGTGCCGCGGAGAAAACGATTAGCAGGGGTGACGCCGCGCGGTGATTGGCTTACTAGACTTCGCGCGGTGATTGGCTGGTGGAGGTGCCGCGCGGTGATTGGTCTGGGAGACGCCGCCGCCGCAACACCAGCGGGTCCTACAGGACCCGATCAATTTTTAAAACTGCGATCACTGCAGAAAATGCCCACCGCAATAATCTCTGCTGGGGCTGATCTGCTTCTTCCCTCCCTGTAAAATCTGGTTGCCAGGCACCAAAATCTGGTCGTCATGGCGACCTGGCCCCCGGGATTTGTCGAGCCCAGGACTAGTGTGTACGCACTATGTCGCCCTATACACGCTCCCACAGGGTCGTTCATTGCATTGACCGATCTGCCGTACCTGCTGCTCAATCTGTCAATGTGATAAATAACGCCAGGCAGGTGAACGGAGCCAGAGCCCGACATAACGGGTGGTCGGGCACCAGATCATGTAAAGTGTACCAGCCGCCCGATATGTCGGCTGTCTCATCGCTGGGTACACACATCGGTAAGTGTGTACCCAGCTTTACTTTACAGGCTGTGTTTTAAAAATGACAGGAGCCGATTGGTTGGTACTTTATTTCCATCCACTTACTCTCTCCAAGGCTTAGTACATAGACCCCATAGAGCCATTGGGAAACTGTGCCTAGTAATATGCAATGACTGCTGTGCCATTGTGCTATTTAATAGGACAGGCACTTCTTTCCATAGAAGAAACCCAGTCCCTTTTTAAACAGGGCCTCACAAGTTCTTGTTCTTTTAAGCTGTCCTTTCACCAAATGTCATACTCTAACTTATGAACCTGCAGAACCGGATTGCCAAGGTCATGTGAGAAGACGTATTTGCCAGAGCAGAGAGAAATTTTACTTTCACTATATAAATACTGTATGACCTGTTCTAAATAGTGTTATTGTTGTGAAAGTATTCTGTAATACAGTAAAGTATAAATCTTTGTTCACCTAATCCAGTTTCATTTAACCCACTGTCCTTTGTTTTTTTACAGATAATCATGGGCTGTATTAAGAGTAAGGAGGACAAAGGTCCATCAATAAAATACAGAACAGAACCCAAGCAAGAGCCTATCAGCCAATATGGCGGTGACTCCGCACAGATTGCACAGTCCCCATCCATCAAAGGACCACCCGCTAACTTTAATAGTCATTCCATGACACCATTTGGAGGTTCTTCTGGAATGACTCCCTTTGGAGGAGCATCTTCCCTATTTTCACCAGTGCCAGCTCCATACCCCGGAGGTTTGACGGGTAAGCATTTACTGGTTCTATTTAGGTCTACCTTACTAAATCTGTACCAAAATCTTTCATTCAGTTCGCTGAGAATGTCTCCTGTGCTTTTTCTGACTTACATAGGACAGAGAACTTGATCATAACCTCTAATCCGAAGAATTTTCAAATGTAATAATGATCTCCTAGTTTCCGCCTAAAGTGTTGGCATTTCTGTGCTTGCTCAGGGTGCTAAGGGCTGTCTAATCATTAGCTGTTAGATCATAGCTTTTTTTAGTGTTAAAATGGGCAGTGCTTACTGAATCTACTAACTTTCAAAAGTCATTTTTATTATTCTTATTATACTTTTTGCTGACACATAACATTTTTCAACATACCTATGCGATGTTGCAAGGATTCTATTAACCGATTAATTGAGGCTTTATTGATTATCCTTCATGCTGACCTGCATAACCTACAGTTATTGGAGATCACATGTGACATGTCCCAGTATTTTGTTTGTTTGCAGGTTCTTTTGGCAACCACTGCTAATACAATCTGCGATCTGTCATTTATGCATACCTGATATAGTTATTTGGCCAGCAAGAACTAAAACTGGGTACATACACACTATGCGATATGTCATTCGTCGGCTTTACGACTGACATATCACATAGTGCATTTGTCCGTGTATACAGAAGATTTGTCTGTGAATGAGGTAGTTCAGCGTGTACCGCCAATCTGCGCACTCCGCAGTCGTTAGCGATATCTTCCGATCGTCCCTGCTGCATGACCAACCGGACGATATCGCCTCCCGCGCCGTGCGAGGTAATGAAGGATCAGTCCTTCATTACATCGTTCTTATGTGTACCGCAAATACGATATGTCGTCCGGGTACACATCGCTCCAGTGTGTACTCGGCTTAAGTGTTTATAGGTTATCGTTCACTCGGTCGATGGGATGGCCAAGTTTGTACCCAGCATAAGTTGTGTTTTTTGGTCAGTAACATTGAAACTCCTCTGTGGTGTATGTGTGTACTTGTCACTTTAAAAAACAAAAACAACATTGTGTTATTGTTGTTAACTATGCATTAAAGCAGTGCTTCTCTAACTATGTCCTCAGGACCCCCACACAGGTCACGTTTTCCAGGACATCCAGCAGGTGCACAGGTGTATTCATTATTCACTGATACATTTTAAAAGATTCACAGGTGGAGCTAATTATTTCACTTGTGATTCTGTGAGGAGACCTGGAAAACATGCACCTAAGGACCGACTTCGAGAACCTGTGCATTAAAGCATCTAAATTTGACTACTGAATATCAATTGAAAGTGTTTAAGCGATAATTTTTGTTTTTTATCAGGAAACCTGGATATAATTTTGTTTTTGCTTACCTGGAGCATGTTTTCTTCCCAGGGGGTGTGACAGTCTTTGTTGCCTTATATGATTATGAAGCTAGAACATCAGAAGATCTCTCTTTTAGAAAGGGTGAAAGATTCCAGATCATTAACAACACGTAAGTTATTTCAGTAATTCCACTCCAGCAGTAAGCGTGTTTAATAGCAATGTGAGCGCCTCTTCCGTTCCATTTCAACTTCTAGGATGTCCCTCTTTTGAACAGTTTGTGTGTCATGAACATATTACGACTTTTATACATTCCCTCTGGTTACACTGGTAGACTACAAAAACTATATTGTAATTATGAACAAGAAAGAGTTAAATCTAATATATAACTGAACACATCAGTCGCAAGAGGCAGGAACTTAGATTAGCAGACGTGAAAGCCTTCAGCACTGTATGTGTGTAGACATTTAGGGCCTGATCAGAGTTGGACGCCGCTGCGACCACTGGTGTGACTGTGTGCGAAGTTGCAGCAGCGATAATATGCAAATGCTAGTATCAGACATTCCCCGGTGCCAGTGTCTGCATGTGCAAAGCCTGAACCCTCACTCTCAGGGTCTCTGCATGCTGTAACACCGCCAGTAGTTCTTGACACGGCACCATCGTGTGCACCATCCACACTAGCACTATGGCAGGTGCAGTTTCTTGAGTATGGCCTCTGGCTGCGGCTCTGCGGCTGAAAATGCAGCTGCTTTCACTACTCGCCCATGACACTCCCATTACATGCCCATGAGACATATATATTTTTTTTGTGTTCACTTAAGACCAGACCACCTCCCAGCCACCACCCTGGGACACCCATCACTTTGCCACCCCATATCTGATACCGTCTGTCCTGAACGCAATAGAATCAGTGTGTGTACTCTTTGTGTTACGCATACATCGTGGGCTTTCCAGGACTGTTCGCACATAAGCAGTAGCAAATAATCGCTAAACTCCGTGAACATCAGCATTGTGTTAAAGTTGCGTGCAGCTCTGAATCAGGCTCTGATCTAGTGGCGTCACTTGACTCTGTGACATCCAGTGCGGCAAGGAAACCCCCTGTGCACACTGAAGTTGTGCGCAGGAAAAAAGAGGTCATGGCCTCATAGCACACCCATGGTTTCATCACTGTGGGGGCATGCCCAGCACTCCCAGAGATGCTGGGCTTCACCCAGATACTCTCTCTGCACTGCTGGCTCCTCTTCAGTGACCAGGAGCCGGGGAGGAGCCAGCATTTTGGTGTCACTCCTTCGAGGGTAACACCCGGTGCAGTCCGGTGCCCCCCTAGTGACACTACTTCTCTGATCCCATGCGGAAACTAGCATCTCGCCCTACCTACAGAAGGGTCTTTAACGATTAAGCTTGAGCAGTGTTTGGCTCATGCACACGGAAACCATTGTACAAATGGTGGTGTTCGCGTACAGACACAAAAGAGAGCACAGCTGCTGCAGAACACACAGGAGGAGGAGGATAAGAGAAATACCAGTGACACAGAGGGAAGAGATACATAGCAGGAGGGGAGAGACCACAGCAAATAGGGGCACATAAATAGTGGATACATTTTATAGCGTCAGTAAGGACAAGTAACGTGAAGTGAGACAGATCTAGTAGACAGCCAATAGGAGCAGACAAATGAAGAATCAGAGGTCGCCTAGATGATATCTGAGATAAATTGGAGTAGGAAAATGTGTTACTAAGAAGGAGACTGCAGGTAATAATAGTGCGTAAAAGGTGACCATCTTTTGGAGAGATACTAAGGGGTAGATTTACTTCTAAAACAGACCAGTAGCATTGTGTAGCCCATAGCAACCAATCAGAATCTGTCTATCATTTTCTAGTATCATTTCTACTTACTCCTAAGCACATAGTAAGTATAGCTAACCAGCTTATAGAGTCAGCAGTCGCAAAGAAAGGAGGGTCCTACTGCAATGTCATTTGAACTCCAGTGAGCAACCAGAGGTACAGATCTGGTTCCCAGGACACACCACTTTCACATGAGGATAAGCATACCAAATGCCTTACAATCAGAAGCTTATTGCATAAAATCTGATAAGTCCTGACCAGGTGAAAGGTATTGCACTGTAACTAACTTACTACAAGTCCCTACTGAGATATAGGGAGGTCCCTTTACTATTGTGACTCTTTAAAAGTGTCTCTGCCAAAGAGAGACATAATGCCAGATAGATACATAATATATACCGAACTTGTGATCCTTAATGATCAACAGGCTTTGATTTGCTGGTTACAAATAACGTTAGAATAAATGATAGTAACTAATCACTTTTGTGGCGCTCACTTAAATATATAATACTACCTGACTGTAGCGCTGTAATATAGGGGCTGTTACACTGCTACAAATAACACAAATTGGAAAAATGGGATACGGCTCTTGGAAGTACAAATAATTCAAACAATCCTTTTATTGACTTGATTGGTTTGTGAATCATGCGCAACAAGTATGTAAAAAATAATCTAGTTTACTTTGTATTCAAAGCCTCACAGGTGCTTTATATTTTATTAAAAACCTAAAACACATGGACCTACATAATATATAAATTCAATAAAATCTATAGAATATCAATACATCCAAAATATCACAAATCCGACCGTCTGCACCTAGAAATAGTGCCCATCACCTGTACAGTCACTTATGCCAGTTCCTGTTACTGAAATGAAGATGCTGTCGGCCTAATAAGAACAGTACTTAGAAAAGCACTTTGTGAGGCTGATATTTAGGGAAAATGAAGCTCTATAAATACTCAGAGTAAGCAAAGATATTACAGTCCACCAAGGGAAACGATTGTTAGCAATTCCACTTGCTACTCCTCCCTTTGTGTATGTGGGACCATCTTTGTATCAGCCTTGTGCCAATGTTCATAGGGGACATGTGAGGAGTAATGCAGTTATGTAGATCTAATGTTTGTTTATATGCTGACACCTTTCCTGACCAATTACAATTTCTTCAGAGGAGTATTTCACTGCTGAGGTCTCACAGGTGTGTGTACTACAATATAATAGCAGTTAAAGAGAAGACATGAATGTCAGATTGTAAAATGTGATATATAATGGCAATTACAAAGCAATTCATATATAAAGCTTTCGATGTGATGGACTCTAGTCCACCATAGCGTGAATCAAGCCCTCTGTAACTGTCGATTATAAGCTCAAACATGAGCTGCAATGCCCAACTTTGCCTGGCTTTTACTTTTTATTTTCTGCCTCCCTCCCCTATCTGCCTCTCCCACCCCTACACTCTCTCCCCACATCTCCCTCTCCCCCACTGTCTGTCTCTATCTCCGCCCCTTCACTTTCTCCTGTGCATCGCTGTCACTGGAGGGAGGGGTCAGAGTTCATGCCAACTGTTATTACATTGCAATGTGATGACATTGTTTGTATCAGCAGTTTGTTATATTATATAGATAGGCACTGGTTTGGTTCCACTAGTTCCACTATAGCTGCTGTAACCACCCAGGGCCAACCATCAGGGGGGGGGCTGCACCTTCCAGTAATGAGTCAGCTAAACTCTGAGCCAGCAGCTATTCTACTCCGCCCACTAGTTACTCGGCTTATGTCTCTGCAGGGGGTTCAGGGAGTTGTAGTCCTGTTGCTATATCACTGTACAGCAGTCAATATGTGCAGAACTATATGTCCCAGCAGGCTGTTGATGACGGCTATACATCAAGCTGCCGGCTCCCTCCCTGTTCCCCACGGCTTCTGGAAAGCAAATGCCTGTCAGCACCCTGCTTTCAGGACACAGGCTGAGGTTCTAAAGAGATTTTCCTGTTTAGGGCAAGGTAGGGACAGACTCTACTACCCCTTTCGCACCGCTATCCCAGGTCGCACCCGATATTTTGTACATGGGTCCATCCCAGGTGCGACCCGGATGAGACCCCTTTCAGACTGGCAGCCCAACCTGTCTTAATCACGTGCTGAGCCGGCGCTTGGAGATGATGTTATATCCAAGCAAAGGGCTCTTTCTATGCTGAGAACGGGACCCAGGTCGCATCGACCCAGGTTACCTGTTCACACTGCACCGCGAGCCAAGTTTAACACGTTTAAACCTGCTCGTTACCTGGGTTGAAATGCCGGGACGTTCAACCCGAGTTATTTCAGTCGGCCCCTTTCACACTGCACTATAACCCGGGTTGCTGAGCGTTCACGTGCAATAATCCTGGTTTTTGCTGGCAGTGTGAAAGGGGTATTTGTTACTGCCTGATCAGGGCCACAACTAGGGGGGGGCTAGAGGTGCACCTGCACCGGGTGCCGGATTGCAGGGGGGGAAAAAGCTGACTCGAGGTGGCTTGGGGGCTGCAGACTCAGAAAACGGCCATCCAAAAATGGCCGCCGCCAAAGAGGAGACAAATGCTAGAGGTCCTTACTGGCCCTCTAGTGTCTGTCTCCTCCTTGGCGGTGGCCATTTTTGGATGGCTATTTTCAGCAAATTCCTTGTGGACTAGCCGTCCGCATGGACTCTGCTGAAAACGGCCATCCAAAAATGGCCACCGCCTAGATGGAGACAGATGCTAGAGGTGCTACTGGACCTCTAGTGTCTGTTAGGCCAGCGCAATGCACACAGCGTTCCCGGCATCGGGATCGCTGACGCAGCCAGGAGAAGATGCTGAAAACGGCATCTTCTCCTGTGAAATCCCCTGGCAATGAGCATAAACCCCCCCTGGCAACAAGCATAAACCTCATGGCAACGAGCATGTAACCCCTGGCAACGAGCATGAAACCCCTGACAACAAGCAGGTAATTTTAAAGTAATTAGAAGCCTTACTGTGGACTATAAAATGGTGTCGGACAAATATGTAAGTGGCACTTTGGTAATAGGCATTACAGTGTGTGGCATAATGGGTATTATGGTGTATGAAATAATGTAAGTCAATATACCAGGGACGTCTGAGTAGTGCACTGCCTTGTGGAGGAGCAAGGACAAACTTCAGGTACAGGAAGGGAGGGGGCACAAAATTGCTACCTTGCACCGGGTGACAGATATCCTAGTTTCGGCCCTGGCCTGATGCAGGTGGGAGGTCATCACACTTTTTCTGAAAAGGGCTATAAACATTCTTATGCTTTAACTGTTTATGTTTAACTTCTGCTGTTGCTGATTGCATTAACAGTAACTTTTACTGCTTTTATCTACCCATTACTTGGTATAATGTGTATGTAACCCAGCCCCTGTGTCTGCCCCTTTATTACTGTGCTGCTGTGTAAGTGTCAGGTATCCATGTTGTAGGGTGATTTGGTGATGGTTGTATTTTAATATTAACATGCATACAGTGTTTAATAGGTTTATATATCCTTTAGGAAAAAATGCCTCACAGAGCTCTATGCAGCCATGTGAGTAAGACTATTGCTGGAGTCTGTGTGTGGTTGGGTCCCCCAAATGTTAGGTCAGTAAGAATACATTTCCAGGAGACCAGTTCTTGTGGGGTCCCAGAGTTACAGTACAGTCAGAGGGAACACCTGTAAAAGTAGTACCAAAAGTGTAAACTTATCAAATAAATTAAAACTATTAATGATTTAAAAAAAAAAGTATTAAATGACACACCCCATGGATGGGGGAAGACGTCACTCTTCTGGCTAACACACCCCTGGGTGACAAAAGGGGGTCCCTGTCTATTTTGTCAGTCCTGAACCCCATAATTTCTGATGGCAGCCATGTAACCACCTCCACTCTTCTGGAAAGGATCTCAAAACATGGTTGCTGTGATTTGCATCCATTGAGCCACTAGAACATCAGTGAGGCCAGGCACTGATGTTGGGCACTAAGGCCTGGCTCACAGTCGGCATTCCAATTCATACCAAATATGTTCTTTGGACTTGGCTCTGTACAGAACAGTCAAGATTAAGTCACTAAACAAATAATACTAAAAAAAAAAATGATGAGCGGACAGTCATGCGGGGCAAAATGGTGACAAAAAGAGACACAGAATTTAATAGTCTACAGTTAAATGCCCACATGTTCCAAATGTCTCTGGCCATGACCGTAACCATTAATAGAAATAAACAAGTAAAAGGCAAACTGCCTGAATTGTACACTTGGGGGCATATGTATCAAAGCTTGATGTGATCTATATATCACCAACCAATCTGCTCCTAACTATCATTTTTTAAACACAGCCTGCAAAATGTAAGTTAGAAGCTGATTAGTTGGTCATATATATCTCACATCAAGCTTTGATACATATGCCCCTTGGTTCACTATCTTTGGTAAAATTGCTTTTTTTTATTTTTGGAACTGTCTTTTTGCACTATAGGAAATGTCGTGTATGTAAATTATTCACTAAGGTGTAATAATAAGACTGGTATGTGGAAACTTATAATTAATTCATGGCAAAAATTGCTGTTTTGCTTTAAGTCTCTTGCTCACACAAACTCCACCAAAACAAATCAATCTCAAGACCACGGGGGAAATCACAGTTCCCCTGAATGTATCATAGCATGACATACATCTAAGCAGTGGCTAGTCATTATTGATCTGAGCGGAATGGGATTTTTAAGGATACACAGAGTACTGGAGAACACCTCCTTAGAATGCTGTTTGTTATGCTAATGGAAATTACAGCCATTATTAAATTAATTTTATAGCCTGATCAGAATGTCATTTCTTTTTAGTGTATGTTTTGTTTGTGGGGTTAGCATTTACATTACGTTACGGTCTTTTCTATTTAGATAATAGCATGATACATCTAGTTTGTATTATGTAGTTAATTCTGTATGTTACAGCTTGTACAAATGTATCCTATCCAGCGATCGACCACTGTCTGTGCTGAGTATGAAATGACAATGGCAGTTGATAGAGTACACTATGAGGCAGAGGTCAGTAGAGGTAATTTGCTGAGGGTGTTCCGATGTTTAATTTTGCGGAGTGAGGTTATTGAAATCAGACAAAGGGCCGTATTCAATTAAAAGCGAAAAGCCGCTTTCCGCGAAAAAGTATCTCCGATCTCGGCTTTTCGCGTGACAGGAACTTTTCTCCATATTCAATTCCAGCCGCTTTTCGCCTACGCGGAAAGTCAATGCAATGTAATAGGCAAAAAAGATTCGCCTAAGCATAGCAGGTGAAAAGAAGTGGAACATTTTTATTTTGGGGTTCAAACGTGAATAAATCACTCAGAACCCTTGGGACAGCTCCCCAGAGGACAACTGTGTCCAAAAAACAGAAAAAAAATAAATAAACACCCCAATAAAGTACTTTGATTTTGGGGGCGAAAAAGTACAAAGTGGGGGTACAAACACAAAAACTAGCGAAAAAGACTTCTTGGGGTGCTGTAAGGAGGGAAAAAGAATAAGAAGCACTGCTGATTGGAGACCTTTATACCTTGATCATATTAAAAATAGTTTAATATTACATACAGATGGCCATATACAAACACACAAAAATAAGACACAAGAAAAATACATAATGACAATGTAAAAATGTACTTCTAAACTATCAGGTTAATATCTGAGCATGTAATTATGAAACAGCAAAAAATTATTAGCAAACCACCAACACCTCCACAGAGGTTGCTGTGATGTAAAATTAAAATATAAAATATATATTCCACACTTCTCTGGGCATCTCTGGATTATGTCCCAAAAGACACTTAAAAATTCCAACTGTATTTTAATACATATCATTTGTTTTGGTTAAGAACCAGTTAGTATAACAATACTTTCCGTTCCCTGGTGGTTGGGAGGGACTTGGTCGTAGATATGTGTAGGCACACAGTATTATATGTGTAGGTCCATTTATTAGTTGAGAGATTTCTCATAAAGAGTTAAGGATCTTCCCATCACACTTAAATTGAATATACGTGCTCAGCCAGGTACAAATAATCTCAGCTATCCTTGCACCAGCCTTGTAAACATAAAGATGTTTGGCAGAGATCTTGATACTGCCCAGGTAATAATGCTCACTGAGAGTTCTCTTGATGTAGTTACTCACAGTGAAGCTAATCCAGCAGAGCCCCCTGTTTGGTGAGTAGTGGTGTGGAGCACAGAGTCTGTAACGCGTGTCCCCGCCTTGTGGTATACCTCAGCATTCTGTCTGAGGAAGCCGCTGAGGTATACCACAAGGCGGGGAAACGCGTTACAGACTCTGTGCTCCACACCACTACTCACCAAACAGGGTGCTCTGTTGGATTAGCTTCACTGTGAGTAACTACATCAAGATATTGTGGGCCCTATGGATTTCGAAGAAAGATCGTTAACAAAGGTAAGTCTACCTTAACTCTCAGTGAGCATTATTACCTGGGCAGTATCAATATCTCTGCCAAACATCTTTATGTTTACAAGGCTGGTGCAAGGATAGCGGAGATTATTTGTACCTGCCTGAGCACGCATATTCCATTTAAGGGTGATGGGAAGATCCTTAACTCTTTTTGAAAAATCTCTCAACTAATAAATGGACTTAAACATATAATACTGTGTACCTACACATATCTACGTCCACCTCCCTCCCAACCATCAGGGAACGTAAAGTATTGTTATACTAACTGGTTCTTTACCAAACCAAATTATATGGATTAAAATACACATGGAATTTTGAAGTGTCTTTTGGAACAAAATCCAGAGAGACGCCCAGAGAAGTGTGGAAATATATATTATCACAGCAACCTCTGTGGAGGTGTTGGTGGTTGGCTAATAATTTGTTGCTGTTTCATAATTACATGCTCAGAAATTAACCTGATATTTTAGAAGTAAATTTTATATTGTCATTATGTATTTTTCTTGTCTTATTTTTGTGTGTTTGTATATGGCCATCTATATGTAATATTAAATTATATTTAATACGATCAAGGTATAAGGTCTCTAATCAGCAGCGCTTCTTCTTTTTTTTTTTCTTGATTTTTACTGTCAAGAGATGTGGCAATTACCTCTATTAAGAAGGCGCAGCATAGATTGGCTAGTAAGATTGATATATCCATATTCTGATCAGGCGCCAAAGGTGCGCATATTTTGGTGTTTGTTCTGCTGTAAGGAGGAGCCAAGTATTTTTGGGATTGCAGGTGCACGTATGAGGGTGGTTTTTCACGTTTTTTAAAAGTTCACTTTAGAGACCTAACATATGCTAGCACCCATTTTTAAGTACCCCAAATTTGACTGGACTACTTATTTGCACCAAAAAAATACTGCTTTATGTCATTCCTCACCACTTTTACAAGGAAGCTAATAACAAGGATTTTAAACAACTTCAGTACCCCAAATAGTTTTATTAGGGCTATTGGAACACTTCTACATTGATTCCCAATGTTAGTGCATCTTTTTGGGGGGTGCACACTGATTTCCCCTATTCTGACAGTACTTTCCGTCTGTTCTGCATTCGCCGCTTGCCGTTTTCGCCTTGTTAATAATTGAATAGCGAAAAGCGGGGACACGCACGATGAGTTTTTGCATCCAAAAGACGCGGTGTAGGCGAAAAGACGGGCAGGCGGAACCTTTTCATTGATGCAAAACTAATTGAATACGGCCCTCTGGGGTGAAAAGGGTGCAGTTTTTAGGAGCACACTTTGATATGCGAATAGTTTACTCTTGGTTTTACATGTTAAGTATTGCATTTTATACCATGTCTAAGCTGGCAGAGATCTGGTTTCATGTATGTGTTTCACTGATGCAAAATTTACATTACAAGTGTCACATGTAATAAAGGCAGAACGGATTTGCCCTTTTAGTAGAAAACATGTACAAACTAAATTGCTCAGGCTGTGGGCGGGGTATAGGGGGGGGAAGGACTGGAGCATCCTGGGACAGAAAAGCTTTAACTGTTGGTGTCCAGTAATAATCACCACCTATACCCCATTGTCTCCCCTGTGGACCTTATGAACTTCGAAGAAAGATCTTTAACAAAGGTAGTCTACCATAACTCTTCTTTTCTTGAAATGGGTTGTTCTAATGTGGTAGGTGGTGACATTAACACTTTTGCACAGTGTGTCTCTTCTCCTTAGGACTGCCCGCCCCCCACAAGGCACACTTGTAGCATCACTTGATGCAAAGCCATAGCGATCTTTCTTATGCACATCGAGCGTGTTTTAGAAGTGATATACAGGGCACCTAGTTAGAATCTTGATGAGATAGTATATGGATAGTTGACAGCATTTATAATGAATGTGTAAGAATGTAGATCTACCTTTCCTCCACTGACCTCTCTCCCTCTCTCCTCACTCATGTCTCCAACTGTCTCTCTGCCATCTTTTCCTGCATGTCCCAGCGATTCTTAAACTTAATATGTCTAAGACTGAGCTAATCATCTTCTCTCTACCCTACATAACCACACTTCCCACCATTTCTTTATCAATTGATGGCACAACTATCTCCTCTAGCCCCAAAGTGTGCTGTCTTGGAGTTATCCTGGACTCCTCCCTCTCCTTCAAACCACATATCCAGAATCTCTCGCAGTCCTGTCGTTTTCATCTTAAAAGCATTTCCAAGATTAGACCCTTTCTCACCCAGGATGCTACTAAAACCCTCATACACTCATTGGTCATCTCCAGATTGGACTACTGTAACCTCCTCCTATCTGGCCTCCCCAACTCCCTTCTCTCCCCTCTCCAGTCTGTCCTCAGTGCTGCTGCTCGGCTCATCTAAAGGTGCCCACACACATACCGACTTTTCATCCAATTTGGCCGATTTCGACGAATCGTGATGACAGATCATGTAAAAAATGGCCAAATTGTGAGTTTCTACTCTAGATCACAATGCCGATGTGCGTCCCCGCTCGTCGTACCTCGCATCTTCAGATCTACTGTGCTGTAGGGCAGATTAGCCAATCTGGGATACAATGCACTGGCTGCATTACTCTCAAAACGCTCTGCATCTGCCTCCCCTCTCCTACAAGCTCTCCAGTGGCTCCACTTCCCTTTAAGGTTCTCACACTCACTTACAAAGCCCTCACCCATGCCTCTCCCATCTTTGATCTCTTCTCCCTTCACTCTCCTGTCCGCCCTCTTCGTTCAACAAATGCACGCCGCCTCTCATGCCAATTGATTACTTCCTCCCACTCCCGCCTCCAAGATTTTGCCCGCGCTGCTCCCCACCTTTGGAAAACACTCCCGCTTCCCATCAGACTCTCCACCTCTCTTCAATCCTTCAAATGGGCTCTCAAAACCCACTATTTCATCAAAGCCTTCCAGCTCCCATCCTAACTTGCTGCTACATACTTCTTCCTCCCCGCCTAACCCATCTGTCACACCTGTTTGTCTGTCCCTCCCCTTTAGAATGTAAGCTCTTATGAGCAGGGCCCTCTACCCTCTTGTGCTTCTCCTTACTGTACCTTCATCTACTTCTTACTCTCTACCAGGGCACCTAACACTTGGTTGCTTTGCATTGTTGCTTATCTGGGTGTTATGGTCGCGAATGTAGCAATGTATATTATCCATGTCCTGTATTGTATTGTATTGTATTGTACTGTAAGTCACTGGAAATCAACCTATTTGTTTATGTACTTTGTAAGGCTGCGGAACACTTGTGGCGCCATATAAATAAACAATAATAATAAAATGTGGAAATAGTTCATTGCTATGATTGTGCTGTTATAAGTTGGTTTACACTATATTTCTAATGAACCATTTTTCTATTGCAGGGAAGGGGACTGGTGGGAAGCACGATCTATAGCCACTGGAAAAACTGGTTACATACCCAGTAATTATGTAGCACCTGCAGACTCCATACAAGCTGAAGAGTAAGAAAAATTAAGATGAAATATGATTTGTTTTGTTTTTCATAGTATAAAATATAAATGGCAATTAATAATGACAGCTGTACACTCCTGCATGACAGCTTTGCGGAGTACACTAATGGTCATCTTGGAGCCAGGGCCACGTAATTTGGTTCCTGGGTCCAATGGCCGCTTTTCCGTATGCCCTGGCTGCCTGCTTTCTTTCTTACTCCCACTAGATGGAACAGTTCTGTGTGATTGCATGGACACTGTCCAGAGACACCCATTTCAATGTTATTGTGGTCTGTAGACCGACGTATTAATCTGTATGCACTAGTGATCTCCCGTCTGTATGCAGATACCTGATCCGGTACATGCACATCAGCAGATTTCTTTGGTGCATACATAGTATGCGGATATCTGCAATATTCATGCGCATTACAACTTACCTGTGACTCCGAATTAGCCCCATAGTGTTCAAATGGACATGTGTGTTGAACGCAGAAGTGTTTGGCTTTTCAAAGCATAAATGTCTGCTCACATGGGTGACATCAGTAGGACAACCAATAGTAAAGAGCGAGCTCTGCTAGCATCATAGGAGACTCTTCTTCCAGCCTCTGCACTAGTAGTAGGCTGGATTGGTGATTTCTTATATCCATATATTATAGAGTAAGGAGTGAATTAGCTGATAAATAATACATGTCAACTGAACTAGTGGGTTGACATTGCTGTAATTAAATAACTTCTTTTAATCAGTGCATTCTGATGTCCATTCACTTTTTTTTAAAATGTCTCCCACACCCCCATAACAGCGGCCGCAGCATTAGAGTCCAATGAACATTGTCTGCTAAAGACACTAATTTTGGGCGCACACTATATACGATGTGTGACCCAGCCGACGGTGCAATGTAACTACACATCCCGTGTGCCGTACGCACTGCACAATCTGTTGTATGACTGAGTGATGTGTCCTTACTTGCTGCATGTAACAGCACCACGTCGTTCATTGTATCATCCCATTTTCACATGCAGAACAGCAGATGGGGCGATGCGATGGACAACCATCATTAACGACGAATCGGGCATACACACTGTACAATGTATACGATATATCGTTCTGATCCGCATCAGGACGGTATACATCGTATAGTGTGTACCCAGCTTAAGTTTCATCTTTGTAACTTATGGTAACAATTATTATTAAGCGATTTTGCAGTTCTGAATTCAGGGTCTATGATTAATATTGTGAGAATGAAAATGTTTTCATTGTTATAATTCTATAGACGTGTCGGTGAGATGAGGCTTAGCAGTTGTTTGAAATACTGTAATGGGTGTTTACCTTATCTGTGGTAAATGCAAAATAAATGTGTCACACCAAGCACATGGACACACGTATACCAGTAGCTTTAAGTAATAGAGAGGGTTCTGTTGCATGCCGCATAGTGTGCGCTCAGGAGCAAGATGTGTGACTATTGTTTTGTTTTTTTCCAGGTGGTATTTTGGTAAAATGGGGCGGAAAGATGCTGAGCGATTACTTCTCAGCCCAGGCAACCAGAGAGGAACATTTTTAGTTAGGGAAAGTGAAACCACTAAAGGTAATGCCTTGTGTCTTTCATTCCTTTTTAATGAATCAAGAAGATGTTTTTATTATTATTACAATAGACCGTGGTGAGACATAACTATTTATATCAATGCTAATGATTTTATACTTTGATCTAAGTAGCATTACAACTAATCTATTCCAGGAAAAGTGAAAAATAGTGTAATTGCGAAAAAAATCTGTTCATCTATGATATTCTGCATGTATGTGCTCAAGCCAGCGGAAATTGAACTACACTGCAAGGGGCCTATGTAGAATAGAAATTAATTTACCGCTTTAGCCCATTTGTGAGACTGGGCTTTAATCCTATCTGTGGTATATTTCTGGCAACTTGATAGGGTGTTCATTCACTGCTTCACTTGTCACTGGACTGCTGACAAGTGACAAGTGAAGCAGTATATGACCACCCTATCAAGTGACTGCTGCATGATGTCACATCAATATACAGGATACAGTGCATTTGGGAAATTCTCTTGATGACCTCATTGGTGCCCTTCACTGCATGAGTGAGATCATACTAGGCCTGAGAACACCAGATTAGCTTTGGGGGTATATGTTAACCACATAAGGATAGTTGCTACAGGTGATATGATAACCATTCTGCAACACTTTTACATTTTTATTTTTTTTTAAATAATGATCTTAGTAGACAGCTCCATTTTCCTGGCGATTTCTGTAGTGCGCATGCGCAGGTCTTCATGTACATGGCACCTGATATTTGCAGTGCTGATGGAGAGTTAAGTATTGTGAATGGTTGTGTGGTGTGGGCCCCCCCCGGACACCCACTATAGATAATCCCATGATTATTGGCTGAAGTTGGGTGCTGGCATGTTACCGGACATGACATTCGCAGTTACTAATATCACTGTTTGTTCCAGAAATGTGTTGATCCAAAGCTCCTCTCTGTCCTCCCGTGTATGTTAGCCACAAGAACACGGAGTGTATAAATGCTGTTAGCCTGCACATAAAAGGCAGTCTAAGCGCACAGTTCCTGGCTTAAGCATAATGATAGGTCTCACACACAGCCGCTGTGTGTCATGGCCAACCGGCTGCAAGCACTGTGGAAATTAGGGTTCACTGAAACATTTGGGGAATGCACACTCAGGGTGCACAGGCATTAACTGTGAGTGCAGGGTGGTCTTCACACAGGAGTTTGTTACGGTACAAGAAGGTGTGATTCTAGCCTAATATTCTGTTTCACCATGAACTGTGATTTTGCTTTTAATAAAGACATGAAAATATTCATTAAAAAAAAAAGATCTTGATCCATACCATTCTCTTCCTAGGCGCTTATTCACTCTCCATTCATGACTGGGATGAAGTGAGAGGTGACAATGTGAAACACTACAAGATCAGGAAACTTGACAACGGAGGATACTACATCACTACACGGGCACAGTTTGAATCACTACAGAAACTTGTTAAACACTACTCTGGTAAGGCACAGAGCATTTGTGTTATTCGTACATTGTTACTTTTTTGTGCATCAAGTTCTTTTAGTTCCTGCTTTGTGGTGTTACACACGGTCAGATTTGTCAGACTTGTCAGATTTGTCAGATGAACGACTGAACAACTAAACGATTTGAACGATTTGACCAAAGTTTTGAACGATTTGAACGATTGAACGATTTTTGACTGCATTAAAATGAATGGAATCGTCCAAGTCTGACTGCAAACCCATCAGATGTCAGATATCGTTATCTGACAAACGGGAACGCGCATCGTTGATCGTCCATCGTTCAGGCATGTCAGATATGAACGATTTTCCTTCAGATATGAACGACTGAACGATTTTTAAATCGTTATCGTCCATATCTGAAGAAAAAATCTGATCGTGTGTATGCACCATTATGCTACAATTAAAATTTTCTCTTTGTCTCTGTCTAAAGTAAATACCAGGCAGTAATTGTTTACACACCGCATCGGATCTACAGCAGATCAGAGAAGCCGCAGGGGGCGTCTACATACTCAAGACGCCTCCTTCAACATATTACTGCGCAAATGCTGCGTGATCTGCATCCATCTCTGAATCAGGCCCTTCGTGTGGCTACTATAAGTTAAAGGGGAAATCTCAATGTAACATTTCATTTTGGGTGGGCTCTACTAAGCTATACTGCAAAGTGTGACTTGCCAATGGTGCAGTGGTCTTGGACTCCAACACTCTTCTGCTCTCTGCTCCAGTATCACCCTCTTCAAGCACTGAATGTGATTGTTACACAGCTTAGCGGTCACATACATAATAGGGGCATCAATGCTTCTTATTGTTTGAAAAGGCTCATTTTAGCAGCAGGGAGCAGATTATTGCTGGATGGCAGCATCACCCCCAATCCCCCCCCCCCAACACCCCCCCCCCCCCCCCCCCCACACACACACAGGTAAGTTGAACTTTTCTTTTTATTCTAACTTGGTAACTGTAAACCTACATTTTGAGTTTTACAAATCTAGTCTTTACTTTCCAAAAACCACTATGTCCTCCTAGAGCTGACATTTTAGTACATGTGGGGCTATATCGCCATAATCCATTGAAGCCCGGTCTGACATAATTGGAGGCATTTTCTGTCCTCATTAATGGTTATGCCAGATCAGAAATCTGAAATCATGATGGGCAGCAGGCAAATTTAGGGTAGTATCTAATGTATAATTTGGGTTATAGAATCTCTCTCCTCTGCTCAGAAAAGGAAGCTGGCATACTAGCCTATACTAAAATGAAAAATCATTTTATTTATTTTTTTGTATATTTTAGAACATGCTGACGGCTTGTGCTACAGACTAACAACTGTTTGTCCCACCGTGAAACCACAAACCCAGGGATTAGCAAAGGATGCATGGGAAATTCCAAGAGAATCATTGAGACTTGAAGTGAAATTAGGTCAAGGCTGTTTTGGTGAAGTATGGATGGGTAAGTTATTTATTTAGTATTGTAATCCAACATTTTTGTGCTCAGTTTTTACCTATAGATGTGTCCACATACATCTATCCTCCACTCACTACAAGTCTCATTACACATAACGTGTGAGCGCCGTGCGACTCTGTAGCACCGAGCGTCTGTGGTTTTATCTGCATGTGAAATGCTACGTTACAGTCTATCAGCTGAGGCTGCTTGTGCATCCGGTATGCATCACTTTGCGAATAAGACGCGTTTGAAGGGGAAAAAGTCAGACGAAAAGACGTCCGGCGCTACAGAGTCGCGCCACGGCATGGTGTGACTAGACAGGCTGCTTAACACGCAAGGAGGCTACATGTATGAGGACACATCTGTAAATGGCTTTTATATTTATATGAATTGAGTGTAGGGCAGTCACAGAAATAGGAACTTTCTACATCTTGCCATCAAACTAAAACATATTTGACTATCTCTAATAAAATGAAAGGGGAAACAATGGGCAATCTAAAATATTGCTATCTTTTTGTAGTAGGCGCAATTCAAATATGTTTAATGTTGTTCCTTGAGTCCTTGTAACATGTGTAATCTACATGGGGAAAAAAAAGAACCTTTTCACCAAAAGCACTATGTCCATTGTATAATAGAATCTTTGCCTGTAGAATGTAAGATGATCAAATAGGTGTTTCAAAGGTGACATTAAAGAGCATGGCAACTTTTAAACAAGGGACATATAATGCCTTAGACCTCATATACTTCTATGTAGCATAAAAGATGGACATGTATCTAACTCTATCTCATTGCATCATCAGCTCACTGCCACATGGGGTTTAATTAATAGGGGAGACCACCTCCTTAATTGCCACGTATAGAAGTAGGTAAGATAGGCAGGACTTGACCTCATTCAATGATGTAAGTGCGTAAAGTTGTGTTCTGCCACCTTCCACAATATGCTTTAGATGTCCCCTTTGTTCCTGTCCAGTACATTTCTAATATGACTTTCTGCATTTTATTTAATCTTTTTAGGAACTTGGAATGGAACAACAAAGGTAGCAATCAAAACACTTAAGCCTGGAACAATGATGCCTGAAGCCTTCCTGCAAGAGGCACAGATCATGAAAAAACTCAGGCACGACAAGTTAGTCCCCCTTTACGCTGTGGTCTCTGAGGAGCCCATCTACATCGTTACGGAGTTCATGTCGAAAGGTTGGCCTCCTTTATATTTGTGTGAACGTAAAATCCTTATCTTGTCCCACTTGCTGTTATTTTGGCTGCGGTCTGTATGCGTAAGTTGTAGATTATGTGGCTGACCGTAATGCAGCACGTTCTATTTGGGCAGTGTGCTTAGGAAATGGTTTCTGCAGCACATCCATATATAAGGGTTCAGCCAAATCAGAAACCATCATTTTACTTTAACCAAAACCTAAAAGATTGTGGGATAAGGAAGAGAGGGAGGTGTTTTGCTTATTTGTTTCCTAAGCTTATACTGATCAATAAAAATAAAAAGGAAATAATCATTTGAATTCTGTTGACTTTGTTGTAAAGAGTTGGTCAAACTCAACTCATAGTAAGCCCCTAGGATTGTACTGAATTCTAGTATCATGCTCCCATAATAGCAATAGATTATTGTAACTATTTATGATCCTTCTATTTAAGTAGCACCAACAGATTCAACAGCTTAGTCCAATTGTATAACTTTGTTCAGGCACGTCAGCCCCCGCATCCCTGTCGAAGTGGAACAATTTCCCATTCAGTTGAAGTTATACCTCTAATGTTGTCCCACAACACTCAAGGCTTCAGCACTGTGAGCTCAGTGTCTATAGAAAAAGTGAGCCCCCGTCATTTTGGTGCTGACTGCCTCAATCGTCAAGAAGCTACAAGCTACTATGGTCCTTGCTTAAGATGTTACTGGTACATCACAGCTCTAGACACTTTGCTAAAGGAACTGAGAGCCATTGGCTGGATTGCCCTTGATTAATATCTAGAGTGTTTGTTTGTTTTTTTAAATTGAGACCATTTTAAACAGCGGTTGTTATTCCTTTAAATAATAACTTAATACATATATAAGCAATAGTTTTAAAAATAAAAAATGGGTAAGCAGTGGTCCGCAGCATGACACAAAACATATACAAACCATTAGCCACAATAGGAAAAAAACAAATTGTAGATTCCAGTAGCTACAGAGATTTTACATAAGCAACATAATAAAAACAGGAAAAAGGCAAAGTGAAGAGGGATGGATTTTAGGGTTCTTGAAACCAAAAGATTTTCTCTTTTTTTGGTCTAAAAATATATTAAAATAAATAATTATGTTGCATATGTTAGGACCAATGCGATTTGCTTGCTGTATTTCAGTTTATCTTCTATTTTAACACAGGTAGTCTATTGGACTTCCTGAAAGAAGGAGATGGAAAGTATTTGAAGTTGCCACAACTTGTTGATATGGCTGCACAGGTAACCAGACATTACGTGCTAGCTGAACCTGTCGCCCGTTCCTAAAATCAGTAGTAGGTTAATGGGTCTCTGTCTGTTACCTAGATTGCAGATGGAATGGCCTATATTGAAAGGATGAACTATATTCATCGAGATCTCCGAGCTGCTAATATCCTTGTAG
Organism: Taudactylus pleione; assembly: GCA_031769625.1. Classification (NCBI taxonomy): domain Eukaryota; kingdom Metazoa; phylum Chordata; class Amphibia; order Anura; family Myobatrachidae; genus Taudactylus; species Taudactylus pleione. Next base: position 27,599,827 of record JAUIMM010000092.1, on the reverse strand, counting down.
GGGACAATCTTGTTTGTAAAATTGCTGACTTTGGCCTCGCCAGGTTAATAGAAGATAATGAGTACACGGCAAGACAAGGTATGGTGTCCACATATTGATGTGATGGCAAGCACGTACTTATTTTGAAGATCTATTGTACTGTTTGTTTGTGTCCCTAATTTACAAAATTGAAAAATTAAACAAATTGCTGGGTCTTTGCTTTCTGTAAAATAATGCTAGAGACGTGAATCCTAATTTTGCTCTGTAATATTTTCCCTATGCTGTACACGTTTCATGTAAATTGAGCAGTGTGCATGAGTTTTAATTCTTTACTACAGGCAGTTTTGGTGCGTGAGGGGCTTTTAACCCCCCTCCTTCTGTTTACTTTGCTCAACATCGTGCAGCTAGCTATGACTGCAGCTGGAAATGCCAATCAATTAACATATTCATCTTAAATAAATATCATTCACAATGACCATTATCAATGGATTTTGTTTTTAATCCCACTTTCATGTGTACAAGTATATTCTGTTCTATTGACTGCGGCACCTTGATAACTAGGGATAGATGTTTAGTACATTGTGCCTGAACGTAAAGTGGATTTGTGCCACTGGAAATACTTTAAATATATGCTTTTTTTTTTCTAATGTAGGAGCAAAATTTCCCATCAAGTGGACAGCTCCCGAGGCTGCCTTATATGGCCGATTTACCATTAAGTCTGATGTCTGGTCATTTGGCATCCTCCTGACAGAGCTTGTTACCAAAGGAAGAGTGCCATATCCAGGTACTGTATGCAAGAGCCCCTATTCTACACTAACTACACCTTTTATTTTGCTGAAGGGCTTATCGATACTACTATATAGTTACCTTCATCTCCCATAAGTCATTTGTATTTGTGAAATGCCTGAGCAAACCTTGGGCCTGATTCAGCACGCCCCCTTTGGTAGGCGTGCCGGGGGCGTGCCTCCCGTCAAAAGCCGGCCCACTGACATCACTAGTGATGTCAGTGGGAGTGATTTTGGCTCTGATGGAGCCAAAATCACTCCGGAGCTTGCGGTTGAAAACCTCAACCGCAGGCTCCGGCTCGCAATTTCGATGGTCGCGATGGTCTCGACCATCGCGGCCATCAAAATGCACGCTCGTATAGCCTGTGGGTGGTGACCCACAGCTATACGAGCGTCCAGAAGGACGCTCCATTTTCATGGAGGCCGGCCCTCATTCAGAGCGTGCGCTCTGCTCAGAGTGTACGGCTCTGAATGAGGGCCCTTGTGTGCAGATCATGATGAGTTACTTACTGGGAGACTTTTGTCTATGCAGGAAGGATGTGATCATTTGCTTTCTAGAAGTCTGTTAAGAATAATGTAGAAAGCCTTCTGTAATATACTGGGGCAGATGTACTAAGCTCTGGAGAGTGATAAACTACCCAACCAATCAGCTCCTAACTGTCATTTTTCAAACACAGCCTGTAACATGGCCATTAGGAGCGGAGTGGCTGGTAGTTTCACTCCCCAAGCTTAGTACATATCCTCCTTGAGCAATAGCTTACAAATCACATAACATGTGAAAAGCATGCTATGAAATCTGCAAGGCACGATAATAATGTCTTTCTGACTGTGATTATGAAATCCTTTCTGTAGGGATGGTGAACAGGGAGGTCCTGGAGCAGGTGGAGCGTGGGTATAGAATGCCGTGTCCGCAAGGTTGCCCGGAGTCCCTGCACGAGTTAATGAAGCTATGCTGGAAGAAGGACCCAGATGAAAGACCTACCTTTGAGTATATTCAGTCATTTTTAGAAGACTACTTTACTGCAACAGAGCCTCAGTACCAACCTGGAGACAATCTATAAGATTAAAGACTCAAATCAAATGCACAAATCTGCCAAAAGTATACCTGTTTCTAAGGGGAAAAGGAGAGTCATGATCCCTCTGCATGCTGATGGCGAACTGGAAACCCACAGTACAGTTGCACAAAACCACTTTGAAAGTATTGTATATGGACAAATCCTAGGATCAGAGCAGGTCCCAAAGAAAGGGCGATGTCGGTGTGGATGGTTAGGAAAGCCATTAAAAGAACAATCCATGTTATTTTTGCTAGTAAACATTTCAGGATCACAAAATGGGCTTCTCACCGGACCAAACATTTCATTCCTCTTCAATAAAAGCTATTTGTCTTCTTAATTATAAATATATCTTATCCAACCAATCTTATTACCAACAAATAGATACCCACACACAGGTTGCAGTCCCGTGAGTGAGAAAAGGGGTAAAGTATTGAGTTTTGGAGCTTTTGGTTTCCCCATCATTAGATCTACAGGTTTTCATGGGTTTTAAAAGAAGACAAATGGATTGCAGATTACAAAAGAACAGTAGTGGAAAAACATGTACCTTTTGTCTCTCCTTAATGTTCCTTTATGGTATTGCCATGCAATCACCACCATCCTTAAGGGAATTAAGCACCTTATTCTAGCTCCTTGCAGTCTAGGTCTTGCCTCCAGATACTTTCAGCCTACACTGAACAAGCTATGACCGTAGACAAAACTTAATGGTGACATATTGAGGAGAGGTTATACAGCCTTCCACAGAATGTGTATTTTTCCCTTCAATGTCCTTTTTCAATCCATTATTCACATGGGCAATCAAGATCCTTTATGGAAATAATTATTCGTATGCAATCTTGTCAAGCATTTTTTTATACCATTATGTTAGGGGACTTTATCTGTAAAAAAAACGATTTAAATGCAAAATCCAGTTTGTTTTCTCTAATTCAGTATCTTAATAATAAAGTCCTGTCCCTATGACACAATTCGGGGATTATCTACAGTTCAGGGACATCAGTGATAGCACTTTGGCATTTATTTGATTATAACTTGCATTAGTGTGGGGTGACTGGAGACAAAAATGTGAATGTTTTAAATGACTGTATGCAAATATGGTTTACTTAACTGTGGTTGGAGCATAAGGTTCCCAGTGTCTAGCTGGCTGGCCAAACATGCTCGTGCAAACGTCACTATTGCAGCTGACACATATCTGGCAATAAATTAACTTCTTTTGTTTATTTTGTTTTTTCATTAATATGCTTATCTAACAATAAACCGTGAAATTCTAACTTGTATATCCCATGCTAGCCTTGATATTGTAACGTGTAAAGGATTGCGATTCCCTTTAACCTCAAGGTATTTGATCATGTATTATGTTTACTGTACACAAACTGTTATCTCTTTGTTTTACTTTTTCTTTCATGGCGGTGCCATCATTCCACATTATTACCTGCAATTTCTTTAGTGAGGCGATGCTGGTTTTTTTTTTAAAGGGCTTTATATAGAAACCACGGAATTGTATCTTTTTATAAGTCTTTTCAAGCCAATTTAACTGGAACTGTGTACTTAGTAAAAGGAAACCAGTGTTTGGCAGTCTGGCTGTCATCCATTGTGTTTCCGCAGCTAAATAACAAATATGTAATATCATTTGTATAGTAAAGGATTAAAACACTAATTATTGCATTTATTTTAAATAATTGTGATATACATATCTAATGGGAAAGGGGAGATTATTGGTTCATACATTTAATACAGTTTTCTGTTACATTATGATGCCCGTTGGAGCAACAGGAGATCAGTTTGTAAAATAAAAACAAAATTTTTGTCTTTTTGTTTTTTTTTATTATTATTTCTTGGTGAAGAGAAAATATGCTCAGTTGTACTATTGCCACTTTTGGAAGTAAAGGTAATGTGTTACCATGGAATTTACATTATTGTGATTCAGTACCCTGCATGCCCTGCTAGCCACTGATTGCAGAATGAATTATGTAATGCCCTTATTATAGAAACCTAGAATTTGACGGCAGATAAGATCCACTTGGCCCATCTAGTCTGCCCATTTTTAAACATATTATCACATCAACCCTTATTGATCCTTACTTCTTCTGAAGTATATCCTTATGTCTATCCCATGCATGTTTAAATTGCTCTACTGTCTTAGCCTCTACCAGCTCTGATGGGAGGCTATTCCACTTGACCACTACCCTTTGTGTGAAGTAATTGTTCCTCAAGTTTCCCCTGAACCTACCACCCTAGAGTGTCAGAACATGTCCTCTTGTTCTAATAATTCTCTTTCTTTGAAGAATGTTTCCTTCCTTTACCTTGTTAAAACCCTTTATATATTTGAATGTTTCTATCATGTCCCCGCTTTCCCTTCTCTGCTCCAAACTATACATATTAGGATCTTTTAGTCTTTCCTGGTACGTTTTGTGGTGTAGACCTTGCACCATTTTAGAAACCCTTCTTTGTACTGTCTCTAATGTATTAATATCCTTCTGGAGATATGGCCTCCAGAATTGAACACAGTATTCAAGATGAGGACGTACCAATGACCTATACAGTATTTTTATCACTTCTTTCTTTCTGCTACGGATCCCTCTCCCTATGCAACCAAGCATCTGACTTGCCTTCCTCATTGCTTTGCTACAATGTTTGCTTGCCTTTAAGTCAGCTAAAATAGTGACTCCTAGATCCCTTTCCTCTTCAGTAGTTTCCAGTATAGTGCCATTAATACTATATGTATCCTTTGGATTTTTGAGACCCATGTGCATGATCTTGCATTTTTTGGCATTAAACTGTAGTTGCCATGTTGTTGACCATTCCTCTAGTGTACCGAGAACATCAGTCATTTGTTTTACACCTCCTGGTGTGTCTACCCTGTTGCATACATTTGTGTCATCTGCAAAAAAAGCATAGTTTCCCTTCAATACCATTTGCAATGTCACAAATAAAGATATTAAAAAGCACTGGTCCAAGTACAGATCCCTCTGGCACTCCACTGATAACATTTCCCTCTTGAGACTGCCCTCAGTTTACTACAACTCTCTGTTTCCTATCCTGCAGTCATGATCTTATCCATCCAACTATCTTTGTATCTAATTCCCCTCCTTCCCATTATTGCAATTAGAATACATCTCATGCTGGCCAATGGCATAGTGGGGTGTGCACAAAGGAGGTGGTGCCTGGGCTGCACTAGTGAATTAATTCCCTCAGCCATCACCTGCTGCCGGTGTCAGGCAGATAACATTAGGATGGCAAAGAAGGTGAGAAATATTGCACAGTATGGGAGAGTGAAACATTATGCTTGAGAGAAGAAAAATAAGAGATTGCAATTAATAGGAAATGAAATGAGGGAGATTAGGAATGTTCGTTATATCAGAGAGGGAACTGACATTATAATAGAAGAGATGACAGAGTGAGTAATGAAAGGAAGAGTGCGGAGGAAGAAGAGGTAGGATAGTGATGAGCAGTGGCTGCTCCTACCCTTCTTGAGGAGGGGTTGCCCACCGTGCTGCTAACCGGTCCCAGACTGCAATGCCCATGTCTCTCCGCCTGCCGGCGCTGGGGCGGACACATACGCACAATTACTAGCAGACCGATGCATGCGTACATGCCCAGCTTGTAGGGACAGCATCAATTGATGAGCTGGGTGAGTGTGACCACAAGGGGATGCAGTCAGGAAGCCAATGGTCGAAGTGCCGAACGCCGGCTTCCCGACTGTCAAATCCTGGCAGGGTACGAATGACAGGCGTTGAAATCCCGACGCCTGTCATTAGACCTATGCCGGGAGCCCGACACCCGGCATACCGAACAAAGGTAAGCTGGGTGCGGACAGCCACGGGGGTGGGGGTTAGGTTTCAGGGCTTCCGGCGGGACTTAGGGTTAGGCTGCGGGGTTGGGAGGGTTAGGTTTAGGCACTTGGGGGGGTGGGGATAGTAATACTTACCGAAATTCGCTGTCGGGATCTTCACCCTTGCCGGCAGTAACACATACGGATTCTGACGGGAGAGGCTTCCCACTGGAAACACCCTCTCTGCTAATTGCTTTCCAGACTGGCAGTCCCAGGGAGAGAAAACACCTCCCCCTGGAACGGTCTATCCTGTATGTGATTAGCAGATATTGATCCCCATGGGAAATAACTGCCAGTGTAGCCAGTACACACAGACTACAACTGGCTTACTGGAGGTGGTGGATTTTACTAGGGGGGTTCAGTCCTGCAATCCTAGGTAAAATACGCTACTGGCAACGAGCAAGGATTGCTAAAATGAAGCATCAGAGTTAATAATAGGATTAAGACAATTGCAGTGAAAGAAGAAAGTTGATAAAAACCATTATGACAGTCAGTGTAAACAGACAGAGTTACATCAGTGACAGGTAAGAATAGAGAGTGACCGGACTGAATAATGTGTCAGTGGAATCTGTATGCTTAGAGCAACTAGTAATAGGTGAATATTTATTCTTGGTTATAGCAGGAATACAGTCAGGTTTAAATAAAAGATGAAGTCTAAGAGCATAGCTTTATAAGCATTTTATTTAGGTAATAAATGTACATTTGAAGTATGTAACTAGCAGTAGACTGAAGAGCTACAAGTTGCTGCATCCTGAATCCTCTCCAGAGAAACCAGTTGACTGCATGCAAATTGAAGTGAGCACTGCCTGCATGCTTCATGATTTCTGCTCCATTGAGGCGTTCAGTGTGGTCTCGGCAGCCTACTCAGCCTAGACCAGAGGTAGCCAACCCTGGTCCTCGAGAGCTACTAACAGTGCATGTTTTCCAGGTCTGCTCACAGAGTCACAAGTGAAATAATGATTTCCAATTGTGGATCTTTTAAAATGTGTCAGTAAGTAATGAATACACCTGTGTACCAGCTAGGTGGTCTGAAATACGTGAAGTGTTAGTAGCTCTCCAGGACCGATGTTGACTACCCCTGGCCTAGACTGTGGACCACCTATACACATACACCAGGTGACAAACAGATGGATTTCACTGTGCTGGTGAGTAGTAACCATATAATTATAATCTATCTGTCCTTTGTGTCATTGAGTATATGGAGGCTACTCATTAAAATTGTCAAAATATGTATTGGAGCAACTACACAAAACACTATCTAAGAGACCAGTGTATATGTAGTTTGTTAATAGTAGATATATTAGTATATAATAATAGTTGGGTCATAGTATCACCATAGCTTTATAGTACAGTTGAAAAGCAAATACATTTTAAACACACTGCATCAACCGTATTCTATACCCCAATTGGTGGGGAATATAATGCTCATTAGTTTGATTATGGCCTTTCCCATACTAGTTTCATTGTGGATAAAAGAGTTTGAATAGTCCCAAGGTAGAACTATGGTTTAGTATACAGATGTGTCCTGACTCGTCTTTGCTGCATTCACACCAAACAGACCCTGTCAGAGAGCCTGTTCCCGTGAGACTGGGCTAGCACGGGCATTATTTGCCAAATATGTTAAGCCGCAATGTGATGTGATTAGGACGCACAAGGAGACTGTGCTGATTAATTTGATATGTGACACTTGTATATCTGTGTGTGACTGAGTCAATCAGCATGCAAAGTGCTACAATGTAACGGCCGCAGCTTTTTCATTCCAAGTGCCGTTGTGGTTCATATACAGACTCCATTGCACACAGATATACAACAAATGAATCAGCACAGTCTGCTGGTGCATCGCATTGCAACTTAGACGCATTTTCGGAAAAAAGACGCCCGAGGCTAGCAGAGTAGCACAGGACCTGGCGTCTCACTTCTGCCAGGCATATCGCACCGCGTGGCGTATTGAAGCTAGGTGAGCAACGATACATCTGTACACCAGAAGAAAATAATTTGAAGATCCCCTGAAATGGGATGCAGTCACTATGTCGACATTGAAAATATCAACAATCATAGGGCGGGATGTACTAAAGCTAAAAAAGCGGTAAAACCTCAGAAATGGGGGTTTTACCGCATTTTCTGTATGTACTAAGCACCGGAATGGCTCCTATAGGCAGAGCTGTTCTTTATGATTTAAATCGCATTTCTAGGTACATACCGCGGTATGTACCCGAAGAGAGACGGGACGTACCGCATCGCCAAAGCAATGCTTAAGTACATCCCGCCCATAATGTTAACACCACAATGTCGACAGTTAGATATTGACATCTACAGAATGTCTGCAGTATTTCCACGTTAGGTTAGGCTGCAGAAAAGGAGGATTATGGATAGGCTGCAGGGGAGGGTTAGGATAGGGGTAGCGTTCTCACCGCTGCTACATCAGCTGATTGCTGGACCCAGAAGACACCACTGCGCCGCTGGAGCCACTAACAGGTAAATGATCACCACACTGGTGTGACACGCAGTTTTGTCGATATTCTAATCCTGTCGACATGATTAATGTTGACATGCTAAGCATGTCTGCATTACAACCATGTTGAAAAGCCCACCCCTCTAAAATAATGCTGCTGTGAATATTACAATTTCATTGGTTACAAGTGTTCTAGCCATTTTAAAACTAGCCATTTTGGTCGATAATATATTTTTCACTCTGATATTTAACATGATGCCACCACCACCATGCTACACTGTGGTGATGGTGGTACCTGGCTGCATTTAGGTCATACATACCACAGAGCATTTAAATAAAAAAACATTTACTTCGGTGTCATCAGGAAACAAATCTTGTTGCCACAAAGCTATGGTACAGATGTGCCCAACTAGTTTGTTGCTCCATACAACCATGTAGTGTGCCATGCATCTCGCGCCACACAGTAGCCTTGAGTTGCACCACACAATGTTTCGGAACGTAGCGTAGCACTGGAAAAAAGTCATATCATGTAATACAACATTTTGTCCACCAGGTGTCCCTTTTCCTAAACTACACAGCGAATGCGTCAGATTTCCAATGCATTTTCTGTATCGCTGCCCGGTGATTGACTGACAGAAGCTGTGATTCGGTACACTATAGTACAGCATTTTGGTCATGGAATCAGTGCTGTGGAAGAATGTGTAATAAAGTGTTAAACAATAACAGTACAGTATGTGTGTGTCCTGTACTGTTAAAAAAAAATATATATATATTTTTTTTTTGTTCTTGTCTCATGGCCTCAGACAGGGGTCACAGGCACGCACAGCTTTCACTGAGACGTGATGAATGTGTTTACATGTACTGTACTAATAAGGCATGACTCTGTAGCGCGAGCATCTTTTATGCGACTTTTTACCTTCAAATGCGTCTGAATCACACAGCAAATTAATTGCACAAGCAGCTTATGCTGATTAAAATGATATGCAGCATGCCTATGTTCTGTGAGCCAGTACGGGTGTATCTGCACGTGAAACGCTACCTTACAGCATCAGCGACTATAATGCCCGCTGTTGACATTGTACACATTGCCTGGTTTAATTCGTACACTTCACATCACATACACGACAGGTGCAGCTCTCAACATGGTTAGTGTGTGGGCTAGTGGTTAAGGTCTGCACTTGCACTTTGGGGGTCTTTTAGGTGCCTTTTTACCTCCAAATGCGTCTGAATCATACGGCGAATCAATTTGATAGCACAAGCATGTTCTGCTAATTAAAATGATATATAGCATGCCTATGTTCTGTGAGCCAGTGCGGGTCTATCTGCACGCGAAACACTACGTTACACTAACAGTCACTGTAACATAGTCATTCGCTTGCAGATACACCCGCATTTGCCCACAGAACATAGGCACGCTGCATATCATTTTAATCAGCAGAAGCTGCTTGTGTTAATAAGACACATTTTAGGGTAAAAAGACGCTCGGCGCTACCGAGTCATACAGCACTCCTGTGACCCAGGCTCAAAACATTTCTCTCAACATCCCACCACTTGGCATTTCTGCTATACAGTAGACAATGTATTGTACGCATAACAGGGGCCAAGTTTTTCATAAAGAGAGATCATGTCAGGTTCAATACTTTTAAGAACTCTACTGAACTCAAAATTTGTCCTGTGGTGGGATGTTGATGGTTTATCAGTGGAGCTCTCGCCACCCAGAGGTTAAGTAGTGTATTACATGCTATGGCTTATCTTTCATTGTAGAATACCACGGTACGCAACAGTACAGCCATCACGTAACGTTCCATGGCGTGACACAGAAGGCCTGAATGGCGTGCTATGAGCAACAAACTACCTGTGCCCATCTGTATCTTCTAGAGCAGTGATTCTCATCGGTTTCTTGCTGTGACACACTGAAGAGTGCAATCCAAATATGGCACACCATTTTAGAGATATAATGTAAATTAACCTTATTGTATTAATAAAATATATATAAAGACAGAGCATGGGATCAGATTTGCTAAGTGTTAATTGAAGCTGACCCCATTTTATTTATATGCATATGCACTTATGCCAGTTTACTTCCTAATTACAATGTTACTAGTTAAAAAAAAAAAAGTTCCATAGTCCCAGCACCTGTTTTCTCCCCTTTTCTTTTTACCTTTACCCCAACTCTATCCAAACCCCTCTCTTGTTCTCATTACCCACCCAAAACCCGCGCTACCAGGATTTCTTTATAAATAATGCCCCCAGCAGTTCTTCATATACAACCACACATCTTTCCTACCCAAAGCCACACACCCAGCACTTTTGACAAATAACCCTTACTTTCTTTACTATCCATGTGGACATGGGGGAATATAATCCTGTGGTGAGTGGATAAGTTTCTTTTTATGGTGGCATTTATGGGTATGGAACCGCACTTTCTGCCTTCACTCCACACTAGCTCAGTGTTTCTCAAACTTGGTCCTCAGGACCCCACACAGTTCACATTTTCCAGGTTACCCAACAGGTGCACAGATGGAGATAATTATTTAATTTGTGATTCTGTGAGGAGACCTGGAAAACATGCACTGTTTGGGGTCCTGAGGACAGAGTTTGAGAACCTGTGAACTACCTTAACTGTTGTTCTAGGGTGTTTTGTAACCAAGTGCAATAATTTTTTCAAATGCCTTCCTAGTGGGACTTCTTGTATATTGCTGGCCCCTGTAGTGTTCTAGTCCAGATGCTATGAATGGTGACTGCTTGGTACCTATCCTCAGGCAGCGAGAGAGTGCCTATACCAGAGAGCAAGAAACAGGACATTAACTTCAGGCTCTTGTGTATGGAGTGTGGTAAGGGAAAAAGTTTAGGAAGATAGTTAGATAGTAGATTGTAGAAATATTATTAAAAATCTTAACAATTGAATGAGGTATTGATATTCTGATTTTTAAAAGGGTAAGTTACACTTTCTATATTTTCAGGTAAATGTTATATATATATATATTTTTTTTTGTTTTTGTTTTTTTTTAATCAATACAGTTGCTTTAAATATACATTATTAGATATATTTAAGTCTATCCCCATGCATCTATCATAGACCCATTTATGTGAGTAATGTCACTTTTAACAGTTTGAGGGCCTGATTCAGAGATTTTCGTATTGCCGATATTAGCGTCGATCGAGCGATTGTTTGTCATTGCACATGCTCGGAGGCCGTAATGCGCATGTGCAGCAATGTATTGCCAATATACTTGCACAGAGGAACCACTCGCAAAGTGAGTGACAGGTAGTCAGCGTTTGGGGGTAGTTGGAGAAACGCAGGCGTGTCAGACTGTGTAAACGCCGTTACATGGGTGTGCATAAATTAGCCATTGCGATCTCCTTCACAGCGTGAGTGCTCTCTGTGGGTCAGGAGAGCTGAAGTGTTTGCGGCTGGTCAGACTTCACTTACAAGCTGCTTTATTGCCTGATCTGCATCAATGGTACCGATGTTTACGCTGCTGTACGTCGGAGGACGGATATGAGAAGGCAGCAGTGGGCGTCCCTATGCCCGGCTGTGCTTTGGAAGACATTAGCATATTTTAGCAACTGTGATCCGTTCGAGCAGTGCCAGATTAAGGTCTTCATGGGCCTGGAGCTGATATTTCTGAAGGGCCTACTGTGTGCTAATGCAGGTGGTGTGACCAGTGCCACAGGAGTGTGACTAGTGATATGGTGCGTGCGACCAGTGTTGTGGGGGTGGGGGTGTGGGCAGGGGCAGATCCAGAACAAAATGACATTGGGGGCACCATGGCAGGGGAAGGAGCAGGGGGAATTGTGCTCATGTAAAAGTGGGTGTGGCCTTGCAACAAGGGTCGTGGCCTCAAATTGAATGCCATATCCACAAGCCATGCCCTAGAGGTAGGCAGTGGGTGATGGGGAGAGGCAGAGGGTGACGGGAGAGATAGGTGACAGGGATAGATAGTGAGAGGCAGTGGGTGACAGAAAAGATTGTGATGGAGAGGCAGTGGCTAACAAGAAAGAGTGATGGGGAGAAGCAGTGGGCGACGGAGAAGGTGACTGGGGAGGCAGTGGGTGACAGGAGACAGGTGATGGGTACAGGCAGTGGGAGACAGGAAAAGGTGGCGGGGAGAGGCAGTGGGTGATATAAAAGGGTAGAGGCAGTGGGAGACGGAGAAGGTGACAGGGAGAAACAGGGTGATGCGTTGGAGAGGCAGAGGGTGACAGGAGAGATAGGGTGATGGGGAGATAATGGCATAGGGGAGAGGCAGAGGGTGATGGGGAAAGCAGTGGGTGACAAGGAGATGGTGACAGGGAGAGGCAGTGAGTGACAGGCAGTGGGTAAGAAGGAGAAGCAAAGGGTGAAAGGTAGTGGGTGACGGGGAGAGGCAGTGGGTGAAATATACAGGGTCATTGGGCTGGATGGGAAGGGACAGTGAGGTGGTGGTGGGGGCACTAGGCACCCTGGGGTATTCTTGCTGAGGGGTAGTTAGATGGGGCAGTGGGCTAGTTGGGGAAGCGAAGGGGGGAGACACTAGGATGGGGGGTCAGTGAGAGGGTGAGGGACACTGGGCTGGATGGGGGGCACTGGGCAGGATGGAAAGGGGGCAGTGAGAAAGGGATGGTAAGGGAAACCCTTGGCTGAATGAGGGGGGATTGCTGTGGCTGGACTGGCTGAGGGGATTCTAGGTGGGGAGGAGGGGCAGTGATGGTGGGAAACACTGCCTCTGAGACATAGGAAGCTGTCAGGGACATAGGGAGCAGTCAGAGATATGTCATGGACATAGGGAGCAGTCAGAGCTATATCAGGGACATAGGGAGCAGTCAGATATATCAGGGACATAGGGAGCTGTCAGGGACATAGGGAGCAGTCAGATATATCAGGGACATAGGGAGCAGTCAGGGACATAGGGAGCAGTCAGGGACATAGGGAGCAGTCAGAGATATATCAGGGACATAGGAAGCAGTCAGGGATATAGGGAGCAGTCAGAGGTATGTCAGGGATATAGGGAGCAGTCAGAGATATATCAGGGACATAGGAAGCAGTCAGGGTCATAGGGAGCAGTCAGAGGTATGTCAGGGATATAGGGAGCTGTCAGAGATATATCAGGGACATAGGGAGCAGTCAGAGATATGTCATGGACATAGGGAGCAGTCAGAGCTATATCAGGGACATAGGGAGCAGTCAGGGACATAGGGAGCAGTCAGAGAAATATCAGGGACATAGGGAGCAGTCAGAGATATATCAGGGACATAGGAAGCAGTCAGAGGTATGTCAGGGATATAGGGAGCTGTCAGAGGTATGTCAGGGACATAGGGAGCAGTCAGGGACATAGGGAGCAGTCAGAGGTATGTCAGGGATATAGGGAGCAGTCAGAGATATATCAGGGACATAGGAAGCAGTCAGGGTCATAGGGAGCAGTCAGAGGTATGTCAGGGATATAGGGAGCTGTCAGAGATATATCAGGGACATAGGGAGCAGTCAGAGATATGTCATGGACATAGGGAGCAGTCAGAGCTATATCAGGGACATAGGGAGCAGTCAGAGATATATCAGGGACATAGGGAGCAGTCAGGGACATAGGGAGCAGTCAGATATATCAGGGACATAGGGAGCAGTCAGATATATCAGGGACATAGGAAGCAGTCAGGGACATAGGGAGCAGTCAGGGATATAGGGAGCAGTCGGAGATATGTCAGGGATATAGGGAGCTGTCAGAGGTATATCAGGGACATAGGGTGCAGTCAGGGACATAGGGAGCAGTCAGAGATATATCAGGGACATAGGGAGCAGTCAGAGATATATCAAGGACATAGGAAGCAGTCAGAGGTATGTCAGGGATATAGGGAGCTGTCAGAGGTATGTCAGGGACATAGGGAGCAGTCAGGGACATAGGGAGCAGTCAGAGGTATGTCAGGGATATAGGGAGCAGTCAGAGATATATCAGGGACATAGGAAGCAGTCAGGGTCATAGGGAGCAGTCAGAGGTATGTCAGGGATATAGGGAGCTGTCAGAGATATATCAGGGACATAGGAAGCAGTCCGGGACATAGGGAGCAGTCAGAGGTATATCAGGGATATAGGGAGCTGTCAAAGGTATGTCAGGGATATAGGGAGCAGTCAGAGATATATCAGGGACATAGGAAGCAGTCAGGGTCATAGGGAGCAGTCAGAGGTATGTCAGGGATATAGGGAGCTGTCAGAGATATATCAGGGACATAGGAAGCAGTCCGGGACATAGGGAGCAGTCAGAGGTATGTCAGGGATATAGGGAGCTGTCAAAGGTATGTCAGGGACATAGGGAGCAGTCAGAGATATATCAGGGACATAGGGAGCAGTCAGAGGTATGTCAGGGATATAGTAATACTTACCGAAATTCGCTGTCGGGATCTTCACCCTTGCCGGCAGTAACACATACGGATTCTGACGGGAGAGGCTTCCCACTGGAAACACCCTCTCTGCTAATTGCTTTCCAGACTGGCAGTCCCAGGGAGAGAAAACACCTCCCCCTGGAACGGTCTATCCTGTATGTGATTAGCAGATATTGATCCCCATGGGAAATAACTGCCAGTGTAGCCAGTACACACAGACTACAACTGGCTTACTGGAGGTGGTGGATTTTACTAGGGGGGTTCAGTCCTGCAATCCTAGGTAAAATACACTACTGGCGACGAGCAAGGATTGCTAAAATGAAGCATCAGAGTTAATAATAAGATTAAGACAATTGCAGTGAAAGAATAAAGTTGATAAAAACCATTATGACAGTCAGTGTAAACAGACAGAGTTACATCAGTGACAGGTAAGAATAGAGAGTGACCGGACTGAATAATGTGTCAGTGGAATCTGTATGGTTAGAGCAACTAGTAATAGGTGAATATTTATTCTTGGTTATAGCAGGAATACAGTCAGGTTTAAATAAAAGATGAAGTCTAAGAGCATGGCTTTATAAGCATTTTATTTAGGTAAGTAAATGTACAGTTGAAGTATGTAACTAGCAGTAGACCGAAGAGCTACAAGTTGCTGCATCCTGAATCCTCTCCAGAGAAACCAGTTGACTGCATGCAAATTGAAGTGAGCACTGCCTGCATGCTTCATGATTTCTGCTCCATTGAGGCGTTCAGTGTGGTCTCGGCAGCCTACTCAGCCTAGAGCAGAGGTAGCCAACCCTGGTCCTCGAGAGCTACTAACAGTGCATGTTTTCCAGGTCTGCTCACAGAATCACAAGTGAAATAATGATTTCCAATTGTGGATCTTTTAAAATGTGTCAGTGAGTAATGAATACACCTGTGCACCAGCTAGGTGGTCTGGAATACATGAAGTGTTAGTAGCTCTCCAGGACCGATGTTGACTACCCCTGGCCTAGACTGTGGACCACCTATACACATACACCAGGTGACAAACAGATGGATTTCACTGTGCTGGTGAGTAGTAACCATATAATTATAATCTATCTGTCCTTTGTGTCATTGAGTATATGGAGGCTACTCATTAAAATTGTCAAAATATGTATTGGAGCAACTACACAAAACACTATCTAAGAGACCAGTGTATATGTAGTTTGTTAATAGTAGATATATTAGTATATAATAATAGTTGGGTCATAGTATCACCATAGCTTTATAGTACAGTTGAAAAGCAAATACATTTTAAACACACTGCATCAACCGTATTCTATACCCCAATTGGTGGGGAATATAATGCTCATTAGTTTGATTATGGCCTTTCCCATAGGAGTACTAGTTTCATTGTGGATAAAAGAGTTTGAATAGTCCCAAGGTAGAACTATGGTTTAGTATACAGATGTGTCCTGACTCGTCTTTGCTGCATTCACACCAAACAGACCCTGTCAGAGAGCCTGTTCCCGTGAGACTGGGCTAGCACGGGCATTATTTGCCAAATATGTTAAGTCGCAATGTGATGTGATTAGGACGCACAAGGAGACTGTGCTGATTAATTTGATATGTGACACTTGTATATCTGTGTGTGACTGAGTCAATCAGCATGCAAAGTGCTACAATGTAACGGCCGCAGCTTTTTCATTCCAAGTGCCGTTGTGGTTCATATACAGACTCCATTGCACACAGATATACAACAAATGAATCAGCACAGTCTGCTGGTGCATCGCATTGCAACTTAGACGCATTTTCGGAAAAAAGACGCCCGAGGCTAGCAGAGTAGCACAGGACCTGGCGTCTCACTTCTGCCAGGCATATCGCACCGCGTGGCGTATTGAAGCTAGGTGAGCAACGATACATCTGTACACTAGAAGAAAATAATTTGAAGATCCCCTGAAATGGGATGCAGTCACTATGTCGACATTGAAAATATCAACAATCATAGGGCGGGATGTACTAAAGCTAAAAAAGCGGTAAAACCTCAGAAATGGGGGTTTTACCGCATTTTCTGTATGTACTAAGCACCGGAATGGCTCCTATAGGCAGAGCTGTTCTTTATGATTTAAATCGCATTTCTAGGTACATACCGCGGTATGTACCCGAAGAGAGACGGGACGTACCGCATCGCCAAAGCAATGCTTAAGTACATCCCGCCCATAATGTTAACACCACAATGTCGACCGTTAGATATTGACATCTACAGAATGTCTGCAGTATTTCCACGTTAGGGTTAGGCTGCAGGAAAGGAGGATTATGGATAGGCTGCAGGGGAGGGTTAGGATAGGGGTAGCGTTCTCACCGCTGCTACATCAGCTGATTGCTGGACCCAGAAGACACCACTGCGCCGCTGGAGCCACTAACAGGTAAATGATCACCACACTGGTGTGACACACAGTTTTGTCGATATTCTAATCCTGTCGACATAATTAATGTTGACATGCTAAGCATGTCTGCATTACAACCATGTTGAAAAGCCCACCCCTCTAAACTAATGCTGCTGTGAATATTACAATTTCATTGGTTACAAGTGTTCTAGCCATTTTAAAACTAGCCATTTTGGTCGATAATATATTTTTCACTCTGATATTTAACATGATGCCACCACCACCATGCTACACTGTGGTGATGGTGGTACCTGGCTGCATTTAGGTCACACATACCACAGAGCATTTAAATAAAAAAACATTTACTTCGGTGTCGTCAGGGAACAAATCTTGTTGCCACAAAGCTACGGTACAGATGTGCCCAGCTAGTTTGTTGCTCCATACAACCATGTAGTGTGCCATGTATCTCGCGCCACACAGTAGCCTTGAGTTGCGCCACACAATGTTTCGGAATGTAGCGTAGCACTGGAAAAAAGTCATATCGTGTAATACAACATTTTGTCCACCAGGTGTCCCTTTTCCTAAACTACACAGCGAATGCGTCAGATTTCCAATGCATTTTCTGTATCGCTGCCCGGTGATTGACTGACAGAAGCTGTGATTCGGTACACTATAGTACAGCATTTTGGTCATGGAATCAGTGCTGTGGAAGAATGTGTAATAAAGTGTTAAACAATAACAGTACAGTATGTATGTGTCCTGTACTGTTAAAAAAATATATATATATATATTTTTTGTTCTTGTTTCATGGCCTCAGACAGGGGTCACAGGCACGCACAGCTTTCACTGAGACGTGATGAATGTGTTTACATGTACTGTACTAATAAGGCATGACTCTGTAGCGCGAGCATCTTTTATGCGACTTTTTACCTTCAAATGCGTCTGAATCACACAGCAAATTAATTGCACAAGCAGCTTATGCTGATTAAAATGATATGCAGCATGCCTATGTTCTGTGAGCCAGTACGGGTGTATCTGCACGTGAAATGCTACCTTACAGCATCAGCGACTATAATGCCCGCTGTTGACATTGTACACATTGCCTGGTTTAATTCGTACACTTCACATCACATACACGACAGGTGCAGCTCTCAACATGGTTAGTGTGTGGGCTAGTGGTTAAGGTCTGCACTTGCACTTTGGGGGTCTTTTAGGTGCCTTTTTACCTCCAAATGCGTCTGAATCATACGGCGAATCAATTTGATAGCACAAGCATGTTCTGCTAATTAAAATGATATATAGCATGCCTATGTTCTGTGAGCCAGTGCGGGTCTATCTGCACGCGAAACACTACATTACACTAACAGTCACTGTAACATAGTCATTCGCTTGCAGATACACCCGCATTTGCCCACAGAACATAGGCACGCTGCATATCATTTTAATCAGCAGAAGCTGCTTGTGTTAATAAGACACATTTTAGGGTAAAAAGACGCTCGGCGCTACCGAGTCATACAGCACTCCTGTGACCCCAGGCTCAAAACATTTCTCTCAACATCCCACCACTTGGCATTTCTGCTATACAGTAGACATTGTATTGTACGCATAACAGGGGCCAAGTTTTTCATAAAGAGAGATCATGTCAGGTTCAATACTTTTAAGAACTCTACTGAACTCAAAATTTGTCCTGTGGCGGGATGTTGATGGTTTATCAGTGGAGCTCTCGCCACCCAGAGGTTAAGTAGTGTATTACATGCCATGGCTTATCTTTCATTGTAGAATACCACGGTACGCCAAAGTACAGCCATCACGTAACGTTCCATGGCGTGACACAGAAGGCCTGAATGGCGTGCTATGAGCAACAATCTACCTGTGCCCATCTGTATCTTCTAGAGCAGTGATTCTCATCGGTTTCTTGCTGTGACACACTGAAGAGTGCAATCCAAATATGGCACACCATTTTAGAGATATAATGTAAATTAACCTTATTGTATTAATAAAATATATATAAAGACAGAGCATGGGATCAGATTTGCTAAGTGTTAATTGAAGCTGACCCCTTTTTATTTATATGCATATGCACTTATGCCAGTTTACTTCCTAATTACAATGTTACTAGTTAAAAAAAAAAAAGTTCCATAGTCCCAGCACCTGTTTTCTCCCCTTTTCTTGTTACCTTTATCCCAACTCTATCCAAACCCCTCTCTTGTTCTCATTACCCACCCAAAACCCGCGCTACCAGGATTTCTTTATAAATAATGCTCCCAGCAGTTCTTCATATACAACCACACATCTTTCCTACCCAAAGCCACACACCCAGCACTTTTGACAAATAACCCTTACCCCCCCTGTTCTCTTACCCCAGGACTACTGTGGCTGCAGCTGCCTGCTCAGTGCAGCTCCTCTCTGACCCATTGTAAGCTAGGGACAGATTACACTCACGTCAGTAACAGCTGTGGGATGATACTGTCAAATATTCTATATGTAGAGAGTGGGGCATCAATCTGTCTGTCCCTTGCTCTGCTGATTGACTAGACTCTCTGAGCACGAGCTCGCGCAGGACCCGACTGTCATGTATTGTGACAGTAAAGGCCCACTTCTGTGCGACACACTAGGCATTAACCTGTTGGGTAGTGGATAGATCCCCTTCAGTATTTGTACCCTGACATCATCACTTACTGTCCAACGTCATTCTTTACTATCCATGTGGACATAGAGGGGGAATATAATCCTGTGGTGAGTGGATAAGTTTCTTTTTATGGTGGCATTTATGGGTATGGAACCGCACTTTCTGCCTTCACTCCACACTAGCTCAGTGTTTCTCAAACTTGGTCCTCAGGACCCCACACAGTTCACATTTTCCAGGTTACCCAACAGGTGCACAGATGGAGATAATTATTTAATTTGTGATTCTGTGAGGAGACCTGGAAAACATGCACTGTTTGGGGTCCTGAGGACCGAGTTTGAGAACCTGTGAACTACCTTAACCGTTGTTCTAGGGTGTTTTGTAACCAAGTGCAATAATTTTTTCAAATGCCTTCCTAGTGGGACTTCTTGTATATTGCTGGCCCCTGTAGTGTTCTAGTCCAGATGCTATGAATGGTGACTGCTTGGTACCTATCCTCAGGCAGCGAGAGAGTGCCCATACCAGAGAGCAAGAAACAGGACATTAACTTCAGGCTCTTGTGTATGGAGTGTGGTAAGGGAAAAAGTTTAGGAAGATAGTTAGATAGTGGATTGTAGAAATATTATTAAAAATCTTAACAATTGAATGAGGTATTGATATTCTGATTTTTAACAGGGTAAGTTACACTTTCTATATTTTCAGGTAAATGTTATATATATATATATATATATATATATATAAAAATTTTTTTTTTTTTTTTTTTTTTAAATCAATACAGTTGCTTCAAATATACATTATTAGATATATTTAAGTCTATCCCCATGCATCTATCATAGACCCATTTATGTGAGTAATGTCACTTTTAACAGTTTGAAGGCCTGATTCAGAGATTTTCGTATAGCCGATATTAGCGTCGATCGAGCGATTGTTTGTCATTGCACATGCTCGGAGGCCGTAATGCGCATGTGCAGCAATGTATTGCCAATATACTTGCACAGAGGAACCACTCGCAAAGTGAGTGACAGGTAGTCAGCGTTTGGGGGTAGTTGGAGAAACGCAGGCGTGTCAGACTGTGTAAACGCCGTTACATGGGTGTGCATAAATTAGCCATTGCGATCTCCTTCACAGCGTGAGTGCTCTCTGTGGGTCAGGAGAGCTGAAGTGTTTGCGGCTGGTCAGACTTCACTTACAAGCTGCTTTATTGCCTGATCTGCATCAATGGTACCGATGTTTACGCTGCTGTACGTCGGAGGACGGATATGAGAAGGCAGCAGTGGGCGTCCCTATGCCCGGCTGTGCTTTGGAAGACATTAGCATATTTTAGCAACTGTGATCCGTTCGAGCAGTGCCAGATTAAGGTCTTCTTGGGCCTGGAGCTGATATTTCTGAAGGGCCTACTGTGTGCTAATGCAGGTGGCGTGACCAGTGCCACAGGAGTGTGACTAGTGATATGGTGCGTGCGACCAGTGTTGTGGGGGTGGGGGTGTGGGCAGGGGCAGATCCAGAACAAAATGACAAGGGGGGCACCATGGCAGGGGAAGGAGCAGGGGGAATTGTGCTCATGTAAAAATGGGTGTGGCCTTGCAACAAGGGTCGTGGCCTCAAATTGAATGCCATATCCACAAGCCACGCCCTAGAGGTAGGCAGTGGGTGATGGGGAGAGGCAGAGGGTGACGGGAGAGATAGGTGACAGGGATAGATAGTGAGAGGCAGTGGGTGACAGAAAAGATTGTGATGGAGAGGCAGTGGGTGACAGGAACAGGAGACGGAGAGGCAGTGGCTAACAAGAAAGAGTGATGGGGAGAAGCAGTGGGCGACAGGGAGAAGGTGACGGGGGGAGGCAGTGGGTGACAGGAGACAGGTGATGGGTACAGGCAGTGGGAGACAGGAAAAGGTGGCGGGGAGAGGCAGTGGGTGATATAAAAGGGTAGAGGCAGTGGGAGACGGAGAAGGTGACAGGGAGAAACAGAGGGTGATGCGTTGGAGAGGCAGAGGGTGACAGGAGAGATAGGGTGACGGGGAGATAAGGGCATAGGGGAGAGGCAGAGGGTGATGGGGAAAGCAGTGGGTGACAAGGAGATGGTGACAGGGAGAGGCAGTGAGTGACAGGCAGTGGGTAAGAAGGAGAGGCAAAGGGTGAAAGGTAGTGGGTGACGGGGAGAGGCAGTGGGTGAAATATACAGGGTCATTGGGCTGGATGGGAAGGGACAGTGAGGTGGTGGTGGGGGCACTAGGCACCCTGGGGTATTCTTGCTGAGGGGTAGTTAGATGGGGCAGTGGGCTAGTTGGGGAAGCGAAGGGGGGAGACACTAGGATGGGGGGTCAGTGAGAGGGTGAGGGACACTGGGCTGGATGGGGGGCACTGGGCAGGATGGAAAGGGGGCAGTGAGAAAGGGATGGTAAGGGAAACCCTTGGCTGAATGAGGGGGGATTGCTGTGGCTGGACTAGCTGAGGGGATTCTAGGTGGGGAGGAGGGGCAGTGATGGTGGGAAACACTGCCTCTGAGACATAGGAAGCTGTCAGGGATATAGGGAGCAGTCAGAGGTATGTCAGGGATATAGGGAGTTGTCAGAGGTATATCAGGGATATAGGGAGCAGTCAGAGATATGTCAGGGACATAGGGAGCAGTCAGAGCTATGTCAGGGACATAGGGAGCAGTCAGAGATATATCAGGGACATAGGGAGCAGTCAGGGACATAGGGAGCAGTCAGATATATCAGAGACATAGGGAGCAGTCCGAGATATATCAGGGACATAGGAAGCAGTCAGGTACATAGGGAGCAGTCAGAGATATATCAGGGACATAGGAAGCAGTCAGGGACATAGGGAGCAGTCAGAGATATGTCAGGGATATAGGGAGCTGTCAGAGGTATATCAGGGACATAGGGAGCAGTCAGGGACATAGGGAGCAGTCAGAGATATATTAGGGACATAGGGAGCAGTCAGAGATATATCATGGACATAGGAAGCAGTCAGAGGTATGTCAGGGATATAGGGAGCTGTCAGAGGTATGTCAGGGACATCGGGAGCAGTCAGGGACATAGGGAGCAGTCAGAGGTATGTCAGGGATATAGGGTGCAGTCAGAGATATATCAGGGACATAGGAAGCAGTCAGGGACATAGGGAGCAGTCAGAGGTATGTCAGGGATATAGGGAGCTGTCAGAGATATATCAGGGACATAGGAAGCAGTCCGGGACATAGGGAGCAGTCAGAGGTATGTCAGGGATATAGGGAGCTGTCAAAGGTATGTCAGGGACATAGGGAGCAGTCAGGGACATAGGGAGCAGTCAGAGATATATCAGGGACATAGGAAGCAGTCATGGACATAGGGAGCAGTCAGAGGTATGTCAGGGATATAGGGAGCAGTCAGAGGTATGTCAGGGATATAGGGAGCTGTCAGAGGTATGTCAGGGACATCGGGAGCAGTCAGGGACATAGGGAGCAGTCAGAGGTATGTCAGGGATATAGGGTGCAGTCAGAGATATATCAGGGACATAGGAAGCAGTCAGGGACATAGGGAGCAGTCAGAGATATGTCAGGGATATAGGGAGCTGTCAGAGATATATCAGGGACATAGGAAGCAGTCCGGGACATAGGGAGCAGTCAGAGGTATGTCAGGGATATAGGGAGCTGTCAAAGGTATGTCAGGGACATAGGGAGCAGTCAGGGACATAGGGAGCAGTCAGAGATATATCAGGGACATAGGAAGCAGTCAGGGACATAGGGAGCAGTCAGAGGTATGTCAGGGATATAGGGAGCAGTCAGAGGTATGTCAGGGATATAGGGAGCTGTCAGAGGTATATCAGGGACATAGGGAGCAGTCAGGGACACAGGGAGCAGTGAGGTGTGTCACGAACATAGGGAGAAGTTAGGGGCATAGGGAGTAGTCAGACGTATGTCAGGGACATAGGGAGCAGTCAGAGGCATAAGGAGCCGTCAGAGTTTTGTCAGGGATATAGTGAGCAGTCAGATGTATGTCAGAGACATAAGGAGCAGTCAGAGGTGTGTCAGGGACAAAGGGAGCAGTTAGGGGCCAGCAGGTGACAGGTCCGGGGAGCAGCATATTGCAGGGCATGGGGCTGTACCACTGACCCGCGGGTGTACATCTAGCAAGCAGAGACAGTGACTGACCTAAAAGTGCAGCATCAGAGTCAGCAGCAGCTCCAGTCCCGGTCCCTCAACATGTTTCCCATGTTGAGACTCCTGTAACTTCCACTCCCCGAGGAAAGCATCACTGCACAGCGCAGAATCCCCTGAGTGACGTCCACAGCACAGCTCCTCCAACCGGAAGCTGCAGCTTTTTTCTAGGTTGGAGGAGCTCTTATAGAGGTAGTTACTGGTACATGGGGAGGGGCCACCCACCCGGAAGAGCATATGTAAGCAGGGGCTGGCTCATTAGGTTAGTGATATCTTTTAATATATGTAAAAATATAAAATCTGCGGTCGCGGCCCGTGGATAGGGGCGGGGCTTCGGACGGCCACTGGTAGGCTGCTGTAGCAGGAAAAAATTGTGAGAATGCAGTTGCGATTGTATTAGCCTAAATCTCTGAATAAGGCCCTGAAGCTAGATCCATACACAGTATTACACCCTTAACCTTCACTCTGTCCAGTTCAGTATGTAACAGTTGGTCCTTAATGTTTTAGTCTCTTGGCTATCTTAGTCATTGATAGTAAATAGTAATAATTCTCTTGTGCCATTCACCTGGCCAAGTCTTTTTACCCTGTGTTATGAGTGTAGGATATGGTGTTGTTAATGGGACAATTTATTTATAGTAAATGTACCGTATATCTGAGTGATGTGGTGCAGTCCTCTGCTCAGGTGACTTTCCATCATAATGGGAGATTATTGCCTCTTCATTTGTGTCACTGGAGAGATTACAGCCGAAGGTGACCGGACCCACATTGTCTGTCCTGTCTATGACCTGGCTCTCATCCGTGCATACACTGAGGAGATGCCTATTTCAGTCTTGTCTCTTGCACGTAGCATGGATTAGGTGAAAGTGCAATTATAATGATGACAGCTGCTCTCGCATAAGGAGAAAGTGTATCCTGATGTGTGTGTCATTAGCATCAGTTCGCACTCCATGTGCAGTTAGAATGTGTCCAACTCAGAATCAGGTCCTGACTATCTCATACTACTCTTCATTTCCATATGCCACTTTCTCTAACTTACACTGGTTTTCAGGGGCGTCTTTAGAGAGGAGGGGGCCCGTGTGCATCCCCCATCACGGGCCCCCTCCTCTCACCCCGGTGGCTGGCTGGCTGGCCACCACAGAATAAGTAGACTCTGGGCACTAGAGTGTTCCCAGAGTCCACTGCGTTTGCACAGATCGTGCGCAGTTATCCACTGTACCTTTATTTTCACACCACTGAGTCTTGTCTCACTCATTTGCTGAGCATATTTTGGTATGTTTTGGGCTGGTCACATTCTACTGGTGGGGGATGAGTTTTTATTTTTATTTATTTCAACTCCTGCAGTGATGAGGACAAGTGATACTCATCCTCCGAATTTATGAAGTATATGCTGAGTATCAAAGGCCTAACACAGAACTTTGTGGGTAACAGCAAGACTTCTCTCTGCTGCAGTTGTTCATTGTATGCCCCATAGTAGTGCCGTATGTGGTACCACAGAACTTGGGAGTACCTCATGTTGTGTACCCTTATATATGTGTTGCTGGACATTTGAATGTATTCATTGGTGACAGTGGACAATGTAGCCAGCTTCAGGACTGGCATGCAGCTGGAGAGACTGGACCTCCAATGCAATAGAGAAACAGTGCCCCGTGACCAGAGGGGCTTGTACTGACAGTTAGGCGGCAGTTGTGTGCAGTTGGTAGGTGAGCTGTGAAGGGGAAGCCGCGCTGCGGAGGGCCGCTGATGGAGCTGCAGGAGAGTGCCGGGAGCTCAGTGAACTGAGTGCTGGCAGCCATTAGAGCCTTCTGAGCCGCCTCCCTTAGTGAGGAACAGCAGCCGGAGGTGTTCCTGGGTGGAGCCACAGTTCGATGTCAGTGACTGGAGGCTGTACCGGACCCTGCAGGCACAGAAAGGAGTCGTGGTTATCGCGGGGGGTAAGAGGCACACAGTCTTCTACAACTACTCACTAACAGTGGCCCGCAGCTAGCTGGCAGCTACAGCCCTATGTATAGTGCCCAGCAATAACCTCCCCAGACACCAGTGCAGAAAAGGAGTTATAATTAATAAGTGTCTACAGCCTGAAACTTTATTACCCGCATAAGCCGCACAGAGCATTAGACTTGGTCCTTGGGACTTGTGGGCAGGAGAGTCCCCGTAAGGAACTGCAGGAATTGCGT
Source organism: Taudactylus pleione (assembly GCA_031769625.1). Classification (NCBI taxonomy): domain Eukaryota; kingdom Metazoa; phylum Chordata; class Amphibia; order Anura; family Myobatrachidae; genus Taudactylus; species Taudactylus pleione. The sequence goes on along the minus strand of JAUIMM010000092.1, from coordinate 27,574,089 downwards.
ATAATAAATCCCATCCGAGCAGCTCTGTGTGCAGTAGGAGAGGCAGAGCCATCTAACAAGCTGTCACAGTAGTCCGTTTGTAGCAACTAGGTTGCAGCACTATTGACATTAACATTGTTGCAGAGTCTGTCAGCCAGGATTAAAAAGAGAGACAATTGCACTTAGGAGCAACGCAGCTTTATATTAACCCACAGTGCAGCTATTTCTGCGTAAGCAGGATACAGTCAGAACTTCCAGCTATTAACCCGGGCAACGCAGTGTACACTCAGGAATATTTAATACAGTATTAATTCATGAACTAATAGCTTCTGGCCAGTAAAGCTTGGGGAAAATAATCCGCAAACTGAGAGACTAATTTAAGGACTGTTAGTTATTGTCTTACTGTTTAGTTACAACGTTTAAGTTGATCTGTGATAGGGAAAGTATTGCATGCATTAACCTCTTAAAACCAACAGGAGGAGAGGAATCCCTACCGATTGCGAGGGAGCTGTGTTCCTGAATAATAAAACCTGAATTGCTGTTTTTCTCGTGTGAACTGTAACTGTATCTGTTATTGTAATTGAACTTGTAACTTTTACTACGAAAGTGTTATCTTGTTCGCCGTGTGCATCACTTATAAATTTATTGTAAAACTATTATCTATTGACATTGCATGATCTTATCTTATTTACTTGTTTGTCTCACATTAGCCCTCACCTCTCTGTATGAAAACCTAGAACCTATCTTCGATATTATCTGAGACTTTTTCGTGGTACCATGATTTACCAAGGTGTCACACGTAGAGCATAGTATGCCATATCGTAGTGCTCCCATATTATGCTACACAATGATACACAGAATGGAAGTTGCTCAAATTAATTTAAAATACTCAAAAGCTTGCATAAGTTTGAGAGGATATAAGCACCCTGTTTTTTTTATTGTAGCATTACTGGATAGAGCTAGGAATGGCCATCGATAATTAGATATTATCGATGGCTGTCGATGGCTTTGCCATCAATGGCAGAGAGCCAATGGTTCTCCACCATCGATGGAGGAGTGGAAGCCAATTATTTTTTTTCTCTCAGGGACGAAGCTTAGCCCCGTCCCCAGTGTCCACTAAACCCCATCTCCATTTTTGAATGGTCCGCGGGCCACCATATCCCCAGAAGCGGTGGCCATTGAGGGATGGTTTTTGTGCCATTGATGCTACCGATGGACACCCCACCAATAGTAACTATCAATGGACACCCCACAGATGGCCATCCCTAGATAGAGCTGGTTTTATATTGATGTTTTATGAGTGGTTGTTTTGTTTTGTCAATCAAAATTGGTTAGCCTATTAGCGGTTCAGTGTAGGCAGGCTCTGTTAGCTTAAATTAAGGCTGGATGAGGAGTCAGCTTCCTCTTATCATTTTAAGATAAAGTCTGGATAAGTACACTGACTAATAATTTGCTTTTTTCTTTATTTTTTAACACTTTCTGTCAAATTTCTCATTTCTCAACCCTTTTTTATTCATCTCATCGTTTTATTTCCTTTTCTTTTCCCCAACCTCCACATTTCCTTTTTTTTGTCTTATCCCCCCTCTCTTTTCATTTTCACTTCTCACTTGTCCCATTCTTTCCCTTGTACCTCATAATGCCCTGTCCCCGCCACCTGGTTGAAACTACCAGACCCTTGTCTGCTGCAGCTGCCTCCCCAGCCACCTGCGGTGCGCGTCTTTCATCAGCACACACAGGACCCCAAAATGAGTGATAAATATCACTGTGTATGATAATGGTGCTCCAGCCAATCAGCTCCCAACTGTCATCTGTTTGAAAAATTACAGTTGGGAGCTGATTGGCTGGAGCACCATTTATCATACGCAGTGAAATTTGTCACTCGTTTTGGTCATAAAACTCGTTAGTAAATGAGGCCCTTAGTTTCCCGTCGCCACTGTGGGCAGTCCTCTGCCTCCCCCACCAGCTCCTTCCCTCTCCAGAATCCAGGAATGGCCGGCCAGGAGCTTGGTAGGTACCACAGGCACTCCCCGCCCACCCAGCACTCCTCATTCAAGTGGCTGATGCAGCAGGCCCCGCCCTTCAAGTCACGGTTGCCATTGTAGATGCTGAAGAGGTCCTAACCTGCTCTGATTCAACCCTCATGACATTAATTCACCCCCTGTTTAATTCAGTCCCCTCGGGGGGGGGGGGCAGATTAACAGGCAGCTAGACAGCCTTTGGTCTCCCCCTGCTGTTAGTGTGTCTGGTGCAATCATGCACCAGGTTATAGCATCCTCTAGTGGGGGCTCAATTCCCAGGCTGGTTTTTCCTGTTATTTCATCTCCCCCAGCTGTGGCAAGTGTGCATGACAGGATGCATGCTGAAGCTGTAATGCCTGTTAGTGTACCCGCACCTGCCTTTAAATCAGGGATGGGGAACCTCAGGCCCGGGGGCCGTATAAGTCCCCCAGAATCATTTGGTCTGGCGCTTGGAGCTTTTTCCTGCTAGCCTCATCTGGCTAGCAGGCTGCCTAGAATGACACCCTGCAATCAGAATCTATGCAGCAGTGCCGCCTGGAGCATCCTTAGGACGCTTCAGACAGTTACACAGCTGCCCTTACAGTGATTGTGGCCCCTGTCCCATGTGACGTCACATGGAAGGAGAATGGCCTGCACCGGGCCCGCAAATAATGTTATATATATATATATATATATATATATATATATCTAAATGGCCCTCGGCAGAAAAAAAGTTCCTCACCCCTGCTTTAGATGGTCACCTTATTTTTATCAGGGTTTCTGTCAGCAGCCATTTCAACACCCATTTGCTGTTTTAAACCAGCAATATTATGCCATCCAGGAAACTCACGCAACAGTTTTCTTCCGTGCCCACATTTTACAGACCTTATTCCCAACTGCAACAGCACACAGCTTGTCAATTGGCAGGCGCACAGCAGGTAGTACAACCCCCTCTCCCACAGGCCCCCCTACTAGTAATGCCTCCTACTCCAATGCTAGCAATGCCAGCCCAGGCACCCGCAAGCGCCATCACAAAGGACCAGGTATCGATGTGTCAGAGTGCGGTGGAGGGACAGGCTTCAACCTCAGCGGATATGTCTTCAATTCCTTCTGCATCAGTATCAGGGGAGAAGATTTTTCAGCCCCCCACTTTCGCATTCTGATGATACCTCAGGTCGGGGGCATAGAGAGCCGGGCTGGGCCTAGGTGAAGGGGGCGTGGCCTAATCGCGGGAGGCATGGCCATGCCCCCTTGAGCTAAAAACAACACTTTTGAAGCGCACTGGGGACGGGGGCGCTGTAAGCCCCTCAGCTCAGCGCAAAGCCAGGGGTGACGTGATCAGTGTGATCGCTCCCCCCCACAGCCATAGGAGACTGCTGCAGCTGCTGCTCAGCAGCCGCGAGCAGTCTCTCACTGCTGGGAGCGAGGGGGGGGGCAGCACCGGACCCGAGCCCCTGCCAGGGCACTCTAGCAAGCCATGGCCTGGGTAAAATGGTACCCCTTTCGGCGCCCCTGCCTCAGGTTCAGCTAGCTGAGCAGAAAAGACGTGTTAGCTTATGACGTATTTGTACAGCAATTGAAAGGGAGGGCGAGAGTCCTAAAAGAACAGGTAGTGTGGCAGGCAGCTCAGTTCCGATGAGACGGGGATGCGGTATATTGCTCTAACACTGCTATTTTGAGAAGGTGGTTAGGTCTGGGGTTAGAAAGCGAATAAAAAGAAGTCGGTATGTGTCTATGGGCCTGATTCATAACGCATCATAACTGCAACAGCATACACAGATCGGCTGATGGTACATAGGGCCTGATTCAGAGCCGGACGCTCTGACCAGAGCGCTCGCTCTGAATCAGGGCCCTCCTCCATGAAAATGGAGCGTCCTCCTGGACGCTCGTATAGCTGTGGGTGACCACCCACAGCTATAGCGAGCGTCCATGATGATGGTCGCGATGGTCAAGACCATCGCGACCATCGGACTTGTGACGGAGACCCTGCGGTAGGGTCTCCCTGCCACAAGCCCTGGAGTGATTTTGGCTCTATCAGAGCCAAAATCACTCCCACTGACATCACTAGTGATGTCAGTGGGGCCGGCTTCAGACGGTAGGCGTTCCCATGGGAACGCCTCCGTCTGGCAGGCACGCCCACCAAAGGGGGCGTGCTGTCAATCAACATCGACAGCACGTCCCCTTTGGTGCGAGACCCGAAGCAATGGAAAGCCCGTCGCTCCCCGGGTCTCGCGCATGCGCACGACGGAGCTCCCTCCGCAGTTGGGAACATCGACCCGCTTGCGAGCGTACTGCTGCTCGCGAGCGGGTCTGAATGACCCCCATACTGCACATGCGTAGGGACCGCAGTGAGCGTGCATGAGTTGGCATTGCGATTGCACTGTGATCACCTATGCAGATACAAAGCCATCGCAGATCAAAGGACGGGACATCGGCGTTTGGGGGGTGGTGATGGGGGAATGGTCTCAGAAACGCAGGCACCTCTGTCCGTTTGAACGCCATTTCTTGGGTGTACATAAATTAGCCACTGAGATGGCATACGTAGCTTGAGTACTCACTGCGTTCAACAAGACTTGCAGTTTCTGCGGCAGGACTGACCTGCTGTAATTCTGCGTGAGGAGCCGATGTTACCGATGTATTCACAGAACTGTGAGGTATTACGGATGTGAGATAGTGGTAGTGGGCGTCTATATGGTTGCTGTGCAACGGCTTTGCCATTGCATTCAGTAGCATATTTTTGCAGCAGACCGTGCGATTACGGAGCTGCAATCACAATAGCGGTCCATGCTGAATCAGGCCCAATATGTATTTAACTGCCAGGCATAATGTTTGGCATCAGTGTGATGAACATTTTAGGTAAAAAAGCAGAATGGGCAGATTTTTTTTAATTTGGGTACAAAGATGTAGAAGTATGGTTAGAGGTTACGCAACAGACTCAGAACTTACTGCAGAAGCTACTGTAGAGCGTAAGCAACCATTCTGGCCAGCCTGGGGTTTAATACCGCAGGAAATGGAAAATGCTATGCATAGTGTAGCAGAGGGACAAGCTGTCACTATAGACACGCCTGCATGCTTTGCGGAGGAGGTCACCCGGCAAAGGATTGCAGCCATCCCAGCAGTCAGACAGCAGGAAGAGGACAGCAGCATCCTAGTACAAAGTAAAGCCCGGGTCTCCAGTTAATTTAGAAGTTTTGGGGCGTTAGTTAAGGCGCTATGCTTTTTGGGTGGAGACAACCATTTTGTTACAGGGTTTTAAAGATGGTTTTAGGTTGCCGGTAGTTTACCCACTTTTAGTTTGAGCCAAGAGAAATTTAAAATTGGTCAGAGATTTCCCAGAGGTAGTTAGAAATAAAATAGACGTGGAGGTAAAATTGGGTTGTATGTGTGGCCCCTTTACCTCACCTCCCTTAGAGGATCTTTGTATTTCACCTCTAGGCCGTAGTTCCAAAGAAGGAACCAGGGACATACAGGTTAATACAACACCTCTTACCTAGAAGCAGAACCGGATTGGGATGGAAAACCAGCCTGGGAAATTTATGGAAGCAGCCCTAATGGGGCAGGGTCTGTTGAGGGAGACGGGATCCCTCCTCATAGGGCCTGATTCTGAGTTGGGCGCAGTTGCGGCCTTCCTTGCATCTTATGGGCAGCACAGACGGTGTAATGGTTAGCATTACTGCCTCACAGCACTGAGGTCATTGGTTTGATTCCCACCACGACCATAACTGTGTGGAGTTTGTATATTCTCCCTGTGCTTGCGTGGGTTTCTTCCGGGTGCTACGGTTTCCTCCCACACTCCAAAAATATACTGGTAGGTTAATTGGCTCCCAACACAAATTAATCCTAGTGTGTATGTGTGTGAGCATGTGATAGGGAATATAATGTAAGCTCCACTGGGGCAGGGACTGATGTGAATGAGCAAATATTCTCTGTAAAGCGCTGCGGAATATGTGTGCACTATATAAAATACCTGGTAATAAATAAATAATAATCTTATGCTGCAGTTGCATCTGCAACGTTATTCTAATGCGGCTACGGGCCCTTCCCTGCATCCATGCAACTGAATAAGCAAGGACTAAGACGACCACTATCATTGTCCACAGATGCTGAAATCATGCAATGTGCGTCTTTAGACACCACCATCGGTCGCACCAATGAAACTTTCACCAGCCGTATGCTAGGTGCAGATTATCCCAAAGGCGTCACCGGGTCTGGTGACACCCGCAGCTGCACGCCTCATATACCCCGGGTGTGTGGCCTCATAGGAAATCCCACTCGCATCACTCCAGGGGCGTGCTCAGCATCCCCGGAGATGTTGGGCCGTCCCCGAAGACTAGTGCCTGCACTGTCGGCTCCTCCTCTGTGACAGAAGCCAAGTGCTGCAGGAGAATGTCACACTACAGCACCTGGCTCCTGTCACTGAGGAGGAGCCGGCATTTTGGTGTGGTGAGGGTGACACTCAGGTGCCACTTGCACCCCAACAGCGACACCACTGGATCATCCATCTGAATATGGCCTCCAATGTGAGCAATTCAGCATCTCTTTACGCAACCACTTTCAGCAACACGCCATGTCACTCCAATAACCCGCCCATACTACATTACATTTGCATCTGATTAGCCAACCCCATGTTACCGCCTAGGAACATACAACACATTTATAATACACTTCTTGGTGCATGCGTCTGAATCTGTACAAACAACATTGGGACACATGAACGGTGCAACTCAGAGGAAAAACACTGCACAAAAAAAAAACTTTGGTCCCCACAGAAAGACCTTGGTAGCAGAGGAAAGACTTTTAGGACAGTGTCTTTACCACTTGCTCCAAAGTATATAATTTTACTTTTTGCAAATGCACATCTCAAATTTGCAGTCAGACCACCTGTTCACGCAGGCAGGGGAGGCAAAGCCTTCCGTGTCATACTCCTGAGATTTGATATAAAATTATTAGAATAATACAAAGAAGATATTTATAACTTATAAACATCTTCTTTGTTTATTAGAATAATAATTTTTATAGTTAACACTCACCAGCTTTGTGGAGCTCCCTGGGAGTGCAGGGAGATGAGAGATGAGGCAGCAACAGCTCAGCCTCACTTCTGTATAGTCAGACTGCTTGCAGAGCTGGGGGCGGGGCCACACCACAGGCAGTAAGCTGCACAAAAAGAGAGCTAATAGAAGCATGTCTCTGAGTATGGGGGGCGTGCCTTGAGCACTGATGGACGGCTTGGATGTGTCATGTAAACAGGAAGTGCACTTCAGTGTTTAGAGATCGAAACTCAGCAGCAGCATAAAGAGAAGACACAGTGATGCAGGTAGGAGAATCAATGGACACTGAAGCTTAGTGTAGTGAGGGGAGAGTTACAGTGAGTAGGGAGCGAGACAGGCTCCCAGCACTCCGACCCATATCCATGTGTAAATAAAGAAAACAACGTTTAGTAGGTATGAATATATGGATATACTCTAAAAATTCTCCATATGCGGCTTGGTCAATGAAAGATACATTTATTAATTCATATTACTAAGATACATAATATCAAATATACAGTTAATAAAAACAATACATGTAAATGGCCATATAGAGGAGTACTTATCTAAAGAGTTACAGTGTGCACACTGGATCTGTATGTAAAGGAAATCCCAGAACCCTGCTTTAGGCACTCACACCATAATCAGTCCAGGTACACATCACCATAAGGAACTGGTCTGGAAATAGTGAAGGAAATATGCAAGCAGGCAGGGAGATACTAAATAGCACCTCTCAGCTCAACACGTTTTCGTGTGGTATGAGCCCACACCTTCATCAGGAGCAAGTGTACAGGATTCCAAATCTGACTGGTTTAAGTAGTACTCCTAATTAGATAATCATAGACAGGTGTATTCACCTGATAGACCAAGCTGCATAATGTATTTGTAAACTTAATAAAATTAATTTATGGATAAGGAGGCAATTATATAATATACTATATACAATATTCAAAGTCATAAAACGAGCATATATAATCTAAAATAAAACGAAATACTTGTTGTAACGAATCTTCATATTACGGGTGCTTCTGATCACGTGACTGTTCCCGATCATGTGACATTTAACTAGCCGCTATTCTATTAGGGTAGCAAGTCACATGGTCCCGGCTGCCAACCACTCCACCCTCCGCAACATCTCCATGTGTGCCTCCCTGCACGTCACTGCACACAGCAATATCATTTAAACATGCTGAATGGTTTTGATGGGGCTGTAAGATGTGGTCCATTAGGCTTGAGGGAAAGCTGGTTCTCTATGAAAGTCCATAGCATAGTTTTAAATTGTAAAAAGTGGAAAGAATCTCCAGTTTTGTGGTTTCCGCTAGCTGTGCTACTGGTCCTTTTGTCAGATTAAGAGTAGTGAGCAGTCACACGGAGATCCTGGGGCTCCATACGCTCAGCCGGAGGCACATCCCCGGCCACCTCTACATCGCCCACAGCTGCTCCTGGCTAAAAGCAACAGGAAGTGCACGTCAGCTTCCAGTTTGCGTTCCACAGCGGAATGCTAATCCTGGAAGTATGGCCGCTAGTCTGCAGATGCATCAATAAGCCCAGCCTGGCAGGCAGGGTAAGCCGGTCCGGAAGAGGGGAGATTGGGACCGGCCCAGCCGGAACTTACCCGCTGTCCTGGTGGCCCAATCTGCCCAGAAGGTGGTTTGGTAAAAGTTGCTTTAGATCCAGCAGATTGCAGCGTTGTTTACCAATCATTTGAGGATGCCTTTAGTATCGTGCAAAATTTTTGGAAGGGGTTTTGTTAGCAAAGGTATATATTGAATCTGCTTTTATGTACCTTACTCTGCATCCTTATTCTTTTAAATACATGGGCTTAAAGGTAGACAGTTCATATTTTGTAGACAGAGGTTTACCTATGGGCTGTTCTATTTCATGCTCCTTTTTTAACGTTTTAGCTCCATTTTGCAGTAGTGTGTTCAGACGGGTTCAGAGCAGTTAGGGATTGCCCATTATATAGACGTCTTTTTGTTAATAGGGCTGGATGACAGCACAATTTGTAGTGAACTGCTGTTTTTGGTCCATGCGCTTTTTGCAGTTATGGGGGTTACCATTGTTTGGGAAAAGACAGAAGGGCCAGTTACTAGATTGTCTTACTTGGAAATTGAAATTTATACCAAGTTGGGCCTGTGCAGATTAACCTGTGAAAAGTTGCAAAAGTTAAGTGAGTTATTGGTACTGTAGGTTTTGTTTCAGCAAAAAAGGTTTCCTTGAAGCAGGTGCAATTATTTATAGGTTTGCTAAATTTTTCTTGTCGTATCATTCCAATGGTTACATTTTTCTGTTGCAGGTTATAAAAAGCTACCACAGGCATAAGAGAGGCCCACCATATGATTAGTCTTTCTATAGAAATGAAAGATGATACAGTATATGGGTTTGATTGAATTTCTTACAGGATTTCAATGGGGTTCGCATTTGGCTTTCGCAGCTGGTAAACAACTCTGAACTTCAGTTGTATAAAGACACATCAGGAGCATTAGGTTTCGGTACCTTTTTGGATGGTGAATGGTGTGCAGAGGCTTGGCCTAATTCATGGCGATCTGAAGGTCTGATAGACAGCGTGCTTCTTTTGGAACTGTTTCCAATTGTAGCGGTTGAACTCTAGACTATACGGCTTAGCAATCGTAGGATTGTGTTTTGGTGTGATAACCTGGGAGTACTCCAGGCTATCAATAACCAGAGAATGGTTTGTACTCAGGCACCAAGACTGCTTAGGCATCTAGTTTTGATCTGTTTGCTTAGGAATATTGATTTTACGGCCAGACACGTCCCTGGTTTTAAAAACGGGTTTGTGTAAACGTTATCCCATTTTTAATGGAATAGGTTTAGGTCACTGGCTCCTTCAGCTAGGGTTCATTGTTTGTCCTGTCTCATCTGGCAGATCATCAGGCTGGCATTGAAGGACTCGCTTTGAAGGCACTGGCTCCAGGTATGCTGAGGACATTCATCAGCTTGGAGCGAATGACAGACTTTCATTGCATCTAAAGAGGATGGTAGGAGAATACAAGATACTATGTTGGAGTTTGTCTGGTTTTGGCATGAGAAGGGTCAATCAAAGGCATCAATGTCAGGTACTTTAGCAGGCATTTATTTTTCACATTTGCTGGGTTTAGCCGATCCTACCAAGTCATTTATTCTCTCCAGAGCAATGAAAGGCTGGGCAAAGGAGCAGGCAAATCTGGGTGGTTCTTGTAGGCCTATTGATATTGCGATGTTGAAGGATTTGGTTGTTGCAGTTTCAGGAGTAGCTCTTTGAGATTACGATGCAGTTTTGTTTAGTTTGGCCTTTGTTTTGGCCTATTTCAGGGCGTTAAGGGTAGGAGAATTATGGGAGGTTAATCAGTCAATCAGTCAACACAGGGATTCTCTTTGATAATGTGATAGTTAAATCTAATTTGATTCTGGTAAAATTACAGAAATCCAAGACAGACCAGCTAGGTAGGGGTCGTTGGATCTCTGTACCTGTGCATCCGTAGCCAAGCATATGCCCAGTAACACTAGCTAACCGTTACTGCCAGCATCGTCCAAAAGGCGGTGTGCAATGGCTTGTGCATTCAGATCTTTCACCCCTGTCTAAGCTTCAGTTTATGAGTGTTTTTAACAGATGCCTGATAGCTCAAGGTGTGCCGGTAGAACATTACGGCACCCACTCATTTAGGATTGGAGCAGCGACATATGCAGCAGCCTCAGGTTCTTCCATTGAGGCAATTAAACAACTTGGATGGTGGTAGTCATCTGCTTATAAGAATTATATTATATGACTGGGCTAGTAGACATCCTTTGGCTAGGTCAGTTCTTTTTAAAGTTCGCTGGATTGGTGTGCGGGGGTTTAGATGGAGCGGCTTTTTGGATCCACTTTGGGAATCAGAAGACAAGTGGGGTGCCCCAGACTTTTTGGTGGTGAGTTTAGGAGGTAATGACCTTGGCACTTGTAAAGGCTTAAAGCTTATTATTGCCATTAAGCAGAATTTGAAAAACATTGCTGAGCATTGGCCGCAGGTCAAGTTATGTTTGTCAGAGGTCATCCCGCGGAGGAAAATTAAATGCTGCAGTGTCCACGTTTGTGGTTAGTCTAAACAGGCGTGTTATTAGACACCATTGTTTCTGTTGTGAAGAGGTGGATCTATATAGACTGGTTGGTGAGCACCTCACAGGTATAGAGCGATTTATAACAGCCCTCAGGTCTTGTCTGGAGTAGGTTTTTGAGGAATTGGGTGGATGGTGGTGGTACGTGGTCGGATGACCCTATTTTTATGGCAGAAAACAGTGCCCCCTTATCTTTATAAGGGCTTTAGCCAAGCTAGCACTGCTTTATTGCCACCATGCTTATTTTCAGTTTTGATTAAATTTAATAAATTAGGATGTTTCCAATCTATACAGTTTCAGTATCTAAATTTATTATTTAGATTAAGCTTAAGTGATGTGAAGATAATAAAACTTATGGGTGACTTATAAGCCCATCACAAGCACACATGATAATAATGTTTGTGTCCTCTATTGCACCATTGAGGGAGTGTTGGCTGTGATGGTGGTCCGGATATGTTCTGCGCTGAAGTTAGCATGCTCCCCCTGTATCAAATGGAGTGTCCGGCGCTACAAGTTCTGTACATCCGAAGATACGGCTCCTTTTATATTTCACACATCTTATGTAAAATACAGCAAGCAGCTACTACATCTGCCATTATTTTTATATCCACGTCATTCCTTTTTATTAAACAGCGCTAACGTCCTTTTAAGCCTTCAAAGGCATTCTCAATGGCCATACAGGTAGATCTACAGGTGTGGGTGTAGGATATTTTTTTACGGTGTCAACTGGAGATGTTGGGTGTAGCCCTTCATCAGCCACTGCCGCAAAAGATATACCGCATAAGGTGTACCGGATTCTCCACCCCTTCCACAGTCTTGGATTTCTGTAAAGAAATATAAGATTATCAGTATATTGCAGTGGTAGCACAAGTATATTAAGGATACTGGATTACTACCTCTATACACACCTACCTATACCTTCTAAACCCTGCCTATAAACCTCTAAAATTTACGCTATTTGCGTACGCAGTCATACAGTAAAATAAAGACTTTAGACCTTGAACATGTGTTCCAAAGCACAAAGTATTATTCAAGTAAAGTACAATCAGTTACACGCTGTGATCTAAGTACAATTTAGCGCAAAGAATTATACAGACCCAAGATACAGTCATACATACGCACGCGTTCTGGACCAGATACCGCCATCAGCAAGAAACCTCCGTCAATCAGCAATCAGCAAGAAGACTCCAGACTGGGGTCACAACACACACATTTATACCCTCACAGAAACAGACAACACAATAGAGGAGTTTGTTGCTGAATCCCATTGGTTCCCAGTGCGGGTGCATTTGTTACAGGGCATTTAACAGGTTGGTTCAAATGGACACAGAACAGCCTCTAACAGCTTTTTGCCTCCTCTATTTCCCCTACATGCAAATCTAGGCTGTTGGTTTCACAAAATACATTTTGGTGCTTTATATCTCTACGGTCCCAAAGTTGAGAATGCATGTTGCGATCTTCACACCGATGATAACGGGAAGCTGTTGAGAAAGTGCGGATCAGTATAATATCAAACACGGCTTACTTATCACGTATTAAACCTTAGATACCAAAATAGTCTTTATTTCACAGCATTTGTAATAAATGTATAAAACTTGGATCTTATACTTTAAAGCTATGGGACCTTTTATGTGAGTGTGCATTATGTAAGTATTAGAGGTTTGGGAAAAGGCGCTAGTTAGGCTTATCTGATTTGGGGCAGATGTGCACGCATGCAGCTAATAAACAGTGTTCGCATGCAGGATATTGTGCATTCGCTACTGTGCGTCATGTTAGCAGCGCAACTGTGCGTAACGGGCCTGATTCAGAGCCGGACGCAATCAGCCGTTCGCCCGCAGTAGGTACGACCGTCCAAATGTCAAACCAAGCGCTCGCACGTGTGGTCGCTCGTAGCGAGTCTTCCGACCCATATTTCCCCAACCCCTCCTCTAGCTAACGAGCATCCGAAATAGCGAGCGCACTACTCGTTTTTTGTTGAAGTGTTCGCTCGCACAAGTACTACCGGAAGTAGGCCTGTCATTTGTCGATTGCCTTCTCTCTCGTTCGGCAAACATCCGTGAATCAATTGGTGCCAATCATTACCTTAATTTACTTAAATTGTTGGTCGAATGTTTTCAATCTTGTTTCTATTTTGAATGTCAATAAACTTTATTGTTTGTTTTGTGTTCATTTTGGTCCGTAGTTTCCGTCCACTTTTAACGGCAAACTTGTTTATTTTAAATCCAAAGGCTGTTTGTGTGTTTTTTTGGGGGGTTTTATTTAGGTTTATAATATTGAAATGTATTTTCTTTTTTTTTCCGGATTGTTGCTAATGCATCAAAATGCAGCCAGCCAATCCTAAGTCACAATGGGCGGAATTCAATTCTTTCTAGCCCCTATCGCGCCCGACAGAGCTATTCAATTCTTGCTCCTGTCGGGCACGATGAGCTGCCAGCGCTACATTTCAGCTCGCAGCCCCTGGGGGATGAGAGCTGAAATGTGCGAAAAGTGACATGTTTGGGCGCCCAAACATCACTTTTCGCGATCGCGCCCAGCACTTTGGTCAGGTTTAGCTGCTTTACGCGGCTAAACCTGACCTCTATGAGCGCGATCAGCACGAAAATCTTGGACAATTGCATAGCGGCCCGCGATCTCCTGTCACTTTAGACAGGAGATGCGGGCCGCGAATACAATTGAATTCCGCCCTATATATTTTTATGGGTTGTTCACATGACTCACACATTAACCAATAGAATTGTTCATGTTATTTATGAAAGTACATTAGCCAATCAAAATTTAGGGGTCCCTGTAATAAAACTAATTTTTCTTAAAAAAAACCCATTGCCATCATGAGAGCCAGTGCTTTTACACGGCGTGAGCTGCTGGTGCTCACAGACATAATGGATTGCCATATAACGGACAGGCCGTCCCCCGTCACCAACATGGTCAAGCATTGGGCGTACACGGAGGTGTGGCGCAGGCTGCGGACAATGGGCTATCGGAGGACCATCGGCCAATTGGAGCGCCGGTGGTCTGATTTACGCCGCCGGTCCCCACACCTGCTTGCGCATCTTCAGATGAGGATCCATCGGCGTAAGTGGATATTTGAATGTATATATCTATGACAATCTTTTTTTATTTTTTCTCTTTGCTAATGTAAATTTGCATTAATGCGTGTGCATGTGTGCAGTATGCGTTTTTTTTTGGCTAAATGAGACCTTGTTAATGTTTTTTTTTAATTATTATTTTATTTTGGGTTAATGTTTTACATTTAAATTGTTTTTTGGAATACATAATTGCTAATATTCCAAACTATACATCATTTAGGTCAGGAGCGGATCCAGAGACGGAGTCGGAGGCCTGCCCTACCCCTCTCCCCAACTCCCACCATCTCCTCCCCTGCCCACTCCTCCCAAATTTCTCCACCCTCCCCTGACCTGGACATCCCTATTTCCCCTCCCTCTCCTGCTCCCCAAATCCAAATAACCCCTCCCTCCCCTGTCCTACCCATCCACATTCCCACATCCTCCCCTGATGCACTCACTCTTGATTATACTCCCTCCCCTTTAGTCCCACCGGAAATTACCCCACCTTATTTGGATGTCCACTGGCCCACTTCATCGGAGGATGATGATCTGGGCCAACCTGGCCCTGAAGCTGCAGGTATTTTGTTTTTCATGTGTGCAATTAATGTGTGAAAAGGTGCCCTATATGCATACACTGTGGTATCCCTGAATACAATCTAAGGCTAGTCCAAATTTTTTTTTTTGTTTTAGTTAAATCATCCTTTGTTTTTTTTTGTTGGGTGCTAATTAATGTAAAATTTCATCCCAAATTTTAACTTTAAAATGTATTCATTTTTTTATGAGTTTTTTTTTGGTGTTTTTTTTTTTGTTGAAATAAAATTTGGCCGATTGTCTTCATTTTTCATATCAAAATAATTTTTAAAAAATCCACATATGCCAGAGCCAAATACAAGTTTCATTGTGCTTTTTAAATTTGTTGTCTAAAATCAAAATTCTAATTGTGTAAGAATTATTTCAGTTGCCAAAGTGATTGTTCAACCCACTATTTTCATGTTCATGTTGTTGTAAGTTGTTTTTTGTGCCAATTGGTAATTTAGGCCAGTTCATGTAACCACTATATTTGTGTTCAAAATTTAGCATGGTATGTTAACTAATTTTCGTGGAAAATCATACTGTCATTTATTTTGTTTTTGTATTTTATAAAGAAATTTTATTAACACACAGATTTGTCTTTCAACAGACCCAAGGAGGCGGGATCATCACATTTTGGCCCATATTTTAGACATGAGGGGCCATTTGGTGCAGCTGCTTGTGTCCATGGACCATTTAATTTGTTTTTTGCGCCATTAATATGTTTTTCATTTGTGTTTTTGTTAATAAAATTATTTTTTTTCAAAAAATCTTATTTATTGACTCAAACATTAGCTCACAAGATCAATCAATGTGTTTGCTTGTTTTTTTTGGTGGGGCGGTTTAATTTGCATATGAAAATGCAAACAATGTTCCAGACTAAAATGTATTTTTCCAAAAAAAATAAAAATGAGTGGTTTACCAGAAATTGTAGACATATTTTGTCAGTCCAAAAATTGGGAAAAATTGACATTAACTCCATAATGTTTCGTTAGAATACCCTTATGTAGTTTATTAATTTCTTAAAAATTATAAATGCAACTCCCAAATAGGAAAATAAAGAGGAAAAAAGGTTGGGCAAACTATGCCAACATGTTGTTATTTGTTAGGTTAAAAAGACAAAAATACCAAACCCAAAAAATAAATTAAACACTTGGAAATTAATTTCAAAGGTACTGTCCATTTGTGAAAGGCTTTTGTGGTTTTTTCATGTAAAACAAAAAATATATAAATTCAAAAATTTTTAAGACACATTAGCTCACAAACACAAAAATATACACACAAATTGTTGGAAAACAAAATCAAGAACTGGTTGAAGATGGTGCATGCCAACATGTTGTCCAAAATCAGGTAAGAAACACATTTGTCCAGGTGTAAAGGTCATTTATGAGTCATTATTGTCACAGGCTATCAATTTCAGGAAGTAAGCAGGTTGTTGTTTGGATTTTGAGAAAAAAAAAGGTTAAAATTCAAAACATAGGATAGTTAACACACATAATTTACCTTATTCCCAATGTCACCAAATGAAAAAAAAAGGAAAATCTAATACCTGAAAAAATGAGTACCTACCTCATCACGTATGGCCCCCCTGACACTCTCCTCCGACTAACCTCGGGGGGGGCCATCCTCAGGCAAGGCATCCTCTGGCTGCATTGGGACACCACTCCTTATGGCGATGTTGTGAAATATCCCACACAGGACCACAATTTTGGAAACCATAGCCGGCAAATACATGAGGTCGCCACCAGAGTGGTGGAGGCATCGAAATTGGCCTTTTAAAAGGCCAATGCAATGCTCCACCACCTGCCTGGTGGCAGTAAGTGTGGAATTATATTGACTTTGTAACCCTGGTGTAGGAACCAAATAAGGAGTGAGCAGCCAGGGCGTGCAAGGGTAACCACTGTCTCCTGTGAAAAAAAAACATTCAGTACTATTTCTAAGTCAACAGTGTTTGATTTAAAAATTAAGGGTACCACTTACCCAAAAGCCACGCATCACCAGCTTGTAGGTTGTTTAATTTGTGCCAAAGCCCTAATTGCCGGATGACAAATGAATCATGTGCACTTCCTGGAAATTTGGCATTCAGGGACAGGATCTGGAGGGAGGCATCACATACCACCATTACATTCATTGAATGGAAATGTTTACGGTTCCTAAATATTGCCTCCAGGCTGAAGTGGTATGTGAGTGCCGTCCACAACCCCTATGATGTGTGGGAAGCCTGCAATTTCAAAACATTTCTGCTTAACCACATTAAGGGACCCCATATTCAATGGCATATTAATAAAATGATGGAGGTGCTTAAATAGTGCATCCATTACCACCCTCAGGATCCTTGAAAAGGAGGATTGGGAAATTCCAGCAACGATGCCAACTGTGGTCTGGAAGGATCCTGAGGCGTAAAAATGTAACACCGACATTAACTGCGTAAGTGGTGTTATTGCTGTTGGATTGTTAATTTGCCTTTCAAGCTCACTCTCTATTAATGAAAGAGTGTCTAGGATGATTTGGGGTGGTAGGCGATAACGCCTTAAAACCACATCATCAGGCATTCCAAAAAGGTTGACACGTGTTCTAAATATCTGGGGCCTTGCACGCCTATGATGCCTACGCCTAGGAGGATGTTCAGGTTGGTCGGGGTCGTGGACCATCGCCACTATAATTCGCCCAACATCAATCTGAAATGTTAGACAATGTAGTTATTTTTCCAACATTTAACAATGAGAAAATATACTTATCTTTTTTACACATTAAGAAGAATCTTACAGGGTTAGGCAGTGACATCTTGAAGTCAACCTACAAATTAGATTTTCCAGAAAAATTATGTAAAAATTAACACAAAATAAAGACAGGCTAAGGCTAAAATATAAAGAATGCATGCACTACACAGATGATGTTGTTATTCTAGGATTGTACAAGAAAATTAAAATGAACGCTAAAGCCACAGACAGGAGATGAGCAAAATATATGCAATAGAGGCTATAAAATAACGCTAAATGGTACGCTAAAGCCACAGACAGGAGATGGGTAAAATATACGCAATAGAGGTTATAAAATAATGCTAAATGGTACGCTAAAGCCACAGACAAGAGATGGGCAAAATATACGCAATACATTTCGCATTTATTATGGCAAAAAAACCATTGGCAAAAAAACCCCAATTTTTACGTACACCTATCTGCATAGTGTGACCCCTTAAATAAACATGAAAAATTAATAAAAATAACAGGGTCTAATGTATGACAAAAAACACTTACCGCACAAAGACGACACCACCAAAATAAACGCGATCCACAACACCAAATGAAAATTAAAAAAAAACAAAGGAAATATGTATTAACATTAAAAAAGAATAAAATATTTGCAAGTTAAAATCGACCCAAAAATCGATCCAAAAAACTTACCTCAACAAAAAAAAAAATTATGATAGAAAAAAAACGCAAAAATGCGAAAGAAAATAAACAAACAACAGAAAACTCGCCAACAATCCACCAAACTCTCCGCAACCAACCACTACTCTGATTAACTCTCAAACTACAACCACTACAAACAACCCACCCCGAAACAAGGCCACAAAAAAGCCTTAAATAGACCGAACTTTCCCGCTCAAATCAATGACGCACAATAGATGCGCCCGTATAATGCACACGCATCTATAAAAATGTCACGAGAGCCCACAATGGGTCAGCTGAATTCAAGGGTTTAATCATGTCCACTGAACAGCAGCAAAGCCAAAATCCAGGACCTCACAGTAAGTAGCTCCAAAATTAAAGTTACCACCCAAAAAAAAAAATTTAAAACTTTTTCTAAACTTCTTGTAAGGTGTTGAGACTGACAATGAGGAGGGTGTACCCAGGCCAGGGCCAAACGCAAAAGGCAGCCGCAATTCACATGAAAGGAGATGGAGGCTTTGGTGCAAAAGTGCATTGATAACCTGGCACAGGCACCCCGAAATATGGGTGAACCCCAGAGATGGAAACTGTTGGAGGAAATAGCCAGTGCTGTCAATGGGGTTGGTGATTTTGTTCGTTCAACCAAAGAGATCAAACGCCGTTACGTAAATGCTGTAACCTATTTCCAAATTTTAAAAAAATTAGGAACAAATCTAACCATACATTTTTAAACAACAGAAGGAGCAACTTAAAATATCGGCTAAAACAAAAAATGGCTGATAGGGCTAGGCATGCAGGGGGGACAGGTGGTGGGCCAACCCCTGTGTCATTGGAGCTAACAGATTTGGAGGAGCTGGCACAGGGGTGTGTGCAGGAAGAGGAGGTGTTTGGTGTGTCCAACATGGACACAGACATGCCAGACTTTGCGGCTCCACATGTTGCTGCAGGTAATTTAGTTAAAAATGAATTAAAAACTTGTTTAAGTAAATTTACAAACGTACTAATATTTGTATGATCTCTCTTTTTCACACAGGCACAGAAGAGGATGAGTCTGCTCCAGAACTGAGGTTTGGCCGCAGTAGATCTGCTGGCTCCGCAGGGGAGGAAGCAGTATTTCCAGCTGGGGACCCTGTGGCGGACAGTCCCGGGCCTTCCCCCTCGCAGGCAGTGGCCCTTCTCTCAGATCTCAATGAAAAAACGGATAAAAACACAGAGATTCTGATGAGGATGGATGCCAATCTGCTAAGGGTGGCAGACGCCCTGGAGGAAAACGCTGCGGCCAATGTCAGAATAGCTAATGCCCTGGAGCAGCTCATCCGCATGTTGGAGCTAGCCTCCCTTCCTGCCGGAACATCAGGGCCCTCCACCTCTGGCGCAACATTGGCCATCCCTCCAAATGTGACTGGCCCTATGCTAGGCCAGAGGAAACACCAGCTACCTCTGGCCAGGCACGCCGTATGACTAGACAGACAAAGTCATGCTCCCTCCAACATCAAGCCAAGCGGGGGAGAAGGCGTTGACAGCACTGGCTAATTCCCCCAAATTCCATCTCTGTGTTTGCCCCATATTTTTGCACCACAAAACCTCCCTCTCCTTTCTTGTGAATTGTTTTTTTTTAAAACATTACTTTATTTTTGGTATCTAAAAAAAAATTGGCTGAAAAAAATCCACATTTCTACCAAAATGTGAACATTTAATTTTTGAAAAATAAAAATCCCTAAAAAAAAAATTGTGTGTCAAATTCATTAGCAAATGGCTAAAAGGGACTGGAACAAACAAACTTAAATACATAACAAAGGTCATATACTTAAAAAAATGTTTAATTTAAAAAAACATAAGGTACCAGGTAAGTAAACAATAACACAAGCAAAACAATTAGTAGCTGATTGTCTTTCTGTATTGTAACCAAAATGTTAAAAAAAATTATAAATAAAAACAAAAGGTGTTGGGTTTTTTAAAACAAAATAAATCTGACAACAACATGCGTACAGAATATAGCAAAAACATCAAGCATTTTTACCTTTATTTAAACATTTATTTTGTGATTGCTGTGATTTCAAAACACAAACAAATAGGAACACAACATGCGTTCCAAATTTAGCTAATAAATCATGGCCATTGCAAATCACCTTCTCGCAAGTGAACCAATTATTAGTTGATTGGTCTTGTGCCTTGTAAAGGAGAATAGCAAAACATTGATTTGCTAAGGGAGCTACGAAGAGACCATCGTCTTTGCGAGATCCAATACCCTACCACAAGCTGAACGAGCAGTCATAATGGAAACTGGATCACACAGTGACGTATCCAAAACACCATCCAAATTGGACGTTCGCACAAGATAATACATGTACGCCCACAAAAAGGCTTGACACGCCTGCGTTTTCTCATCTCCACCCCCGTTACTACCCATAAACGGAACATTCTGTCAATCAAATTACATAGGTCACTTCCTGTTCGCTGTGTATACGAGCGAACGGAAAATTACTGCAATGATCCGGCCGCACATGCGCAATGATAACCGGATGCATGCGTGGTTTAAAACAATCGAATGTGTACGAGCGAACGGCTGATTGCGTCCGGCTCTGAATCAGGCCCAATGTGCTGTGTTTATGCATGAGATTCTATTTATGATGGATTTAACATATATATATATATATATATATATATATGGGGCCATTCTGTCTGAGAGTGAGACTAAAACCTGTTTAGGATTCAGACAAATTCAATTGTGTAGATCAATGTCTGGGTTATATTACAATTGCCACAACTATACTTGTCTATATACAGGATTCCCAATTTGTTTGTAAAACACTCACAGTATTCTGGTGTATTGTCTATTCTATTTACTTTTCTCAGGAGGCTGTTTTTCTAGTTGTTTTGCTATTTCTCTATGCAAGGTTGTCCCCAGAATGGGCTTTGTGAAAATCAGGGCATGATTTCTGGAAGAATTACTAAAAAGTGTTCTAATGTTAATAAGTAATTTTTTATGTATGTTATACACTGTCGGTATGTGTATGGGGAAGAGTGTTACTCTGTGGTTTTGACAAAATGGCGTTGTGTGATCTATTTCTGAGATGGAGTCTTGTCGCCATTCGTGAGATGGCGTTACGCAGATTCCGATTGTAAACAGATTCTGTCTCAGCTGATTATCTGGCTTTGACAGTTTTGACATTGGGGTAATGTAGGTGACTGAAATGTTACATGTAAATCACTGCAGAATGGCTGGGGTGTGTATTTCCAGCAGATAGTTGAATGTAACACGCAACATCCGAAATTGTGCCATCCACTGCTCGTCTCTGACCCACAATCTTCGATCTGTCAGAGTGCTCATTTTCAGTACGGATGACATGGTGGATTAAATCAAGACTCTACTCCTGTGCAAATATTGGTGTTGAGTAGTAGCCCTCTCAGCCAAAAATTGCGCCCTCCTCCTTAAATAACTCTGCACTTGGTAGCACAGTGTCCAAAGCTGCATCATGCTTTCACTTGCTGTATCAAACAGCAGTAATGTACAAACAGTAAGGAACTCCTTGCTACACACTATAATAATCCGGATCCACGGTGCAGGGTAAATGAGGTCTGACCCATGTTGGAACCGTGTCTGTAAACCCAGATCGGACCCTGGCTTTTGGTGGAAAGGGCTATAAATGTTAATTATCTGTAAGTGTAGATACAAATTAAATGCATACGACTCTTCGTTGCTGGGACTTGAGTGCTCTCAGTTCCAGAGCATGCATAGTGCAAAAACATGCAAGGTAAAACACAGGGACGGTCAGCTCTGCCTCCACCCCCATATGTATAAAATGGGTTGGGTACGGGTTGTTGGTGCTCAGGATCCCAGTGCTGAGAATCCTGATACCGGCTGTCACGGTTGGTGCTAGTGAGTTACCTGTATCAGGTGATGAACTGGAATCACTGGAGGCCGGCTGGACTGGAACCATGGTTAACATGAATAGCTCTTTTATTATAAGAAGTGGGTAGCAGTGAGAACTGCCTTTGGTGATGAGTGACTGGAACTGGAAACTGGAGACGTTGGAATGAGACCAGAAGGAACTTGGAGGGACTGGACTGGGACCGGCAGGTAGGCAGACAGAGCTGGTCGAGGTACTAGTAGATGGGCTTGCAGACGGATGGTAGTGTAGAAGCTACTTGTTGTGGCTTGGGAGGCCATGGGTAGACGTTGGTAGCTGGGTAGCTACTTGGAGCGGCCGGATAGCCATGGGTAGAAGCTGGTAGCTGGGTGGCTACTTGGAGCGGCTTGGGAGCCGTTGGTGAGAGATGGTAGCGTGGAAGCTACTTGGTGTGGCCTAGGAGCCGTGTGGAGAAGCTGGTAGCGTGGAAGCTACTTGGAGTGGCCTGGGTGCCGTAGGTGAGAGATGGTAGCGTGGAAGCTACTTGTGCGGCCTGGGAGCCGTGTGGAGAAGCTGGTAGCGTGGAAGCTACTTGGAGCGGCCTGGGAGCCGTAGGCGAGAGATGGTAGCATGAAAGCTACTTGGTGCAGCCAGGGAGCCGTGTGGAGAAGCTGGTAGCGTGGAAGCTACTTGGAGCGGCCTGGGAGCTGTAGGCGAGAGATGGTAGCATGGCAGCTGGCAGAGGAAAGTCACAAAAGGTACAAACTAGCCAGGATCGTGACAGTACCCCCCTCTTTATGGGTGGACTCCGGACACCAAGGCAAAACTTCCTTCAGAAATACAAGAAAGCTTCCAAAAGACTCGAAACACCAGGACAACTTAGAAAACTTCTAAAGACTTAGCTGAGTCTGTCCGATATCCTCAAGAACTTGAAACTTTGAAAACTCTAGAAGGTTTTTGGAATATTGTTTCCTGAGGTAATTTGCTCAAAAAACTTTTCCTTGGAGAGCATAATGTCAATCAACTTAAACAAGCCATCTTCCTTAATAACCTTGACCCCAAGACTCTTTGCCTTCTCTCGCTTGGTTTTTCCACCGAAACGACCCGTAATGAGATAATCGATTTTACTGCATATCTTCTCGGAAACTTTACCTCCATAACTCTCACTTAACAACTTGGCTTCCTCCTTTTCTATGGACTCCAAGTATCCCACGATCACAAAGGTTAATCCCTTCAAGCATCTCTCTGTCCCTAGAGGAATTTGCATAGTGTTAAGAAGAGTAGCTGAAGAATTTTCCTTTTTCAGCAATGTAGTTTTTACTGGTAATTCTTGGGAGAACGTATGACTAGGAAGAGCATGGTCTGATACCAAATGGTTGTCGAGGAAAGGAGTATTGTCATGCACAGGATCTAATTCAGAATCAGAATCCATGTCCAAAGGAAGATCTGAGGAGTTAACATGACTTGAAAACCTAGAGGACTCCGGAGATGGGCAGAGGGAAACACAACCAACTCTCATGGTATCATGTTGTTGGTCTCTAAAAGTTCTTTGAGTCTTCTTCTTTCGGACTGATTGATCCTGTACCATATGATTTTGAGAAGGGAGAACAGCGGTGTATGCGAGTTTAATATCAGAAGGTGCTGAAATAACTCTAGAATATTTATCAGAATGGGTATCTGGAGACGGACACATAGGAGCAAATTCTTTAAGCAGAGCTGTACTGAAGGCTATTATGTCTTGTAGAATTGGATCCTTGGACTCAATGAGTGGGTTGGCCCACTCCAAGGCTTTACCTCTAAAGTGCATAAAAAGAAACAGGACGATGTTGGTGGGAGTAATACCACAGGTTGGATTGGTTCTCATTAGGGCATCATAATGCTTAAGCAATATGGTGTACTGGGACACATCATCATCGAAGGTCATGGACACTATATCATCCTGAGTTACAGCATTCTTTTCAGGAACAGAGAAGGAACCACTTAGAAATTCTTTAACATGACGATTAGATGATTCAGCCAAACTTAATAGATGTTCTTTCTTAGACAGGACAGTGGAAATTTCCACCAAGAGTGTGGAACTTGAAATCTGCTCCTGGAGGACGGGACTTGAAACCCCCTCTTGGGGCATGAGACTTGGGACCTCCTCTTGTGGTGTGAGACTTGGGACCCCCTCTTGGGGTGTGAGACTTGAGACCCCCTCCTGGGGTGCGAGACTTGAAACCCCCTCCTGGGGCATAATTCTTGTAACCCTCTCCTGGGTTGAGAGACTTAAGGTCCCCTCCTGGAGTACAGAATTTGACACTCCCTGTTGGAGTATGGGACCCAAAATCCCCTTTTGGGGAAGCTGACTCGACCTTTCCTTTTGGGGTATGGGACATGAACCCCCCTTTCGGGATGCGAGGACAGAGACTTCCTCCTGGGGTGAGTGACTCAAAACCCCTTCTTGGGTTACGAGACTTGAGGACCCTCCTGGGGTTGAGACTCTGGAGGCCCCTCCTGGGGTTGCCAACTGGAGTCCCCTACCAGAGCAGGCAGAATCCAGGTTGGGACCGGAACAGGCAGAATCCGGGACGGGACCGGAACAGGCAGAATCCGGGCTGGGACCGGAACAGGCAGAATCTGGGCTGGGACCGGAACAGGCAGAATCCGGGCTGGGACCGGAACAGGCAGAATCCGGGCTGGGACCGGAACAGGCAGAATCCGGG
The DNA here is from genome assembly GCA_031769625.1 of Taudactylus pleione. Lineage (NCBI taxonomy): Eukaryota > Metazoa > Chordata > Amphibia > Anura > Myobatrachidae > Taudactylus > Taudactylus pleione. The sequence continues at coordinate 27,549,411 of JAUIMM010000092.1, read as the reverse complement.
CTGGGACCGCAACAGGCAGAATCCGGGCTGGGACCGGAACAGGCAGAATCCGGGCTGGGACCGGAACAGGCAGAATCCGGGCTGGGACCGGAACAGGCAGAATCCGGGCTGGGACCGGAACAGGCAGAATCCGGGCTGGGACCGGAACAGGCTTTGAGACGGTGACACATTGTTATACTGCTGGAATTGATAAAGTGGTCAGAAGCTCCACAATAGCAACAGAGATGTAAATCTTTACGCCGCTGGCGTTCAGCCACAGAGAGCTTGGGGCGCGGGTAACTTCGATGTCTCACTTTACTTGGCATGGAAGAATCTTTGGTTCTTAGAGATTCCAAGACAGAGTTTTTAGTTGAGACAGAGGTAACTCTAAGAAATTCAGGAATTATCTGAAAGATTTTGCTGAGTAGAGCCTGTAGCTGTTCCAGCAGTTGATGGAAAGTAGTTAGGGGTTCAGGTAAGCTTTGGGTATCATCTAGCCGGTTAGTCAGAATTTGCAGAAGCTGTAGTACTCGATGCTGTACCGCCTCCTGTGAATCCAAGCGAGCGATTAGGTTACGGAAAGCTCTTGATCCAGGATTAGGTGCTTGATCCGCCACCATCGTTAGGCTTGAACATACTGTCATGGTTGGTGCTAGTGAGTTACCTGTATCAGGTGATAAACTGGAATCACTGGAGGCCGGCTGGACTGGAGCCATGGTTAACATGAATAGCTCTTTTATTATAAGAAGTGGGTAGCAGTGAGAACTGCCTTTGGTGATGAGTGACTGGAACTGGAAACTGGAGACGTTGGAATGAGACCAGAAGGAACTTGGAGGGACCGGACTGGGACTGGCAGGTAGGCAGACAGAGCTGGTCGAGGTACTAGTAGATGGGCTTGCAGACGGATGGTAGTGTAGAAGCTACTTGTTGTGGCTTGGGAGGCCATGGGTAGACGTTGGTAGCTGGGTGGCTACATGGAGCGGCCGGATAGCCATGGGTAGACGCTGGTAGCTGGGTGGCTACTTGGAGCGGCTTGGGAGCCGTTGGTGAGAGATGGTAGCGTGGAAGCTACTTGGTGTGGCCTGGGAGCCGTGTGGAGAAGCTGGTAGCGTGGAAGCTACTTGGAGCGGCCTGGGAGCCGTAGGTGAGAGATGGTAGCGTGGAAGCTACTTGGTGCGACCTGGGAGTCGTGTGGAGAAGCTGGTAGCGTGGAAGCTACTTGGAGCAGCCTGGGAGCCGTAGGCGAGAGATGGTAGCGTGGAAGCTATCTGGTGCAGCCTGGGAGCCGTGGGTGAGAAATGGTAGCGTGGATAGCTGAGTGCAGAAGGCTTACGGATAGCACTGGTCTAGGAACCAGCAGGAGCCTGGGACATACTGGTACACAGAGGTACAGCTATAGCACAAGTAGTACACCACGGAATGTAACGAGATGTTCAAGCACTGAGTGCTATTAGAGGAGGATCTATATACCTAGAGTCTGGTGGATACAGACAGGTGGTCTGGCAGTGGCATTCAGAGTGGAGCAAGGCACAACATGCAGAGGGAGAAATCATCTCTGCAGCCCTTGAGAATCAGGACCACACCTGTGATTCCAATTAAGACTAGCAATGCTCACAGACAGAGCAGAGTCCAGGTGTTTAATCAGTGTGGGGGGAGAGCAGTCTGCACACACAGAGATGTTACAGCCAGCATGATTCAGCCAGGGCAGATGTCCCAGGAGAATCACAAACACAGATCCATGGAGCAGCTGGCAGAGGAAAGTCACAAAAGGTACAAACTAGCCAGGATCGTGACACCGGCATCCTGACTGGGTTAAAATACTGACGCCGCCGGTTAGTTCCCTACCCCTAAACCTAACCCTACTCCATGCAGCTGTTCCCTAACCATACCCCTGGTGCTTAACCCTAACCCTCCCCTTAACCCCAATATTTACTGTCGTGATGCTGGCGTCGAGATTCCGGTAACGGCATTCTGTATAAAATGTGTTAGGATTGGAATACTTTTACTTAAATGTCAACTAATAATGTGTACAGGAAAAACTACATAATAATAAACTGTTTTATGACCACATTTTTCTTTTAAACTATACATTATTACGCAGTTTAAGGCAGAAATTATTATAACATAATAGGGTACCAATACTAAAGATAAGTAAGGGGAGGATAAGGTTAAGGGGGGCCTGAGGGCTGTAACACAATATGCAGCTGTAGTATTACTAATTAGTGTTAGCAGTGGTGGAGCGTCAACCACGTTGGCCTGAGACAAGGGGCCTGGAACAGAGATGCATACAGTGTTGATGCTAGTGGGCGATGCTTTCAGTCTTTGGGGTGTAATATAAAATGGGTGACATCATTCTCATACATACCTGTCATTTTAGTGTCCATAGAAGTAAATAAAAAATCGTGAATGTATTGTTACCTATTTATTTGACTATGTGGCATTTATTGTTCAGCTATGCGTGTGCTTATCTTCTTTATTGAGATGTCACAGTTCCACCGCTAGTTTTTACTCTCCAGTAGTCATGGAAACAAAGGTACTAAACTAATAATAACATTGAGTGACAATAGCTTACCAATGTATACTTGTATGAATAGAGCTTCTTCGTTAGCATCATTGTGCATAGAGTAGAGGAGACAACCTGTCCCTATCTCCTTTTAGCCTCTGTGACTGTCTGACAGCGTATATTATGTTATTTCCATCTTTCCATCTACTACCCACACTAATGTGAGGAGGAGTGAGAACGAGGAGCAGAAGAGAGAAAGAGATATAGAACAATAAATATGTTATGTTGCTACTGCACAGTAGTAAGACATTGTACAATAGTAACACTATTATTTGCAGAAAATGACCCAGGTTCTAAGCAATTTACACTGACTTCTTCTGTTCAGTAAATTAATTGCGATCATCCCTATTTGTTTGATTCTGAATGCTCTGTATATATTAAAGGACAATGGCCCTCATTCAGAGGCGGTCACAAGAAGCGATCGCTCTCTCTGAATGAGGGCAGCCACTTCTTTTTTTTAGTGCGGCATCCTGGTCGCTAGCTAAGCTGTGGGTTACCATCCACAGCTTAGCGACCGACCAGGGTGATGGTTGCGATGGTCAAGACTATCGCGTCCATTGGTGCTTGCGACGAGACCCTAAGGTTGGGTCTCGGCAACCGCAAGCCCCAGGGAGCTTCCTGCTCTTATCAAGCAGGAAGCTCCCCACTGACATCACTGCTAATGGCAGCGCGGCCGCCCACAAAACGGCAAGCTTTCCGACCAGGAACGCCTCCGTTTGTGTAGCCACCCTCCGCCACGCCTACAAAACGGGACAAGCTGTCGATCAACATCAACAGCTGGCCCTTTTGTAGTGAGCTCCGGAGCAAGAGAGTTTCTCTCTAGCTCCGGGACTTGCGCAAGCGCAGTGCGGCCGTTGCGTGTGCGCAGGACCAAAGCATCGACCCGGTTGCGAGCGCGCAGTGCTTGCGACCGGGTCTGAATGAGGTCCAATATGTAAAGAGAATCTATTCTGACTTTGTGGACTTTTTCTTGGTAGTAATCACCTTCTTTCATTTTGAAAAAGTTTTGGACAATTTCTTTGAGAGAGATAAAGGGGTATATTTATCAAAGTTTGATTTTTCATTCGATTTTATGTTCGATTTAGCTCACCTGAAATCGAATCAAATTGAATGTAGAAATTCCTGTCAAAATCCACATTTACTAAAATTCTATTTTGGAAGCCTTTTCTAAATCGAATTCGATTTGGTTCCATTTTGAATAGTGATTTCTTGTTCAATTCTTCATGCCCATGTCCAAATCGAACACAAAATCGAACACAACATTGAAATTCAAATCCCCAAAATAATAGACCTGCTTCATGCTGGGATTTTTAGAATGAGCAGGTGTGAATTACACAGATGCATGCACAGATCTGTGAGATCTGTACATGTTTCTGTGTGGAAAATGGTTGTAAAGTGTTAAAATAAAAATAAAAAAAATGACGTGGGGTCCCACCTAAAAGCACAACCAGCACTAGGCTTTTCTGAACTGGTCCTGGTTGTGAAAATATAGGGGACAAAAAAAAGACGTAAGGGTCCCCCGTATTTTGCACAACCAGCACCGGGCTCAGTGAGCCGGTCCTGGTTTTGGAAATACAGGGGACAAAAGACATAGGGTTCCCCTGTATTTTCCAAAACCAGCACTGGACTCTAACAGGGGTGTAAAGCCATAACCAGGGTATCCTTTCACCTGGTCCTCCAGCCAAAGCATTATACCTGACCACTAGCCATCCCAAGCTGGAGATCCCTGGGGAGGTGGGGACCCCCAATAAATGGATTCCCCCTCTCTGGGGCACCTCAAGCTATCTCTGGCACAGGGCACCGCAGGGCAGGGGGCGCTGTTTGGGCCCGTCAATTTTCCTGTTTATTATCATTCTCACTTATAGCTTCCTCTTCTTTTATCCCCAGCATCTCCTGGCCTCCCCTATCTCTTCCCTGGCCCTTCTCCATGAGGCCATGGCCCTTTTTCAGGTGCACTATCTTATATCCCTATTTAAAAAATGGGGCAGGGGGGGCGCCAATGCTCTCTCTGGCACAGGGCACCAAAAATTGTAGTTACGGCTCTGATCCACGTCTTCATATAATAAGTCCCGACCCACGACATAAGTACCGTCCTGTAAGGGGCGGTACTTCCTGAATGACAGCTCACTAAGCTCAGCAGCGGCATTTCACTTAGAAATGCATGATCTGAGCGTCCATTGGCTGAGAGAGGCGAGCTTCCGTCTCTCTCAGCCAGAGAACGGTTCACACCTTTGACTTCAATGGTGAGAACTGCTAGGTGACCTTTAGTAACCGAGTGATTCTCACCATTGAGTGCCAGAACAACACCATTAAGTGCCAGAACAAATGTGAGCACATTGTCAGTGAGTTAGTGTGGTGTAAAGCTGGGTACACACTATATAATGCGATGTAACGATGCATTGCGCGTGCTGTACACACTGCATGATCCGACTTACGACAGTGCAACGTGTTGTTACATACTGCATAAAACTATACAATTTTTTTCTGTCTGTCTATATTGTGTCAGTGATGTGAGATGTTTATTCTGTCTGGTGTCAGTGTTATATGGTAAGTGATTTCTGTCTATGTGTATAGTGTTTTATACGTAGACAATATCAGTGTTATGTTGTGAGAATTTTCAAACTGAGGGCTTAATTCAGCTGCAGACGCAAATGCAATCGCTAACAGATCACAGTTGCTAAAATATGTTAATACCTGCCAAAGACGCCCAGTACTGCCTTTTCACATCCGTCCAATGTCACAGACCAGCGTAAACATCGGACCCTTCAACGCACATCGAGCGGCCATCTTGCCCTTGCGGAAGGTCTGATGAGTCACAAACACTGCAGCTTTCCTGGGCTGCAGAGGCTTCCTTTGCTGCGTAGGAGGCTGCAGCTGCTAAATTATGCATGCCCATAAAGCGGTATTTAAATGATTTTTATAACCACCCACCTTTACCTCCCCCAAACACTGACTGCCTGTCACTCCCTTTGTGAATGGATCCTCTGTTTGTGCGTACTCGCAATACAATAGCGACACGTACGCAGTGCGACAATGGCAAACAATCACTCAAATTGCTTAAACATTGGCAATATGTCCAATGCTGAATCAGGCCCTGATTGTTTAGTGTTTTATATGCAGTGACAGCTTTATGTGGAGAGAGTTTTCTGTCTGTGTGTAGCATCAGTATCGGGAGGTTTATGTGTATGTTGACTTTTCACATAGACAAAAAATAATTTGGATTGATGCTGTGTTACTGAGAAGGTGCTGCATTAAGTACATCACATGTAAAGCTGTGTAGATCAGTATTTTTCAACCTCAACCCTCAAGTTTCCCAACAGTTCATGTTTGAGGATCTCTGTGGAAGCAGGTGGCATAATTACTGACCCAGGAAATAAATAAATTCCCATAACATGACCTGTTGGTGATACTTGTCTGGCGTTCAGAACTCCTGGTACATGGATCTACAGAACATGTACTATAATCCCCAGCATGACATGTTTGCTAATTTTATTTGCAATACATTTTGTATGCTAAATAAATAATTTCAATAAATATAAACTTATAGGGCATATGTGCCTACACTTCCGGAATGGCTAGGAGGCTCCTGAAAATCGTGTGGCACTCCCGGCGACCTGGAAAAGTGGGCAAGTCTCCCGGCTAGCCGCCTACCCCCGATCCCCCCCACATCATCACACAAACACCCCGGAAATGGGTTGGGGGGGAAAGTGATTATGTGATTCGTGGCCCAGGCCCCTGCTTCACAATGCCGGTAATCTTTGCAGGGCCATGATGACGTGTTCACATGGTCATGCCCCCTGCTCTGCCCCCAATAAAGTCTCAGCTACACCCTTCATGCAGCCCCACCCCCCTCCCCCAGGATGCCAGAATGTCAGTAAGCATGTTATTGGGTAATGTCTAATGAAGCTTTCAATGCTAGTACTTGCTAGCAATCTTACAATTCACATTGCTCTATTCTGATACAATGAAGTGACTTGGGGAATACTCATCGTTGACACACAAAAATGACACAACATTTTTACTACTTTATGACTGGATAGATGTTCCCCTTCTTAATAAGCTAAACTTCCCTATGCTTTTCCACCATTTTTATTTCTTAGTGTACACAATTGAATTTTATTTATATAAGTTGTTTATTATTAATACCTAGATTCTTCAAGTCATATTTATGCCGGGACATCAGATCAACTTTAATACTATATAATATTATTATTAAAATATATAATTTCTATATTATCTTTTTATGTAGCGATATATTTTTTAATATTTATTTAATAATTATAATTTATCTTTATGTGTGTATATGTATGTACATATATATATATACATATGTATATGTGTATATATACGTTTATATCAATTCAATATTATAATATTGTATTAACTATTGGTATAGTAGAACTACATATTAGTCGGTTTGTGGTTTAATGGTTAATTTTTACCTGAGTTCTTTAGAAGCTGCTAATGATAGTATGAGATCCACTGGGAGTAACTACAAACCTGCAGAATTGAACTCTTAATGAGCTCTATGGACAAAACAGACCAGACTGAACTAATTAACTAATCAATTAGCTGTGTTCTAGGGCTATTTATACCATGTAATGGACACTGGGGAACACTTGACTTGAAAAAGGCTACAGTAGTAGCTGAAACGCGTTGTCGTTCCCTGTCGGTGCCTGGAGACCTTACCTGCTATCTACATTCAGCGTCCGTCTGCACGCCTCCAAAAAGACAAGCTGGCAACTGTTACTCTGACCAACCTCCGGTCCATCGGGAGTCCTACTGCTTAAATAGCGGAGATTGTATCTACTAACTGAGCCGCTGGGACGCTCACCTCCTGCTCACCTCCGTATTCATTGTATGACCGCTACTTCACTGACACGACCATCACCCGGCTGCTATTTAGAGCCGAGGGACCTCACGGTCTGGCATTGTCTGCATCAGCGCCGCACTGAGACGAATGTCATCTGGCGCAACATCTACAGGTGTAAAACATCATTCACGTCTTTCACCTTACAGTGTCCCGGCTGCTGAGAATTTGCTATGAGGTATTTGGCATACCCTGGAGTGGGCTGGTAGCTGGTATCACCTCATGTCGATGGTACATACCTGGCCTATATTAACTTATCCTGCTACCTACGGCTCTAGTTCTACATCCCCACGGCTATTGCTGTGCTTACAGAGACACAGCCGTGTGGATATATATATATATATATATATGTGTTGGAGGAGGCTGAATGTTGATATTTTTATTATAAATGTGTTTCAATCAGCTGCGATATATACAGCATTGAGATATTGAGAAAGTACCTTCAGGAGAAAGAATCTTTATTATTACTTTGATATACTCCCTATATTGAATTCTATATGAGACTTTCCTTAGAAGGTTGGACATACCTTATCTGGTCATTTATATACGAGACCTTTCTCACTACTAAGGATCTCCAGGGTCACTAGTATCATCATTTTCAGTGTTTCTATATTGGTACACTCCAATATAGATTGGTTAACTATACCTCTTTGTGTCATTCGTGTATATATTTATTGTCTTAATACTGAGAATCTGATCAACTCTCTTGCATGTAATTTATTGTGTATACAATTTTTGAATTGGCGTATAGCCTTATTACAATAAAATGCTGTTTTTATTCTATTGTATGTTTTGAACTGATGTCCCGGCATAGACTCTAGAGCGCAGTCTTTCTCTTTGCTCTACTCCAATTAATAAGGTTGACATAACCTTATTTGACTGCTGAATTATTGTCAGATTTTTCTATTCTATTGGCGCTAGGTTTTTTTCTTTATTTGTTCATATTAATTTGTCATCCTAGCTGCCTGTTTGATAGGAGGATCAATATGACTGAACTATCATGGGTAAAAGAGAGGAGGAATAGGAGAGAGGATTTTCTATCTAAATTTGATGTGGAAATTGATGTTATTGTGGATGATACTAAACCAGATATGAATCGTTGTGTTTTAGAATTGGAATCCCTGCTATCGATTGAAAGTAGGCATTGGTTAGACAGTGTTTTTCTATCCAAATATATAGAATTGGATAGAATACCTAAAGGTCTACAAATAAATAAATATCTTTCTATTAATGATGACCCTGAACTAACCAAGGAATGGGAATCTGCTCTCAAACGATGCTCTGTCTCCTTAATTAAATCACTAATAAACTATAGAGAAAGGAAAATAGAAAAAGTTACAAAAGAGATTGAACAGAGTCAGAAAGATTTACTAATTTTTAAGGATGACCCAGATTTCAATAGGAGAGAATCAGAACTGAGTCAAACACTAATATCATTTGAGAAAGAGCTTATAATAAAGAAAAAGAAAAAATTGTCGAGAGATGAAAATCATTTACAGCCATACCCAAGGAGATTTCCTAATAGATCATATCCTAGACAGAGGTTACCCTCTAATCATAGACCAAAATCACCACAAATACCTTCCTTTAGATCCAGATTCAATAGAAACAATACCAATACTAATTCTATTAATGATCCCATAGATTCAGATAGGAATGTCGCTGCTCCGTATAGATCACCTAAATCTGATCTAGGAGCAAGACCTAAAAATAGAACAGACCAGATACATCAACGGGATTTTCCCAATCGAGACAAAGATTGGAGGACATTTCCTTACCGCAACCGTTATCTACCCCTTCAAGAAAAAACCCCAAAAAGAACAAGAGAGTTAGGGGAAAGAGGGGAATGGGAAGGAGGAGATCTAAGACGCCCAAGGTTCCAGTAACACAAGCTGGTGTGTTTAATCTGTCGAATAGGACATTAAATGATAATGAAATATCCTTACTCTCCAAAGGTCTGAGTTTTGCCCTGAGTACGAATCCCAATCTATTCAATTTATTTTCTGAACTTAATCGTTATGTCAGGTCTTTATGTAGACAGCGCTATTTTTTCTCCAAGACTAAGAAAGTTAGATTGGAGGCAAGTGACAGTCCAATTCTCCTGGATACAAGTGACTTAGAATGTCTATCTATTTTGGAAATGTTACAAGTTGAGGGAGGATCAAGAGATGAAGAAATTGCAATATTTAATATAAAAGATACTCTACCCTCTATAGATAGGAATAAATGTAAAAATAAATCTAATTTTTTCCCACTTAGCCATAAAAGCTCTAATATACAACTATTCTACAAAAATACTCTTAAAGATTTTCAAACTTTATGTAACTCTAACTCAAATAGGGACCTTGGTAAGAGGAACCTGTCATATGGTGAGAGATTAGCTTTGAGGACTCTTCAGGATGACGACTCCATTATTATCAAGCCCGCCGATAAGGGCGGTGGGGTCGTCATCCTGAATACTGAAGACTATATTAAAGAAGCCCTAACCCAACTTCAAGATGCTTGTTTCTATCAGATTTTGGGAAAGGATCCCACTTTAGGGTTCCAGAAAGAACTAAAAATTCTATTGGATGATGCCAAAGAGAGAGGTGTTATAAATAAAGATTAATTTTATTTTTTGTTTAATAATCACCCTATTACACCGGTGTTTTATTATTTACCCAAAATTCACAAGTCTTTAATTTCTCCACCAGGGCGTCCTATTATTTCAGGGATTAATTCACTTACTTCTAATTTATCATTTTTTGTTGACCATTTTTTACAAAAGTATGTGGTTACTCAGAGGTCACATATCCGAGATACCTCTGACTTATTAAATAAATTAAGCACTATTACCTGGCGCCCAGAGTATGCCTTTCTTACCCTTGACGTCCAGGCTCTTTATACCAATATTCCACATGAAGCTGGGATTCTGGCAGTTGGAGAAATGTTCAACAAAGATAATACCATTTCCTATGCTCAACGAGATTTTTTGGTGAATTGTATTCGTTTTATTTTAACGCACAATAATTTTATGTTTGACTCCACCCACTATTTACAGATTCATGGAACGGCCATGGGCACCAGATTCGCTCCGAGCTTTGCCAACATATATATGGGTACATTTGAGGATAAATACATTTGGGATGGATCAGCCGGAGCAGGTCTGGTGTTCTATGGCCATTACATCGATGATTTATTTTTGATTTGGGATGGGGATATTTTTTCTGCCACTGATTTCACCTCAGTTTTGAACACTAACACTTTTAATTTACGGTTCACCTCGCACTTTAGTCATACTTCCATTGATTTCCTAGACGTCACGTTGTCGGTTGCAGATGATAAAATCATCTCTACTCTCTATACTAAACCAGTAGACTCGAGCTCTTATCTTCATTACCAGAGTGGACATTATCGTCCATGGATTGATAATATTCCTAAGAGTCAAATGGGGAGAGTTAGACGTAACTGTACGAGAGATGAGGATTTTCATCTTCATGCCGACAAATTAACTGAAAATTTTGTTATGAGAGGTTATCCTCTTGAACTAGTGGAGAATGCTAAAACTCATGCTGAAATGACCTATAAGTCTAGGTTGAAGGAGACTGGGCCTTATGCTAATAATACTATTGTACCAACTAATACCTTGGACAATATAGCCGATATCTCTCTACCCTTAGAAACTAACACTAAATCTATGAAGAAAGATGTTCCTTTGGCCTTTATATCTCAATTCAATAATAAATCAAATAAAATTAAGTCAATCATTAATAAAAATTATAAAATATTATTGTGTGACTCAGTTCTCTCATCCAATATTGCCTCAAAACCCACTGTCATTTTTAAAAAGAATAGGAATTTAAAAAGTTTTTTAGCTCCAAGTACTTTTTCTAGAAATATCAAAGAGAATATACATATTAATACTTGGCTTCCGTTGAGACCAAATGGATGTTTTCCCTGCAATCGTATGAGATGTCTTACGTGTAAACATATTAATAAAAATAAGCAAATTGTATCAGCCATAACAGATATTAAATTTGATATTACTAGTCACATTAATTGTGAATCTAGCTATATTATATATGCACTTAGTTGTGCTTGCTCTTTACAATATGTAGGCCGAACAACTAGGGCTCTCAAAGAACGGTTTCGTGAACATAGACTTAATGTCATTAAAGGTTTGGCGACACATAGTGTTTCCAGACATTTTTCTGAGGTCCATCAGAATAATCCAGCCTGTCTCAAGATTGCGGGGATAGAACACATAGGAATTACCAATAGGGGTGGTGATAGATTCAAAAGACTATGTGAAGCTGAATCCAAGTGGATTTTCAGACTTCAAACACTTTCTCCAGATGGCCTCAATGAAGCACTTGAATTTTATGATTAGTATGTTTATGTGTTTGTGTATGTACATGCATCTATATATATGTATACATGTTCTATATGTGGGTGCGGGTTAGACCGTAGCTGCTTTCTATGTACTGTCTGGTCAACCAAGCGACCATGGCCTACCCCCCACCCCCTTCCCCACTTGTTTTTGGTTCATTTGTTCTTGGTCTATTTACTAGACCTTGTTTGTGTATGAGTGGGCTATCATCTGTCCAACTTGCCTATTGGTATTTATCCATGTATTCATACACGCACATATATGTTTTTACATGTATGTGTGTATGTATGTATGTATTAATTTATATACGTTCGTTTGGGTCAGGTTGATTTTAGGATTGAGTTATTCCTATTTAATTATTCTTCTTTGACATCCGTCCAAGGATCTTTCCTCTCTTGCTATTTATTCTATTTTGTTTTATTTTATTTATTTTCTTTAATAGGTTTATATTGTATTAGTTCTAATTATCTTAATTATTGATTCTATTTTTATTATTATGATTATTATTATCATTATTATCACTATTTATTTATATAAGTTGTTTATTATTAATACCTAGATTCTTCAAGTCATATTTATGCCGGGACATCAGATCAACTTTAATACTATATAATATTATTATTAAAATATATAATTTCTATATTATCTTTTTATGTAGCGATATATTTTTTAATATTTATTTAATAATTAAAATTTATCTTTATGTGTGTATATGTATGTACATATATATATATACATATGTATATGTGTATTTATACGTTTATATCAATTCAATATTATAATATTGTATTAACTATTGGTATAGTAGAACTACATATTAGTCGGTTTGTGGTTTAATGGTTTATTTTTTACCTGAGTTCTTTAGAAGCTGCTAATGATAGTATGAGATCCACTGGGAGTAACTACAAACCTGCAGAATTGAACTCTTACTGAGCTCTATGGACAAAACAGACCAGACTGAACTAATTAACTAATCAATTAGCTGTGTCCTAGGGCTATTTATACCATGTAATGGACACTGGGGAACACTTGACTTGAAAAAGGCTACAGTAGTAGCCGAAACGCGTTGTCGTTCCCTGTCGGTGCCTGGAGACCTTACCTGCTATCTACATTCAGCGTCCGTCTGCACGCCTCCAAAAAGACAAGCTGGCAACTGTTACTCTGACCAACCTCCGGTCCATCGGGAGTCCTACTGCTTAAATAGCGGAGATTGTATCTACTAACTGAGCCGCTGGGACGCTCACCTCCTGCTCACCTCCGTATTCATTGTATGACCGCTACTTCACTGACACAACCATCACCTGGCTGCTATTTAGAGCCGAGGGACCTCACGGTCTGGCATTGTCTGCATCAGCGCCGCACTGAGAGGGATGTCATCTGGCGCAACATCTACAGGTGTTAAACATCATTCACGTCTTTCACCTTACAGTGTCCCGGCTGCTGAGAATTTGCTATGAGGTATTTGGCATACTCTGGAGTGGGCTGGTAGCTGGTATCACCTCACGTCGATGGTACATACCTGGCCTATATTAACTTATCCTGCTACCTACGGCTCTAGTTCTACATCCCCACGGCTATTGCTGTGCTTACAGAGACACAGCCGTGTGGATATATATATATATATGTTGGAGGAGGCTGAATGTTGATATTTTTATTATAAATGTGTTTCAATCAGCTGCGATATATACAGCATTGAGATATTGAGAAAGTACCTTCAGGAGAAAGAATCTTTATTATTACTTTGATATACTCCCTATATTGAATTCTATACGAGACTTTCCTTAGAAGGTTGGACATACCTTATCTGGTCATTTATATACGAGACCTTTCTCACTACTAAGGATCTCCAGGGTCACTAGTATCATCATTTTCAGTGTTTCTATATTGGTACACTCCAATATAGATTGGTTAACTATACCTCTTTGTGTCATTCGTGTATATATTTATTGTCTTAATACTGAGAGTCTGATCAACTCTCTTGCATGTAATTTATTGTGTATACAATTTTTGAATTGGCGTATAGCCTTATTACAATAAAATGCTGTTTTTATTCTATTGTATGTTTTGAACTGATGTCCCGGCATAGACTCTAGAGCGCAGTCTTTCTCTTTGCCTTTTCACATCCGTCCAATGTCACAGACCAGCGTAAACATCGGACCCTTCAACGCACATCGAGCGGCCATCTTGCCCTTGCGGAAGGTCTGATGAGTCACAAACACTGCAGCTTTCCTGGGCTGCAGAGGCTTCCTTTGCTGCGTAGGAGGCTGCAGCTGCTAAATTATGCATGCCCATAAAGCGGTATTTAAATGATTTTTATAACCACCCACCTTTACCTCCCCCAAACACTGACTGCCTGTCACTCCCTTTGTGAATGGATCCTCTGTTTGTGCATACTCGCAATACAATAGCGACACGTACGCAGTGCGACAATGGCAAACAATCACTCAAATTGCTTAAACATTGGCAATATGTCCAATGCTGAATCAGGCCCTGATTGTTTAGTGTTTTATATGCAGTGACAGCTTTATGTGGAGAGAGTTTTCTGTCTGTGTGTAGCATCAGTATCGGGAGGTTTATGTGTATGTTGACTTTTCACATAGACAAAAAATAATTTGGATTGATGCTGTGTTACTGAGAAGGTGCTGCATTAAGTACATCACATGTAAAGCTGTGTAGATCAGTATTTTTCAACCTCAACCCTCAAGTTTCCCAATAGTTCATGTTTGAGGATCTCTGTGGAAGCAGGTGGGATAATTACTGACCCAGGAAATAAATAAATTCCCATAACATGACCTGTTGGTGATACTTGTCTGGCGTTCAGAACTCCTGGTACATGGATCTACAGAACATGTACTATAATCCCCAGCATGACATGTTTGCTAATTTTATTTGCAATACATTTTGTATGCTAAATAAATAATTTCAATAAATATAAACTTATAGGGCATATGTGCCTACACTTCCGGAATGGCTAGGAGGCTCCTGAAAATCGTGTGGCACTCCCGGCCACCTGGAAAAGTGGGCAAGTCTCCCGGCTAGCCGCCTACCCCCGATCCCCCCCACATCATCACACAAACACCCCGGAAATGGGTTGGGGGGGAAAGCGATTATGTGATTCCTGGCCCAGGCCCCTGCTTCACAATGCCGGTAATCTTTGCAGGGCCATGATGACGTGTTCACATGGTCATGCCCCCTGCTCTGCCCCCAATAAAGTCTCAGCTACACCCTTCATGCAGCCCCACCCCCCTCCCCCAGGATGCCAGAATGTCAGTAAGCATGTTATTGGGTAATGTCTAATGAAGCTTTCAATGCTAGTACTTGCTAGCAATCTTACAATTCACATTGCTCTATTCTGATACAATGAAGTGACTTGGGGAATACTCATCGTTGACACACAAAAATGACACAACATTTTTACTACTTTATGACTGGATAGATGTTCCCCTTCTTAATAAGCTAAACTTCCCTATGCTTTTCCACCATTTTTATTTCTTAGTGTACACAATTGAATTTTATATTGTTTTCTCATTACCAGAGCTTTCATTTGTTAAAATATCAGAATAAACGTAATTTAGGGCCTGATTCACTATGGATCGCAATATTGCATACGCACGCAGTTCATCTGCAATAGCAGTCCGAACCAATGCGATCGCAATGCAAACTCAGCACCACGTAAGCCATACGCACATCCGTCATAGCAGAATAATGAAACCATTGGTACAATCGAGTACCATCGGACCCATACACACAGTTGCACAAGCCCTGACCTTACTCAGAAATGGCTAACAGCCACCCACACTATGAGACCTTACACTGCGTATGGCTATACAGTGTATAATTTATGCACATGCTGAAACGGCGTGCGAATGCAGTGGCACACCTGCATTCAGCGGATCACCCCTTGTCACCACCCACAAACGGCATTTCCTGCCAATCACTCTGCGATGGGTCTGCGTAGCCTCTGCGATCGCAGTCCTGATTGCAGTGGCCGGCTAGCGCATGCGCATTGTGATGTGTACGCATGCGATCCAAGCTGAATCAGGCCCTTAATTTTAAGTGCATTACTATCACAAAAATGGAGTCTATCACAAACATGAGAGCAGGAAGCAGGTAAGGAGATTAAATGACAGTTCTTTTATTGCTGGAGAAACATGTGCAGGAAAGTAATGCAGATATAAGAAAAGGGATGCAGTCGGGTTGCCGACGGTCTAAATGCCGGCCGGCGGCATCCCGACTGTCTAATCCCGGCAAGTGTCTAATGACTGGCGTCGAAATCCCGACGCCTGTCATTAGACCTACGCCGGGAGCCCGACACCCAGTTTACCATTCGAAGGTAAGCCGGGCGAGGACAGCCACGAGGGGAGAGGGTTAGGTTAGGGGCTCCCGGGGGAGACTTAGGGTTAGGCTAGGGTAATGGGGGGTTAGGCACCCCTGGGGGGAGGTTAGGGTTAGGCACCCCCCTGGGAGACTTAGGGTTAGGCTGCGGGGAAGGGTGGGTTAGGTTTAGGCATGCCATGCGGCTGGCTATAAATCATACTGATTCCGAAGTAAGAAACTGCTGTTTCTGCATAATGTTATGTAAAAATGGTCTTGATAGTCCCCTAATGCTGGGCATACACTATGCAATTATCTGTCAGATATCTGTCTGGTTGGAATGAAAATCTGGTAATGTATGGCAGCAAATAACAATAGAAATTTGCTCCCAAACACTAGAAAACGGACCAAATTTTCCTTCCCACCAGACAGATTTGACAGATATCTGACAGATAATTGTAGCGTGTGTGCCCAGCATTAGGGGCAGAACTATGGGAGACAATGGTGGCTTCGCACACTGCAATGCATACGCATGTGCAGTACGCAACAATCGGCCAACTGCTAGCGCTGTTGCAGTTGTGATCCTTAATGTATCAGGCCCTGTATTCAGAAACACACTGGAAATCTTTGCAGGCCAGCTGAGCAGGAAACAATGCTAGAACTATTGGTAAAAAAAAAGGGCTGAGTAATAGTATTAATGACGACAATCTAGTATTCACAGAAGCAAGGATTGCATGCAGAAATATATTGGTAATTCTTGCAGGTTCGCTGGTCAGAAAACAAAGCTGGAACTACTGCTGTGTAAACAAAGTACAGAGAGTACTACTGCCAAATGTCAGGTGTGCAGAAAGTTTAGCAGGTAGTGCAGTAACAGGGCTCAGAGGTGGCAGAGATATACAATACATTCCCCTTTAAACATTCACCATTCAATAAACAATGTGCAGTTTAATGTGCAGTATTCAATGACCCAGTAACACATGGGTACGAGAGGAGAGGCCTCTTTTTAAGTAGCACTAATTGGTTACCATGTAATACCACTGCAAGGAAACTAGATCAAACTAGACGTTGCTCCTGAAAACAGCTTGCAGAAAAGCCTACAGTAACTCTTTTCTTCTTCCTGATTTTTTATTCATACTTTGTTATAGCTTGTTACACTCTAAGTGCCTGTGATATGGTACTACTGATAAGGGTTTCTTTCTTTAATTATATTGGTGTTCTAACTTATTACTGAGAATAAGGGTAATGTGGGACCCTTGTAAAGGTAAGAGGCCTGCTAATGGGACTCTGAAGTGTATCACTTTGCCTAGTGGTTCCCAAATGCTGTCCTCAAGGCACCCTAAGTCCAGATTTTTAGGATATCCATGCTGAAACACAGGTGAATTAAATAGTATCTCAATCAACCATCTGGGCTCAACCATGAATATCATTAAAAACTGGACTGTTGGGGTGCCTTAAGCACCGAGTTTGGGAACCACTGACTTTGCCTATGACTTCTTTAGAGTAAGGGAAGGAGGCTGCTGGCTTTCTATTGCACATTATTTAATCTAGAGTTATCAGGACCTTACAGAACATTTACATTGAGCAGGGCCGGATTATGACTTGTGGGGGCCCTGGGGCAACTAAATTGTGGGAGCCTCATCCAATAAAATTGATACCCTGCCACCACTATGCCCCTTACCTTGCCCTACAGTGCCCCCCTGTTTGCTACACTGTGCCACCCTTGTGCCCCTGAGAAAATACCTCCCATCGCACGGCCAGCTCCACTCGAATGCTTCCGGCTCTGTGATCTGCATGCACAGTGCATACAGCGCAGAGGGATTCCAAAGTGATGCATCACATGACGCTGATGATGGGACTTGGGAGTCGATCTGTGCAGTATGCACTGTGCATGCAGAACACAGAGCTGCAGCACCCACCGATCCGGGAACAGGTGCCAATGTTTTTGCCAATTGCAGGGTCAGACCCTCCCTGTGTGGGGGCCCATTGCCTCCCCTCTCTCTCCTGAAATCATATCACCTATTCACTGGCAACATAACAACCCAGGTCAGTTATCAGTGATGTGTGTAGGAGTGCACAGCCCTCATTACTTATCTATCTCAGTTCAAAAACATATAGGGAAAGCATGAGGTTATTTTGTGGTGCCTCTGAAATAAACAATAAAGATGATGACAAAGAGGTATAGGGGCCTATTCATCAACACTAAAATAAAGTTTTTAAGGACATTTTCCTTAAATAACGTTATTTTGGTATTCATGAACAGACTTAACACAGGAGATATCACAGATATCTCCTTGCTAAGTCCCCCTGCGTTAATTTCCACACTCCCCATATATTAGTATGGGGATGTGGAAATTATGGTATTCATCAAATTCCGAAAATTATAAATTTTCGGAATTTGATGCAGTTACTATTCGCCACTGTGAGGTGGCGAATAGCAGAATACACTAACCTGTATCAGCGTGTGCAGGTCCCCCGACGAGTCCCTCCGGCGCTCTGCTCCGTCCTCAGGCTCCGGAGGCTGGTCTGTCATGTGTGCTCCCCAGCAGAGCACAAGAAAGTTTAGAAAAAGAAAAGAAATTTTTTTTTTTTTTTTCTAATCTGTCATGTGGTCTGCAGGGAAACCACATGACAGACCAGCAGGACGGAGCCGGAGGCTGCTGCGCGGACAGGTAAGTCGGGGGGGGGGGGGGAAGGTGAGCGAAGGGTGGAGGGGGGTGGGGGGGTGCGAAACTTACCGCATCTGATGTAACAGCGCATGCGCAGCACTGTTTCCAGACGCGATAAGGTAGTGTAGAGAGGGAAAAGTATCTATTTCCCGAAAAGCTGTCATCGCAAAAATGACAGCTTTTCGGAATAGATACTTGTGGAGAGGTGGAATGATATAATTAGCTAGAACTCCATGAGAGTTCTAAAGCTAATTATCTCCATTGACTTTTTACGTTTAATGAATAGGCCCCTAAGAACGGTTACTTTCATGATCATTGCTGGAATATTACAGTATATGATCTTTAAGATACTTGTCAGGCATAATCAAGTTCCTGAAGTTATAAGACAACTCTGATTACTAAAGAATGAAATGCTGATTGCTTGTGTAAATATTGAATCCTTCCCATTTGGGATGACAAGACCAAATCAGAGTGTCACATTTTCAGTTACAGTGAAGATGATGCTTGCTGAGAACCTTTCATTGTGTCTTATTGTGTTGTTACAGATGGCTCTGGCTTTTTACTTATCAGATACGTATAGAAATATACATGTATAAGAAATATTATGTGCTACACCTTGTCCATATAGCTGTGTATTTGTCATGTTCATCTTAGAATAACATTACTTCGCCTTTTCCTTCTCTGTCTGCCCTGAAAGTGCTTCACTGACCAGAAACAGTAAATAACCTGGATAGCCAGTATACAGCTTTCTTTCTTCCAGTTATCCATATGCATTCCAAAGGGAAAAACCTGAGACCCTCACCTGCTTAATAAATATACATCTAAGGCTCATCATTTTACTAGTAACAGTCTGCAATATAACTGATCGGCACCATACACCAGCAATCTACAGCCCAGATAGGTTGGCGAAATCCAACATGTTGGACAATCTGATGCACCAATTCCAATTACTTTTTGGACGGAATCAGCGATCGGTGAGCCCCATATCTTGGCAATTTTTTTTAGACAATCATCTGCAGTACACAGAATTGTCCCCAATTGAATGCTGATGTATGGGTCCCAAAGGCTGGGATTAGGATGCAGAGGTTACAGATACAGGTTAGGTGCGGTATCCCGACAGTCAGAATCCTGAAGGTCACAATGCCGTCTCCGGAATCTCGACAGTCAGAATCCCGATGGTCGTAATGCTGTCTCCAGAATCCTGACAGTCAGAATCCAGATGCATATTGGTATTCTAATCCTAACCCTAACTATCCCCTTTGGCAGCCTAACCCTAACCCTCCCCAGTGCCTAACCCTAATACTCACCATCTGGATTCTGACCGTCGAGACTCCGGAGCTAATATTGTGATGACCATCAGGATTCCGGAGGTGGCATTGTCTGTCAGGATTTTGACTACATCCCATCTAGGACATCAGGCTGCCTATTCACTGGCAGAACTAGTTCTTCAGAATTTGTGCTGCACAAATTAGTTGTAAGTCTCAACATGATTACTTGAGAACATCTTGGGAATACTGCTTATTTTGGATCCACACATTTTAAATCAGGGTCGTATTACACAGTTCTAAAATCATATAACAAGACCTAAATGAGAATATGTAGATAACTGTCTCCAAAGCTGAGATGGCAATCAACAGGATAATACCATGGAAGGAATACATATTATATGTTCATTCACAATATAAATACACAATGAGTTGCTATTTGTAAAAAGTGCTCAGTTTGTATAATATCTGACCAACACCAACCACAAAATAACTTGTTCAGTTTCTTATTCTTACCTGCCAACATTTATTTTTTTTATTGGCATCAGATTATCATTACTAACCTCCTAATAGCTGCTTTACTTCTGTATATTTGCAATATGGACACAATGGGCCTGGTAAAAAATAAGTTACATGATAATATCTACCATTAGTCAATTTATTGTGATTAATAGACTCAGGTTTAAAATGGCTCAATCCACTGCTGGTGTTTCTATATGTTGTGTAACCTTGTGCTGTGCACACAAATGTGGCTCCTGTTTTTGATCCAGGAAATACCAGATAGTGACATATTTTCCTTTTCGTACTGGTATCTTTCCATTGCTTTATTGCAATGAGATTCCTCGTAGGATTAAAATGAAATGTCTTATTTCCTGAGCGTGGAGACATGTTTTCCAGCCCTGTATGCTTGGAGCTTCTAGTGAGGTTTCTGCTCTGGAATTTCCACACTACAAACTCAAAATGTAACAAGTTCAACATATTTACCACAAAACGTTTTCAGAAAACAAACACTGATATTCTAACATAACTGCAGAGTCAGGACATTTTTGCATGGTTGCAGGAACACATTATACAGAGGCTCATCTTGTACTAACCTCACAGAGATCACTCGTCAAATGTTTCAGCATTTTGATGATGAGAGCAGTTTAAAAAAGCATTTTTCCTTTTTGAACACTGAAGGCTGATAAAGTCGTCTTAGGTGAAATCCTGTTTGTACTTTTTTTTTAGAAGTATGGATTTTTTAAAGTACATATTTTGCAGTTATTTGTAAATCTCATTTTTATATTCAAAATGTGCAAAAATGTTTCTGTAAAAAATTAGATGGATGGACTGCAAATATGAAGCTATAATACCTGGCTGGGTGTTTCTCCACTTTAATATGGCTGCAGAACTTAGGGGTGAGCAGGAGCTCCAATAGGCAGCCACAAAATCCTTGATTAGCACTACTCATTGGATCTGCAGCTCACAACCTACTTCAAATCGTCACACAAAAACTTCCCCCGGGAATCCGGTAATGGAGAGGGGCTAAATGCTCCACTCTCTCCCAAGCTGGCAGTGTAACTTCAACCAAGCAATATTCTACAATGTACAATGCAAGTCTGCAAGTAGGTGTAATGGTGCGTACACACGGTACGATAAAAATGCACGATATGAACGATAACTATCTCGACCATATCGTTATCGTTCAGACCATTCATTCTTTTGATGCCCAACGACCAGCAATGCGCGGGCACGTATGGACGATATCGACCATCGCCACTGGATGCAGGCCAACCTGGTTGATATCGACCAGGTTACATAGGGTCCCTCGATTGTTGATCGCGGATCGCTGGCCCATCGTTGGTGGGTTGGTGGTGTGCTGGATGAATGATAACTGTCATTCAGCACACCAGAAAGGTGCAGGATGATCAGCCAGCGATATCATTATTGCTGACTAATCGTACCGTGTGTACGCGCCATCAATGGACAGGCATCAGTGTTTAACATCTTTCACATGAAAATCAGTCTTCTGTTTTTGCCACAGTATCATTAAGAAGTAGGCTTCACAGCCACAAGTTTTGGGGGTTCTTTTTAGAATTGCAACTTCTTATTAAAATTATGTTGAATTCCTAATATCATGGGTAGAGCATCCTGTTAATTAGTATTAACTTAATGCAAATGGGGGCCCCAGGTAATATTTGTGGTTCACCATAAAAAAAATTCCTACTGTCTACTGTGCATTCTAGTGAAAGGTGGAACCCCTAGGCACAAGCTTGATGGTCAGCTTGTTTCCTTTATGATTAAATATATTTTATTACCAATATATACACACAAAATTGATATTGTACAGTCCCAATCTGGTTAGCCCAGGGTTAAAAATTCTTGTAAAGTCAGGACCTGAAAAACAAAATAGGATTCCACCTCCGGAGGAACAACCAACCCATGGCTATTCCCTACACCCCTGGGCAGTGGGAGCGGGGTTAATGGTAAAAGAATAGATGATGATAATAGATAAAGTGCCAGCATGCCCAGACATTAAGAACCCTTTGGCACTGTAGTCTGCCTTTAAAGAAAATATTAAAATAACCACAGTACTTGCACACCGCATGTTGTAATCTTTTATTGAAAAAAACCCCACATGTCCCAAAACCACCAATTTCAATGTAAGGCCTCATCTTCATCCCAAGTAGGCATGCAATGGTCTTGGTAAAATAACAAATCGAGTGGAACCCCACAGACAGGTACTGTACACTGTCTACAGGGTCAACGTGAAATGACACTTGCCTTGAAATTAATGAGGAAGCGCTGATTGGCTTAGAGCATGGGAACAGCTGCTATGGCAGTGTCCACTCTCAGCCAATCAACTCTTTCCCATTCAAATCTATGGAGAGACTGGGAGTAACCAGGTAACACTGTGCCAGTGGCCTTCTGCACAATTGCCAAGTGTCAGGATGCTACATGGAATGAAGAGATTGTGATCCCTGTGTTTTGTGCATAATAAATTGGTGAAAGAAGGATGTCTGTTGGAGGTTTTTTAAATAGCTGTGTAAAATATTCAGGCTCTTGTGTATGTTTTAATATTTTTTACAGATGGACTGCAAGCGCCTGCAAGCACTTAATGTCCAGGCATGCTGGCACTTGTTGTTCCATAAGGGCCATCATGCAGCGGCAGGTTTGCTGGTACTTGTAGGCCGCCTGTAAAGAACAATATTATTAACTATTTAATCACTAAAAAGGGTTGTCCTCTGGACATTTTTTGGGGAAGTCCTGACTTTTTGAAGGATTCTAGTCCTGGACTGACCAGATTGGAGCTGGTTAACGTTATGGCAGGAGACCCCACGCTATGTGTCTCCCTGCTAGACCATTATCCCCCCGGCTGGTTTAACCTGGTGCTGGTTATTGGGAATTAGGGGGAACCCCATACCGTTTTCCCCCTATCTTCCAATACCAAACCAGGATCAAAGGTCCAGGACTGGTGATTGAATTGGGGTGGGGGGAAGATGCACAGTGGTTTTTTTTTTTACTTTTAAAGGTGCATACACACGTAACGATTTTGTAACAAATGATTTTCTGTCAGATTTTCCCTTGAAAAAGTGAACAATTTTTTGAAGTGTAATGAACGATTTGTACAACGATGAATGAAAAATGTTCCTTCCCTTATTGAAAATCGTTATGTTGGACAGTCTGAGATGGATGATGACCTACAAACTACAAACGGGAGCGCGCTTGAACAATTATCGTTCATTGTTAGAACTCAGAAACTGAACGATTTTTTTGAACGATTGAGCGAGAACGACGTCCTTAACGACAAATCGTTCAAAAACTCGTTACATGTGTATGCACCTTTAGTTAACTATTTTGCTGCTACTAGCAGCATCTAAAACTAGTGACTTTGGAGAAGTGTGTTTATTTTTAGGCTATAAGTTCTTGATTATTGAAAACATTCTATAGGGTCACATTTTATTAAACTACCATCCTGTCTGCCACTATGTTTCACAGATGTGCTAGATTCTTTTAAACTGCCATATTTGTGCTGCTGCTCTGTCGCATAGTTTAGCCAGTCAGATCCCTGCAGCCTTTGGCCAGTATTGGTGAAAACAGTATTGTGAGCTATGAGGTAGTCAGAATTGACTGGAAATGAATGTTAATGATGTTAATAATACTATAGGATCAGAAACGGGTCCAAATTACATAACTTTAGCTGTTTTTATAATTTTTTAGGGTGGTTTTCAGTGTCAAACACAGGATTTCTAGAGGGGGGTTTCAAATGCGTGATTTTAAAGGGAGTGTGGACAGTCCATGAAGAGGGCATAATTAGCACTTATCCAGCTTTAATATGTGTCATACAAAGTGCAGTGTGTGTCATAATTCCAACATATACAGGACCAGCGATCATAGTAAGCCAAAATAAGTGGCAGTAGGGCCATCCTGTCTGAGCTGAGTGCTTTTATTTCACATGTTGACATCATTCCAGCGCATGGGAGCAAGTCTGGAGAGGGGCAGCAGAAGAACCTTACCACTTCCTTGGACATATATACTGGTCTCATTATGCACTGGATAACTATATCTCCAATGGAACCCTATAGATGGTCTATAGCAGTGCAACCCAAAGGCTGAGTACACACCTATAGATATACAGTCAGGTCCATAAATATTGGGACATTGACAGAATTTTCAGATTTTGGCCTCTATTCACCACCACAATGGTTTTGAAATGAAACAAACAAGATGTGCTTTAACTGCAGACTTTAATTTGAGGGTAATTACATCCAAATCAGGTGAACGGTGTAGGAATTACAACAGTTTCAATATGTGCCTCCCACTTTTTAAGGGGCCAAAAGTAATGGGACTATCAACTCAAAAGCTATTTCATGGACAGGTGTGGGCTATTCCCTCATTATTTCATTATCAATTAAGCAGGTAAAAGGTCTGGAGTTGATTCTAGGTGTGACATTTGCATTTGGAATCAGTTGCTGTCAACTCTCAATATGAGATCCAAAGAGCTGTCACTATCAGTGAAGCAAGCCATCATTAGGCTGAAAAATCAAAACAAACCCATCAGAGAGATAGCAAAAACATTAGGTGTGGCCAAATCAACTGTTTGGTACATTCTTAAAAAGAAAGAATGCACCAGAGAGCTCAGCAACACCAAAAGACCCGGAAGACCACGGAAAACAACTGTGGTGGATGACAAAAGAATTATTTCCCTGGTGAAGAAAAACCCCTTCACAACAGTTGGCCAAATCAAGAACACTCTCCAGGAGGTAGATGTATATGTGTCAAAGTCAATAATCAAGAGAAGACTTCACAAGAGTGAATATAGAGGGTTCACCACAAGATGCAAACCATTGGTGAGCCACAAAAACAGGAAGACCAGATTAGAGTTTGCCAAACAACATCTAAAAAAGCCATTACAGTTCTGGAACAACATCCTATGGACAGATGAGACAAAGATCAACTTGTACCAGAGTGATGGGAAGAGAAGAGTATGGAGAAGGAAAGGAACTGCTCATGATCCAAAACATACCACCTCATCAGTGAAGCATGGCGGTGGTAGTGTCATGGCGTGGGCATGTATGGCTGCCAATGGAACTGGTTCCCTTGTATTTATTGATGATGTGACTGCTGACAAAAGCAGCAGAATGAATTCTGAAGTGTTTCGGGCAATATTATATGCTCATATTCAGTCATGACCCGAAGCATACTGCAAAAGCAACCAAAGAGTTTTTTAAGGCTAAAAAGTGGAATTTTATGCAATGGCCAAGTCAATCCCCTGACCTGAATCCAATTGAGCATGCATTTCACTTGATGAAGACAAAACTGAAGGGAAAATGCCCCAAGAACAAGCAGGAACTGAAGACATTTGCAGTAGAGGCCTGGCAGAGCATCACCAGGGATGAAACCCAGCGTCTGGTGATGTCTATGCGTTCCAGACTTCAGGCTGTAATTGCCTGCAAAGGATTTGCAACAAAGTATTAAAAAGTGTAAGTTAGATTTAGGATTGTTTAGTTTGTCCCATTACTTTTGGCCCCTTAAAAAGTGGGAGGCACATATAGAAACCATTGTAATTCCTACACCGTTCACCTGATTTAGATGTAATTACCCTCAAATTAAATCTGAAAGTCTGCAGTTAAATCACATCTTGTTTGTTTCATTTCAAAGCCATTGTGGTGGTGAATAGAGGCCAAAATATGAAAATTCTGTCAATGTCCCAATATTTATGGACCTGACTGTATCTGTTTAATCTGTCTGGTGGGAAGGAAAGTCTGGTAATGTATGGGAGCAAATAACGATAGAAACGGACCAGAGAGATATACAAGAGAGTGCTGTCAACAATTAGTTATGACGGTGGGTTTGAGCCGTTGACAAAACAGTATTATTGTCACTGTAGAATGTTACCTTGCACTAAACAGGCAGAGTGATACCAATTTCAACCCAGTTCAAATCCAATTTTAACTTTGGGCCTGATTCTACACTTTTAGCATCACTGCTCCATCTTTGGAGGCATGCAGCAATGCTAAAATATACTGCCGGCTTCTGTTATCCACTGCTGCGTTCGAGCATGCAGCAATGGATCACTCTGCATGGTCATTTGAGTAGGATGGAAAGTGTTTTGATGCAGCTTAAGCCAAAAAAACTGCATACAAGGATGCAGACTGGATTCAGCATGCCCCATTTACTGGGGCTCTGACTGACGCCGCACACCACTCCGCTACCAAATGGTGGCAGCTTGTTAATCAGGCTGCGGTGCCCATGCACTGCGAGTGAGCAAGCAGACATTGATCAGCACATGTGCAGTACAGATCCTGTGGGTGCGCTGATTGGCCACCATCTGAGTTGTACGCAAACCATCGGGCCCATTGTCATATCAGCTAAGTTTAATTGCAGTCTCAGAAAATGTTTATTTAAAGCTGTTGCAGAGTGAGGTGAGACACTACATAAAATAATGAATTGTTTACAGGTAGATCAATTTAAAAAAACGAGATTTGTAGTTAAGCATGAAAGCAATCCAACATCAAAACCAACAACTGTGTCCCGATCTCACTACGTACGCATCAATTTTTGGATGCAGCCCTATGGAGTCTGGTGGAACCATAAGTGTGGCATATAGCCACACCAAATTGAATTTACCCCTAAGAATGAGAAAGCAGTAGAGATGCCTTCCGTGTTTTGGTTTGGTTCTAATATGTCATCTAGTTTTGGTTTTGCCAAAACCGCCCTCACGTGTTTTGGATCAGTATTTTTTTTTAAATTGATGAAAACAACTAAAATCAAATTTGGGCCTGTTTTTGTTCCTACAGTAATATTAATCTCAATAACAATAATTTCCAGTTATTTCCAGTACATTTTGACCACCTCACAGCTCACAATATTTTTTTCATCTAGTTTAGGCCAAAAGTTTGCACCCAGCTAGTTAAGCGACAGTATTGGGTGGCACAAACATGTGGCAGTTCAACTTAAAACATGGCACATCTAGGAAATACTGTAGAGTGGCACTGCTGTGGCAGACAGGATGGCAGTTTAATATAAACTATATGATGCTATAGAATGTTTTCATTAATCAGGAACCAGATCAGAGGCCCGAGGGCAGTACAGGGAAATGGAGGTGAAGTATGTAGCGGAAGAGAGATTGATTGAGTAATTGATTTATTAATCATTATTTTCTTACTACTATAAAAAAACAAATCAGAGATGTGGAAAATGCTATTAAAAAACAAGCACCAAAAATGGATGAAAGTGGTGCATTAATTAATTGATTAGTTATAATTGATTAAGAAAATTAAGCTTAAGGGCATCAAAGAATACAATGTCAATCACCAAGGATTCCTCACATGGAAAAGACAAAAAAATGAATAGTTGCCCTGCAGAGCAGCAAACTCCAAATCAGCCTATCTTAAACTAACAAATATTAGGAGGCCGACCTGCTAGCCATACTTTCATAGCCTGAATTTTTTAGAACACAAAAAAAAAATGATTTTGATAAAAGTAAAACAGCAAAAAACTGGGCACCAACTGCAACACATTGTGCAGATATTAAGGCGGTGGCCCTTGACCTACTTACTATTAGTGTTCTTAAACAATTCTGTACCATGGCACACATTTTTTAGAACACACAAAAAAATATATTTTCATGAAAGTAAAACAAATAAAACAAACAACTCTGTCCCATGACCTACTGACTGTTATATATCACAGACACAGTATCACAGCCTGAAGTAAAAAAAAAAAAAAATTTAACAAAAAAACACATGCCCATCGACTGCGACACACCCCTTGACCTACTGTTTGTTATTGACTGTTATATATCACAGATACAGTAGCACGGCCTGAATTTATCACAATTTTTTATTTTTATTTTCGTTTTACCAATAACAATGTATCCACTGACTGGCCTGAATTTATCACAGAAAATATATATTTTTATTTTACAAAAAAAAAATTGCCCGACTGCGGCAAACTGCGTGGTGGCCTTTGACCTACTGACCATTACTGGCTGTTATATATCACAAACACAGTATCACGGGCTGAGTTTTTCAGAAAACAATTTTATTTTTTTTAGTTATTTTTTTAAATGTACCCACCGACTACTACAAACACTGCACGGTGACCCCTGACCTATTGACCATTACTGACTATTATATGTATCAGACACAGTATCACGGCCTGAAGTTACTTTAAGTTTTTACTTTTTAGCACCAAATTATGCCACACACAACAATATTAATTATATTAAATGATGTTCCTGCACTATAAAAAAAGAAAACAATGATTTGCTGACTGCCTATTGGACAAACTAGCTCAGACAGATTTACCACTGCCAATCAAAGACATTGTCACTAAACATGTCCTACTCCTGACTCTCACTGTCACTAATGCTGGGGATACACTCTACAATTATCTGTCAGATATCTGTCAAATCTGTCTGCTGGGAAGAAAAATCTGGTCCGTTTTCTAGTGTTTGGGAGCAAATTTCTATTGTTGTTTGCTCCCATACATTACCAAATTTTCATTCCAACCAGGCAGATTGGACAGATATTTGATTGTATAGTGTATGCCCAGCATGACTGTCACTACTAGGCTAGCTAAGCTTAGCTAAGTAGCCTACCCTCCTTCCCTAGCCTACCCTCCTTCCCTTCCCGCAGTCCTGTGACAAATGACGCCAAATCACCACAGAAGGAACTTATATCGGATCCAAAAATGCGAGATCCAACGCTGGGAAGATAACGTTGTGCCTCGTTTTTTTGATCCGAAAATCGCGCGGAGATCAAAGCAGCGGCTCGGAACTCCTCGGTTAGGTAAATTTGGGCGGGTTCGGTTGGTGTTTGTAGTTATCTCTAATAACTACAACACCTACCCTTATCTTTGCAAACATACTGTATGCTTGTTTCATAAATTCCCAACACTGACAAGCCTGGCCCACATAAACACATCTATTGTGATGAAAGTGTAAGTGCATTTACATGGGAATAATAGTTTTCTTTTTGTGCCATATTTTGGTGTCAAAAACATTTCAACACATTATTATTTGAAGGAAATATTTTATTTGAAGTTTTGTACTATATTCTGAATGAACCACATTTTCACTTACAGTGACATGCAATAATTAACGCAGGTTCTGTAAAAAAAAAATTAGTATTGTAGGAAAATACGGTTGCAAAAAGCTTCATATACTTTTTTGGCTATATAAACCACAACCTCTAGGCAAAAACTTCATATTTCTTACATGAAAATGTACGGTTAATCAAGATGATTATTAGAATCTAACAGTGGCGGATTTTGCCTAGGGGCTGCGCCCCCCCCCCCAGTAAACTCCGCCACCTCAGTGTAGTCAGAGCGGTCCGTGACTGCACTGGGGCTACACTGTGTGACTGGCAGTGGCTTCCCATTGGAAGCACTACCTGCCAGTCACATAAACAAAAGGCAGTCTCAGGGGGATGTGTCTCCTGCCAGTCACATAAACAAAAGGCAGTCTCAGGGGGAGGTGTCTCCTGCCAGTCACATAAACAAAAGGCAGTCTCAGGGGGAGGTGTCTCCTGCCAGTCACATAAACAAAAGGCAGTCTCAGGGGGAGGTGTCTCCTGCCAGTCACATAAACAAAAGGCAGTCTCAGGGGGAGAGTCTCCTCCACCTAGGACTGCCAGTCCTGGCTGCTATTAGCAGAGAGCCGCTTCCAGTAGGAAGCCACTTTTCTGCCTTTTCGCCAGCCTTACCCAGGTCCTTGGGCCTGCAGACGATGCGGCCCTTTGGAAGCCGGTGATAGGCGCCCCGCCGCTAGTGTGCATGGGCCGGTCCCGGCGCCTGTCAGATCAATTGCGCAGGCTCCAGGACCCGGCCAGGAGAAGCCGGGTGAGTGGTTTTAGGCAGCCCCCTCATCTAAGAGGGTAGTAGCCGCTGCTGGAATCTAACATTGTAAATGTAATTTTAACCACGTTTACTACAGAAATAAATGCAAAATCTGCAACAAAATTTGGGGGAGATTTAATAAAGCTTAGAGAGTAATAAAGTGGAGAGAGATAAAGGGCCTGATTCAGAGCCGCTCGTAAGCGGCCGCTCGTTCGTTCCGAGCGATGTTTGCAGAACTGCGCATGCATACGGATCGTAATACGCATGCGCGAACCAGTCAGTGCAGCCGAAAATCGTTTGTTCGCTAAATAGCGAATGCCTGCTATTTTGAGTGACAGAATGAGGCGTATGTGGGTGGTAACATGGGAAGGTGCTTGAAAACGGGGAGTGGAGATCAGAACGCAGGCGTGCTTCAAGGTCAAAACGGGCGTTTTATGGGTGTGCATAATTAATACAGCAGCATCATTGACCACGTCACTGGGTTATTTTATAGTCAGAACTGCTCGCAAGATTGCGGTAGGAAAAACCAACCACAAGAATAGCGAGCAGTTCATACGCTGGTCGATGTACTCAATTAATCTAATAAATAGCGGACATGACGTAGGATGCGAGCGGCCAGGGGGCGTAGTTTTCAAAAAAACGACCGCATGTTTGGTTCGCTCGTTCAGACCTAGAGGCGTGAACAGACCGCAAAGGACGAACGGTTCATTTGAATAGCCGCCCCTTTTTCCTGAACGAGCGAGCGCCAATATTGTCCGGCTCTGAATCAGGCCCAAAGTACCAACCAATCAGTTCCTAACTGTCATTGTACAGGCTGTTTGAAAAATGGCAGTTAGGAACTGGTTGGTTGGTACTTTATCTCTCTCCCCCTTTGTTTGTAAAAGAATGTCAGTATGATTGCTGAGGAAGCACAGGGTTAAGCGGCTGTTGTATTTGGCATGTCAGCTAAAAACGAGCCAGTCAGCTCCTGGGGGCGTGAAAAACTGTTTAATCTGCATATGAGGAAGACTAGAAGCACTCTGCACTAAAGCTACTGTGTTCTGCTGCATAACATACTGTTGACGTTTACTTTTTCCTTTTACAGACTCAGACCCGGAAAAGTAAAAAACATTATGATAAAAGGAAAGATTACTGGTCTTACAGTGACAGATGTTCGGTTCCCAACTTCCCTGGGTCACCACGGCTCAGATGCCATGGTAAGGAAAACAAATCTGTACTTTGAACTGACTTGTGACAGTCTCTTGTCTCTCCAGTCATTTTCCTTCTGCAGTTGTGGTTATCCTATCATAACAGTGCAGATGTGAAATAATGCAAAAAGTGTTTTGTTCTTAGCAATGGATTCGTCTTCCTAAGTGCAATAGAGTATGATAATAATTTTACAATGTGTAGCTGAACAATCATTTCTTCTGGCTACATAGTTATAGAGAGAGACTTCACTTTGAAATAAAGCATCACAGCATTCGGGGTTGAGGTCAGATTTTAAACATTTCTGGCAATAATTTTCATGACTGAGATTATACATAAACCACTGATAGCTACCAGGTATTATTACACATTTTTAAGTAATTTTTTGTAATTTTAAAATTCTATTTATTTGCTGTTTACATGCATCAGCTTTTTATATATGATACCAATGAACTGACTCTGGGCTTGATACTGTACTTTGCCTTCCTGTTTTTGCAGAAACTTAGTAATATACTGTAATTTCATTGTACTTCATTTAAAGAATAGTTGTCTTTTCATTGCTAGTACATGCCATCACACCCCCACATTAACTGGTATCTTCCTCAATTGAAGTACTATAACTAGGCAGACATCTCTGCAATACATTGTCATATAATTTGCAGTGAAGATGGCATTGTATCACAATTTAAGCTACTTTGAACGGGGATTGATCACTGTACAACTAAAGTTGCATTCACACGGGTCAATATTCTCCCCAAACGAAATTGTCCTGTGTGTCCCTGGCAGGGGTGTGCTCAGTGTTGTTAATCAAGAACAATTTCGTTCAGTGCCGGGTTCCCTCCCTCATCCCCGAACATGTTCAACCTGGCATTATAGTCAGCTTGAACGGGAGGTTTGGGCGATGAACGGCAACTACCAACTGGTAGTTATCGCTCATCATTTTAGGGCAGAAACTGAACGATTTTTTTGACGACTGAACGATAACGACATCGTTATCGTTCAATCGTCCAAAAAATCGCTACGTGTGTACGCACCTTTACAGATACTTTTACATTTGTTTCCTTAAATTAGTCATACCTAACTAATTTGAGGTAGACAAAAACAAATATGACTTCAGAATGTTTTTATTAGCTCTAGTTTTTGAGCTACACTACTTGCGCTATATGTACCTGAGTAATATAGTCATAGTGAAAAGCAATTTTAAAATAACCTGATATTTTCTTGATACAACATAAATAACAGTTGTTTCAATTCAAGCAGTCACAAATAAGAACACAAAATGAAACAACATACAGCAACCAAAAGTACAATTTTAAGTAGTGGCTTATTCTTGAGAGCACTTTCTCTTTGCTTGTTACTTGTACTCCTCTTCTGGGGCATCACTTTTATTGATCAACAGTAGTCAGCAAGCATAGAAGCATTGCACCTACCCTGATATCTTTATTCTGTTGCTGAAATGCCTTGGTGGAATCACTCACTGCTCTCCTCACTCACTGCACCGCAGTTGTCAGGGAAGAGTCCAGGTGAGAGCGGAGAAAGTGG
This sequence comes from Taudactylus pleione, assembly GCA_031769625.1. NCBI lineage: Eukaryota > Metazoa > Chordata > Amphibia > Anura > Myobatrachidae > Taudactylus > Taudactylus pleione. Next base: position 27,516,335 of record JAUIMM010000092.1, on the reverse strand, counting down.
ATTATGAGTGGCATGTTGCAGCCTAATTGATAATACTTTTCTAGAAAGTTGTTCACAATCTCAACATAGTTTCCAGCTCTTCTGTTACCCAAGAAGCCATGCCAAGAACCTTTACAAGCTTCACAAGCCGTTTTCTCATTATCCTGGAAGACTCGGTCAAAGTTTTCATCCTTAAGAAGTTGACAAATTTGCAGACCAACAAAGATCCCTCCCTTAACTTTAGCATCACTCAAAAGCGGAAATTTTTCATCTCAGGTACTTGAAAGCTTCTCCATCTTTGTTCATACCCAATAAGTCCAAGTTTGATGTGTAAATTGGGCAGAAAAATTTAGCTTTGATCAACCAGATGACTGTGATAGACAAAACATTGCCTACAATGACTCAGCATTCCTGTATTTACGTTTGCCAACAGGATGCAGTCAGGAAGCCGACGGTCGAAATGCCAATCACCGGCTTCCTGACTGTTAAATCCCAGTAAGGTACTACTGACAGGCATCGAAATCCCAATGCCTGTCATTAGACCTACGCTGGGAGCCCAATGCCCGGCATACCGAACGAAGGAAAGCCGCGGGGGGGAGGGTTAGGTTTTCGGGCTCCCAGGGGGACTTAGGGTTAGGCACACCCCCGGGAGGCTTAGTTTTAGGCTGCGGGGAAGGGGGGGTTAGGTTTAGGCACGAGGGAGGTTAGGGTTAGGCACCCCTAAAGGAGGGTTAGGGGGGGAGTAGGGTTAGCAAATACTTACCTTTGGAGCTGTTGGGATCTTCACTGCTGCCGGTCTTCCGGCATCGGGATTTGAACCGCTGGACATTCATACCGATCCCTTGCCAACCTATATATTCTTTAGATGCCAAAATTCCCCAGTATTTAACGAACAAAATACCCCTACATCATCATAAATGGGCTATATCTCAGAATCGAGCGATAACAGAGCTTTAAATGTCATATTCCGCATGCTGGAATCAATTAGAAGTAATTATTATTATGTTAGAAAATGTTGCACAGTGAGTTGCACAGTGAGTTGGTGCTTTGGAGAAGGGTCACTCCATATCCGGATTTAACACGAAATTTGGATTTTCACACGCAACAAATTGAAGGGTATATCGCAACTACACAACATTAGGGAAGAGATGCAGCATGAGACAGGGAAAAACTTTGTCTGGCACACATTGTAACAACTGAGCAGAATGAGACATTGCTGCAGATAACAGCAACATTTAATGCTGGGGCTACAAGTAACGTGAGCATTCAAAGAGTGCAACATTCTCTTTCTTCTATGGGGTAAAAGAGCCAACAGCCCACTTGGGTCACATTGCTGACCCCGCGGCACAAGGCTCTGTGCATCACCTGGGCTCGTGAACACCACCACTAGATGCATACGTGTATCCTGTTCCCACAAATCAAGGTTCCAACTGTTTTGGGCAGATGGACAAATACGCGTGTGGAGAATAGTAATGGACCCCACATGGGACAATCCAGGGCGGTGGTGGCTCTGTTATGGTGTGGGGTTCCAGTTGGCACACATTAGGAACATCTGCATCTATGTCTGCAGACATCACTGACAGACGGACACTACATAACCATCCCATGTGGATCATTTGCACCCAATCATGTTATGCATTCACTCAGACAATGCTCCACTGCACAGATCTGTAGGCATTCCTCTGAGTTTGGCATCAAAAGAACACTTGTGGGATGCTGTTCAATGTGCACTCGGATGCAGGGTTCCACCACATGCGAATTTTAGTAAAATGTGGACCATTATTCAGGAGGCATGGGGTACACTAATATACAGTCTTCAGAGAGATTGTGGAGTCCATGTCTCATTGTGTTGCTACTGTAATCCAATCAAAAGGAGGACATATGCATTACTAGACAGGTGTCTCTGTTTTTTTGGCACGTGTGAGTAGCATTCAATATATGAGGTATTTTAGGAGCAATATAGACTCTGGGGGGTATCCATTTAGCCGCGATAACGATAAGTTTTCTCCGGCAAAATCTTTTTGGACCAATCGCACGAATTTGCCGCTTATCGCATATATGCGGGTGCAGGTGATCTGGATCAGTTGCTTTATCTGTCTTAATCTTCTTTGGGTAAAGCTGTAATTTATCAATCAGTAATATTGTGCTTAAGCTTTTGCTACATAACCTATTTCATAGAATTTTTTCCTACTTTTTTCATAAAGCAAAAAGAAAAATTAAATTTTCTATATCTTCTGCAAATATTTTAGTTTAGCTGTCTCATATCATACATTTTATGCCATTTATGTACTTCAAAAACATATTGGTATTAGAATTCCAATCTTTAGCAATCCATTCTTTGGCATCAATCTTTGCTAATCACATTTCCTTTTTACATTCATTCCTTGTATTTCCATAAATAAATAATATTGATGACTATTCATAAATAATTAACCATTATACTATTCCTAATAATTGCTTTAAAAATAAAACAAAATATCTCAAGATACATTGCTTGTAATGAATTATGGTATAATCTTTGTAGTACTGTATAGGTAGTATCTATGTACTATATATTAGTAGAGAAAATGGTGATGGCATACTGCATGACCTGTTAGGGTTAATGTGGCTATCAATATGAAATGTGGGCAGACTTGCTGAGAGCAGTAGTCCTCCAGACAGAAAAATAAACCAGGGTATAATGCACTCTGGGCAAGGTACATGTGTTGGCAAATATGTAACGCAGTTGTTGGTGCTGGTGGAGGTCAGTCCACTCATGGTCAAGTGTAAACCGTTCTTAGATTTATTATATTAGGTAGAACAACAAGCAGGATATGACACAGGGATATCACAGGTGTAACAGCAGTGTTCAGAATATATACGTAACGGCAGCCTGGATTTTAGGGTGTTGCTGGGTGTTGTAGTACGCCAGGTGTGATTTCAGTAAATACACAGGAGCAGGAAGGGAGCACCGGTGCCCTACACACTAGTGGTGATGATAGAGAGTACATGCTGTTTGGTATTGCGGCTCTGTATAGTGTGAATATCCTGGGTCTGACCGTCCTCATGTAACGACAGGGAGTAAAGTCATGTGAAGATGTGATGCATGTGCATTAGCGTATGCTAGAGGTCAGGCCTGTCTAACTGATAGGTCCTAGTGACCACCGTGTCAGCCTACCTTGACAGGAGCACACACCTTCACCACGATATACATTAACGGTCAAAGGTTTTAGAACACTCCCATTTTTTTTTTAAATTGAAATGTATTATATTTATTATTTTTTGCTGCCTGTTCCCAGTGTTAAAGATTCCTTGTTGCTGCAATTTGTGGCAATAAGGAATCTTTATTTGCAGGAATGTATTATTCCTGATTGCCGGGACAGGGACTCTGAAAGAAGTAAATTGTAGTATAAACAATGGTGTTACTTCCTCCTTCTGCAATCCCCCCCCACCTCTCTTTGGCATTTGTGCAAACGGACATCACTGGGGATGGATTCTAAGACACCCTTTCATGAAGAAATTTGCAGTAAGTAGCCTAGGGGCTACAGTAGGTAATGCCATCTGAAGATGGCTTTAGTTATTAGGACTAAGTTCCAGAATGCTTTGTATTCCAGAACTTGGTACTGTAGATTTGGCATTGAAGCAGCCACCATAGAAACCTATAGTGGGACTTCAATGGTGGGAACCGCAACGTTATTCAAGCTTGTTCCCACCAAGTCGATGGTGGAAGTGTTTATTGGCTGAGAGACCTGGGGGCTTCCATCTCTTAGCCAATGAACGGTCAGCCATAGCATTTCTTTTAGAAATTTTACGGCTGACCTATCATTCGGTTCCACATATTTGTGTTTTTATTTTACAAAGACCATGGATGCCTACATGGGCCAAAAAGGACCGGATTCAAGGGGTCGGTGAGTATGGATTTTTATTTTTACAGCGATTGTGGATGCTACTGGACAAAGAGACAGACAGGCGCAAGATGAGTGAGTGTATATGTAATAAAAATATACAACCTACAGTACGTGTGTGTCTTGTTATTATGCTAATATTTTTTTTGCAGGGGGACTAGGGGTACCAGCAGGCCCTTAATGCCCCACCTGCTGGTACTTGTGGTTCTCCAAGTACCCGAATGTGGGGGAGGCTTGTTTGGACCATTAGTCCTCCTGCAAAGGACAATATTAGTTTATATATATTGCTTTACACAAACAACCCCACATCCACAGGCCAGGGATGAGGGGGATAGCCCGGGCTTCAGCCCTGGCATGGGGTATTTATTTTAGAAATTCTGGAAAGCGGAGACCCCTTTATTGGGGGTTCCCCACATCCCCAGGCCTGGGCTGATTAGCGGGCCGGCTCCAGGTGTTGCTGCGTCTTGTGCATGTTCCGGACTGAGGCACCCGGTAACCCTGCGCGTGGCTTTGCCATTCGTGTCTGAAAGAGGGCATGGCATAATTACCATAAACCACACCCCCTTAATAACATATTTGGGGCATGCCCATATGGCACGCCTCCTGTTTAACGTCAGGCTGGGGGCGAGCTCAGCACGCCTTCAGTAGCTGTGCTGCCTCCTTCTCCTTGCACTGAATGGATGCCACGCGCATGTGCACGGCATCCATTCAGCTTCTCCGCGGTCCAGCACCACTGCACAGCTGTGGCAGAAGGGTGCCCAACCTCCCGACCGGCCGCGGGACACTTCGACCCACGGATGGAACAGCAGGGCAGTGCCCGAAAAACTGGACTGTCCTGCTGAAATCGGGATGGTTGGGAGGGATGCACCCTCTATGGGGTGGTGCCCCTGTTTGACCGCAGCAGGAACGTGCCTGGAGCCGGTCCTGCTGACTAGTGTGGGGTACAGAATGCTTTGACGGGGGACAACGTGAAGCGTGTCCCCTGGCTGCGGCATTACCCCTCTAGTTAGAGCCCGGTGTTGATTGTGGATAATATGGAGGACCCCTACTCATTTTGTCCCCCGTATATCCACATTCCACAACCAGGACAGGCTCACAGAGCTTGGTGCTGGTTGATGAAAAAACGGGGGAGCACTACATCTTTTTTTTCCCACGTATTTTCAAAACCAGGACCACAGCCCGGCACTGGTTATGCTCTTAGGAGGAACCTCACGTCATTTTTTCAGGGAATTTTAACACTTTAATTCCTTTTTACACACAGAAGCCTACACGGATCTCACTGACCTGTGTAGGCTTCTGCTATACACGCTGCTGCTCAGGCTAAACTCGCTAGCCTGAAGCAGGTCTATTGTTTGGTGATATTTTTTTTACAAATTTTGTGAGAGTTTACCACTCACACCCTATTATATTGTGCGAGTTGTATGTTTGAAATAAGAAAACATCTGGATGCGAGTTTGTACAAGACGAGAAGGCTTGTTGCAAGTTTCTCTATTGCATCTAGCGAGTGCAAACTCACATACTTTTTGCCACAAACTCACACCTTTTTCAGACTCATACTCTATTACATTTCCCCCATGGTATTCTTTCTACAATGGAAATCATATATTGTTCTTCCCAACACTGTTACAGAAGTTACCTCAAATATATTGCACTTGTAGGTTGCTTTGCTTCACACTTCTCTCCAGTTCATTCCAAACCAGCTCAATGGGGTATAAATCTTGAGACCGTGCTGGTCATTCCATGATTTGAAGCCTACCATATTTTTTGTTTCCTTGAATGTAGTATTAACATAGCCTGGATATATGTTTTGGGGCATTATCTTGCTTTTGCAATGAACCCTTGACCAACAAGGCACAGACCAGTGGCTATTACATGTTGCTGCAGAATATTGTGGTAGCACTTTTGGTACAGGGTGTTAGTCACAAACTCGTGATGGAGCAAAAGAGGATCAGACAATCATGCTTCCTGCTCCATGTTTGATAGTTGTTGTCATAGGTGTTTATTTACTAAGCGGCTTCCTGTCAAGGGGTGTTTTGCTATACAAAGCATTTCCCTTTTAAATGTGCGGCTTAAATGCTTAAATAAAGCCCACACACTGAGGAACCATCATTTCTCCTACTCAATGGCAAACAAAAAGCCTACGTTATGAATCATTGGGCGGAATTCAATTGATTACGCGGTCCGGATCTCCCGTCTAAAGTGACAGGAGATCGCGGGCCGCTATTCAATTGCTGCCATTCTTCGCACTGATCGCGCCCATAGAGGTCAGGTTTAGCCACGTAAAGCAGCTAAACCCGACCAAAGTGCTGGGCGCGATCGCGAAAAGTGATGTTTGGGCGCCCAAACATGTCACTTTTCACACATTTCAGCTCTCATCCCCCAGGGGCTGCGAGCTGAAATGTAGCACTTGGCAGCTGATCGCGCCCGACAGGAGCAAGAATAGAATAGCTCCGTCGGGCGCGATAGGGGCTGGAATGAATTGAATTCCGCCCAAAGAATTCAAAGTTTGATTCATCGGCCTATAACAGCCTCTTCCTGTCTTCCGTAGCCCACTGGCGGTGCTTCATGCCCAGGCAAGCATCTATTTCATTGTTACAGCTGTAAGTTCCTAACCTATTACTTCCCTAAAAAGGACATCTTTTTATAACTCTAACTTACATTTACATTATATTTCAGGACTTTTCCTCTAGCAGTTTCAAGCTTACCTTTGTACCTTTGCAGGATATTCACTGGACTTGAATTGCAAACTTTTGACCAGTAGTCAAAATCTCTGTAAATAATATGTATATAAATAGTGAGTTCTGAGATCATTGCTTAGAATTTGTCAATTCATTGGTCATTAGAAAAAAAAGGGTATTATTTGTGTATTCTAAGGATTAAAGCACTCCCTACTGTAAATTCTTATGAATATTATATTCTGTGATCTGTATAAAGCGCATCTGTTATGGTCCTAGAACTCTTTGGTGGCTGCAAATATCCATATCAATTACAGTAGGCAGTGTATTATCCCATATATCACATTCCCAGATGTGTATGCTACCTGCATAGATGTAAAACAGTTTGCACATTAGCCACAAAGTTCATAAAATATTATAATGCAAGAAATATAAAATACTGACCAATAAAAAGGTATAAATATACTATAGCTGCAATGGGGCTGATTCAAATTCACACGCAGTGGTCTGTGTCTGCAAAATTATGCAAATGCCACTACTGGCCCTTCCCTGGTGTTCGTGCACCTGTTTGTGCACGGAGACTGAGACGTCCTCTTTGAGCGTCATTAGACCCTGTAATAACGCTTGGTGGGTCTGTAGATGCAACTATCGGTCGCAGCATCGAAACTTGTACCTGACCCATGCTAGGTACAGATTCTCCGTCAGAGTACGCCTCCTAAGTGAATGATAATGCAACCAGTTCGGCAACACGTCCACAGAAAGCACATAAGACGGACCATCTTGGTCGTTCCTGGACGGTGACAGGGAGCCCACCTCCCTGTCTCCGTCCAGGAATGACCAAGACATTTCTGAGACTGAGTCTCAATCACAACTGCGACTCTGTGCGCAAGCTCTGGGTACATGCACTGCGCGACTTAGATACAGAAATAAAAACACACAATTTCGTCCCACATCGGCTGTGTGTCTGACTCACAATCAGGCCCTATATGTGTAAAATTAATTTTAACTTTATCTTCTTTTTTCACTGCAATACAGCACACAGACCCTGATTACTCTGCAGCTTATGTCGTCATAGAAACGGATGCAGAAGATGCTTTAAAAGGTTGTGGTTTAACATTCACTTTGGGAAAAGGCACAGAAATTGGTAAGTTTGAACTAGAAATTGGTAAGTTTGATATAGTCTTATATGGTGTGATGATTATTTGTTCTTAAACCATTTCATATATCATGTCCAGGACTGCATTAAAGATATTGGAGCCCTTTATAAACTGATGCACATTCTGAAGGTTAATATAAAGTTGATTCCCAATGTCTTATCTAGTAAGTCTGTTGACTAGTAAAGGCGGTTAGTATATAATATAATGTAGACCTGCAATCATTTGGCTAGTGTATACCAAAAGTAAACTTCCATTCTCTGATGGCTAGGAAATAGTAAACCTCAAATCTCTGATGGCTAGTCTACTGTATAGCTAATGTACACTAGACTTCCAAACATTGGGAATAGCAAGACATAAATGGCAAACATAGTATGGTTTATGTAATGGCAAATAATTGTGTAAATGTATTTCGTGGCAAGGAAAATACACAGGGACCCACAACATAGCTGGAAAGATGCAGATTCCTTTCAATTCAGCCAACAAAAACAATTTATAAATGAGTCATGCCTAGAATATACTCGCCTAGAAACAATATTACCTAAGGCTTTTCTATTAATTTAAATCAGATTAAAGATAATTGTAAAATAATCACTACCAGTTGGCACGATGCTCACAAAGTGATGAAAATTATTGTTTACAATGACCAATTAAAATTCTACACATCATAAAGTAACAGCAGTAAATACACAGTGGTGATGCAGGGTAACAGTGGTGGCTATAACTGCAGTATATAGCAGATAACAGTGGTATCACCTATGAGGAGCTAAGTACTGGCAACCGCACAATACTGTGAACACTCTACACAGTAAAGGTGGTGCCAGCTGCACATGAGCAGTAGCCTGGTGATGTCATATGGTCGGATGTTGGACCTCCTGGTGAGTCTGGGTCCTAGTGCCCGGTTGTATGCAAGAGACAATGCCTGCACAATTACATAGGGCTTTCTCTAGAAATGAATGTGCAACTCAGTGGGGCCAATGCAGAATTGAATGCCAGTCAGCTGCGACTGCTCATAAATTTTATGCATGGAACTAAATGTGTATATTCGCCCGTATGCAGAATTGGACCATCTCTATGAGTGGACCGCCCCTATCAGTACATTTTGTCATTTGGTTGAATACCCATCATCATTATTAATGCATTTTTGCACTAGCCCTATTCTAGGTGCAAAAGATACAGCTGAAAACAGGTATATTTACACTTCCAGCCAACTCTGCATAGTCTGCAATTCCATTAACACACCCTTACTGGTCTATAGGGGAGATGTATCAAGCCTTGGAGAGAGATAAAGTGGAGGTTTCCCAAAGCAACCAATCAGCTTCTAGCTGTCATTTTATACACTGTGCTAGATAAATGATAGTTAGAAGCTGAGTGGTTGCTTTGGACACTGTGGAGGTCATTCAGACCCGGTCGTTAGCGCCGATGCGCTCGGACCGGGTCTATGGCCCCCCACAGAGCATGCGCACGACGGCACTGGCGCCGTCGTGCGCATGCGTGAGACCCGCTACGACCAACAGCGCCAGTCGTAGCGGGTCTCGATCCAAAGGGGGCGAGCTGTCGATATTGATTGACAGCTCGCCCCGTTTGGAAGGCGGGCCGGGGGGGTGGCAGCACAAACGGAGGCGTTCCCATGGGAACGCCTACCGTTTGGGGGAGGCCCCACTGACATCACTAGTGATGTCAGTGGAGAGCTTCTGGCTCAGACAGAGCCAGAAGCTCTCCGGGGCTTACGACAAGTGAGACCCTACCCTAGGGTCTCGTCTGACCATCGCGACCATCACCGGAGCGGTCGTTAGAGCTGTGGGTGTTAACCAACAGCCTAACGACCGCAACAGAGGCGGGCGGTCAAGATGCAAGCGGCCGCCCAGTTTCTGAGCGACTGCTTGCATCCTCCGACCGCCTCTGAATGAGGCCCTGTATCTCTCTCCAAAGCTTGAGACATCTCCCCCTAAGTGAGAACACCCCAATATGCACTTTCAGTCACAAGTTTAGAAATGACTGAATTGCATAGGACTCATATTGGATCTAGTTGTAGTTTTATCAGAGCATGCCTTGCATAGTGCAATAAAATACACTATTGTTTTTATTATCATTTTTAATGCATTCTTGCACAAGCCCTCTGCAAACGAACCTGCACTCTGCAAACTAACCTGCGCACTCTGCAAACTAACCTGCACACTCTGCAAACTAACCTGCATCCAACTCTGTATCAGTCCCTGTGTAACTAAAAAAAAAAAAACAGATTGACACAGTGGATGTCAACCCTGCCACCAAACAAAAGGCAGAAATCATTCTTATAACATAGAGAGACAGCTCTTGTACTTTACAGAGAAAATTGCCAGATGGTAACAAGCAATGTAGACGTGGCTGTACTGCCTTTAAAAATATAAGTTTCTGACATTGCCTTATTGTCAGCACAGATCTGCTCTTTGTAGCTCTGTGTATATGAAGGTTGCGTATAAATGGTACTTTGGGCCTGATTCAGAGTCACATGCAAGTCATAAAACAAAGGCACCTAGTGACTATTTGCAAACTGCACACGTGCCGCACCATGGATACACAGATGACGGAGGCTATGACACAGCCGGTTCCCTGATTCCGTGAAGTGGGCGTTTCTGCGTGGCATCTGTGAGGCTACCTTACAAATGCACACTAGAGAGACTCCTAATCTTACAGGCACAGAGAAGCTGGTTACAGAGGGAAATAGTAAAGTCTGTCTGTGTACTAATAGATCACTGTCACACTGAAACGTACCATTGCTTATAGCTTTTATAATATTAATGAAGAAAAACATTGTTTTCTGTAACAGAATAAATTGTCTAATTAATCATATTGTTCTACAGTGGTATGCGCCGTGAAAGCTCTCTCTAGACTCGTGGTGGGAAGAAATCTTGAAGACATTGTTACTAATTTCAGAGCGTTCTACAGGCAGCTTACAAGCGATGGACAACTGCGATGGGTATGATGAATGCTTTATGACTAGAGATGAGCAACATTTTCAAAAGTATTCCAGAAAATATTTGGCTCATTCCACATTTGGTTGTGAAATTTATTGCATTTTGCTGGCAGAGCTACAGTGATCCAATCACAGGGCATGGTGACATTAATTGACCACTTTTTGTCTCCACTCTATTTATAAATACAGGGTTAGATTTATCAAAGCTTGAAGAGAGTGAAAGTGGAGAGAGACAAAGTAACAACCAATCGGCTCCTAGCTGTCATTTTTCAAACACAGGGTCCCATGTAATAATATATACAGCAGAGAATGTAATAAGAAAGAGTTAGAGTGTGTGTTTTCCTTGCCATGCACTATTATCCGCAGCTCAGAGCTGGCAGATATTAGGTCTCCTCTTGTGCTTTTAATGATGCAAAAAAAAACTTGAACCCATTGTCCATAATATATTTACCAGCTTCAGTGCTAGACTGTCAGAGCTGTTTTTTACTATAAATGGAAGCTCATTTGTTCCCATTGCTACAGTGAAAATTGGATTCAGGTTGGTCAGGACGAAGCTGCTGCTGGTGCCCCTATGAGGGATATCTGACAAAACAGTGTGCCCTTCTCCCAGAGGTGATTCGTATAATACTGAATTGTTATGGGGCTCTTACAGAACCCTAGGCCTGTGGGGTCTAATAAATTGGGACCTCTTGAGCAGCAACATGGTCATAGCAGTGGAGTCTATATAATGACCATGTGTCCATAAAATAATAGAAATACTCGATTATCAACGAAACTTTGATCGAATAAACAAGATCCTAAGATCCCTTAGTTCCCACTTTATGAAAGAGCTAACAAATTATTTTTCTTCCTTTTTTGATTCCTTTTAGTCCATGGGGGAAATGTAATAGCCTGTGGTATTGACGCCATTCCGGCGAGTCCGCCCAATGATTTAAAGTGGAATTAATTGAAAAGACAAAACCAAACTGGCATTGCTTTTTTATGGTGCATACACACGGTCAGATTTTTCCTTCAGATCTGAACGATAACGATTTAAAAATCGTTCAGTCGTTCATATCTGAAGGAAAATCTGACATATCTGACATGCCTGAACGATGGACGATGAACGATGCGCGTTCCCGTTTGTCAGATAACGATATCTGACATCTGATGTGTTTGCAGTCAGACTTGGATGATTCCATTTATTTTAATGCAGTCAAAAATCGTTCAATCGTTCAAATCGTTCAAAAGTTTGGTAAAATCGTTCAAATCGTTCATCTGACAAATCTAACAAATCTGACCGTGTGTATGCTCCAAATCTCTTTCCAACTTTAAACCAGAATTGTACCAATGCCTACATCTCACAGGCTATTACATTTCCCCCAATGTGGTAATTACCATTGCTAATTTGTCATAGCCAGGATTTTCCCTCACTTCCCTTATAACACCAACCCACCAATCACAATGCATGCAATCAGTGGCGTAACTAGGGCAGGGCGAGCGGGGTGCGTGCCCTGGGCGCCGTGGGACCGGCGGCATGGGGGGGCGCCGCCGGCCACTGTGCCGGCCCGCCCTAGTTAGCCAGTGTAGCGCCGACCGCAGTGAGTGCTACACATTTACACAGGACCGGCGCTAGGCTTCCAACGCCAGTCCTGTGCCACACAGCTGAGCCCCTTCCCTCCCCCTGAGCGTTTGCCCAATAGCGCCAGGAGGAGGGTGGCAGGCGGGCTCAGACTGTGCATAACACACACATCGCCGCCAGCACTGGCGGTGATGTGTGTGTTAATCAGCAGCTAATGAGAGTCAGACAGACTCTCATTGGCTGCTGCTGCTGCACACACATCACTGCCGAGCGGCAGCGATGTGTGTGTGAATCAGCAGCCAATGAGAGTCAGATAGACTCTCATTGACTGCTGCGCGCCCACTGCAAGAGCCAGGCTTCCGTTCGGCTCCTGCAGTGGTAATGGGAGAAACGTCATGATGTCATGACGTCTCTCCCATAATGCAGAGCGGCCCGGCCCGGGAGGATGGACGTGCGGATGGCAGCGGGAGCAGGAGCATGGATACAGGTAAGTATTTTTCTTTTGTGTGTATTTCGGGGGGGGGGCGCGCTCTATTACAAAGAAGGGGACTACTACTGGGGCACTACTGGGGGGGATACTACTGTGGGCACTGCTTCAGGTGGGGGGGACCAGTACTGGGGACTACTACTGGGTGGGGGATACTACTGGGGGCACTGCTTCGGGGGGGATACTACTGGGGCACTGCCTCGGGGGGGGACCACTAATGGGGGGATACTACTGAGGGCACTGCTTCAGGGGAGTACCACTACTGGGGGGGATACTACTGTGGGCACTGCTTCAGGTGGGGGGGACCAGTACAGTGGACTACTACTGGGTGGGGGATACTACTGGGAGCACTGCTTCGGGGGGGACAACTACTGGGGGGGATACTACTGGGCACTGGTGCACTGTCTCGGGGGGGGGGGGGACCACTACTGGGGGAATTCCACTGGGGGTGATACTACTGAGGGCACTGCATCAGGGGGGGACCACTACTGGGGGGGATACTACTGGGGACTACCACTGGGGGGGATACTACTGTGGGCACTGCATCATGGGGGACCACTACTGGGGACTACCACTGGGGGGGTACTACTGTGGGCACTGCATTGTGGGGAACTACTACTGGGGACTACTACAGGGAGCACTGCATCAAGGGGGACTCACTGGGGGAACTATATAAAGGGCACTGTATAGGAGGGACTACTACTGGGGGCACTATATAATGGGCTCACTACTGGGGGCACTGCACAGGGGGGTCCACTACAGGGGGCACTGAAAAGGGAGAACCACTACAGGGGGCACTGCATAAGGGGGACAACTACTGGGGGCAATGTATATGGGGGATCACTACTCGGGGCACTGTATAAGGGGAACTAATGGGGGGCTGCATAAGGGGGACCACTACAGGGGGCACTGTGTAAGGGGCACTGCATATGGGGGACCACTACTGGGGGCCTGTATAAGGGGAACTAATCGGGGCCTGCATAAGGGGGACCACTACTAGGGGCACTGCATAGGGTGGGGGACTGTATAAGGGGCACTGCATTAAGGTGCAAATGGAAAGAAATGTTCCCAGTGATAAGAAAGGTGTGTGTGACATGTTGACACGCCCCATTTTTCAGTGGCCACACCCATTTTTCACCGCACCCTTTGGGGGGCTCCATTTTCAAATTTGCCCTGGGCTCCAAATACCCTAGTTACGCCACTGCATGCAATTGACTACGACTGAGAGGTTTTTTAGTTTTTCCCCATTTAGCTGGATTAAAGCTAGCAACTGTCATGCAACCATACAACTAACCAATCCAACTTGCCTGTCCAAGTAAAACAGTACTCCATACACTGAACCAACTTTATCATCAAACCAGCCAACTTTTTTTTATCAGACTAGCCAACTTCTCTCCAATGAAAGATAATGACATCACATAAGTAGGCGGACACCTATTTCTATTGTTAAAATAGAGGCAAAAATATAAAAACATAATTAAATAAATATTTTTAATCACACATCCCCCCCCACCCACACACACACACAGAAGCTTGTCACACATCACACACACAGAAGCTTGTCACACATCACACACACACACACAGAAGCTTGTCACACATCACACACACACACACAGAAGCTTGTCACACATCACACACACACACACAGGAGCTTGTCACACAACCACCCCATCTGCAGAGCAGCTTGTCACACACACTCATCCCCCTGCACAGCAGCGCTTGCCACACTCACCCCTGACCCCTTGCACAGTAGCACTTGTCACACTTCCACACCCCACCCCAGATCATGGCACTTATGTGCTGTCACTGCTGCTGTCTCCTCCCCGCATCTCAGCCCACTCCTAGCGAAGAGGCAGCCTCGTTTTGAATCCAAGATATTCAGATAGAGCAGTTTCACATTGTCATCTTGGATTCAAATGAGGCTACCTCTTCCCTTGTGCCAGGAAGAAGACAACAGCAGTGACCAGGGACAGAGCAGGTAAGCTAAGTACTGCGATCCAGTGGGGGGTGGCAGGGACGGGACATGTCATTCTTGCTCTTCCCCTGCTGCTCAGTAGAGTCTACAAAGTCTGTCCACCTACTAAAATCGTTCATTTGGGGATGCGATTATTGCCCAACTAATTGAGAGAATTTCTCCTGCTAGTTTGACCAACCGCTTTCGGGCGATTTCCAGCATGTAAAAGCAAATGGTTGATTATCCTTGGCTCCCACACACCAGCACATTATCATTCCAATCAGTCAACTAGTTGGTTGGTTGGAATGCTAATCATTTAGTGTATAGCCAGCTTAAGAAAGAATGAAAGAAATGTTTTATTTCCACATGGACTACAATGAATCAAGATGATGATAAAGACTATTTTCTATTTAATAAAGTGATAAACAAGAATTGATGGTGTTATCTATAAATTGTGAGAAATTTTATTTACTTTTATTATAATGGGCAGTGTTTTTAGTACCCTAGTCCATTCTATAGGAAACACTGGTTTGACAAAGTAGTTAATTATCCACAGCCCAAGGAATGCGCTAACATAGGCCAAGTACAGTAATGGTGTTATTACTAGCGAGTTGCTTCTGATTAGCTGTTTCTGAATGCACCAGTGATGCTGATTGGTCTTTTCTTCGTCGCTCTGACATATGCTATGCATTTGTTGTTGTGTTTACGGAAAACTTTTTGTTTGGAAATTAAACTTGGGGGTGGAGGGTGAGAGCTTCTTTTTTTTTTGCAATATATATTAATTGGTTTTTCTGTTTTCTTGGAAAAGACATTACAAAATCTCCAAAAATAGAATAACAAATATCGCAGTAAAAAATCACATACAACAACTGCTAGACATAGAAATAGACCCACATCATAACAACAGTATTAAAAAATGTTCAATATAAAACACAAAATTTTAAAAACAGAAATCCAACATAAACATATAAAAGAGGAGGAAATAAAAACAGTACAAATAGGGAAGGGCTGGGATTGGGGGGGAGAGTTGGTAAATCTCAATCACAGATAGAGAAAATTTCTGGAGAGGAGCAGCCTTTAGCGGGGCGTTACATTAGCGCTAACATGGAAGAGATATTTGGGCTCAATTGGAAAACCTTAGATATGTACTTGAAGATTTGAATTCCAGCCATGGGTGCCAGGTAGAGATTAAATCCTGATTCCTCCCCAGGCTCACTCGGAGGTCCTCCATAGACATATACAGTATAAATCTTTATGGGCAAACCACTCCTTTAGTGTGTGTGTGTGTGGGAGGGGGGGGAGTAGATCACCATCTAACCGGCGCAATTGAAAAAGTTTTACAGGGACTTTTTATATTTTGAGAGAGGGCCAGGGAATAAACTAGGAAGCCAAAAAGAAGGGTCAGAGGGAGCATCCTCACCCACAATAGACCTAGCAATAAAAATCACCTGATTCCAAAAAGGTAGCAAGAAACTGCAGTTCCACCAAATGTGCAGTGGGGAGCCTGTCTCCATATCACACCGCCAACATTTATCCGATAGCCCAGGGAATATATTTGCTAGTGTACGGGGGCATCTGTACCAGCGAGACAAAACCTTAAATTGTGTTTCAATCACAATGGCACTAGCAAATGTGTTTTGAAAAATTCTGTCCCAGTCACAGTCCTCTAAGTCAAGTTGTAGGTGTTGCTCCCAATCTTTAGGATACTTGGGGAGGGTACATGCATTCAATCAGGAGCACGTAGCCTCTCGAGAGAATATGCGCTTGCTCAAAGTGGCCAAACACATATCCTCAAAGGGAGACAAAGATCTGGAACCAGCTGCGCAAACAACACTCCTTTGTAGAAATTTATTCAATTATAAATATCTCCAAATTTCAGATGGGGGAAGATCCCATACAGCTTGCAGAACAGTGAAGGAGGACACTCTCCCTCCCATCTACCAACTGGTTAACTCGTTGCACTCCCTGACACCTCCAAACAGCAAACACAGAACCAGTAACACCCGGGGGAAAGTCAAGATTACTAAAAAGAGGAGTCATAGGGGATAATATGGAGGACACGCATGTTAGTGTCCAGAGTCTATTCCAAAGGGCCAGAGTGGGGCTAATGGTGGGATGGGAGTCAATTGGAACCTTGGACCTCCAGGGATACTGTGCAATATGTATGGGAAGGGAATGATTGTCAAGGTGAACCCACTGCTTAGTATCAGTTGTCCGTGACCATTCCATTAGCCTACCCAACACAACAGAATCATAATAAACTGAGAAGAGTGGTAACTGGAGTCCCCCCATGTGTCTAAGTCTAAAGAGGATTGTGTGCTGAGACCGAGGTCCTGCCCTTGTTGGTACCTCCAATGTTCAGCTGTTGTAGCATACACTAAAGGACATACCACCAATATTTATCAGTAAAGAAAATCCGAACCTCTTCATGATAGTTTCCCTTTAAATAAATGTTATACGAAATTCTAACAGAAAAGAAGCCCTTTCTGAGAAAACTAAGCTTAAATACCAAATACAATTACAGTTAATACAATTGCATAAAAAAACATTTGTAGCTCCCTGAATTGCCTGAAATATCATAAACCATGATTGATTTTGCTTCTCATGTCTTATTGCGTGCAGTTCTGTTCTAGGTAACTTGATTTGCTGAGTCTTCTTGATATTTGAAAAAATCTCTGACGTCATACGTAGTTTACAGCTTTTCAGTTTCTTTTTATTTTACTTCATGTGTACGACTGTATGAAAGACATGAGACTACAATAGGGGTCTGTTAATAAAAGCTCTTTACATGGAACAGCCACTTCCTTATTATACTGTACATGTATAGAAAACTTAAAATAAACAATTAGAAGATCACATGCCTTGAAATGAATGGAATATGATACAGTAAATCAGGATTTGAACACTGCCAGGTCGCCACAGTGACAAAAATTGGGCCATGGAGCCTAAATCCTGGGGATCCTTGCCCTTCATGATTTGGCCAACACACCAAGCTTCCTCCTCTGAATGTAGCACTCTGTGGATAATGCATGGGGTACATGGCTGCAGACAGGACTAGGATGATCAACATCACAAAGTCAATACTTAGAGCAGAAAAGAGTTCAGTCTTAAATTGTAAATATTGATTAGCAGTGAAATTATAAATTCATGGGGATCCAATGGAAGTAATGTTGTAAAATGATTATAAAATATTTTACAATTTATCCATGGAAAACAGTATCTAGTGCCGGTGAACCCACTGACACCTGCCCGCACATGCTCTTCCACAAACACATCATGCATTTTGCCTTTGACATGCAAATTCACTGATGTTTAACACCCATCCCAGTGACTTGGAGTTATTGCAATGAATGGACAATAATTCAAGAAGGAAGCACAGTACAGTATATACATGTACAACCATATGCATTTTTGCTATGTATAGCTCTTTACTGTTATCTGGGGTGAATGTTGACAAAGAGCCTGGTTCAGAGGTACACGCAAACCACACACAATTCCGATGCCCAAGTAGATGAGCGGTTGTTTGCGCATATTCTGTAAATCGCTACGGTGCCTGTATTACCCTGAGTACGCGCACAAGGTACTATTGTGTACGTGAGAGTAGCTATCAGAAATCGAGGGGCAGAGCGTTGAGCGTACCTGGGTGGTGGCTTTGAGATGGTCTGAAGTGAATGCAAAGAAATCTGTCATATGGGCGTTTTAAAGGAGTGTGGGGGGCATGTCAGTGAAAGCGGCTGCATTCCCAGACGCAGAGCTGCAGCCACAGATCTACACTGCATCAAGTAGCAGATTTTAACGGGACAGTCCCAATTTGAGACTTGGTGAATTAGGGTGAAAGTTTCACAGTGAAATGTTAGTTACATAACTAGGCTTCTCCACTTCAATGGTTTAGTTGCTTAAGTCCCATGGTGACTCAAGGGTGTGGTGACATTTGGTTTTCTCACCTGCAATGTATCATGTATGCTGCCATCTTACTAAGATAGCAGCATAGCTTGAGAACTACCAAACTACATCTTTCTTCTTCAGGGTCCATAGGGCTCCACAGGGAGACATTGGGGTTGTAGGTGGGACTAAGAGGACCGGACACCAACAGCAAAGCTTTTAAATTCCAGGATGCTTCGGTCATGCCCCCTATACCCGTCCACAGCCTAAGGGCAACCCAGTTTCGGTGGTGTCCAGCAGGAGCTGGATCACCATTTTAACAGGGGGCTACTGTTAAGCAGCCCAAGCTTATTTTTATGATTTAATATTAGTTTAATTTATTCTACTAATGAGCAGCAGCTCAAGACAGTGCTTTGAACGTCTGCACTGCTGCTCCATCACCCCTCCGCGGCACTGTGGCACCAGCTCTCGGCTAGGTACTCTTGGCAAGGCTCTGAGGGGGACCTAGCTAGCGAGGCTCCCCGGATCCCAGATTGCAGCCGGTACTTACACGGGTAAGGCGGATCCCCACTCACGGGGACCAGTGTGTATGCGCAGTCTTATCTATGGACTTAGGAGACAGACTGTAGGCGCTGATGTGGACACCGGTTCGTGCGGAACTCCACTAGATCACCAGGGCATTACAAGCACTGGCACAGGGCATATGTAAGTCCAGGGGAGCCGGTGGTTAAAGTCAGCATAGGGGAGAAGGCCTCTCCTTGCAGCCCCTCCCATAGCTCAGGGCGCCATTCCACTGCGGTATTGCTGCTCCCTGAGCTGCTCCTCCCTCCACCCTTTCTGAGACTTACAGTAGCCATTTTCTGCATTCAAGTCTCCGGGAGCACTGAGTCCAGTCTCCTGTATACCTCTCCCAAGGGCCAGGTTATACAGTGCTATAGCCTACCAGCCACTGCTGTCTGTGTAGTTGATTTTAGTGCCCACTGCAGTTATATTGTATATTCTGCATTGTATGTGACTTATGCTAGCGCTGCTGTCTGTTTTCTCTTTCATATGACTGTAAGCTTATACTTTTCCCTTTCTTCTACTATAACCCTGGCATACTAAAGATGTAGGGGGTTCATTGTACCTCACATATCCATATATTTGTAAATCCTTTGCCTTCCCCATGGGTAGACATAACCTCAGTGCAGAGTCTTACGTATACCTCTACAGCTATTCAGCAAATGCTGCAAAAGGAGAGACCCTTATCTAGTAAACCTACTAAGCGTACTGTGTTATCTTTCCAGTCCACCCAGCTATCAGATTCTGATTTCTCATTTGGGGAGGCAGAAGATGCAGACCTCTCTCGCTCTGACTCCCGTTCAGAAGATGAGGAACCCCCCTCTAAATTGAATATACCTGCACTTGTAAGAGCTGTAAAATCTATTCTTCAAATAGAAGAGGCAGAATCTGCTCCTAAGGCAAAACAGCCATCCTTTAAAAGACAAAAGGTAATTTTACCCGAATTTCCTCACTCTGATCAGCTATCTGATCATATGAGCGAGGCATGGAATATGCCCAGTAAAATATTTCTGCTGCCTAAGCATTTAAGTTCCTTTTATCCTCTTACCGCTACTGATTGCATTAAATGGGAAGTTCCCCCACCAGTGGATTCCCACGTGACACGTCTGGTCAAAAATGCTACCTTGCCTATCCATACTGCATCCTCCTTGAAGGAGACTACGGATAGAAGGATGTAGGCTTGTTTAATATTACTCATCCTGCTAGGGCTATGGCCTGGATGACTAAGGCAATTGAGAGTTAGGCAGAGGCCCTAGAAGATACATTTCCCTCTGATGCTTCGAGGGAACAGCTGTTCTACATATCTCACATTAGAGATGCAGGCTCCTATTTGGGTGAAGCAGCTAGGAATACGGTTCTCCTAGCCTCCAAGGCATCTGCCATTTCTGTAGTAGCCCACCGTATTATTTGGCTCTGCTCATGGAAGGCAAATGCGACTCTAAAAAGGCTTTGGAGTCTCTGCCTTATTCAGGGGATATCCTGTTTGGCCCAGAAGTGGACTGCACTCTGCATATAATACGAAGCCTCAGACATCATCCTTTTGGTCCTTTTGTCCTCAAGGAAAAGCTAAAGGTCAGTCATTTTCTAGGAATCAAGCATCAACTAAGGCTTCCAAGCCTAGGACCAAACAGACCTGGGCTACTAGATGTCCACCTACCAAATCTGGGGACAAGCCTTCAGTCTGTCTGGGTGGGCTTCTCCCTGGGGGCTCCAATGGTGGGAGGCTGACTTCTTCAATTTGTCCAGTTCAGGCATCAGACCACATCAGATGCCTGGGTAAGAGAAATGGTCTCCCACAGATATGCCCTAGCCTTCCTGAGATGACCCCCCCCCTCCAGCAGCTCGCCATTGGACCCATGCAAGGCCATGCGTCTTTACCAAGATCATGGCAGTTATGGCGGACTATCTTTGTCGTCAAGGGATGAGACTGCTCCTATATTTAGACAATCTCTTGTTGTTGGCAAGCTCCCCAGAAATTCTTCACCACCATCTACAGATAACCATTGCCTTTCTACAAATGCACGGTTGGCTGCTCAACTGGATAAAGTCTTCCTTGACACTTTCTCAAAGAATGGTGCATCTGGGAGCCCTCCTGGACTCTCAGGTTCAGAGAATCTTTCTAACAACAGAATAAATCTCTGTATTACAGCACCGGGGGCGCAGACTGCTACACAGTCACTGAGTGTCAATTCACTCTATAATGCAGACCCTGCAATCCATGGTGTCCACATTTGACATAAAGTGTCACGGCCAGGGTATTTCAGCATGGCGCTAGGCGAGTGTTACCTGTGAGGTCATTGTGGCGCGGGCTGTCTGGTGGCGGAGCTGGTGTCTGGCGGGGGGCTTTGGCTGCACGCGTTGTTGTTGCGGCCTGTTGTCACTCTGCGCTGGTAAGGCCTGGCGGCGTCTCCATTCCGTTTGGCATGGGCGCTGCCATCTTGCCTTCTGGCCATGTGATGCGGCTGGCCAATCCTGGTGAGTCACATGTTCCATCCGGCCAGTAACAGCACGGCATGGGGTATTTAGGAAGGGTTAGTGCCTTCCTTCTTTGCCAGTGCAACGTGTATCTCAGCCTAGCTGAGAGGGAGTTCTCTGTGCTTTCCTGTTCCTGTGAATCCGCTGTCTGCCAGTCTGCCTGTCAGCTCCTAGTTCCCACTGGACTACCCCGCTACCTCCATCACCCTTGCCCATACCTGAGTGCCTGAGCCTGCTGACATCCTGCACTTCAGTTCACTATCTGCAAACCTGGCTTGTTTATTTTCAGTTTCACTACCTGCACACCTGGACTGCTCTAATTGTTTCTACCTGGACATTAACCCTTTTGCTCCCACCACAGAACTCTTGTGCACATTTATATTTTCCTGGACTTTTATTTACTGCCACATTATATGTCCACTCGAGCACTTATTAAAAATCCTAGTTTTATTTACAAATCTGCTTCTGTGATCGCTCCTGCTACCACCCCGGGTCCACAAATAACCCAGAATGTAACATAAAGGAGTTCACTCAATTTCATTCCAGGCCCCTACAACACCTGATCCTCTCCAGGTGGAATGGTCTGCCTCATCTACTCAGATCCCAGATGTTGAGCCTCTCCACGGAGGTTCGCCTGTCCCTAGCCTGGTGGCTCCAGATGTCCCACTTGAACAAGGAACTCCCCTTTTGGATCAGTACAGTCCTACAACGCCATGGCAGTGGCCTACCTCAATCACCAAGGAGGCACTCTAAGTCAGACAGCAATGGCAGTGTCCCGCATTCTCACATAGTCCGAACGCCATCTCGCAACCATCTCTGCAGTGTTCATCCCAGGAATTCTCAATTGGGAAGCGGATTTCCTCAGCTGTCACGACAAGCATGCAGGAGAGTGGTCTCTACATCCAGAAGCCTTTCAGCTTCTGGTGGAAAAATGGGGTCTACCAGATGTAGATCTCATGGCCTCATGACACAACCACAAATTTCCAGTTTATGGAGCCAGGACAAGGGATCCCAATGCGGCCTTCATGGACACATTATCTGTGAGGTGGACCTTCCAGTTGGTGTACCTCTTCTCACCAATATCCCTTCTACCTCGAGTTCTTCAGAAATTTAAACAGGAAGGAGGCACAGTCCTGTTGGTAGCTCCATCTTGGCCCAGATGCCATTGGTACTCTGACTTTCAAAGTCTCTCCATAGACGTTCCTCTTCAACTTCCTACGACCAGACTTGTCTCAGGGTCCCTGTCTAAATCCAGACCTGGCCCGCCTGTCTTTAATGGCTTGGCTCTTGAGACATCCCTTCTAAGGTCTAAGGGATTTTCTAGCTCTGTGGTCCAGACCATGATCAGAGCTCATAAACTGGCCTCTGCCAGGATTTATCACTGGGTATGGCATACATATTTCTAGTGGTGTGCCTCTAGAAACTATGACCCTCAAGTTTTTAAGGTTTCTAGAATACTTGCCTTTCTTCAGGGCTGGGTTGGATCTTGGACTCCGCCTAGCATCTCTAAAACTGCACATCTCTGCTCTGTCCATTTGGCTCCAGCACAGAATTGCTCCTCTACTGGATGTTCACACCTTCCTGCAGGGTGTTCTACATATACAACCTCCTTTGGTCCCTCCTGTGGCTCTGTGGGATTTGTCAGTGGTTCTCCACGCACTTCAGGAACCTCTATTTGAACCCTTTAAATCAGTGGATGTCAAGTGGCTCACTGCGAAGACTCTGTTTCTTCTGGCTATAGCATCTGCCCATAGGGTATTGGATTTAGGGGCTCTTTCATGTTGCTTCCCCTTTTTAAAATTTCATCAGGACAGGGCTATTCTTAGAATGCGCTCGGGCTTCCTTCCCAAAGTGTTTTCTCATTTCCACATTAATGAGGAAGTTATGGTTCCAGCTTTTCAATCACCAGACCTCTCGGCAGGTGAGGCCTCTTTGGATGTGGTCTGTGCTCTAAAGATCTACATGGACCGCACTAGTTCCATCAGTAAATCAGACTCCCTCTTCATCTTTTATGGATTCCATAAGAAGGGATGGCCAGCTAACAAACAGACTCTGGCCAGATGGATTCACATGACTATCTCACAGGCGTACGCGCAGACTGCCTTCCTGTGCCAGCTACAGTATCTGCTCATTCTACTCGCTTTGTGGGTCCCTCATGGGCAGTCCAACATGGTGCCTCTGCTGAACAACTATGCAAGGCGGCTACGTGGTCTTCTGTCCACACCTTTCTTAGGTTCTATGCCTTTGACACATTAGCCTCTCAGGATGCTTCTTTTGGGTGCAGGGTTCTCTTCTCAGCTCAGGAGCATTCCCGCCCTTTAACAACAGCTTTGGGACATCCCCATTGTCTCCCTGTGGAACCCTATGGACCCTGAAGAAGAAAAGGAGAGTTATGGTAAAATTTACCCTTGTTAACTCTTTCTTCGAAGTCCATAGAGTCCACAGGGCACCCGCAATGACACACCTGGCTTCTATTTGTTTCTTCTCTTGGTCACTTGTTTCCTTCTCTGTGTGAGAGTGTGATTCTTCAGTGTACCAGTCTTCCTTCTCTCCTATCCTGCTCCTGCCTTGGGCTTGTTAACAAAACTGAGTTGCCCTAGGGCTGTGGTTGGGGTATAGGGGGGAAGGAGCCAAAGCAACCGGAGATTGAAAAGCTTTGCTGTTGGTGTCCGAAGCTGACATATCAGCACTGCGCCTGTAAAAGCTTGTCCCTCCAGCTATTGTGTTACTTGCTTGCAGCCACAGCTTTAAAATTATGCTTCACTGTTTACAATGATTGTTTGTTTCTGCAGATTGGTCCTGAAAAAGGAGTAGTACAGCTGGCTACCTCTGCAGTCCTTAATGCAGTGTGGGATTTATGGGCCAAGAAGGAAGGGAAGGTATGCAACCTATAAACATTTTAGTGCAACATTATTTATTTGAAAGACAGTATGCATGTTTTGCCGTTCTTTACTTGGTGATTAAACCAAGGTTTGGCCAATGCCTAAAATTCATTGTATTGTAAACATGTAGGGCTTGATTCTGAGATCCACATAATGTGGCCACAATTCCGTCAGCTTCCAGCGATGGGAAATCCTATGTGAATATCTGCATGTATTCTAAGTCAGAGCCATCTATGCATCCACACTGCCCCCAGCCCTCCGCTTGCCAGCTAACACCACTATGATCAGCATTTCCACTAGACCCATCCTTAGTGCAGAAGATCTGACTAAAATCGGATGGATCTCTGCATATGCTCACCTCAGACTATCCTGCAAATCTGTCTACACGTCCACGGGAAGCTCCTTCCACGTGCGAGTGCCCCAATGCTGCCCAGTAGCTCCAGCTGCTCGCCTTATGGGAGAAGCGGCCATTTAGTAAAAATTGTGAAATCTGTCCGCATTAGAAATTGCGCACAACTCAGAATCGGGCCCATTGCTGGCTAATGGAAATATTCTAGCATTGGTATAACACGAACGGCCTGATTCTGAGTTGGACGCAGACATGTCTTATGCTATTGTCGCGGCCGATCTTCTACAAACGGAGATGCCTACTTGCAGCATCTTGAGCAGTGGCTTAACTAGGGTATTTGGAGGCCAGGACAAATTTTAAAATGGAGCCCCCCCACTATGTGCGCACTGCGAAAAATGGGCGTGGTCACAAGGGGCATGCCCACTGAAAAATGGGGCGTGTCAACATGACACACCCCTTTCTTGTCACTGGGAAAATTTCTTTCCATTTGCACCTTAATGCAGTGCCCCTTATACAGTCCCCCCTATGCAGTGTCCCTAGTAGTGGTCCCCCTTATGCAGGCCCCCAGTAGTACCACTTATATAGTACCCCCAGCATACAATGCCCCCAGTAGTGGTCCCTCTTATGCAGGCCCCCAGTAGTGCCCCTTATACAGTACCCCCAGTGGTGGTCCCCATATACAGTGCCCCCTGTAGTGGTCCCCCTTATGCAGCCCCCCATTAGTTCCCCTTATACAGTGCCCCCAGTAGTGATCCCCCATAGGCAGGCCTCCAGTAGTGATCCCCCATATGCAGTGCCCCCAGTAGTGATCCCCCTTATGCAGGCCCCCAGTAGTGCCCCCAGTAGTGATTCCCCATATACAGTGCCCCTTACACAGTTCCCCCTGTAGTAGTCCCCCTTATACAGTGCCCCCAGTAGTGATCCCCCATATGCAGGCCCCCACAGTAGTGATCCCCCATATGCAGTGCCCTTTATATAGTGCCCCCAGGAATGACCCCCCCTTATGCAGGCCCCAGTAGTGCCCCCAGTAGTTGTCCCCCTTATTCAGGCCCCCAGTAGTTATCACCCCTATGCAGTGCCCCTGTAGTGGTTCTCCCTTTTCAGTGCCCCCTGTAGTGGTCCTCCCTGTGCAGTACCCCAGTAGTAAGCCCCTTATATAGTGCCCCAGTAGGAATCCCCCTTGATGCAGTGCCCCCAGTAGTGGTCCCCCCTATACAGTGCCCCCAGTAGGAGTCCCCCTTGATGCAGTGCCCCCTGTAGTAGTCCCCCACAATGCATTGCCCCCATTAGTGGTCCCCCCCCAATGCAGTGCCCCCAGTAGTAGTCCTGAGTAGTGGTCCCCCCCCGAAGCAGTGCCCCCAGTAGTAGTCCCCTCCTTAGTAATAGCCCCGCCCCCGAAGTAGTGCCCCCAGTAGTAGTCCCCTCATTAGTAATAGTCCCCCCCGATGCAGTGCCCCAACCCCCTCCCGACAAATACACACTGAAATTAAGCAATAACTAAAAGAAAAATACTTACCTGAATCCACGCTCCAGCTCCCGCTGCCATCTGCATGTCAGTCCTCCTGGGCTGGCGCGCTCAGCATTATGGGAGAAACGTCATGACGTCTCTCCCATTACCCACTGCAGGAGCCGACTCTTGTAGTGGGCGCTGCAGCAGTCAATGAGAGTCTATCTGACTCTCATTGGCTGCTGTTTATTACACACATCGCTGCCAGCGCTCGCGGCGATGTGTGTGTTATGCATAGCATGAGCCCACCTGCCACCCTCCTCCTGGCGCTATTGGGCAAGTGCTCAGGGGGAGGGAAGGGGCTCGGCTGTGCAGCACAGGACCGGCGCTGGGAAGCCCAGCATCGGTCCTGTGTAAATGTGTAGTGCTGACCGCACTCACTGCGGTCGGCACTACACTGGCTAACTAGGTCCCACGGTGCCCAGAGCACGTGCCCTGCTCACCCTGCCCTAGTTACGCTACCGTTCTTGAGACAGTGCTTTCCATCTCGGAGCGTCTTTAGATGCACTTTCAGTGGACCATTGACACTTGCACCAGCCGT
Organism: Taudactylus pleione; assembly: GCA_031769625.1. NCBI lineage: Eukaryota > Metazoa > Chordata > Amphibia > Anura > Myobatrachidae > Taudactylus > Taudactylus pleione. Next base: position 27,489,485 of record JAUIMM010000092.1, on the reverse strand, counting down.
ATGGTTTCTCCATCTGAGCATGGGCTTCTGCGTGAGCGCTTCAGTGTCTTTGGATGCAGCCACTTTAAGCAAACGCACGCTTCTGCTTAGCCACGCACCACTTACTCCCAGGTACGCCCAATAATATCCACAGACCCGGTGTCCAAATCTGTACTGCGTCTTTTAGCAATAACAATCGGGACGCATGCGCAGTGCGACTCAAACTCATGCACAGACTTACAAGTACAACATCTGCGTTTTGCATGTGACATCGCCACTGCGTCCACCTCTGAAATTACCAGGTACCATAGCAAAATTTGGGAGAGCCCGAGTCGCTCCAGAAGTCCTTGCTCTGCACTTCTGGCCTGCGCCTATTCTCAGAAAAGCAGTGCGAGGGGCTCCGTAATAGAGAGACCAGTATCACTCCCTGAAATAGCTGCTGCATGGGCTGCTCTGGCAGGAATGTAGCTATTTGTATTCTACTTTAATATTTTTTCCATTGGGATCTATACTAAGATATGTCATCTGTTTCTTTGGTTAGACAAGCAACAGCAGCAGTTCCGTCTCTCAGGTTAATAATTGAACATCGGCTGATAAATGATGTTCTTGGTGCAGCGTGACTTATTTACTTACTTTTTACTGTACACAATATTTAAAGTAAAATAAAATAAAAATCAACGGAGAGTAACAATACTGCAGGATTCAGGAATCCTGTAGTGTAAAGAATGCTGTCTGTAAACTCTGAGACTTATGTTCAATTCTGAGGAACATTAAAGGTGTTACACTGATATATTAATACCTACAGTGATTTATATGTTTAATTATAAGCAATGAAAGCATTTGTGGAGTCTTTTCAATAGATGCAATTATTTTTCAATGTAGCTAAATGAAGGTTTAACAGCAGTACATAAATAACATAAAATCCTAAATAAAAAGCTCTTTAAAATACAAAAGCTTGCTATGGAGGAAAAAAGTTGTTTTGAAATATTTAATTCATGGTAATTGTGGATTAATTTATTTTGTTGCATGCTTACTTAGTACTGCTATTAATTATACTTTGCTTCCTTTTCTAGCCTCTCTGGAAGCTGTTAGTCGATATGGTAAGATTTACATTACTTTTGTTTAGTCGGTTTAGAGGATATTTAGGCATTGGCTTTTGTTGTGCTTTAGAGAGCCAGTCGGAGCTGGATTAACACCCTACGAGCCCTCCCCACCCTGTAAATTTTGATTGTATAAAATACATTTTTAAATAATTTTTACCACTATATACTATAACAGGTTCCCAAACTCTGCCATGACAGTCCAGGTTTTAACTTAAGGATATTCATGCTTGAGCCCAGGTGGTTAAATCAAATTGACTGAGGTACTAATTAAGTTACCTGTGCTCAAGCATGGATATCTTTAAAACCAGGACTGTGAAGGCAGATTTTGGGAACCTCTGGTGTAAGGGGTCAGTATTTTAGTCAGAGATATTAATCTACCACTAGAGTGCAAACTATCTGACCTCCGTTACCTCCAGCCCTTGCATGCAGCCAAACACAGCACCAAGGAGCCTTGGCCTGGAGCAGTGCAGAGAGGAAGAGGACATATGATGACTGAGATGTTGCTTATTGGTGGCTGGTACTGGGGAGAGGCCAGATACTGGGAAATAAAGCAGTAGTTATCATTATGGACGGCTTGATTGCATCTTACGATTATCGCAAGCCCGCAATACCCCCTTCCATGGTTGCGGCTCACAAGTGCAATGGCCAGTTATACAAGAAAACAGTGTGTGATACCGGGGGTGTTGGTGTAGGCACAGCTACTATAAGTTAGGTCTAGATGGTATCTTACAGTAGAGACGGCAACTCCCTCCAGTGGATTTTGCTTTTCTTTCTCTGGCAATGACTCCACAAGCTTGTTCTTCTCAGACTGCAGCAGAGAGGCTAGGCCCATACACTCAGTAACATGACTTAACGTGACAACCTTGACAAAAAAAATAAACAAGCAAATTTATTAAAGTGGAGTAGGAGGACACCGGTCCAAGGAATGGTATGCAGTAAATAATGATTAACATACAATTGGCATGCAATTTAACACAAATGACAATACAAGTATACTGTATGACAATGGTTAGGAGTACTGCAATGGGTAATCAATAGGTGGTAGTTCTCTTAACAATGAAATAAACTTTGTTAAACCTAATTGCTGCAGCACCTCTTTAGCTATGACTATAGACAATACAGTTTCTCAATTATTTCAACACGTTATAAACTAAATGCACAATAACACAAATTAGCAAAATTATTAGCTGTTTTACTCAATTTGGCACCGAGATGAAAATATTACATGTAGCAATTTATAAACACAGTGCTAAAGGGGTGTAGAGAAGTGGGAGAGTAAATAAATTGAGCAAAATTGGACATGTCATTAGATATATTTATAGATGACAGAATCTAGGCGTCTAAACCCTGTTTCAAAGGAGGATTTATAACGAGAGACCTTTCTCCATGTAGAAACTCTATGCTGAGATACTGTATGTAAACATGTATTTTTGTTATCTAATGGGATGTCAAGATTTCCAAGCTCAGAGAATCATATTTCTGAAAGAGTGTTCTATGAATATCTTCTGTGTGGCATATGTATGATTGCATGAGATATGAATATATTGTAAGATACATTTGTGTGGGCCGCTCCTTAAATCTATGCACTTGCATAACAATTTTACAGAATATCTTTATAAACCACCATGATTGCTTGATTAAAAAGATCTATTATTTTTATTTCTACAGGTCAGTTAAGTAAAAATTAATACTCAAAGTGAATGACACCACAGAATTAATGGGTTTAAGATTAATGGGTAAAATATTCAAATAAATCCAAAACATAAATGGTTTCTTAAGTTTAGTTTCTTGAAACTAAAGTAATTTGTACACAATCCTGACAGTATGCTAGTGGTAGTGTAATTTATAATCTATTTTCCGTGGCAGACTCCAGAACAGTTGGTGTCCTGCATTGACTTCAGGTATATAACGGATGCATTAACTGAGGGGGAAGCAATTGGTAAGTTGCATTCTAAAACGGACACAAAATACCAAAGCACTTTATTTTCCCTACAAAGAAAAGTTTAATTTGCAAAGTTATCTTGCAGAAATTCTTCAAAATGGAAGACAAGGACAAGAAACAAGAGGTAAATCCTTTGCACTTAATTAGAAAGAATCCAGCACAGGTGATGAGTCAGAATGACTAGGTCATTAATTAAGACAGTATATATATACTAGCATACATACTAGTATATTGGATCTGGCATGGGCCTGGTCACTTGGGTCCGCCTCCCATCCTGCCACCAGCTCTGTCCGGGGCGGGATTAAGAATGGGGTGGGTGGAGCTGCAGCTCCAGGTCCCCTATGAAAATAGACCCACAGTACCTGTTGGAGACAGACAGTGTTGACAGGAGAAAATTTTTTGTCCTGTCACAGACTCCAGTTGGCAGCCCAAGGCCCCGCCCATTCAAGTCCCATTGGGCTGCCACCACACCTCCCCCCTGCCTGCAAGAACTTCTCTGTTGAGTCCTGGGCTTAAACATAATACAAATTCACACCCTCTGCAATGGTACACAATAGGCCCTTCATAAATTTCAACTCCATGCCAACGCGCACTAACTCCGTCCCGCTTGCTTGCTCCTGTGACTGCATACTTACCCGTTCCCGGTGTGCCCTCTTCTCCCGCTAGTTTAGGGTCTGTCCCGTCGCTTGATGTAGTGTGTGCTGTTGGAATATATATTCATTGTAATTAAACTGTTTTTGAATTCTATTCTAATATGCTTGTTAAATAAAATCCATCAATGTTTTATAAAAAAAAAATACATAGAATGAAACACAGTGCTGCAACATATGACTGTACAGTGCAATGTACAACATATTTCCTCTGGGGAATGTGTAATGACAGGAAGTGCTTTGTCTCTTTACAGAGGAACACATGTTACAGAGCGGATACCCTGCATATACCACATCTTGTGCCTGGCTAGGATACTCGGACCAACAGCTACAAAAGGTTTGAGTTTATATGAGGGGTGGGGAAAAAACTTAGGGACATTCATACTAATTGCTTAAAGCTGCACACATGCAGGTGACATAGGAAAGCAATGGTGCCTCCCCCAGGGCCCTGCACAACAGTATAAGTTGCACACCCCTAGTTATGGCCCTGTACATGTGCATTATTTTCTTCTACATTTTGAATAAGAGACAATGGAAACATTACATACCAAATATGTAAAGGTTTATAGATATATGAATATGTGGAGCACACACACACTTACTTCAATAACTTATTCAAACAACTGGCACACGGCACAGGCAGGGATTTGTACGCCAGCTTGTGAGCATCTGCCAGTCCTGCATGAGTCAGAAGACTATGAGCCTCGTGTAGAGGTGGACGCATAAAAAAAGCACAGACAACGTGCATCCAAAAAAAGATGTCATTATGTGTGGATGCTGATCTGCCCGTATCTTACCATATCTATGACTCAGCATAATACTCTTAAATGTATCTACTGCAATAAGATACATTTAAAGTGTATCATATGCTTTGAATGTATTGTCACGCAGGAGAGAAACTAGTTATTATCATCAAGTTGATGATGATGATGATGATGGGTATTTTAATGTTGGACAGAAAGACTGAAAAAAATTATACTTGCCCCGACACTCCTAGCCTGGGATTGGTAGTGCAACAACAGCATTAAGCCATGTTATTCTAGACTGGGGACATTCAGAGACCTGCTGCGTGGGGTCCCCCTGTCATACTGTAATGTCACACAGCCTTAGATTTACTAAGTAGCGGGTTGTCAAAGCCATTGATCAGCAGCTTTGGTTATGTTGTAAAGCTACAAGCATTAGCATGTTCTGGCTTCCGGGGCTCACTGGAACCAGTAGTGCACCGGAATAAAAAAAAACTGATAAATAAAAGACTCGGACCATAATAACATATATTAACAAAATAAACCGTCTCCCTACACCTTATTTTTTCACAATTTATTACACACCTAAATACTTGGATGGAGCAATTTCTGTCATCCAGTGTTTAATATAATTAGGAGAGGAATGAAAACCACTGTAGATGGTGCATAATGCTCTGCTAGGTGCCCCTTCAGGGATGTCAGTAACTAACCAAACAGCACTTTGCTGACAGCTGTAACCCCTCTGATTGTGCCACCGATATTTTATTGTACTTGCTCTCTGCTTGCCCACCCTTTCCCTCTCCCAGTCCTCCTCTCTAAGCATACGGTATGTATTAGATGTAAGATGTGGCTTGAGGAGTCTACATATGCTTACATACAAATACACTTATATTTGTTGTGCACATGCAAAGTACAGAAATGTGTATTTTACACACACGCAATTACCTATAACTATACGAGTCCCTGTGCATTGTATGTATCTAATTGTCTTATTCTGGAGAAGAGCGAAAGCTGTCAATGTCCAAAAATCTTGGAGGTGGGAGGCAGAAAAGGATCCCAAACAGTTGACAAAAACATGTACCCCCCCTTAATCTTACCCTTTCATTAATTCACATTTGTTACTCGAGGAGATTTGGAAGCTTAAATAATGATTAATTTTAAATACACTTTTCAGATTATACTGATCCTTCAACATGACCCCAAATTCCACACACATTCCACCCAATGATCTGCATCTGAAATTGCCAATAAATTTACGAATGTATTTCAGTAGCCTGGGTAGACTAAAATAACTGAGGAGATAAGTGTTTTTGGTATTGTAAGCCCGAAGGATGACATGTAATCATGAGGGACATTAAACCACAAGTGTTTTGAGTGTTGCCAGCTTAATAACGTGTTGGATATTGCCCCTTTAAGTTTAGCTGGTCTTATGCAACCAATGTTTCATGGGGAGTGGTCTAAAAGTATTTAATGGAGTGATGTATGGGAATTTGCCTCTTTGTTACAGTTTTTTCCCACCCTCCCTCCCTCTTTTTGTTTTTCGTTTGTTGAATGTATGATGGTTGGTTTGTTGGTTGCGGAAAAGAACGACACTTGGAGTTACTTTATGTTAATAGTTAGGCTTAGTGGGTGCGCTCTCGTTAAAGTGGAGTAAGGCGACAGCCAATTGTCCTGGACAGGAAATGGCTATACCACCTGGACCGGTGGTTGAAGGTAAAGGAGAGTTGATCACCAATGCTTGGCTTGTGTGTGTGTTTGTTTGTTTGAGCTGTTTGGTTGTTGTTGTCCTTTGCATTCTTTTTGTGCATTCACCATTATTAGTATTAACTTATAGTATAAAATTTAATGACTTGTCAAAAATAAATTTGACAAAATATTTAAACGCCAACACTGTTGTCCGTGTCTTTATTTTTAGAAGTTAAGTTACATTGTATTTAAGACGGTTGTTATATGGTAACACGATAATACACGTTAGTGAGTTTAAATAAATTCATTATAAGTTCAGGAACATTTGCATCAGGTGGAGGGACTGATCATTTTGTTCATTATTGTTCCATATGTGAGTGTTCTAACAATTATTGTTCTGTTCTAGCTATGTACTGATGCACTAAAGGAAGGATGGACGAGGTTAGTACTTAAATAGCTCATTTTCTCTCAAACATTATACAAATAAAATATATGATCTTTATTCTGGGCTCTTCCTGTTGTGTAAAACAGGGCGCCAGCATTTTTTAAGTAAAGGGCATAATTATAGCCCAGCAGCAATCTTAATATGCCGTCTCAATAATTAGTCTTTAAGCTATAAGATTTGAAAAATAATGAGCTTACAAAAAATCCAGACCAATGTACTACATGGCTGCTTATGCAGTTAGGTCTCTGCCCTACTGAATATTGAATGTGCTTGGAGCAGACACCATGATGAGCATGATATCATAATGGCCCGTTGTGGGCCCCCATTGCCATGGTCCAACAAGGTCCAGGCATTTCTTGTTACTCTCCTGCCCGATAGGATGAAATGTATAAAACACTTATTTAAACTGTAATGTCACATTTGCTTGTAATATCTTTAGTAGCAGTAATTTGTTCTCTATATAAATTCACACAAATAATTACTAGTGTTGAGGAAAAAATTACAAATATATGTTTTTGTTTAAATGTAAGTAATTGTGATAGTAGATATGTAACATGTGACAAACATAACTCCTCTAGATCAACTGCTTTACTACCAAATATGTACTTAATAAGTACTGTGATGTCAATTTAAATATGTATTAAATAAGTATATTATCAATTTAAGCTGCCTTACCAAAGTCACTAATGGCCTCCTCACCACTAATTCTGAGGGTCACTTTTCCATTTCTATCCTCCTTGATCTGTCAGTTCCCTTTGACAGTTGATTACCTTCTCTTTCTTCAAACCCTCTCTTGACTATCCTCCTCCTATCTATCTAACAGCACCATCTGTCTCTATATCCAACTCTACCTCCCTCTCTCACATCTACCTCTCTTCCCCTGATCTCTCCCCCTCCTCCATCTCTTTCATCTCCAACAGTCTCTCTTTCAAGATGCTCCAGCGATTTCTTAAACTCAGCATGTCTAAAACTGAGCTTATTGTCTCCTCACCTCCCCTCCAGGACAGTTTCCTCTCCCACCTCTATCCTATTGTCTTTCTCATGTCTCGGGGTCATCCTGACTCCTCCATCTACTTGATCCCTCGCATTGATGTGATCACCCAATCCTGCCACCCTTCCTCACCCATGGAGCTACCAAATTTCTAATTCATGCTCTTGCCATTCACACTTAGGGGCATATTTATCAATATTTTTTTTTACTTAAATATTGTGTAAAAGAATGTTTTCACACCCTTTTCTCATTATCTTAGTCTAAGCCAAATTTCTGAACGGGATTTTGGAGGAGTTTTTGTAAAATAAAATCTTCAAGCCCTTAAATTTTCATATTTTTAGTAATCAGATCACATTTCCCATACTTGTAATGGGAAATGCGACCTGTTTCAAATTTACTAATGATCAATTGTAAAACATACCAGAGGGAGCCCTGTGATAATAATGCCATCTTCAGATGGCATTATGCAGGCTTCCTTCCGGTTCCCCAACTCCTTCTCTGCTCTAATGCGTGAAGGTTTGGGGATATGATCTAAGGCGGTACAGGCATAAAAAAAATATAGTTTTTTTAAAAACTACTTAAACCAAAAGGGTTGTCAAGGATAGACTTCTCCTTCTCAAATGGATCAACTCCGATAAACGAGATATGAAATTTAAACAGTGATAAAAGGTTGGGATTCACATATAAAGGTATCTTTACACTTCTTAATACAGTTCTCAATAGTCATTTTTTCCAAACAACAAATGATGAAACAAATAATGTACACAAAACTTCTCCTTCTCAAATGGATCAACTCCGATAGATGGGATATGAAATCAAACACACAGAAAAAGAAAACGTATGTGAAGTAATGCTAAAAATTAACACAAATCAATATTTCTCTTTTGTGCCTAAGGAAGGGTGATAATGATATTTCTTTGATCCAGAATATATATAAATAAGGACAGGACCTCACCACCACTAGTTTTATGGATAGGCGTACCAAAAACTCACTTAATGAGTATGTGGGATATATATATAAAGGTTTCTTTCCATATACTTCACCGTGTATCATATGAAAGCGTAATGAGTAGGCATACCCCAAATCACATGATTAAAAGGTTGAGCTCCACATATAAAGCAGACTTCTTAATAAAATTTCACATGATCGATGTAAAAAAACTTCAATGGTGATTTATTCCGAACAACAAAAAAATAAAACATAAAACCAACGATAGGCACAATCAAAGGGGATTTAAAATCCAAATCAGAGTCCACAGTCAAATATTGATGGAAAATAGAAGCATAAATCCCGATATCTCCACTTGCAGGTAAAAGGTTCGGACTTTTAGCTGTGTTAGATCTATTGCATACCTCAAGAATAAAAGTCAAGGTCTTTCTGATTGTCCTAAAAGTTGCCCACAGTTCTCAGCACCAACGCCATTTCGATTCTCAGTGGATCTTTATTAAGGTGTGATTAGAGAGTGGGCTAATGCTTGTATTTATACCTCCTCACCGGAAGTGATGTCACGCAATCTTATCTGCTGCCAAATATGATAACAATCACACAATGTCCTCCGTCCCACTCTGCTGCTGGTCACTGGCCCCGCCCACTTAGCGGTCGCCGGAAAATTGACAAAAATTCCTTCTCTGCTCTGCCCGATTTCTGACAGGCAGAGCAAAGCCCGCAACCAGTGCCTGTTATCAGCCTAGTGTGTCTAAACAAGCCACAGGCTGATCAGAGGTGTAGGATTAAAAATAAATAAAATAAAACTTGTGTGCAGTTAGCTGAGATGTAGTAAAGTGCCGGCCAACACTTCACTGAATCTGCACACATCAGCTGATCGGGTCACAGAGAGGAGAACACCGATCAGCTGTCCTGTGCCGCAAAGTTTTATTTTATTTATTTGTACACAAGGGGCAGGGGGGCTAGGTCAGAGACAGGTGGAGTGAGAGGGGTGGGTAGCAAGGACAGGAGAGGCAGGGAACCGGGCTGCAGCAGGGGGCAGGGGGGCTAGGTCAGAGACTTGTGGTGTGAGAGGGGTGGGTAGCAAGGACAGGAGAGACAGGGAACTGGGCTGCAGCAGGGGGCAGGGGGGCTAGGTCAGAGACAGGTGGTGTGAGAGGGGTGGGCAGTAAGGACAGTAGAGGCAGGGAACTGGGCTGCAGCAGGGGGCAGGGGGGCTAGGTCAGAGACAGGTGGTGTGAGAGGGGTGGGCAGCAAGGACAGGAGAGGCAGGGAACCCGGGCTGCAGCAGGGGGCAGGGGGGCTAGGTCAGATACAGGTGGTGTGAGAGGGGTGGGCAGCAAGGACAGGAGAGGCAGGGAACCAGGCTGCAGCAGGGGGCAGGGGAAGACAGGCAGGAGCCTGTACAGTGCAAATCCCCTTGGCACAATATAGTGAAAATTGTGTCAGCGCTTTCTCTTACGCTCTGCCCCTGCATGTGATTTCTAATAAACTCAAGTGATATTTCCTAAATTCGCAATGCGGAAATATCACACTACAACCGTATTTCAAATGAGGATTGTAGAAAATATGCCCCTTAGACTATTACAACCTACTACTTTCTGCTCTTCCTCTCTCCAATCTCTCACACACTTACATATATCCTCAATGCTGCAACTCATCTTCTTATCCCATAATTCACATTCAATCTCCACTTCTCATAGATTCCAGTTTAAGGGGTCTATTTACTAAGCAGTGTTAGGAGACTGAGTGAAAAGTGATAGGAGCTGATTGGCTGCCACCTTATCTGCCATCTCACAGGCTGCGTTTGAAAAATGACAATTGGGAGCTGGTTGGCTGGCACCTTATAACTTTACATTCTGAGGGGTATTCAATATGAAACGTTAACTTCACTGTCGAAGTTAGCGTTTCATATCAGAGTTTTTTTCTGCGTTAAGGTATGGTGCGCGCTCCCGCTTATACCCGTATTCAATATGAAATTAACGAAAACGGGAAACTCCGAAGTTAGATTTGCGTAAAGTTACAAATTTTTCCTTCAAATAATTGTAAGACCCCCCTAAAGTTGTAAAAACATGGGGGAACACTATGGATACCCCCATTTTAGCCTTTAATTGAAAGGCGGGGATTTAAATAGCCGCAGCAGGTGTTTTTTTCCCGACATTGAAGAAGTGATGCAGAAGAGCACTTAGGTTATTTTTTTCGTTTTTTTAAGTGGTCCCATCAAATTTGGGGTACATGAAAATGGGTACTAGCATATTTTGATGTCCCTAAAGTCAGTTTTTAAAAATTCTGCATTTGTGCACCCGCCGCTATAATTCTATTCTTCAAAACACCTACCGCATACATACAGAATAGCCCTGAACCTATTTCCCTATTGTTTAACAATTTTTCCCCATTTTTTTTTTTGCACCCCAATTTTTAAGTTAATTTTTTGGGGTGTCTCTTTTTTTTTTGTAACTTTTTTTGACACAGTTCTTTTTTAAATGTCATTCTCAGGGGTGCAGGCTATTTTTTTTAAGCCTGCACCCCTAAACCCCAATTCTGCACTTTTTTTCGACACCTATTCAATGGTTAAAACTTATCACCGTTTTTTATCGAAGACTTGTCAAAACTGCGATAAGTCTTTGAAATTGAATAGGTTGTAAAAGTAAAACCTGCGATAATGATGTCATAATTGCGATATTAACGCAAAAACGATGTTATCGCACCCATATTGAATACCCCTGTCTGTCTCCTAACACTGCTTAGTAAATAAGACCCCTAAGCCCCTTATAGTACCTTAAGATTCAAAGCACTTCATTCTCCTCCCCCCTCCTCCATCTCTGACTTCATCTCAAACCACACTCCCTCTTGCTCTCTCCGCTATTCCTCTCTTGCCTTGCCTTTGCATTGATTACTGCCTCGCCCTCCCTATCAGACTGTGCTACATAAATGATAGCTAGAAGCTGATGACTTTATTTCTCTTAAAAGTTTGATACAGCTCCACTGTAGTCTGTAAACTGTCATGTTCCCTACACTATCCCTGCCTCTAGTGCACTCCCTCTCATGGTCATTGTCTATTATCATTTCTATCTGCCTTTCCCAAGCCACTGGGTCATTGAGTAGAAATAAGAGATAATTTTAATATGTACGTAAGTACTGTATTTGCATTTTGAGTCATATTTACTTTGCACATATCTTCAGATTTAAAGTGAAAGTTGGAGCTGACTTGCAAGATGACCTTAGAAGGTGTAATCTCATCAGAAAACTGATTGGACCTGACAACAAACTGGTAATAAATTTACATGTTGCAAGTTATCTTACCTTACCTTGCCAATCCAATGATAATCCGATTATATATACAGAGCTTGTTAAATAGCTCCATATTGTCATCCCCATAGAGAAATAGATTTTTGCATTATTTGCTTGAAACCATTGATGTCAGTTATATTACACGGCAGTGAGGCCATGTGTAGTAATAGGACTGCATGAGCTTGGCACCCTAATTAACAAAACTCTGCTTGAAAAGGCATGGGTTACACACATTCTGCAAGAGAGTGCTTCTGGCAATTGGTTAGGTATGGGATAGGGATTAGATTATATTTTTTAGAATATAAGCTCTTATGAGCAGGGCCCTCTAACCTCTTGTACTTCTCCCTACTTTAGTTTCATCTACTTCTTACTCACCACTAGGGCACCTAACACTTGGTTGCTTATCTGGGTGTTATGGTCACTAATGTAGCAATATATATTATCCATGTCCTGGTCCTGTATTGTATTGTTCTGTAAGTCGCTTGTCTACAACTTGTTTATGTGCTTTGTAAGGCGCTGCGGAACATTTGTGGCGCCATATAAATAAATGATAATAATAATAATTTTTTACGTCTCAAATACAAACGTTAGATTATTTATATATGCGACAAGAACCTCAGTAAACCAGAATGACAATTAGGGGTACATTTACTAAAGTGCTAATTTAGAGAAGTGGAGTTGTTACCCATAGCAACCAATCAGATTCTACTTATCATTTATCTAGCACCTTCTTGAAAATAATAGCTAGAATCTGATTGGTTGCTATGGGCAACATCTCCACTTCTATAACCCGCACTTTAGTAAATATACCCTTTAGAGCAGTGGTGTCAAACTTGCGGCTCTCCAGCTGCAGTGGAACTGCACATCCCAGCATGCACTGCCACAGTTTTGCTATTAGGGCATGCTGGGATATATAGTCCCACAGCAGCTGGATGGCCACGAGTTTGACACCCCTGCTTTAGAGTGAACTAAGTTTATTTTTCTGAAAAACATAAACAACATTGGTTTCTATTCCCAGAAAGCTATTAACATTCTAATGCAGTCAGTGGCACACTCCAGAGGGGTTTCTGAGTGCCCAAACTATTATCCCAATGGAGACCACATTTTTTAAGTTAAACAGAGAGAGCTCTGTCTCCGTCTTTACATCCATCGTGGGCAATCGTAGCTGCTGTGCATGCATGGCAGCTCCTCGGACAGACAGAGGCCCTGATTCAGAGCTGAACACTCTGAGCAGAACGCTCGCTCTGAATCAGGGCCCTCCTCCAAGAAAATGGAGCGGCCTCCTGGCCGCTCGCATAGCTGTGGGTGACCGCCCACAGCATATGCGAGCGGCCAAAAAGATGGTCGCGTTAGTCTTGACCATCGCGACCATCAGACTTGCGACGGAGACCCTGCGGTAGGGTCTCCCTGCCACAAGCCCTGGAGTGATTTTGGCTCTATCAGAGCCAAAATCACTCCCACTGACATCACTAGTGATGTCAGTGGGGCCGGCTTCAGACGGTAGGCGTTCCCATGGGAACGCCTCCGTCTGGTAGGCACGCCCACCAAAGGGGGCGTGCTGTCAATCAACATCGACAGCACGCCCCCTTTGGTGCGAGACCCGGAGCGATGGAAAGCCCGTCGCTCGTCGGGTCTCGCGCATGCGCATGACGGAGCTCCCTCCGTCGTGCGCATGCGCAGTGGGGAACATCAACCCGCTTGCGAGCGTACTGCCGCTCGCGAGCGGGTCTGAATGACCCCCAGAGCCAGCACAGAACAGTAGTAGTCTGTTCTTTGTGAGATGTAATAAGATGTACAAGAACAAGAAGAGTTATCCGGTACTGTTTATCCATTGCCAGTTAGCTGAGGCTCTGGTTCCTACATCACCACTGAGTGCCGATGGCAGTGATCAACAGCTGAATAAATGCACTGAAGAACATTAAAATATGAAAAGCATTATTGTATTGTTTTAGAACAGTATTTGATGGAGGTGGGGGTGGCAGTGTCATGATAATGTGTGTAACCTGCCTTGCATTTGTCTGGAAATATTAACTGATTACCTGGACTGTGGCATCATCAGCACAAAGAGGCAGTCCAAATGTTGCAGAGCACCAGTAATAGAGACAGGGAAGTTTGGAGGACAGAACTAAGCCGACTAATGTTCGTTATAAAGGTGCACACAAATATAGGAATATCCGTTTGCGTGGCACAGGTGCTCATACACATCTGCCGAAGTCCAACAACCAAGTTTCTTTGTTTATTGATTTATCTGTTTGTTCACTGAGCCTGTAGGGTGGTCTGAGTGCATGTACGAGGGTCTGTTGGGAATGTTAGGAGGTCAGAGGGCTCGTGTGGGGGTCAGATGGGCATAAAAATTACATATGGAGAGTTCAGAGGGCACATGTGGGCATGGGCGCCAACAGGGGGGAGCGGGTAGTTTACATGGGCTTGCTAGAGGGGCCCGGCGTAGCCCCCCCCCTCCCTCACCGCATCTCAGCACACAGCTTGTGCTGGGCTGCAGTGCAAGACTGCTCGTGGCTGCTGCAGCAGCCGGAGCAGTCTCCTATGGCTGTGGGGGGGGGGGAAGTGACTGCGCCCCCCCCCCTGCTTAGCGCCGGGCTGGGGGGGCTTATGGCGCTGCAAAAGTAATTTGTTTATCTTTTGCCAAAGGGGTGTGGCCACACCTCCCACAATTAGTCCGCGCCCCCTCCTTTACTGGGCTCGGCCGGGCTCTCTACAGCCCTGCATGTGGGGTCTGATGGGTATAAAACTAGCACATGGGGAAACTTGAGGGCTCGTGGAAGATCCTATTGCATAGTGTGTGAGTGTGTGTGTATATATATATATATATATATATATATATATAATGTCATTCCATGTAATATAGGACACAATACATGACAATTTAATTTCACATAACCGCTAACATTTTAATATATTTATGCTGTTTAAAGATCGTAGTATATTAATGTAATTGTCACAGTGACTTCAGACAATGTAGTTAACGTTGGTGACTGGTTCTATGTTGACTATGATGGACAGAGCTACCCAGGTGAGATCAAGGACATCAGAGATGGTGAATACTTATACTGCTTTTAGACCTAAATCCTTGGTCTGACCAGGACAATACCTTTTCTACTGTGGCACCGATCCAGAGTATTTCCGTATCGGCGCCGTTCACACTGCACACGGGTGAGTGGATCACTTCTCCCGGTGCTTCGAGATGACATCATCTCCAGGCGCCAAGAAGCCCGGAAGTCCCCATGCTGTAAACGGGAGTCAGGTCGAATGACCCGGGGAAACTGTTTACAATGCAGGGTTTCACGGGTTGATCCCGTGTAAAACCCTGCAAGTTGCCTGGGTTGGATTGCCGGTCACTCGACCTGGGAATCCAACTCTGGCCCCTTTTACACCAAGGAGCTACCCGGGTTAACCCTGCAATAATCCGGGTTTTAGCTCTGGTGTAAAAGGTGTATTAGTGAGCACAATGGAGCAAGCTAGCAGCAACTGGAAATGGCCATCATCACCAAATGAAATATTTTATACATCTTCACAGTTATTCAGGAAGATAATCAGGCCTACATTGATTAATCCGTGGATTCTACAGGTTTGATTAATTTGTATCAGAGCCTTTTGACTGGAGACAGAAATGTAACGAGTCACATTCGTATGTAATGAGTCATACATCAAAATTTATTTAAGTATAGTTTAATTAACATTCCGTTTTTTGTTTGTGTGGTCAATCAGAAGTTTAGGCTCTTATTAGTGTATAGTATAGCAATCATATTGTAAAAATAATTAGTAGAGCAGGTTTAAATAAATATATAAGTCCCCTCAGTTCCTACAGTATGTCCATTCATGAGCCACGTATATAAACAATGAAATTTAACTACTAACAGGGGTATTCAATATGGGTGCGATAACATCGTTTTTGCGTTAATATCGGAGGTATGACGTCATTATCGCAGGTTTTACTTTTACACCGTATTCAATTTCAAACTTATCACAGTTTTGAAAACTATTTGATAAAAAACAGGGATAACTTTTCACCATTGAATAGGTGTCGAAAAAAAGTGCAGAATTGGGGTTTAGAGGTGCAGGCTTAAAAAAAATAGCCTGCACCCCTGCGAATGACATTTAAAAAAGAACTGTGTCAAAAAAACTTAAAAAAAAAAAATATAGGGACACCCCAAAAAATTAATTTCAAAATTGGGGTGAAAAAAAAAAAATGGGAAAAAATTGTTTAACAATAGGGAAATAGGTTCAGGGCTATTCTGTATGTATGCGGCAGATGTTTTCTAGAATAGAATTATAGCGGAAGGTGCACAAATGCAGAATTTTTAAAAACGTACTTTAGGGACATAAAAATATGCTAGTACCCATTTTCATGTACCCCAAATTTGATGGGACCACTTAAAAAAACTAAAAAAATAACCTAAGTGCTCTTCTGCATCACTTCTTCAATGTCGGGAAAAAAAACACCTGCTGCGGCTATTTAAATCCCCGACTTTCAATTAAAGGCTAAAATGGGGGTACCCATAGTGATCCCCCAAGTTTTTACTACTTTAGGGGGGGTCTTACAATTTTTTTAAGGAAAAATTCGTAACTTTACGCAAATCCAACTTCGGAGTTTCCCGTTTTCGGTAATTTTATATTGAATACGGGTATAAGCGGGAGCGCGCCCGATACTTTAACGCAGGTAAAAACTCAGATATGAAACGTTAACTTCGACAGTGAAGTTAACGTTTCATATTGAATACCCCTCTAAGTGTGTACATTTTTTTCTGCTTCTAATCATTAATTATGACTATCTACCCTACCCCATATATTATTGTAATATTTTTAAAATGTTAAATGTCAGCTTTTTTGTGTGTGGTGCATTTAAAATTCTAAAAAGTAACATGAAATGTAATGTGGTCACATGGAATGACATATAATTGTTATATATATATATATATATATATACACACACACAACAATATTGTTACTTTTTTTTATAAAATAAAGAAATGTCTTAATTTCTTTGTTATTGTCGATTTAGATGCTTGATGCAAACCAGAGGTGGGATGTTCATGAAGCCATCTCCTGGGTGAAACAATTAGCTGAATATAAACCTCTATGGATTGAGGAGCCTACATCACCAGATGATATACTTGGTCATGCAGCTATTTCCCAGGTAATCCTATTGCTTCAAATAAACTATTTTAGGTATAAGTTTCTTATTAATGATAAGACAGGAGAAGATGGACATAGAGGATATTTTGGGAAAAAAATGTATACATCTTTTGAAAGCTTTCTTCATTGCACTTAAAGCTTAAACACAAAATCAACCTATCTTCTTGGTACTGTATTATTATATAGGCCACTTTAAAAGGAGTCTATCTAAAAAAAAATAAAAAAATAATAATAATGTGTAGGGTAAATGATTGAACTTCAATGCACTATTTCATCATCATGTAACCTTATGTGCATATAATGTAGCTTCCACTGTAAATTGTAATGATAGACAAAGAATGAAAGTGTGAGGCCGGATGTCAAAATGCCGGAAATGAAGCCTTTGAACTAGGTAATTGTTGTTTTTACCCTAAGACAGGTGCGTATCTATAATGGGTGCAGGTTGTGCGGGGCCCTGCACCGCACACCCATATAATTTAAAACTCACCTGTCCGTGCTGCACAGAACACCGGAAAATAGCCGCCACAGGGGGGGAGGTGTAGGGTAGTGTTAAATTTGTAAATACCTTTTAATACATTCCTGCCTATAAACCTCTAAGATTCACCTGCCTAGAACCTCTAAGACAAAACCTGCCTGTACCTTCTAAAACCACAAGATGTCGCTATTTTGATTATACCATTAATGAAATACCAAGACAGTTGAATAGCGGTCCGAAGCGCTAAAGATTATTATTCAGGTAAAAGTACAGATGTTACAACGCTATGATCTAATAATGAGCGCAAATAAATTGTACAAACATTAGGTCATAAGGTACAGTTAAAATACATGAAACGGTTATTAAAGATCAAAATCCAATGAGCAATATGAGACAGAGAGAGAGAGAGAGAGAGAAAGAGAGACACATTAAAATACAATGAGAGATATATCAATGTCTGCTGAGAGCACATGTTCAAGATGGCTGGTGATGGAGTGTGTGTGAGGGGGGGGTTTGGGAATGCTTCCTGCCCTATTGTTCAAACCGCATGGTCTACAAACAAACTCCATTATGAAGCTACCTCATTGAAATCTCCCATAATGCCATAGTTAATTAAATATGCACGCTGGATATCATATGCCAACACATCAGGCAAACACTGCACCATTTAATATTCCAACATGTACCACACAAGCTGATTCCAATATACAACAATACCATCCTACTACAGACCTCCTCCAGTAGTCACTAGACCGTGGGGAGGGGGAAGGGCCGAAGCACATGTTTTTCCTTTGTTTGCAAGCCTCATGATCCCTAGGCAAACTCCATCCTGCACCAAGCTGCAACTCCGCAAATCATCCATCAATGACCACAACCACAACAAAGACACTATACCTATCTGACCCACACAACACCACAACTGGGCAGAATCACAATTTCCCTTGTTCACCCCACATGGAGGCAAGCCATCTCCAACAAACCGCAGACAACATACCCATCTGACTCACACAACACCACACGGCAACCACCCACGACCATTCAAAACTGCCATCAATTCAACCTCCACGATACAACACTGACACCACCCTATGATCACATTCATGAGTATACAGCACACACAAAGCTCATCTCTCCAACCAGCATCAATCATTCACAAATGGGAAGGCAAACACAGAACACATGGCAGGGCCCCAACACAGAACACATGGCAGGGCCCCAACACAGAACACATGGCAGGCCCCAACACAGAACACATCAGAGGATCTCAATCAACCAGCATCAATCATTCACAAATATCACAACAATTCCACAATCAATCCCTTTCCTGCATGCTAACAACAGACTATTGTACCCTACAGTGTAGATGAAGAGTACAGATTAGATAACATATCATCCACTGTATGCTAACACAGACTCATGAATATCCTTAGAAAACTACAAACCACACACCATGCTAAGCTAATAACAGATTAACATCAAACATAGCTACAGACACCCAAATAGGCTAAATATTGCACATTTTATACTCAGCTATAACCCAGGGGAACTGAGATCCATATTCCGTTGTCTTGTGAGAGAGGAAACCTCTCTCTCCTCCAAAAATCTGCCAGTCTCTGCTAAGCTGTGTTTTCTCAGCTATGTGCATGCTATGTTCCTGCCCCCTTTTACCTGTGAGGTCATCAGAAAGGGAGTATCCTTTTGGGTTACCTGAGACTACTGTTTCTACTCTCAGCTAGCTAGCTCTATTGATTAGACTGGAATAACCAGTCCTTTGGAGAAATCTGTTACAGGGCATTTATTGGACAATTCCAAATGGATACAAAAGGTCTCCAACCTCCTTTTGTATCCCCCAACATGCAAATCTAAGCTGCTATGGAAAACAACATTTCAAATAGATATTCTCTCTAACATTCATATTTCATAGCCGCATGTTCTGATCTTCATATTGATGTCACCGGAATGCTGTGGAAACAGAGTCGATCAGTACGGTTCCACACACAGTTCAATTGTCATTTACTAAGCCATAGTTACAGAAAACATTTCTTTATATACTGACATTGCGTTTAAACCAAGTAATCTTAAACTGCAAAATGTGTTTATACAGTGAATTTAATTCTTACAGGAAGGAGGCTTCCAGCTGTGCTGTCGGAGCCTCCCTGTTTAGTCTGCCTGTGTTTGAGGAAGGCTGACTATGTACCTTTTGTTTACAAAATAGTGCTGTGAGATTTTATTTCTAAGACGGAGTCTTGGCCCTTTACAAGACAGCATTGCGCAGATTCCAATTGCAAACAGATTCTGTCTTCGCCAATTATCCGGTTTTGACAGTAGGGGCTCCCGGGGGACGACGACTTATGGTTAGGCAGCCCCCTGGGAGGGTTAGGCTAGGGGAAGGGGGGGTTAGGCACCACAGGGGGGAAGTTAGGGTTAGGCACCCCCTCGGGAGACTTTGAGGTTTAGGCTGCGGGGAAGGAGGGGTTTGGTTTAGGCACTTGGGGGGGGGTTAGGGTTATGCACTCCTAAAGGAGGGTTATTGGGTAGAATAGAGTTAAGTTTTACTTACCTTCTTTAGCTTCGGGATCTGCACCCCTGCCGGGCTTCCGCTGTCGGGATTTGAACTATCGGCCATGCGGCCGGCAGTATAACATACTGATTCCCTCAAAACAACACCCTCTCTCCACACCTTTATCTCATGTCCATAATCTCACTCCCCAAAATGAAATCTTGGTTTGCCTATTTTGGTCGTTGGAGAAAGGGTTTGGGAGACTCCGCACTAAAATTTAGAGATTATTACTCAGTAATGATAGAAAAAAACATGAGACTATATATAACCATTTAAGCCTATATCAGATACAAAACCAGTCATTATGCATATTCCAATCTCTTTACCAGGAGACAAATTTAGACAATCTTAATTTAGATCGTCTATTTTATCACCACATTAGAGATTTAAGATTGTCATAATTTCTTATGCTGGGCATACACGGCCAGATAAAATGTCTGTCAGACCGACAGACATTTTATCTGGCCGGCTGCCAGCCGCAGATGTCGCCAGCATACACTGTGAGATTTCTCTCTGTGTACTCGGCAGACATCCGCGCTCTGCCCCCGGGGGAGGAGACATTTCCCTGTTACTTCCGTAGGAAGGAACACAGGAAATGTCTGTCTGTCGGCCGCGGCTGGGCATATACTGCCCGATGTGGCCGACAGTTTCCCGGGAAATATCACATCGGACAGGCATGCTGGACAATCCGGCATGCCCGACCGAGCAATATTTAACCCTCGGTCGCCCCCCACGCTACAATTATCGGGGCGATCCGCCGATATCAGGCGGATCACCCCCATAATTGTAGCGTGTATGGCCAGCATTAGTCATTTCACCCATTTGTTACATAAGCACTTTGGATACTTTTAATTTTTAAAGGCAATTTTCCTTCCCACTGATATTGTTTCATCTATTGTTAAGGTATATCATAGGATAGTTCCCTATCCATGGTACATTACATAACACTGACCACTACAGACAGTGGCAATATTAAAAACAAAAATAAAAAATTAATCCTCACTATACATTGTTTGTTTGTTTTTTATTGGTTCCCAGGATAGTCCCTTTTAAGGTTCTAATTAAAAGCTATACAGTATTTTATTGATCATATATAACAAAGTGTGCCCCACCAAATAGTGTTACAAAGGAGAAAAGGAGTAGACTCTATTTTAGACTTTACAAGGAATGTCCCTCGTCCTCCCGATGCAAATGTATGCTCTGTAAAACTATGCTCACCAAGCACACCGCACTATGAAAGAGGATTTTGCACTGTGTCTTAGCCATTTTGAGCTTCGGAAACGATGCCCACAACCTCATGAAATAATAGGAGGCTGATCTGAACGATATAAAGACATACAAGATCCAAAAGTACTGTAAGGTTGCTGAAACTTTATACAATTTAAATTATACATTTTCTAATACATTGTTTATTTTTGTTTCATCAGTTTATAGTTCATTTAACCTATTCTACACAACTCGCAAGATCCTCATTGCCTCTGAAACAAGTAAAATCTAAACAATCTAGTTTACCTTATATGTTGCATGTACATTAGCAGAGAAATAATTATTCTGTTGGTCAATATAAATTAAAGTGCTTCATGATGATGTTATTTCTTACTTAGTGCTTCATGATGATGTTATTTCTTAATTAGGCTTTGGCACCATTGAGTATCGGTGTTGCCACAGGAGAACAAGTAAGTTTTCAATGTTTCTTGATTTGTGCTTACTGTGCATATAGACAGGAGGGTTGTGTGACAGCTCCACATACATGCAATGCTTATAGATTAGATGGGGTGCAAGCATCTGAGAGTTTAACAGCTACAGTTTCAGTGCTCCTTAATCAGGGGAACTAGTTTCAGACAAACAGGAGTCTTTTGTAGCTCTTAAACTATTTAAGAGGATTGCTAGCATTACGAAGTATCAAGTCTACAAAACAAGCATATATCCCCAAGTATGACATGGAAATATGTATACTGTATATAACTCTTTATAGGCAGATTTATGTCTAAAGCTGTCTCTAATAAATCAGAATGGCATGTACTTAGACATTCTGAAAAGATAGTCACAGCTGGGGTAAGTGGGGTGAGGCGGGGGCAGGCTAAGGTGACCCAGATCCATTTGTACTAGTTACTTAATATGTTAATTGATTTACTTCCTTAACCACTAAATATTGATTAGAGATCTTGTTTGATTCCTAAATAGTGAGGGAAGAAAATTAAGTGTACAAGCTTATAAAAGGTAGGGCTCAAGCTAGGATCTAGGCACATTCCCTTATGAGTGACCAATGCATGTACATGAAAATTAGTGTTTCTTGATCGCCAAAAAATGTTGTAAAATGCAGGGCACTTACCCCAAATACACATCAAAAACAAGTGACTTTCTCAAAGGCCAGCCAACATTTTACCATTGAAATGAAAGACCTACAGGTTGTCACTATGATTGAATAACATCACCAGGTAGGTATGGCTTAGTGCAACAAAGAGTCAAATATGCCTACAAAGGGTGATGTGCTAAAGCTGCTTTTACACTGGACATTTGCTCCCATTATTATAGGAAATTCATAAGTTTGATTACACACAGTGGAGCTATATAGCACATACATACTGTACATATGTGTGTGTGTTAGATAGATAAATATATATACATACATACATACACACACACACAGGTGTGGCTGTTAAGTAATGAGACTGCTGCTATAATTCATATTTAATTATATTAAGTACACTCTAACTCCGTTCCCCTTCTATGTCCTCCCCGTCTGCATCCACACACCGCATACATATACATACACACACACCACACTAGCGACCCGCTCCGGCTTCACACGGGAGCAATTTTGAATTTACGATAGTCTTTTTATATGATTGTCTTGTAGTCAACATTAGTTGTTTTTCCTCCTGACGTCAACACAAAAAAAATTGTTTTGACATTACATGCAAAACGGCCAAGTAAAGTTGTCCATGAGAAAAACAGTTTCCACTTAGGTCAACTCCAGACACATTAATACCCCTTTTACACCAGAGCAAAAACCTGGGTTTTTGCTGGGTCTACCCAGGTCGCAGCTCAGTGTAAAAGGGCCCCTGAAAAATAACCTGGGTCAAGTGACCCTACAATCCAACCCAGGTAGCTACCAGGGTTGGACCCAGGTAATGGTGCAGTGTAAACGGTGCAACCCGGGTTATCTGACCTGGATCATGCCTAAAATGAGCGGATTGGTGGTTGTGGTGCATTCACCTCCCACTTTTTATGACCTCACAGGTTTAGCAGGGCAGACCTGAGTTCAGTGTGAACAGGGCTGACCTGGGAGTAACCCAGATCAAAGGTGCAGTGTAAATGGGTCTGACCTGGGTCTGACCAGGGTTGGACCCATGTCCAAAAACACAGGTCGGACCTGGGTTTTTGGTGGAAAAGAGGTATAAGTGTCTGTCTCTGTGCTTTATTTATGGTCATGCGAGAGCAGACTCTTACCCGGAATTGGAATCTTTTTTCACATAAATGAAATAGGAACGGTAAAAAAGGGAAAAACTTAAATTTTGTATCAGTAAACAGGGCTTACATCTGTTTTTCTGGAGAAACCAGATAATACTTTTTTAGTACGTATCAATCTCTACATAGTATAAAATAAAGTCCATTGTCACTGCTCTGCTCCCTTTTGTCATACATTAATGTTTCTTTGACAAAAGCTATATAGAATAGTGAAAACTGCATCAAAATCCGTCCAGTGGTTCTTGAGATTAGCCCGAAAAGACAAACAGACCCCTACCAGGAACTTTAGTTTATACTATGGTGCTTATTAGACACTTGTGGGATCAGTATTTCTCCAACTCTGTCCTCAGGACCCCAAACGGTTCACATTTTCCAGGCCACTCAGCAGGTGCACATGTGTATTTATTACTCACACATTTTAAAAGATCCACAGGAGGAACTATTTATTTCACTTGTGATTCTGTGAGGAGACCTAGAAAACATGAACAGTTTGGGGTCAGAGCCTGAGGATTGAGTTTGAGAACCTATGATCTATTCCAGTGGTTCTCAAACTCGGTCCTCAGGACCCCACACAGGTCACGTTTTGCAGGTCACCCAGCAGGTTCACAGGTGTATTCATTACTCACTGACACATTTTGAAAGATCCACAAGTGGAGTTAATATCTCACTTGTGATTCTGTGAGGAGACCTGGAAAGCATGCACTGTTTTGGGGTCCTGAGGACCGAGTTTGAGAACCTGTGATCTATTCTAAATTATCAGAGTTAGCTTGCTCCTATAATTCTTATCAAATATTGAACTCTCTGAACTTTTTTCCCCTCCAATCAAGTGTCACAACAGAGTAATGTTTAAACAGTTCCTGCAAGCCCGCGCTCTCCAGTACCTACAAATCGACAGCTGCAGATTGGGAAGTGTGAATGAGAACCTCTCTGTTCTTCTCATGGCAAAGAAATTCAATAGTAAGTCTGTGATTACAATTACAAATAATACACAAACATAGTAACATATGTATAAATTGTAAACAATTATTTCTGTGGTTATGGATTATAAATGGGTGAGTTCTGGTGTCAACAGTGTTCATTAGGAAAATTGTGCCATAACAAATAAGGTGGGGTACTTTAGTCAGAGAATAGCAGTTCTCACGACTAAACACTCAGGTTAAGTCACCAGAACTGGCATTCTCTGACTTAACTGCTTCCCGTCTGAGTGAATTGAATCGCCCCCAATGAATCACTACTGCATAATATGCATAGCAACAGTCCCTTCTGATTTCTGTGCTGTATAAAAGCACTTGGCCTATGGCCTTGTGCTTTTATATTATTACAGAACACCTTGATTATTCTATAATTTTCAGTATGGTATGCATTGTCCCATATGTTAACCAGCAGAACATAAAAGGCATTGCACTGGGTTCCTGTAATATGTGAGCTGTCGCCTACTGCTCACTCATGTCTGTAAAACGCTGGGAGTATGGCACTGGGCTATGATGGCACAGCCCAGTGTCACTATCCCAATCTGCAGAGCAAGAGATGCAGGGATAGGTGGACGCAGCAAACAAGGGTAAAGTAACTGATACATTACTCCATTTATAACACACAGCAATGGACTTTGTCCATTGAATTTTTTGGAAACTGCATCTGTACAAATGGAATGTAGAGAATGAAGAGTTTCAAAAAAATATGTATAGTTTACTTAAATTCCTAGGTGGCAAGAGCTCACCATGATAAGTGTTGCTACCAATTATGTGACCACCACTGGGGGAGTGGACTTGATGCCATGTGACTCTGGGCCTGATTTAGAGATAGACGCTGATGCAATTTTCACGCAGATCGAGCGATTGTTTGCCATTGCGTATGCATCGCTGTGCGTGAAGGCAACTCTGCGATCGCACTGCGATCACGTAGGCCACGGAGACCCATCGCAGTGTAGTGTACAGGAAGTGATCGTTTGGGGGGTGTTGATGGAGGGGGGGATGGTGGTCGGTGAAACGCAGGCGTGCCTGGCCGTTTAAACGTCATTACATGGGCGTGCATAAATTAGCCACTGCGATTGCATATGCAGCATGAGAGCCACCTGCGTGTGGCTCGATGTCCGTTGATGTTTACGCTGGTAAGCAACGGCGTACGCAGGTAAGAAGGCTGCACTGGGCGTCCCTATGCACTGGTGATCTTCTGAACCATTAGCATATTTTTGCAGCTGCATTCCGTACGAAATCACAGCTGCGATCACATTAGTGTCCATCTCTTAATCAGAACATCTGCTCTTTTCTTTGAGCTATTAACTGGGCCAGCCGCATACAGAGTACTGATTATGTACTTGCAGTGTTCTCCCCAGGCTGTTTTTTGCGGGTGCACCACCTGGAAAGAAACAACCTACCACCCGGCACTTTGGGAGCCTGCAAGTGGGGACAGTATCTGGGAGCTGTATAAAAAGGAGCAGATCCTACAGACCTTGCAGCTTTTTCACAATCAGATGACTGGGCCTCTAATAAGAAGAGGAGAATTAATATATAAACTGTTATTTCAAGTTTAAATCATTATAAGGTCAGGGTTTAAAACATTTTATAATTGAAAAGGCCCCCACCCGGCTACTTCTTGATGCCACCCGGCTGGAAAAATTTTCTGGGGAGAACACTTTACTTGTATTACTTGTGGGGTTTTTTATTGTATTCCACAGAATTATAGATATCAGAAGTTAACTCAGAAACATGATTATGGAACTGAACAGTGGTTGCTAATATCCTTATGTAGGTGGTACATATTTATATGCTTTTTTTTTTTTTTATAACTTTTTTCATTTTTTCTTACATTCAGTTCCAGTCTGTCCTCATGCTGGTGGAGTTGGCCTCTGTGAACTGGTGCAACATTTGATCATATTTGATTACATATCGGTTTCAGGAAGTCTAGAAAACAGGTGGGATTACATTTTATATATATATATATATATATAAATAAATATATACAGTCAGGTGCATAAATATTGGGACATTGACAGAATTTTCATATTTTGGCCTCTATTCACCACCACATTTGAAATGAAACAAACAAGATGTGCATTAACTGCAGACTTTCAGATTTCATTTGAGGGTAATTCAGGTGAACGGTGTAGGAATTACAACTGTTTCTATATGTGCCTCCCACTTTTTAAGGGGCCAAAAGTAATGGGACAAACTAAACAATCCTAAATCTAATGTTCACTTTTTAATACTTTGTTGCAAATCCTTTGCAGGCAATTACAGCCTGAAGTCTGGAACGCATAGACATCACCAGACGCTGGGTTTCATCCCTGGTGATGCTCTGCCAGGCCCCTACTGCAAATGTCTTCAGTTCCTGTTTGTTCTTGGGGCATTTTCCCTTCAGTTTTGTCTTCATCAAGTGAAATGCATGCTCAATTGGATTCAGGTCAGGGGATTGACTTGGCCATTGCATAACATTCCACTTTTTAGCCTTAAAAAACTCTTTGGTTGCTTTTGCAGTATGCTTCGGGTCATTGTCCATCTGCACTGTGAAGCGCTGTCCAATGAGTTCTGAAGCATTTGACTGAATATGAGCATATAATATTGCCCGAAACACTTCAGAATTCATTCTGCTGCTTTTGTCAGCAGTCACATCATCAATAAATACAAGGGAACCAGTTCCATTGGCAGCCATACATGCCCACGCCATGACACTACCACCACCATGCTTCACTGATGAGGTGGTATGTTTTGGATCATGAGCAGTTCCTTTCCTTCTCCATACTCTTCTCTTCCCATCACTCTGGTACAAGTTGATCTTTGTCTCATCTGTCCATAAGATGTTGTTCCAGAACTGTAATGGCTTTTTTAGATGTTGTTTGGAAAACTCTAATCTGGTCTTCCTGTTTTTGAGGCTCACCAATTGTTTACAACTTGTGGTTAACCCTCTATATTCAGTCCAGACCTTTTACCTGCTTAATTGATAATGAAATAATGAGGGAATACCCCACACCTGTCCATGAAATAGCTTTTGAGTTGATAGTCCCATTACTTTTGGCCCCTTAAAAAGTGGGAGGCACATATAGAAACCGTTGTAATTCCTACACCGTTGACCTGATTAGGATGTAATTACCCTCAAATTAAATCTAAAAGTCTGCAGTTAAAGCACATCTTGTTTGTTTCACTTCAAAGCCATTGTGGTGGTGAATAGAGGCCAAAATATGAAAAATTCTGTCAATGTCCCAATATTTATGCACGTGTGTGTGTGTGTATATATATATATATATATATATATATATATATATATATATATATATATATATATAAAAATTTTATTTTTTGTTAGACTTGAATATTTCTCATTATTATTTTAAGCAGCAATGCTCTAGTGACTGCAATAGTTACAAAACCACAATGCTGTTTGCAGGGGAATCACTACTTCAGGCCACCCAAGGGAACACAGGATTATACTAATTGTATGTTTAAAAACAATATACATTTCACACACCACATGTAACAAGCAACACAGACTTGGTAAAATTGGAAATAAACAATTAAGCATTTAATAGAGAAACCAATATATCCACTTTTGGACATCATTACAAAGGGCCAACATACTACCAAGTAAAATATACCTAAAATAATTCTGTATTAAAACTTAAATGTGTGTACAGCATGCTACTTTGATTTAGTGCAGTATTTCCTAACTGATATTTTAGAACCCCTAACAGCTTATATTTTGAGGAGTTCTAACCATGGGAACAGTCGTAGATATTTACTGTCCCAGCCCCCCTCCCCCCAATGCACTTTCGTGCCCCATTTTCCCCCATACACATGCCAGATAAATGTCTTCCCAAATGCATTCCATTGTATACTGTACGTGATACACAGTTCCTCTGATTCATGATTGGCAAACATGTGGACAGCTGGGGTATATTTACTAAAGTGCAGATTTTTAAAAGTAGAGATTTTGCCCATAGCAACCAATTAGATTCTACTTAACATTTATCTAGCACCTTCTAGAAAATAGCTAGAATCTGATTGGTTGCTATGGGCAACAACTTCACTTCTAAAAACCCAGACTTTGGGAAATATACCCCTTAAGATATACAGATATCTGCAGATGATGGTTGTTCATACACACTGAACAACTATCATCTGTGCCTGCCCGAAAGTACCGGGCGACCAGGGGGCGTGTCCCGCCTCCTCTTCGCGGCTGCCGCTGTGTGTGTACTGGCGGTCGACACACCTGCCAATGGACAGATATGTCTGCAGACATATCTGTCCATCGGCTGTGCAGCACATGCGATATGTCTGTGAACGCCGACGTTCACCAACATATCACGGGTACACACTGTCAGACGGGCAGCAGATACATTGGCCGATCAATTGATCGGCCAATGTATCTGTCAGTGTGTACTCAGCTTTAGTGTCAGAGCTTACACAAGAATGGTGTCACAAGAGAATTATCACCTGATGGACAGCCAGTCTCCCTGCTCCAAGATCTGTGGTTGAGATTTGCTGCTATATTTTCACATATTGTAGTTCACAAGAGCAGTGCACTGTACAATATTCTCTAGTATGAAAACCTGTATAAAAATGTGGTAGTGTGTAATGTCCGATAAACTCAGATATCAAAATGTGACACGCTATTGGGTATCCAAGAATTATTCCATGAAATTAGATTATTTTTAGGTACAACTAATTAGTTTGATTGGCCAGTGATCACTGTTGTCCTATGTAAGCAGTCATCTATCATATAGTGTTCACACTAAGCCTGGCACGGGGCAGGGTGTCAGAGCTATAAAGGGACACTCCTGCACGCCCAGGGGTGTGATCAGGATAAAAGGGGGTATGTCATCACTCTTGAGGGCATGCCCGGCCCTTACAAACATGCTGGGCTGCCCCCAAGCGCTCCTGTCTCTCTGAATAGATGCCCGACGAATGTGCACAGCATCTATTCACTGGTGGTGATTGCACCCCAATTTTTCCCACCTGTGGAACACTACGGCCCCGAGGGTGGGGACCGCAACCTCCATGGTGTTTTAGCGGGGCGCAGCCCCCCAGTAAAGCAGCCTAGGGGGAATGCTATATCAACTGCACGTATGAGTGGCCAAATGGTAAACTGGTCTGGTCACTCTGCAGCAGGGGCAGCCAATGTGTGACCTGATCATTTTCTGATATTTCAATTCATACCATGCACTAGCAAACTATATTAAGGCATACATAATATTGGGTCTCCATAATAAGTTCTTTGGTTTCAGGATGTGCGAGTACGTGGATCATCTGCACGAACATTTTAAATACCCGGTGAATATCCACAATGCTGCTTATATGCCTCCAAAGGTAATGTAAAATCTAAGCAGCTACTCTAATTTCCTGTAATATACTTGTTGCCATTATTCATTCGTAAATAAATAGAACAACTCTTCGCTCATCAACGGAACCAACCATTGTATTGAGCAAAAAATAGCAGTATAACAGGATAACCACAATTTTACGGCCAAAGCAGATCTTTGCCTAAATAAAATTGTAATACAAAATAGTGGTTGCTCAGATCAACTTAATAGTTTTTCACAGGTGTTTGGGAGGGATTTACTCTAGACTAGAAAAAAAAACGTTCCCTCCAGCACACTGCAAAAAAAAACAGCAAAAAGACTTGAATACTACATGGTAATAGAAATTCAGAGATCTTTGTTGCATATATTTGCAAAGGGATGTAGTAAAGTTACAGACTACCAGAATGCCGGCCGTCGAAAGCCCAACCCCGGATTAAAAATAGGCGTTGAAATAAAGACGCCTATCTTTAGCCCGATGCCAAAATCCCAACAGCCAGCATCCCGAACGAAGGTAAGCGGGGACAGGTTAGCTTTAGCCACAGGGGGTGGTATTTTAGGTTAGGCACCCACTGGGAGGGTTAAGGCTCCGGGGGAAGGGGTTAGGCACCTCCCCGCAGGAGTGTTAGGTTTAGGGTGCGGGCAGGGGGGTGGGTTAGGCACCACTGCGGGGAGGTTAGGGTTAGGCACAACTAAGGGTTGGTTAGGGTAGGGAGAGGGTTAATATACCTACGAGCCCGTCGGGATGTTGAACCTTCGCGATGCCGCCGTCGGGATATGAATCGGCGGCTACTCAGCCACCGGTATTTCATACCCATTCCTTTGCAAATACATGGTTAAGCACCATGTAACAAAGATCTCTGAATTTCTATTATGTAGTATTCAAGTATTTTTACTATGTTTTTTTGCAGTGTGTTGGAGGGAATTTTTTTTTCTAATCTAAATAAAAATAAAATCGTACCTGCATCAACCTGTGGTGCTTATACTACGTTTTTGTATTATGGCCCTGACCATCACATTTGCAAACTATAAGTAGACACTACCCAAGATACTAATCATTAAACAGCCATCTAAACTAGCAAGCATTAAAATCAATGATCGTTTTATGAATAAAAGCACAACAATGTCAGTTATGAATCTCCAACAAATACTCCACTTTAGTAATGGCTCTAAAGACGAACCTGTATATTTGTAGGATGCGATTATAGCCTAATCACAATAATTATGGAAAGAATACCAGAATATTGTTACAATTTATCTTAACATCTAAATGGACTTTTCTCAAGATGTCTGCCAGCAAATCACGGTGTGTAAACAAACAAGGCATTGATGAATGAAACAGAGCGAGTGCATGGGTCTGCTTTCTGTCACCTTACCTCAATTACTTACTCAGTCATCCAGTAAAAGTTCCTACAGACCTTGGCGTGGAAAAAAGCTGCTGCCGCTGCATCGTCTGAATCTGTATATGAAGCGGTACAATGCTGTGGTCACGGATTTTTCCCACTACATGGTCCTTCGTATACAGACTCCGTCATGTGCTTCGTATACAGACTCCGTCACACACAGATATACATGTCTAGCGTTCCCGCTAGGCTGTTTTAGCAGGGCGCGACGCCCTGCCCTCCTTCTGGAGGGCAAAAAGCACCCTGCCCTCCAGGAGGAGGGCAAAAAGCACCCTGCCCTCACAGCCTGCGGGAGCCGTTCTCACCCGCAGGACGCAGTGCCCCGCGGGTGGAGAAACATGCGGTGACCCGGTCACAGCCGGAGCATAGACGCCGGGCGCATGCGCCCGGCATCTATTCTCCCTGTCTGCAGGGCTTGGGGGCTGCCCGGCGTGTCCGTAAGTGCCGGGCACGCCCCCAAGAGTGACGAAAAGGGGACGCGTCTTAGACACGCCCCCTTTTCCGATGACCACGCCCCCTTCTCGGTCGCGCGCGCGCATGCCCTCTCTAGCTCCGGCGCCCTGCCTCCCGCCGGAGCTAGAAGGAACACTACATGTTGCATATCAAGCCAATCAGAGCAGTCCCGTGAAGTGTTTTACTCTCATCCGTTTGCAACTAATAAGGATTTTCAGGCAAAAAAAAATTCAAACACAAAACGGAGTAAGACGGGGCCCGACATTACATACACACACACACACACACACACACACACACACACAGTCAGGTGCATAAATATTGGGACATTGACAGAATCTTCCTATTTTGGACTCTATTTACCACCACAATGGCTTTGAAATGAAACAAACAGGATGTGCTTTAACTGCAGACTTTCTATATGTGCCTCCCACTTTTTAAGGGGCCAAAAGTAACGGGACAAACAAAAAGTGAAAGTTAGATTTAGGATTGTTTAAATACTTTGTTGCAAATCCTTTGCAGGCAATTACAGCCTGAAGTCTGGAACGCATAGACATCACCAGACGCTGGGTTTCATCCCTGGTGATGCTCTGCCAGGCCCCTACTGCAAATGTCTTCAGTTCCTGCTTGTTCTTGGGGCATTTTCCCTTCAGTTTTGTCTTCATCAAGTGAAATGCATGCTCAATCGGATTCAGGTCAGGGGATTGACTTGGCCATTGCATAACATTCCACTTTTTAGCCTTAAAAACCTCTTTGGTTGCTTTTGCAGTATGCTTCGGGTCATTATCCATCTGCACTGTGAAGCGCTGTCCAATGAGTTCTGAAGCATTTGACTGAATATGAGCATAGAATATTGCCCAAAACACTTCAGAATTCATTCTGCTGCTTTTGTCAGCAGTCACATCATCAATAAATGGAACTTGGAGTGAGGAAGAAACGCTGCTGCATCAGATCCATTTAGGTAGCACAGACGGAGTTGGGTTAGAATTACTGCCTCACAGCACTGAGGTCGTGGGTTTGATTCCCACTTCGGCCCTAACTCTGTGGCATTTGTATATTCTCCCTGTGCTTGCGTGGGTTTCATCTGGGTGCTCTGGTTTCCTCTCACACTCCAATATTGTCCCCTGGTAGGTTAATTGGCTCCCAACAAACTCTAGTGTGTAAGTATGTGCGTGTACATGTGGTAGGGAATGTAGATTGTAAGCTCCACTGGGGCAGGGACTGATGTGAATGGCTAAATATTCTCTGTAAAGCGCTGTGGAATAACTGGTAATAATAATTTATACAGTTGCTGACAGTGACACACAGATGTACAAATGTTACACATCCAATTGATCATGCATGTAGTTTTGATTACTACCATGTGTTTTAATTATGTGAATAAGACGCACATTATGAGTGAAAAAAAAAAAAAAAGACATGGTGCCAAGAGGCTCAGGACTAGGAGCACAGAGAGGGGTTGTTTGGCGCAACCAAAGCAACAGTAAAAGAGAACACATCTGTATTTTCTAACATTTACAATATTTTTTGTAATTAGTTAAAAAGTCTTTATTATCCTTACTGGGAAAGTGTTTATCTTGGCATATAATCAGAAAAATGTAGAGAGTGTACTGCTTGTATGCACACTTCTTCTTACCCCCTAAAATAGAAGATCCACAAGGGCTACAGAAAGAGACTGCAAGACTTATTAAAGAAAACTAGGCTTTCAGCTCCTAAGCTGCAGTGTCACAATGCAAGTGTGAATGAAACATTGTAATAAAGTTGCTGCCCACCTGTATCTATAGAATTGACATAATTTGCAAAATGCAATTGACAGATTTATTTTTCCTCCAGGATTCTGGATACTCCACAGAAATGAAGGAGTCTGTGTTACAGTATAATTTCCCTGATGGAGAAATTTGGCAGCAGCTAATTAAGGAGAAAAAGGTTCAAATATAAGATATGTAAATGCAGTGAGTAAAGCCAGCTACACACTGTACGATTTGACAAACGTTCCAATCTCGTTAGTGATTTCCCTTGAACTCCTGAATACTCCCAAACGATATTGTGCCTACACATGGAATGATTGTACAAACTATAATGATTTGCAGTCGATAACGACCCATCTAAAACGATATATCGTTTGGCAGCAAATATCCTCACGATGCATCTACCATCTCTGTCGGCTGGCACAAAATGGTGGAGTGGCCAGGAAAACTGACAACAAATTGTCCATCGCATCATTCATACACGCAGAACGATGTGTGCCAAAATCGTTAACGATAGGTCGATATATTTTTGCATGTTCAAGAGATCAGCGACCACGATCAGCACATCGACATAGTTATCATGCATACACACAGCACAGTTTAAACGAATTGTCATTCCAAATCAATTGAAAACGTCCAAATAGTTTTAAAAATCGTACAGTGTTTGGGGGCCTTAAATTTCCCTAATTTCTGCAGTGTTGACACCCCCATACAATGAGTGATTTTAACTTGCAATTATATCCTAGAACTATTGAACAGTTTGACATAGGATCAAAGTACTATAATCTAACACAAAAATCATTAATTCAGAGATGGAATCAAATTTTGTAGGCAATTATGTTAATGCTTGTGATGAATTCTAATTAAGCTACTGTGTTTGAAAATCTTCAGGATTATTAAAAATTAAAGTGATGTTACTGAACTGTATATATTATATTCCGATTGTTCTTTGTGCCACATAAAATTCATTGAACGATCGCTCCAACGCAGATCGGAACGACAGATCGCGGGGATCGCATAGAGTACGGACTATCTGGGCAATCCCACGGTCGCATGTGATATTGTCTGGTCGGGCGTGTAGCATGGCCAACCGGACGATATCGCATGCAGCACCGTTGCAAGTAATGAAGGATGGAACAAGGGATTGTTCCATCGTTCATTACACTGTTAAATATGTACCAGCGGTAAGATATGTCGGTTTGTCATATCATCCGGATACACTTAAAGTGTGTATTTAGTTAAGTTGAGGAAACATTCTTCCTTATAATACTTAAGTAAGGTCTACATATTAAATCAGCCATGAATACCACCAGGTAGAGAGAGTTTGGCAATTCTGTTAAAAGTATAGAACCTCCTAACGTGGTAACCTGTGCTGCAGATCACTGACTGATAGCATGATAGTTTTGTTAAGTTTAAACACTGCAGCTATTTCTTGTATATTATTCAGCTTATTAAGGGTCTATGTATCAAGCCGTTTACGTAAAATCATGCAGAAACTGCAGTTTCTGCATAATTTTATGTATTGTAGCTATGTACTAATGGCACAATGCAGGAAATTTCAGCAAAGTGTTTATTAGCACTGCATATCATAGTCCCCATTCTTGTCAATGGGGACTACGATCCGACCCCTACAGTATGTACCAAACTTCAAAAAGCAAAGATTTTGGGGGTTTGGCCCCCCCGGTAGTTTATACCATCTTCAGATGGTGTAAACTGCTTTAAGCCTATGGAGGCTCCAGGAGCAAGAGAGATCTTTTGATTGCTCTCACAGCCTCCGGAAGCTGCCGCTGTGCGCATGCGCAGTGTCCGCTACTCTCGTAGAAGTCAATTACCACTGTGAAAGACTTCTACAATTACCAGAGGATATAACTTGCAGGGACAGAGGTTATTGCAACACCTGTCCCTGCGAGTTCCCCTTTGTACATAGCGGGATATTTTCATTAAAAATGAAAATATCCCCTGCGATATGGATACATAGTAATCGCAGCAGTTCCGCCATTATTACTACATTGACCCCATATAGTCAGAGAGAGAATACATTATTTTTGTTAAGGTAATTGTACTTTTTAAATATTAAGCTACAAATACACTTAGAAAATACTTAGTTTTATGTAGTGCGGCACATTTATTTTACTAAAATATAGAAAGCAAAAAACAAAATAATTAAAAGATATGGCTCGGCTATGCTAACACTCCAATGTTTAATAGGACATGTATAATCATACTTAACACACTTTATAAATGTGAACATCCAAAACCTAAATATGCACAAGCTTAGATTTAGCTAGTTTAATATTTAACACTAAGCAACATTTTTTTTTTTTTTTTTTTAATACATATATACAATCAATACTACTGAAAAAATGCACTGTTCTATACATTACACAGCCATTTCCATTTTTATAGTCGGGTGAGGCTTGTAGCCTTCAAGCTCAAAATCCTCTGCTTTGAAATCGTTAATGTCTTCTACTGTCTGTAGGATTTTCAGTTTAGGAAATGGTCTGGGTGTTCTTTGAAGCTGAAATGTAACAAAAAGAACCAGTAGTTATTAATTAATAGTTATTCATATATAACTAACATATTCTGATGCACCTTACATCTAAATACTCCATGGCAGCCATCATTATATTGTTGACTTGTTTCTAAATGAGGCAAAGACAGGTAAGGTAGAAAAAAAAAAAATGCTCCCCAAACATGGGTGGGAGTTCTGGGTTGCGATAGAGCATTTAGAGGAAAAGTAATTATAGTAGTTATGTGTAGTTTTCCCCTTCAACCCTTCATGGCAGCCGCTGCAGTGGGATGTACCCAAGCAATAAAGTATTGAGCGCCACAAAGAAACGAAACCATATGCTGCTTACTGCATAATCCTACATAAGCAGCTGTGTAGAGAACATATCCCCAAAAAAGAGTCAGTAGAGCAGAGATGGCCAACCCGTGGCTCTTTGTTTTTTGTGATACGGCTCAGCTGACCCCTACTGGAACTGGGAACGCTGGCCTCTGAAGTGATCAGAAGCTAAAGAAGACTCTGATCGCTTTAGAGGTCAGCGTTCCCAATGACGCAGTGCGCGGGTGACGTCATGATGTCCCCCGCGAAGTGAGGAGCCTGCGCGCCTGCTGGATCTAGTTAGAACCAGTCAGCGCGGCAGCAGGAGTGAGCCCTGACAGCGTGGATGAGGCAAGTACTGGGCTGGGGCACAACTACAGGGGAGCACTGCATTAGGTCATGCTCCTATAAATGTCTTACCAAAGGTGTGTGCACAAAAATGGGACGTGGCCTTGTGACAACGATCGGCTCTTTGCCTCTGACTGGTTGGCCAGCCCTGCAGTAGAGGATAACTTATCCATATGACTAGAGAAGGTACATTATGAAATTACAAATTCAGCAACACATGGGGGTATAGTTACGGATTGGCGGTAAGCTGTTGCGTCTCGGCAGGGTTTATCCCAAAATTTAAAGCAGCACTAATTTTAAGTGCAAAGCTCAGTGTGTTTTGCACCTGATATAATGCCAATTAAAATTTTGAGGCCAAACCTGCACAGAAGCAGCAAATATACCCCATGGAGTCCATTTGCAATGAACATTATATAGAGGCTTATCTAGGCTTGTTAGAGAGTCCTTATTTTATGCAGCAGCTTATTGAAAGATGCATATTTGTATGGAACAATAGTTCTTTAGATGCTTCATATAGTTTCTATGTGGTTTTATAGATCTGAAGATTTATATTGTATATTATTTATATGCTTTAGTAAAAATTATATTTTAAACAATTCAGTTTTTTTATTTATAGTTTGGTTTTGCATACATCAGCACACATCTAGTCTAAATGTTTTCCTTTACTTTCACCATTTTAGGTTTACCTGTATGATTAGGTCTTGCTTGGAAGGACATGACCTTTTAGAGGTCAGAACTACTGTTCTGTATTCCCAAAACCCTTTATGGGAGATATCAATACTTCGAGAGATAAAGTGAAGAAGTTGCTCATAGCAACCAATCAGCTTCTGTCATGTATCTAGCAGTGTCAATAAAATTACAACTAGAAGCTTATTGGTTGCTATGGGCAACTTCTCCACTCTCTTGAAAGTTTGATACATCTCCCCATGGGTTTTAGATAAACATTCACCATTTGCTCCAATCAGATCTAGTGAATCCAGTGTCTTCTATTCTCCATTGTGGATAAAATGATGGTAACAACTTTTGGCAAGAAAGCTGGATTAAATGAGACAACATGGGGTGGAGGAGAAGATAGGACCACAAAAAGATTGATTATACAAATATGAATCAAATAAACAAAATGCATTGATCCACTGCACTCTCCACTCCTATATCTGGGGTGCAAGTGGTACGTGACCAAAATGTTTATATAAAAAACAAAAACAAAAAAAACAGAAGTTCTTGTTTAATTAAAAATATATGAACAGTTTTAGCCATACATAATCATATGCATAATTACTAACAGCGGACATTGTATTTCTACGGGTATAACTGAAGCACAGCTTACCCAGAAGTGTTCTCCAGGTAGTATGTGCTAGTTATACCCATAGGTCCAGGACCTGCTGAGTGCTACAAGGAACACTTTACCTTTTCCCACATTACCTATTATCCTTACTAATTGAAACAATCTATGCCTGATTTGTCTCATACAAGATGAATATTATGGACGGTTAGATACAATGGTATATGTGTGGCATTGATATAGGTCTTTATATTAAAAGCAAATAACAAGAGATATGGTAAGAACTTACCTTTGTTATCTCTGTTTCTACGAAGTCCATAGGGTCCACAGGGTTGACCTTGGGGTATAGGTTGGGAACCAAATCCGGGCACCACGCAGTTAAAGCTTTTAGCTCCCAGGATGCACTTGGGTCCACTCTCCCTATAACCCCTCCCCCCAGCCAGAGGCACCTCAGTTTGTAAGTAGCCAAAGGCCGGAGGAGGAGAGAAAAAGAGAGAAAACTGGAACACTCTAGAACCATTCTCACAGAAAAGGAGACGGGAAACCGCTGACCAGTAACACAGCCCATATGAAGCCAGGTGCGTCAGGGCGGGCGCCCTGTGGACCCTATGGACTTCGTAGAAACAGAGATAACAAAGGTAAGTTCTTACCATATCTCTTGTTTTCTACTTATTAGGGCACATACAATGCAGACATATATACTGTACATACATAAGCATGACATATAATATACTGCACAATGTCGCTACATTCAACTGCCCAGATTCAGTGTCTGGGAAGGCTATAGCGCTGTGTACACTCACCCAAAATGGCCAGGTACGCAAGGGGACTGGGCTCACTGTCATCCTAGGAGTTCTGCAGCACCACCGAGAGATAATGGCCGCTGGAGACCTCAGAAGAAGCGTGGCCCGCGGAGGAAGCAGCTCAGCGACGCCAGACTGTAGTATTGAAAGGCGCGCTGAGCTGAGGGGAGGAGCCGCTAGACAGGGAAGGCTTCCTCCCCTGGCTAGCAATTAACCCCCCGGGATGCCGGCTCCCGCTGCCGCTATAATCCCTGGTGGGCTGTGGACACGCGGGGTATGCCTACATGGAGGGGGAGCCCGCCGCCACCGCTAGCGCCTCCGGGCTGTCCCCAGAGACCGGAGGCATAAGGCTGCATGTGCAAGTGGTGACCACGCGACTTACCTGTCCCCATCGATCCGGCAGCAGCCCAGGGAGTCCTCCAGAGCCCGGCTAGTACTGACTCTGGGATCCCGCTGCGATCCCCAGATCTGTACTGGCGTCGCAGCGCCGGCGGGGTGTAGGAGCGGCAGCTTAGACGTCCATTGGACAGTCTGATGTTGCCGCTCTGAAGAGTAGTAAAAAATAATAAAATAAAACGCTTTAAAATAAATTATAAGCTTAGGGGCTGCTAAGCAGCCCCCCTGCAGTAACGGTGACCCGACTCCGGCCGGGCACCAACTTAAACTGAGGTGCCTCTGGCTGGGGGGAGGGGTTATAGGGAGAGTGGACCCAAGTGCATCCTGGGAGCTAAAAGCTTTAACTGCGTGGTGCCCGGATTTGGTTCCCAACCTATACCCCAAGGTCAACGCTGTGGACCCTATGGACCCTGAAGTAGAAATACTAAGTATTCAGAAATATGATTGGAATTAGAAAAATAGGTATAGATGGCTTTTATTTAGCAGAAGCAAATATTAATGAATGTTAATAAGCAGGCCGATTTCTGCAACTGACATGTTGTCTTTTCTGAAGCAGCTACTGAATAGTCATTGTTAGCACACAGGTGTCTGCCAAGGACTCTCATCTACAATATAATACCCAAGGTTAATAACTTAATATGTGATGAGCTAAAAGATGACGACTATTTCCAAGAAAAATAAGAGCCAGAGACCAATCAATCAAAGACATGCTGCTTTACATAATGAACTCTTATGAACAATCATAATTGAGGCATACTCCTTTAAAGGCTGATAATTGTTGATGTCCCGGAATTTAAGAGACACGCTATGGATATGTATTAAGGGCGGTCCCATACACTGTGCGATATGTACCTTGTGATGCGACGCCAGACATATTGGGCGGTCCCCACACAGAGCGATCCGGTAGCCAACTGCCCGATATGCCAGAACCCCTCCTCGCATAGCGCTGCATTGGATCGTTAGTAGATCCCCCAGATAAATTGAACATGCAAAAAGATCTCGAGGAGCGACTGACGACCCCAAGGGAGCGCGCAGCAGGCGACATCATGCCCACAGACAGAACAATATAGCGGCGATATATCGTTCAAAACCACCATCGGATCGGCCGCTATATCGCTCCGTGTCTGGGGGCCTTTAGTCTAGGTAGTTTGAACTGAATAAATATTGAGTGTTGAAATGTTAGCTTTTTTAGATTGAAGCCCTATCTTACGTATCCCTGAGCTGTGACTCGAAAAGGGCCGAATCAACTGTGCAGACATTCAGTTATTTCATTTCAATATGCTGCTCTCACCATATACACTACAAGTTGTGACCACAAAAAGATTTATTGTAAAGTATACATCTGCTCATGCTCCACAATGTTAGCTCATTTAATTCCCTAGGTGTATTATAGTAGTTATGCTTGGTGAAGGGATAAAAGCCTGCACGCAGGTAAGTCTAAAAACAGAAAGCATATTTATTTCTTACATTAATTTGATAGCAATCACCAGGTTTACAATTCTGAGTGATAAGTAGGACTGACCAGATGAGGAAAGCAATGGTGCAGTCGGCTAGCTTAACATATATTTGGGATGAACATTCCCTGATGCAGTATAAAAATGAATAAATAAATAAATGTAGCTTTAAGTGTTCATAGGATTACAGAACTACTATGATTTTTTTTTTATTTAAACAATGCGGTTAAAAATGATACTTTTAATAGAAGTGCAGATTTCAAGCACGCGTACACAAGCTTATTAATATTCAGTTTGAAATAGATTTTCACATAATGTGACATGTATTTCTTTGCTGGCATTTCAATGCAAATGATATTACAGAAAGGATTTTTCATATTCAAAACCTGTTACTCTTGCTGAATAAAACAATTCATCTCGCATATCTGAAAGATGCTTCATTGAAATGTTTACACTTGACAGTGTTGCATGATAACTCTGCTTATAAGGGGTGTAGTAAGGATATTCATTACATCTAAAAGAACATTTATTATGGTCTTACACTGTAATAAAAATGCAAATAGAAAATATTTTTGTAGAATAAATTGCTCATATTTTACTTTAAACATTTCAGAAATGCACATGTTTATGCTTGCTCTCCAATGTAAAATCCTGGAGACTATAAGGATATGGTCACTAATCGCCCCTGTAACTCTATCAGTGGGGGGGAATTCAATTCATGTCGGAGAATGCCGGTTCTCGCGACTAAACAAGGGTGTTAAGGAGTGAGAACCAGCATTCTCTGGCTAAAGTACCGGGCGAGCGGCTGTTAGCGCTGGTGTTAGTAAAACAGCTGAGCGCCCGGCACTTTTGTCTGTTTTCTCCTCGCATCCCCAGGGGGCTGCGAGAAGAACTCCTTTGCCCGCCCAAACAGTGCGGTGTATTAAATAGCTTCGGGGGCTCCCTCTCGCAGCTATTCAACATCGCACTGAATTTAATTCCTCCCCGTGGATGAAAGTGATGTGAAATTCCCACTGGCTGTCTGTACGCTCAACAGTAGTTGTCTGATTTGTGGGACTGATCCAGAGTTATATGTGGCTGCCAAATCTTTCAAAGCAGGAGAGTTGGGGTGTCAGTTCTGATTCTGCAGAGTCCTGGACTGCAGGCATCGGCGAGTTCCGTGCGAGACTGACTGTTGCCTTTTAAATGACTACTACTTTAAAACATCAGGCAATCTTCCACAGAACTCGCTGATGCCTGCAGTCTGCAGGATATTACATTTATCCCATGGTCTTTGACTCTGGAATGGGCTGATTTATGAGATAAAATACAGAAATTCAGCACATAACAGTACTCTGTCCTTACGTCTATAGTCTGTGTAAACGTACATGTATCAGGGTCCTTACTATTAGTTAGGGATATGCAGGAAGGTTGGCCATTGTTTCCTACATTATTTTCCGTG
This sequence comes from Taudactylus pleione, assembly GCA_031769625.1. Classification (NCBI taxonomy): domain Eukaryota; kingdom Metazoa; phylum Chordata; class Amphibia; order Anura; family Myobatrachidae; genus Taudactylus; species Taudactylus pleione. The sequence continues at coordinate 27,447,608 of JAUIMM010000092.1, read as the reverse complement.
GCCATTGAGTAACTGACAAGACTCATTAGACGCCACCCTTGTATACATGGGTGGCTTGTAGTAGATCAGATGGAAACTATCGCTTTCTGAGGAATAAGCACTGCCCTTTTTGTCTGATGCATACGAATTGTGAGTAGTCTTTCAGATGGATGGCTTAGGTTACTTCTTAGGTCTTAGGATCAATTAATAAAAGTACAATATACTGCATTTCCAATTTAAAAGAATAGTCTTCAGGGGGGCTCACAGCAGTGCAGGGTATCTTTTTTGACAGAAATGTGTAAGTCACAATTTGATGCGACTAGTATGCACCAGGAGACTGCTGATTAATTTGATATGCAACACTTGTATACCTGTGTTCAACTGAGTTTCTGAATCCGCATGCTTAGGGATACAATGCAATGCCACAGCTTTTTTACACATCAATTTGTCTTTACAGACTCACTCCCACACAGATATACAAGTGTTGCATATCAAATTAATCACCACTGTCTCCCGCTGCATCCTAGTTGCATCTAATACCCCTTTTACACCAGAGCTAAAACACGGGTTATTGCAGGGTTAACCCGGGTAGCTCCTAGGTGTAAAAGGAGCCAGGGTTGGATTCCCGGGTGGAGTGACCCGGCAATCCAACCCAGGTAACTTGCAGGGTTTTACACAAGAACAACCCGTAAAACCCGGGTCATTCAACCCAGGTCCAGTTTACAGCATGGGGACTTCCGGGTTTCTCAGCACTTGGAGATTATGTAATATATAAGCGCCAGGAGAAGTGTCATTGCACCTGTGTGCAGTGTGAACGGCACCGATCCGGGAATAATCTGGATCGGCGCCGCAGCAGAAAAGGTCTGTCCTGGGTCTGACCCGTTTTGGAGCTGTGTTCCAAATCTCAGGGCAGACCCAGGATTTAGGTGTAAAAGCAGTATAAGACACATTTTTGTCAAGAAAAGATGCCCGACGCGTTCAGAGTTACACGGGACCTGACAGCTCACTCACTCATATCGTGCTTCATGACGTACTGAGGCTAGATGAGCAAAGACACATCTGTAGGTGTGCTACTCGTGATGGGGACCCTACTTGACTGTTGGGGGTGACCAAGTTTTGGATGTTGCTAACCTCCCAAGTAAACTAAAAAGTGGTATTAGACCAGACGCTCAGCTATGAAAATGATAGGCGCTGGGTGTTAATGTATTAAATAATGAATGCCTTCAGTGACTCCATGCAATTGCTTGTATCAATAAAGTCCAAAATCAATAAAGGAAGGCAGCAGATGGGTAAATCAAGGTGCATACGGGTAACTTGTAAGTAATAAATTCTCCAGCAGAGAGGTTCAATCTTTCGCACGTACCCAGATATACCCCTCCCACCAAATTCTCACTGCCTATCCTGTTTATGTACCCCCAATTTTGTCTTTGTTGCGATGGTGCTGTGAGTCCAATTTACCAATCAGTTGTTGTTAATTAATATAGATTCCCCCATAATTATCATCAGTATAATACCCCTTTTCCACTGGCGCTGAAACCCGGGTTATTGCAGTGTCAACCAGGGTCGCAGGTCAGGGAAAAAAAAATAAAAATCTACTGGTCCGGCATTTCTTTCCGGGTCTTGAGCAGGGTTTTACGCAGCTTAGAAACAGGTAAAGCTCAGTGGAAAACAGGTATCCAGGGTCATCCGACCAGGGCCCCGTTCACAGCATAGGTGCAACTCCTGACGCTTGGAGACATTATATATATATATATATATATATATATATAAACAGGCAGTGTTGTCTTAATTATGATTGTTCAACCAACATCCTAAAAGCACTTCTACAGGCTACAATAGTTATGCCTGAACACATTTTTAGGAAAACAGATAAACACATATCCTGTCTGGTCTGGTTGGACAATAATATGAGATATGGTAAGAACTTACCTTTGTTATCTCTATTTCTACGAAGTCCATAGGGTTCCACAGGATACCTTGGGGTATAGGTGATGACGTCAGACATCGGGCACCATAGAGTCAAGTTCTCAGTCCTCCCAGGATGCACTAGGGTCCCCCTCCTATACCCCGCCCCGAGCCAAGGCATCTCAGTTAGTTACCAAGCCAGAGGCCGGAGGAGAAGGAAGAGAGAGAAGAAAGATCTGGACACACACAAGAATCACATTCTCACCAGAGGGAGACGGAAAAACCGGTGACCAGAGTAAAGCCCATCTGCAGCACAGGTGCGACAGGGCGGGAGTCCTGTGGAACCCTATGGACTTCGTAGAAATAGAGATAACAAAGGTAAGTTCTTACCATCTCATATTTTCTACTTCAGGGTCCATAGGGTGTCCACAGGATACCATGGGGATGTCCCAAAGCAGTATCCTTTAAGGGTGGGGACGCTCCTGTGCTGAAAGGAGAATCCGCCGCCAGAAGGAAGCATCCTGAGAGGCGAAGGTGTCAAACCTGAAATACCTCACGAAGGTATGGACAGAGGACCACGTAGCAGCCTTGCAGATCTGGACTGCAGAGGCACCACGTCGAGCTGCCCACGAAGGACCCACAGACCTAGTGGAATGAGCCTTCACAGAAGGAGGAACCGGCAGGCCTTCATGAAGATAAGCTTCAGAAATTGCCATACGGATCCAGGCTGCCAAAGTTTGCTTTGACGCAGGCCAACCCTTTTTACGGAAGCCATAGAGGACAAACAAGGCGTCCGACTTCCTAAACGTAGTGCGGTCAACATAATTCCTTAAGGCCCGCACCACATCCAAAGTGGCCTCACCCACTGAAAGACCAGGTGAGTTAAAAGCCGGAACAACTATTTCCTCATTAACATGCAACTGGGAAACAACTTTGGGAAGAAATTCAGGACGAGTGCGTAGCACCGCCCTGTTCCCATGAAAAATCAAGAAAGGGGGTCTACAAGAGAGAGCCCCTAAATCAGAAACACGTCTGGCCGAAGCAATAGCCAGAAGGAAAACAGTCTTAGCTGTTAGCCATTTAAGATCCACTGAGCCCAGTGGTTCAAACGGCGGTCCTTGGAGAGCCCTCAGGACCACAGCCAAGTCCCATGGCGCCACAGGTGGAACAAAAGGCGGCTGAATATGCAGAACGCCCTGCATAAAGGTGCGTACATCGGGGATTGTAGCAATCCTACGGTGAAACCAGACAGACAGGGAAGAAACCTGCACCTTCAAAGAAGCAAGGCGAAGCCCATGGTCCAGTCCCGCCTGTAGGAAGGCGAATACCCGAGACAGACGAAACTCCCGCGGTGCATAACCTCTCGGTCGACACCACTGGAAGAACGTATGCCACACGCGATGGTATATTCTCGCGGAAGACTGTTTCCGAGCTCTTAGCATGGTCCACACTACAGAGCTGGAAAACCCTCTGGACCTTAACATGGCCGTCTCAACAGCCACGCCGTCAAAGACAGCCGAGTCAGGTCCGGGTGAAGACAAGGACCCTGTGACAGAAGGTCCGGTCGTAGCGGCAACCACACAGGACTGTCCACGGACAGATCCTGAAGGTCTGAGAACCAGTGCCGTCTGGGCCATGTGGGAGCTATCAACAGGAGCGTCCCTCCTTCCTGTTTGAATTTCCGGATTACCCGTGGAAGAAGGGAAACCGGAGGAAAGAGATAAGCAAACCGGAACGTCCACCGGACGGACAGAGCATCCACCAGAGACGCCTCTTCGTCTCTTGTGCGAGACCCGTACACCGGCAGCTTGTTGTTGTGCCGGGATGCCATGAGGTCGATCTCTGGAAGACCCCACCTTTCCACCAGCAGTTGAAAAACGTCCGGGTGCAGGGACCATTCCCCCGGATGAACGTCCTGGCGACTGAGAAAGTCCGCCTCCCAGTTTAGCACTCCCGGGATGAAGACCGCTGATATGGAAGGAAGATTGCGCTCCGCCCATACCAGGATCCGAGACACCTCTACGAGAGCCGCCCGACTTCGGGTTCCTCCTTGCCGGTTTATGTAGGCCACGGTGGTAGCGTTGTCCGACTGGACCTGCACTGGGCGACCCTGGAGAACCCGATGTGCCTGCTGGAGAGCATTGAAGACCGCACGGAGTTCCAAGATATTTATTGGAAGCTCCGCTTCTGTCGGCGTCCACCTGCCCTGGAACAAGTGTGGACCCGAAACTGCTCCCCAGCCCCGAAGACTGGCGTCCGTTGACAACAGGACCCAATTCGCCACCCAGAAGGGACGACCCCTGTTGAGATGGGTCGACACCTGTTGAGATGGGTCGTCTGCAACCACCAGGCAAGGGACAGGCGAACCTCCGGAGTGAGCACTATCGACTGGGATTTCAGAGACTGAGGCAGTCCATTCCATTTGGACATGATCAGGTGCTGCAGAGGTCTGGAGTGACACCATGGAGCCCAGTAACCTCATCGCCGAGTGCAGCGATCTTTTCCCCCGTCACAAAGATCCTTTGCTGTCCCGAGTCCAATAAGGTTCCGAGGTGCAGAATCCGCTGAGACGGGATCAGGGTGGACTTCTGCCAGTTTATCAAGCAGCCGTGCCGTTGCAGTAGCACAATGGTCAGGTCCAAGTGGCGGAGAAGGAGCTCCGGAGATCCTACCACTAAGAGAAGGTCGTTCAAGTACGGCAACATGCGGACCCCTTGCAGCCGCAGGGAAAACGCCATGACCGCCATCACCTTGGTGAAAACACGTGGTGCTGTCGCCAGGCCAAAAGGTAACGCCCGGAACTGAAAGTGGTAGCTGCGGATTGCAAACCTGAGGAACTGCTGATGGCGCAAAAGAAAAGGGACATGCATGTAAGCTTCCTGTATGTCCAATGACACCATATAGTCCCCAGGTTCCAGCGCCAGAATGATGGACCGTAGGGTCTCCATCCGAAACTTCGGCACCCGCAAAGATTTGTTGAGAGCTTTGAGGTTGAGAATCGGACGAAACGACCCATTGGGTGTTCTGCACCAAAAAGAGATTGGAATAGAAACCCTGGCCCCTCTGGGAGAATGGAACAGGCACTATAACTCCAGCCTGGAGCATAGTGTGCAAAACCTTCCGCAGCTCCGTGGCTTTGTTCCGGTCTGATGGTAGACCCGTGGTGAAGAATCGAGCCGGGGGCCTGTGCCGGAAGGAGAGGGCATACCCGTGTGAGACCACCTCAAGAACCCAAGTGTCTGTCGTGGTGACCGTCCAACACCGGGCGAACTGCAGCAGGCGGCTTCCCACTTTGGGATCCCCCAAATGGAAGCCCGGACCGTCAGGCCGCAGGCTTGTCATCTGGCTTAGGGGCCGGACGTCTGGTACTCCAGGCCTGTTTCCGGGGCTTGGCCGATTTCTTGGGGCCAGCCGGTCGGGGAAAGGACTGTGTCTTAGGCCTACCCTGGGGCCTATAAGACCGAAAGGACGGAGTACCTGAACGAGAAGGAACAGCAGCCGACGGGAGACATGCCGATTTAGCTGCCGCCAGCGTGGCTACAATCTTGTCCAGGTCCGGACCGAAGAGAACTTCTCCGTTAAAAGGCAACGCCTCCAAACCCTTTTTGGAATCAGCGTCCGCCTTCCAGGATCGCAACCACAAGGTGCGACGAGCAGCCACAGCTGCCGAAGAAATTCGAGACGCCAGGGTACTAATATCCAAGGCCGCTTCGTTGATATAAGTGGCCGAATCCCGGAGATTGCCGATCAACTCCGTCTGCTCAGCCGAACAGTCGGAATCGAAGGACGCCTCCAACGCATCAGCCCAGCGCTCCATAGCTCGGGCAGCCCAGCAAATGGCCATAGCCGGCTGCGCTGCCCCCCCCCCCCCCCCCGCAAGGGAATAGACGGACTTCAGGCAGATCTCCACCTTGCGGTCCGTAGCATCCTTAAGGGAGGACATGGATGGCATGGGTAATGTGGCACTACGGACAAGGGAGAATGAGAATCCACCTGAGGCGGGGATTCCCACTTGGCAAAATAATTGTCCGCAAACGGATACGCCACTGCTAAATGCCTTTGAGGCTGATATCGTTTGCCTGGCTGTTTCCACGCTTCCTCCAGGTGGTCAACTAATTGTCCCGAAAGAGGAAACACTGTGGTATCTCCTTTAACATCTTTGAAAAAGGCGTATTCCAAAGATGGCCACCGAGGAGCAGAGAGGAGGCCGGCCTGGGGGAGGAGCGCCGACACAGGACCAGTCAGCGTGTGCAGAGAGGGCTGTGTGCAGCGGGGGAGGCGCCGGCTGTGAGACAGGGAAGGCGCGCTCCCCTGGCATGCATTTAACCCCTGGGACGCCGCAGCGCTACCGCTCTGCCGCGGTCCTGCTGTCCCAGGGGGTTAGTGGAAGCGCAGGTTAGAACCTGGCTCCACGCTGCAGCCAGTCCCCAGGGAGCCCCCTGCCTGGGGACTCTGGACCATGTAACAGCGGGGACCCACCGCGGGACCCCGCTGCTTACCTTGCTGTCCCCCTTGATTCCGGCCATGGTCCTGAACATCTGGGGTAACCGCTAGCTGTGACCCCAGATGCCTACCAGCATCCCCGGATCAGTACCAGCGTTCTGGTACCGGCGGGGGTGTAGGGAAGACAGCATGGACGTCAGGACTGACTGTCCATGCTGTACTTCCAGATGTGCAGCCACAGCTGCTTGAAGAAAACTTCAGGGGCTCTTCTTAGCCCCCACTCCAACAGGTGCATCAGACTCCGGCCGGGCACCAAACTAAACTGAGATGCCTTGGCTCGGGGGCGGGGTATAGGAGGGGGACCCTAGTGCACCCTGGGAGGACTGAGAACTTGACTCTATGGTGCCCGATGCCTGACGTCATCAACTATACCCCAAGGTATCCTGTGGATACCCTATGGACCCTGAAGTAGAAAATGCTGCATACACACACAAAGATTTTCTGTCCAACCATCCAGCTAGTTGATTGGTTGGAATGAAAATCTGGTAATGTATGGGAGTAACTGATGATCAGCAATTTGCTCCTAAATGCCAGAAAACAGATGAAAACTGTCAGACAAGTTCGTTAAATGTTTGATCTAAACCAGGGGTCAGGGAACTTTACCTTTTACCCCAAAATATATTTAGATACGCCGACGTTACCCCCTTTATTTGAAGGGAAGAAAATGATACAGTAGCGCCCCCGTAGTTATGCCCCTGTAGAAGCGCCCCCGTAGTTATGACCCTGTAGAAGTGCCCCCGTAGTTATGACCCTGTAGCAGTGCCCCCATATAGGGCCCCTATAGTGCCGCTTGTACAAAGAAAGAAAATAAAAACAAACAAACATTTACCTTAATCCCCGCTCCTGCATCCTCCGCCATCCTGTGCGCCCGGCTGCTCCTCGGAACAATGGGAGAAACATCATGACGTCTCTCCCATAGTGCGCATGGGAAGAGCCGGAAGCTGGAGCTCAGAAGAGAACTCCAGCCTCCGGCTAACGCGGCGCTGTATGGAAGGCGCAGGGCGCCCGCTGGTAATAACATCTCAGCGGGCGTCCGGCTTAGAGCCTCCCTGCGGCGCCGGGCTGGAGGACACTGGCGCCGCACCCGGCACTAGTGACCTCCATTCCTGGGGGTAATGGAGGGACAGCCGGGCATGCAATGATTAATATGCATGCCCGGCTATCCGTCCATTACCCTCAGGAATTAAATTTTTACACCATTTGGGGTAATTCACCCCTGTTCCCCGACCAGTGATCTAAACAATTTGTTCAAACAACAGTTTTTGTCCATTTTCCAGCGTTTGGGAGCAGATTGCTGATGTCATTTGCTTTCATACCTTACCAGATTTTCATTCCAACCAATCAACTAGTTGGATGGTTGGACAGAAAATCACAAATCTTTACGTGTTTACCCAGTTTAAGACTGAATTTGTCTTGTAAAGTCAGAGCCTTATGTAGCTTGGCTCTTCCTAAACATAATATTATATATTTTTGTGGTATGGGGCCTGCAGAATTTCTTAGTTCAGCAGATAGGTTCTGGTCATACTGTGCAATGGGCTTGCTCTGGAGATGAGGGAATGTACAAGACACAGTTATAAGGGTTTGGAATTCTGCATAGATTGGCGGAGGCCCAGGAATTTATCCAGGAGTCTTGGTGTGGCAGAATGGAAGCTTAAAAGGGAACGGCGAGTAAATGTATGAAGCAGTAAAAAGAGTGGAGAATTGTGCCAGTTGAGAAGTTGCCCATGGCAACCAATCAGCTTTGAGGTTGCATTTATCAAGTACATTCTATAAAATTATAGGTAAATGATTGGGTGCTATGGGTACCTTCTCCACTGGCACACTTCTCCAACCTTTTCACTGCTTCATACATCTACCTTCAATACTTTAGGAGGGAGGTAATGTGGAATAAAAACGGTATTAAAGTTAGGGCAATGTTTTGAGCAAATGAAATTGGAACACCCAGGGTATGGGTCTGTACATATCTAGAGCTGGGAGAGGGGGGGCACAAGACACCAAATGTGGTGGAATTTTTAAGCAGTGTAAACAAAGAAATAGAAATATGTGGGGGGTAGCCAACCCAGATTGCCATACATAGTTAAAAGGAAAATGAGAAGGAAATCTGGGGCTCTAAGGAAGAATGGGGGTAATATAAACACACACACACAATTATATGGCAACATTGTCAATGAAAATTCCGTATGTACAGTTTGGTTTAGTTGAGGATAGAGATCAATTTGCCCCAAGTGTGGCAGAGAAATAGGCTCATTTTGGCACCTCCTGTGTAAATATAACACAACTAGAACTGGCGTCTGTTCCTTTGCTCATTATAGAGGCCATGTATATTTGGTTGTCATTGAAAAGACGGAAAGATAAAGTAATATTAACTTGCTTGTATTGCCTAAGGTGAGAATAGCGAGACCATAGATGGCTCTGGATGTTCTGGAATAGCTAGCACAGGTTAATGGTACTGCCTGCCACATGAGACTCTCTTCTATTAGGAGAAATTGAAAAATAAAATATGCAGGTATTTAATCAGGTGAACTCATTCACTATTTGCAGTTGGAAAGAAAGCGAGCAAGTTTCTCCAGCTAATGTTCATGGGCGCCCAATCCATAGACAGGCAACAAAGCATGACACCGCCATTAGAGATATAATGTTTGCCCCAAGAGGGTGATGTGTTACATTGGCACGGAAGTATGCATGCTTTACAGTTCTTATATTTCATAATTACAATCCTTGACTTGCATTGTTGCTGGTTATTTTGCTAAACATGAAAAGAATATAAAAAGCAAAATTGTGTTTTAATGCTACATTATAAGATCACCAAACTATATTTAAGTGTGAAGAGTACTTAAGGCAGGTTTTCCCAACCGCGGTCCTCAAGACCCACTTAAGGACCGCAATCGATTGTGTATAAAAATCTTTCCCTTTTTCAATCAATTGCTGATGTATGGGGGCCTTAACAGTCCAGGTTTTAATGATATCCAATTATCCACGCTTGAGCACAGATGGTTAAATCAATATAACTGAGGTACTAAAGACACCCGTTTAAGTACGGCTATCCTTAAAATCGGGACTGTTAGGCCGGTATCCAATTAGCCACAGTAAATTACCGTGGCTAATTAACTCGCCCGGGGCTGTCAATTCGCTCCAATGTAGGCACTTATAGTGGATTTTGTTTCCCCTGCCTCAGGCAGGTGAAACCAAATCTGTCATAAGAAGCCTTTTTTATCCCGATCACGGCAGTGAAAATACATAGGTTCGCGACCTTTCGTGGATCCTATGTGTTTTCGTAAGAAAAACAGAATATTTTTGTACGTGGAAAACGGGGTTTAATTGGATACCACGCTGTTAATTAAATACTGGCCTTAGTGTGTCTTGAGGACCGTGGTTGGGAACCCCTGACTTAAGGTATTCTATGCAACCTTAGTACATTTTATTTTCTGATGAAATATTAGAGTCTCATGGTTTGCTTGTATTTATATAGATTAAATGAATTGTATTAAAAACAATTCTGAACGAGTGCAAATAGGATGTGTTTGTCCTTTAACTGCTTTCCAAGCAACTTTGCAAAAATACCAGAAATATATTTAGTTATATTTTATAGAATTAAGTACTAAAGACAGCGGCCAAAACCGCAAAAGCAATAGACTGGGATATTTAAACATTGATCGTAAATACTTTAGCTCACTATGTAATCGTGCATGCAGTAACAAATACATTAAATTCATACATTATTCACAGGATGCATTGTGTTACTAAACTACTACTGCAGCTGGAAAGAGGACATGTTCTATTTTATATCATTATTTTGTTTATGGAAACTTACTTGAGTTTGTAACGGTTCAACATGATTAAGGTATATATGAGCATCCCCCAATGTATGGATAAAGTCACCAGGCTGAATTTATAAAGAGAAAAAAAAACACAACATATGAGTAGGTTATTGCAGAGATGGAGTTCAAACTAAATCTAAAAAAAATGCAGTTTTGGCATTATGGATGAACACACAAAGCTTCCAATATTTTGACCACATATGAAAGTAATTCAGTTAGACATTTACACATTTCAATTGCTATGCTAAATTAATGCATAATGAAATGCTGTATCATTGCAACTTCAAAATGTACATTAAAATTCTGAATGGATAATTAATTTAATGTAACCACTATTTTCTAGGGTAAAATAAATAATCTAATGAAGATGTCTTGGGAATGTGAAATATATACAGAATTGGTAGAAAGAAAATGTAGAATACCTTCAGTCCTGTGACATGTGCAATCATATAAGTCAGTAGTGCATAACTGGCAATATTGAATGGTACTCCAAGGCCCATGTCTCCCGATCGCTGATACAGTTGGCATGACAGCTCATTGTTTAATACATAGAATTGGCAGAGGGCATGACAAGGGGGCAAAGCCATCAGAGGAACATCTGCAGAGGGAATACAACATTTTAGATCATTTTTCCATTACTATAAAGAATTACCAGTTAATTACATATTATGTACAGGACACCACCTGCTAGAGTAAGCAATAACTGAAAGCATGTGAATACCTTCACTGCTTAAATAAATGCCTGCTTAAAAATAATATCAATACAAAAGCCAATAATCCAGCAAGGATACTTAAAGAGGTACTTTCACAATGTACTCCACTATTATATACAAACATGCCCACATAATATCCGTAATTAGTGTTCATTCTAGCACCCTGCACCTGTTAAAACCTATGCAGTTCCTCTTTCCTGCCTGGGGTGTCACTCTGCTCTGGTGCTTCTAGCACACTAACTGCTCAATCTCAGCAGTTAGTTGCATCAGCTAGAAGCACCAGAGCAGAGAATGACAGCCCAGGCAGGATAGAGGAACTACATGAGATGTGACAGGTGCAGGGTGCTAGAATGAAGACATAAGCTGGCCACACATCTAAAGATTCTGTTAAACCAGCCAACTTGTTGACTGGTTGGAATGAAAATCTGGTAAGGCATGAAAGCAAATGACAATCAGCAATTTGCTCCCAAACGCCGGAAAATGGACAAAAACTGTTGTTTGAATAAATTGTTTAGATCAAACATTTAACAAACTTGTCTGAACGTCCATTTTCATCTGTTTTCTGGCATTTAGGAGCAAATTGCTGATCATCAGTTACTCCCATACCGTACCAGATTTTCATTCCAACTAATTAACTAGTTGGCTGGTTGGACAGATAATCTTTAGATGTGTGGCCAGCTTAAGTCATGCCATGAAAAATCCATTTTGTCAGTCTTTTAAAAGAAAAAAGCAGCCTTGCTGCTTTGTCGAAACCTTAATGGATGATAAGCAAAATGAATAAGTAAACAGCATTAAGGAGGTTTAAAATAAATAAATTGTACGTGATAAACTGCACACACAGGAAAGCAGCAGATGCCTGGTATAATAGTCTCATGTACCATTGAATTTAGAAATGGCCAGTCACATGGACAAGCAGGTCTGACTTTCTTTATTGAAAATTAGAAGATATATCTACCTTTGGGGTTCCAGCTGCACATGATGATCCTCCTATCATCAGGATTATTTTTGATTGTATCAATCACTTTCTGCAGCTGGTCAACTCCTTGTCCTGCGTAATCTGAAAAACATAAAAATAAAATTAACATTACGAATTAAAACCCCTACCCAATTACAATTAAATGTCAAAGCAGAGAAACATAAAACCAAAAAGGAAACCTAGACTGAGATTTTAGCTGGGAGTTGTACATTTACCTGTATGAAGGTCTTTATATTCTGCACCAAAATGCCTCCACTGAAAACCATACACAGGTCCAAGATCTCCTTCCTCTCGTGCAGAGAAACCCTGTTTATCCAAAAATTCTCTGGAGCCATTTGCATCCCAAATTTTTACACCTTTTGCAGAAAGTTCGTTTGCATTTGTAGAGCCCTATAAAGTATATAAGAGAAAGAGAATAATTAACAATGAACGAGATTGCTTTCGGGAGTGACAATGGGCCTGATTCAGACCCACTCGCGAGCGGCTGTCCGCTCGCAAGTGGGTCGATGGTCTGCACTGCGCATGACGGAGGGAGCTCCGTCGTGCGCATGCGCGAGACGCGACGAGCGAAGGACTTTCCTTCGCTCGTTGTGTCTGATCAAAGGGGGCGTGCTGTCGATGTTGATTGACAGCACGCCCCCTTTGGTGGGCGTGCCGGGGGCGTTCCCAAGGAACGCCTACCGTCAGAAGCCGGCCCCACTGACATCACTAGTGATGTCAGTGGGAGTGATTTTGGCTCTGATAGAGCCAAAATCACTCCGGGCCTTGCGGTTGAGAAACTCAACCGCAGGCTTCGGCTCGCAGTGGCGATGGTCGCGATGGTCAAGACCATCGCGACCATCAACCTGCACGCTCAAAATACATTCCACTTTATAGCGATAATCACCGAGACGCAACATCACAAAGATTCCCAACTCATATGGCACAGCTTACCCGCACTGTAACCTTTGCGCCCCTACTCATGTATTAATTAGGTGGGGTACTCTCCCAACTACTTATCTGGCCATGCCATTTATGAGCTTAGAGGGCAGGAAGAATCCACCTGTCCATCCAAATGTAACATGTTCAAAACAGAGAGACACTCAGTGCGATCGGGAATCATGCACTCGTAGTACACAGACTGGACGCTATTTTGAGTGAGACAGCGCTGTTTGTGGGTGGTAACAGGGGAAGGTGCTTGTGAACGGGGGAGTGGTGCTGCGAACACAGACGTATCAGGCCGTCAAAACGGAGTTTTATGGGTGTGCATAATTAGCAAAGATGAGTCATTGTACACGTCACTTGGTTGATTTACAGCTGCAGTGCTTGCGGCGGGGAAAGGTCTACCTCAAGCGCAGCGTACAGCTCCGATGGCTCTCGATGGTTCCTACACTTCCTGGAGATGACGTGTGTTAAGAGAGAAAAGTGTGCGTCTTTATACCGGCGTGCGTTCGCTCTGCCATCGCTCTCTAAGACATAGAGGGCGTCCAAACAGCAGACAGTGCGATCACTGCCTTTGCATGGTATGCAGTCGGGAAGCCCGCTGACCTAATCCCGACAGCCGGCTTCCCGACTGCTTAATCCCGGCGAGGGTTAAATGACAGGCGTCTAAATCGAGGACCCCTAAACCAAACCCCCCCCCCGTGCGCGGCTGTCCGTGCTCGGCGCCCGGCATCACTTCGATCGGGATGCCGGGCGCCGAGCACGGACAGCCGCGCACGGGGGGGGGGGGGTTTGGTTTAGGGGTCCCGGGGGGGGGGATTTAGGGTTAGGCACCCCCCGGGAGGTTAGGGTTAGGCTAGGGGGAGGGAGGGTTAGGCACCCCACGGGGGGACTTAGGGTTAGGCGGCGGGGAAGGGGGGGTGTCAGGTTTCGGCACTTAGAGGGGGGGGGGGGGGGTTAGGGTTAGGCACACCTAAGGGAGGGTTAGGGTGTAGAAATAGGTTGGTAAATACTTACCCGGGGACGATCTGGATTTTCATCCTTGTCGGGATGCCACTGTCGGGATTTCAACCGCCGGACATGGGTCCGGCGGTAAGTCATACCGATTCCCTTCGCCTGCCCGGCCCCTTTTATCTGCGTGAGAACGCAGCTTAGCGTCCGGGTCTGAATGAACTCCAGAGTTTGAGAACCACTGCAACAATCAATAGAATACCTTAATAAACCACAGAAGCTCCTCAAGAACTCCTTTCCAGAACACACGTTTTGTTGTCAGCAAAGGAAATTGATCTGAGGGGAAAAAAGAAAAAGGTGTAAATCAGAAAGTGCAATACCCTTTTTACAGACATAAAAGCACTATTTAATCTTCATTTACTTCCCAAATCTACACTGTTTGTAAGTGGCAGGAAAAAGATGGTACAATCACTATTTATGGCTGCAAGTGACAGCCCAAGGATCAGACTAAAATGGCACTTAGCACCCTAATCACTACGCACACACATTTCAATTCAAGCGCTGTGAGATTATTGCTCATTTGAAAAGGAAATCCTGACTAGTCGCTGCAGTTACAACAGAACAGATTTCCCCAGCACAGGGCAGTGCATTCCAAGCAATGTAACACTTCAAACACACAAAAGTGCCAGAAATGATAAAGCCAAACTGAATAGGATTTTAGGAAAAATGTTTATTTAATTGAAAGACTAGGGATGTTTACATATAAACTTAAGCTGGGTACACATTAGACAATGTGTACCCAGCATGTTCTCACGAGCGCAGACCCGGTAGGGGTGCCGGCATCGACAAGTGCATATACACTTTCCGATGCGGCAGCGACAGAGCGACTGCAGGGGGAGTATGAGGGGCCATGCTGCATTCGGCAGCATGGCATCGCTAGAGAGATCCCCAGATCTTTCGGCATGTCAAGAGATCTGAGGATGTGACGGACGACCCACGGGAACGTGCATCGGCATCTTGCGCACACACTGGACAATATGAACATTTTGACATTCCGATGCGCCGGAACCGGACAAATTGTTCAAGATATCGTCTAGTGTGCAGGGGTCTATAGAATTTGACGGCAGATGAGAACTGTTTGGAAACATTAAGATTTTTATGCGGAATGGATGTGCTTCCGTGTGTTTACGGCACATTTTTACTCTAAGCTGGCACCAGATTAGAGAAACAAAGGAGCTATCTCAGTGGGTGCTTGTGTATGCTGCATGCAGCTCTATGCACAGCATTTGTCAGTCATACGGTTGATGTGAGCCCCTCCCCCCCCCCCCGCATCATTAAAAAAAGGGCCCATATGAATAGAGCTCGGGAAAGCATAACTTTCCAGAACTTAAGCCAGATAGGCAATGCCATCGTAAGATGTCGACGAGAAGGGATCCGAAAGCACCCTCTCCGTTTTGCATAGGCCACATATGCGTAATGGAACTTCACTTCGCCAGCCAGGACAGCTTTACATTGGAAGACCTGTCCGGGTAGGGGAGTAACCATACTTACCGGAGATAAAAATAACAAAAAAACGCCTGTATGATAGTGGGCAGTTTAGATGGGCCAAGTGGTTCTTATCTGCTGTCAAATTCTATGTAAATAGGGGCAGAAGGTATTGCAATCTAATTGCGAAACATTATACATCCCGCCATATGTTACTATAATCAGACCCTCCAGCATGACCTGCTCCAACTGTTACAAAATGCTCTGTTCCCACCTCATTTATGACTGCAGTTACATGTGGTGAAACTTTTTCTGATCAATGAACCATTTCTCATCAACTAAACTAACTACTTCATCACAAGTTGCTGAAATCATAAAGGAGTTGGGAAGTTATGGAGCAGAGCATGAGGGATGGCCATAGTTTCGCTCTCCATCGATGGTGAAAACCTAGGGTGCCATCAATGGAATTAAACTGAAGTTATGTACCATTGATGGTTTTCAACCAAAACTATTTGACGTTGGCTGGCCATCATCGATGGTTTGAAACCATCAATGGACAACCCTACAGAGCATATTTTGTACCCAGGGTAGTAATGTACATTGGTAGCCTGGCATCGGACAGTTGCCGGGCTTTCAACATCAAATCACGCTATTGCAACTAGCCATTGCATCAATTTGATGGTATCATTGCAATGGTTATACTTTCACTTGAAAAGGGGGCCTTGTGGATTCTGAGGCTGCGATTCTGGGCTGCCCCCAGGCTCCCCCTACATTGTGAATAGATGCCGAGCGCATGAGTACGGCATCTACTCTCCCGTTGCTCTGCAGAGCAGCGGCGTGTGCTCCCCCTTCCACAGCCAGCCATCGGATGGGCATCGGAATGCTGCATATGATGGCTGGCAACCATCAAATTCCCGGCATTCGATGGAAAAAGAATTTCCATTGAATAGGAAACATCGATGGTTGCTAACCATCGGCTTCCGATGTCCATCCCCAACCTGGAGTAATGGTGCATACATACGGTCAGATAACTATTTTAAAAATCGTTCATATTTGAAGGAAAATTTGACATATCTCACATGCTTGTCAGATGAACAATGAGTGTTCCCGCTTGTTAGATAACGATATCTGACATCTGATGTGTTTGCAGTCAGATTTGGACGATTCCATTCATTTTAATGGAGCGTACACACGGTCAGATTTGTCAGACTTGTCAGATTTGTCAGATGAACGACTGAACGATTTGACCAAAGTTTTGAACGATTTGAACGATTGAACGATTTTTGACTGCATTAAAATGAATGGAATCGTCCAAGTCTGACTGCAAACACATCAGATGTCAGATATCGTTATCTGACAAACGGGAACGCGCATCGTTGATCGTCCATCGTTCAGGCATGTCAGATATGAACGATTTTCCTTCAGATATGAACGACTGAACGATTTTTAAATCGTTATCGTTCATATCTGAAGGAAAAATCTGATCGTGTGTATGCACCATAATGCAGTCAAAAATCGTTCGCAGTTCAAATCGTTCATCTGACCGTGTGTATGCACCAAGGGAACCCCTGAATGCGCTGTATCCTGGACTTTTCCAGATCTGAAACTACAATTCCCAGAATTCCCTCAGGGCCGGTGATTAAAAAAAATGAATACAAATGACATGATAAAGCTGTGCAAGGACGATGTTTCCCTGCACCCACCGAGGACACCAGAGTGCTCACCTCGCAGGCTGTACCGAGCTTGCATACCGAACACCGAGACGGTCCCGGTACCGGTCCGGTCCTCTTTCCGGTACCCGCGCTGCAAGATGTGTCGGATCTGATCCAAGTACTGCAGCTCGTCATGGGGTGGCTCATCCGGCAGCACATCTCCAGTCACCTTCTGCAGAACATCTCCAGTCACCTCCTGCCGACATGTTTACAAAAGCAACTGAATGAGCGGGAAACCTCCAAATAATACGTATCCCCCTTTTCTGTGCCACACTTACCTGCGTGTGGCTGCCGGGCAGCTGCGTCACCGTTACTATAGGCATGCTGCGGGCAGTGGTTGTTTGATGAATGATTTTATGAATAAGTGACAGACACGGTCACACTATAGGGACAGCTCAGTATTTCACTTCTGGCGCCCAATTTTGCTCCTTCTCCTCCCGATTGGCTGACGGTAAATGTGGACGGGGCGTGGTTCCTGTATTACACTACTATACAATCTCTTGGGGTCGGGAGGGGAGGGATCTCTATATAATGATGCTGTGTTTCTACTTTACTTTTCTTTCATTTTTTAGTATTAGTTTTCACATTAAAAAATGTAACAGACAATGGGGCCCATTTATTAATGATCGCATTTTGCAATGCGATCAGGGCATGCAGTACCGCCCATGATCGCATTGCAGGTGTTTTCGGGGAACTTACCTCAAATTCCCTTTGATAAATGGGCCCCAATAGTACTGGAAGCAGAAGTAACAGCCATATAATAATAATTTTATTTATATAGCGCTTTTCTCCTAAAGGACTCAAAGTGCTTTACATTTGCCTTTACAGTACAAAACACAAAATAAGCTTAAACAAGGGACATTAGTGAAACGCTTGGGTGAAGAGGTAAGTCTTGAGTCTATTTTTGAAAGATTCTAGAGTGGAGGCCTCTCGAACTGTGCAGGGAAGGGAGTTCCATAAGGTTGGAGCCCCAAAACTGAAAGCTCGACCCCCAGACAAATTCTGGGAGATTCTAGGTACTGTTAATAGTCCTTCGTCAACAGATCGCAGTACTCGTGTGGGACGGTAAGGAATCAGAAGCTGCTTTAGGCACCCTGGGACATGGTCATGTAGGGCTTTGTAAGTAAGTAATCCAATCTTGAAAACAATTTGCCATCTGACAGGCAGCCAGTGAAGGGAGTAGAGAGTGGGTGTTATGTGGCTGGAACGGGGAAGGGAGTAGAGAATGGGTGTTATGTGGCTGGAACGGGGCTGGTTGGCTAATAGCCTGGCAGCTGCCTTTTGTACCATCTGCAAGCGGTGCAATTCTTTTGCTGGGAGTCCAAGGTAGAGGGCTTTGCTATAGTCTAGGCGTGATGATATAAATGCATGTATGACTTTAGGCAGATCTTCTGAGGGAATTAAGTGCTTGATTCTGGCAATGTTCCTCAGATGAAAGAATGAGGATTTGATTGTGGCTGATCCCTTATGTTTAAGTGTCAAGCCACTATCCATGACAACACCAAGATTCTGCACATGGTCAGTGTTTTGTAATTCTGATCCCCCAAGCGTAAGTCCTATTGGTTGGCTATGCTGTAGCCCTGACTTGTGACCTATCATAAGGACCTCTGTTTTATCAGGGTTCAGTCGCAGCCAACTGGCACTCATCCACTCCTGAAGCTCAGCTAGGCAGCCATTTAGGGTTGTTATTGGGGTCCTTTGTACCTGGAGCAAAGGACAGGTACACTTGTGTATCATCTGCATAGCAGTGGTACACCAGGCCATGACGTCTGATTTTTTCACCCAGTGGTAGCATGTATACTGCAAAAAGCATGGGAGATAGTATAGAACCCTGTGGGACACCGCATGGAAGTGACACTGGTGATGCAGAGTTTACTCCAGAAGAAACTCTCTGTGACCTGCCGGTCAGAAATGATTTGAACCAGCTAAGGACTGTGCCATCCAGTCCACAGAAATTTTTCAGGTGCTCAATTAGAATCCCATGGTCTACAGTGTCAAATGCTGCTGAGAGATCCAGAAGGATTAAGATCGAACAATCACCTCTGTCTCTTGCCATCAGAAGATCATTAAGCACACATACCAGGGCTGTTTCAGTGCTATGTCTTCTCCTGAATCCTGACTGGAATGGATCATAAATATCTAGGTATTCGAAAACACCCCCTGCGTGCGCTCCTGCATGGCGTTATGCCTACTTACTGTTGGCTGTCTGTACACATTCACTTGCGAAGTATTGCATGCAGTTTGGCAAACAGCAAAAGTTCCCCCAAACCTGCTTGTGCTTATTGACTTGCAGAAGCCCAGTATGGAAATGCAGGGAAATAATTACTGCGCATTTGTGGGCTCTACATTTTGTGTGCATTATTCCTTTTAAATGGTGACTTCAACTAAGCCTTATGCCAGAGAATTGCTAGGGAAGTGGTCATTAGTTTAGCAAGTTACGTAACTTGTTCAGTAACAATTAAACTGCTGTGCACTTAAATATATCCAAAAAAAGATCATAGGTATGAGAGAGCAATAAAATCTGAAAGAGGGTCCAAAAGGGCTACTGTACATAATGCTTGTGTTAATGTTATACTTTTATTTAATACAGTCTGTTACACAAGAGGTGTCTAATGCTCTTTTCACACCAAAGTCCCTGGTCTGACCCGGGATTTGGAACATGTTTCCAACCTGGATCAGACCCCTTTTACACCACAGCACCCGGGTCGGCACAGTTCACACCGGAGCCAGGTCTGCAGTGACCCGGCGCTGCAGTGGACGCTTGGAGATGATGTCATCTCCAAGCACCACTGAAGCCGGCCACGTTTAAACTGCAGGGTGACATGGGAACGACCCGTGGCCAACCCTGCAAGCTACCAGAGTTGGATCCTCCCTGGACCCGGGTGGATCCGTTCACACTGACAAACATCCTGGGTTGATGCGCGGTCATGTGCATCAACCCGGGATTTTCAGGTTGGTGTAAAAGGGGTATAAATATTTGCCTATTTATCAGGGGCAATTTCAGATTTTATTGCTCTTTCATACCTATGATCTTTTTTTGGATATATTTAAGTGCACAGCAGTAACTGTTACTGAACAAGTTACGTAACTTGCTAAACTAATGACCACTTCCCTAGCAATTCTCTGGCATAAGGCTTAGTTGAAATCACCATTTAAAAGGAATAATGCACACAAAATGTAGAGCCCACACATGCGCAGTAATTATTTCCCTGCATTTCCATACTGGGCTTCTGCAAGTCAATAAGCACAGCAGGTTTGGGGGAACTTTTGCTGTTTGCCAAACTGCATGCGGTACTTCGCAAGTGAATGTGCACAGACAGCCAACAGTAAGTAGGCATAACACCATGCAGGAGCGCACGCAGGTGGTGTTTTCGAGTACCTAGATACCCCCCCTGGCCACCGATTTATTGCAGCTGACTATATTTATTTTTTGGGGAGGCAGATGGTGGTAGTGCTTTCTGTCTGTGGAGGGGTGGTGCTGGGGTCTGAGTGGACATGGTGGCTGTGCTGTCTGTCTATGGAGGGGTGGGGGTGAAGCCACATACTTTAATTTTTTGATGGCATCCCCGATTAATGCATTTTTTTACATTTATTTTTTAGTAGCGTTTGCCTGCGGCTTCGCTCACACGGATGTATATTGCTCAGCAAAACTAATTTTATTGTCATTTATATTAATTTGAAGTGTATGTTGCAGGCTTATTCTGGTTAGCCTTTTTTGTTATTGGTTCTGTAACCAATTATTTGGAAACCCCCCTTTCAAAATCCTGTGTTTGCCACTGACATGATGGCATTATGGGGTCTCCCCATGTGCTGGAGATAAGCCCCATTTAACTGAAAACAGGGCTTTTCACTGCTTCTGTTTATTCATGAAGTGGGTTAGCGTGGAGAAGTTCATGACTTCTCCAGCAGCGCACACGCTCCTTAGCTGATTCACTTCTCCATACCGTAGTATGGGGAGAGCGATTCATAGAACAGAAAGCTCAACTTTTCGTTCCTCTACTGCAGTGGTTCTCAAACTCGGTCCTCAGGACCCCACACAGGTCACGTTTAGACCAGCATCCTTTGCAACAGGTCGTCTGACATGACCTACTGACCTCAGACACCTGCGCAGTGGGAAGAAATCATGTCGACTCCCGATATGTCTGTTTTTGCGTTGCTTCACGGGATCACGGAGGGGTAACTTTACATGAATGGCTACAAAACATTACTATATATCCAATCGATGTGATGCGATATATAGTGATATTTTTCGGTAGTCCGTTCATGTTTTACATGAATAGAACTCTACGTTTGCTTCAAAACTTGCGATAAGGCTAGCTAAGAATGCAATCCCCATGACATCTTACAAGGGGATCTAGTTATGAGACCGGCGGCCTCAAAGCCGCCAGTCTCAATACCGACAGCGAAATCTTGACAAGGGACTTAAGATAGGCGTCAAAATACCAACGCCTAATTTAATCCCGACGCCGGAACGCCAAAGGACGCCACCCCTTACATCCATATACTTTGGCAACATAGCAAAACAATCTGTAACATCAGACCCATATGCACAGTTAAGGCAGGTCAGACCTCACTCAGGAATTGCTTTCTTCAACGCACGTTTTGAGGCTTCAGGCTGTGTATGGTAGCGCTGTGGATACATTTTGCACACCTCTGCATCGTTGTCCCAACGCACTGGCACGCCTGCAGTCGCCCGACCACCCCCCTGTCACCACCCACAAACGGCACTTCCTGTCAATCACTCTGCCATGGGTCTGGGTAGCCTCTGCGATCGCAGTCCTGATCGCAGTGGCTAGTTCATGCACTGAGATGTATACGCATGCGCAGAATGCAATAATCGGCCGATTGCGTGCACATAACAACTGCGTTCCTTGCTGAATCAGGCCCAAAGTCGGAAAATAATTAATGGATTCGGACTACATAGTGTCTCACAGCATTTTAAACAAACACATAATCAAGACCCACACCTCCTCGCCTATCTAGCTATTGAGAAAGTGGTGCCATATTGGAGAAGTGGTGACTACAACAAAAAATGAACAGGACAGAGGTCAGGTGGATAACAACATTAGCAACACTGGCACCTAGTGGTCTAAACAGACCTAGAAGTACAAGGCGTTCTTTAGCCAGGACACAAACCGGAAACTGTGACATATTGAACGTACAATTTGAAGCACCTGAACAAAATACCAAACCTGAATTATAAAAGTGACCACCAGATACAAGTTATTTAGACTCATCATGACAACAATTTCCCATTTTTACATACCCTATACATTACCATATACTACATACGACCATCACCATATATTTACAGACAGAATGGCAACTATAGCCAAATTATTGCCTATTTATTTTGCATAATATGATATATAACAAGCCATTACTATGTTTAATAGATGGCACTCACTGTGCCAATATTTATAAATATATATGATTAGTGTCTACAAGATTCAGCAAAATGCAGTCAACATTACTACACCAGCCTGATCAGATCTAGCCCAATAAGGCACAATAATATACATATCCAATGCTGGTCTTCAAAAAAGTTAAATAAGCCTTATTACACATTAAATGTATTTAGAAGTGTATGTATTTTCATTTATGTATGTTTTTTCATTAATTACATATTGCCACTTGTCAGTCATCCCATCGGACTTCCCTCACACTTTTGCCTATTGAATGAATATCAACTTCAGCCTGAGCGCAGTGAATATGTCAATCATGACTAAGCCACACCCACACTAATGATGACAACCAATAGGAAGATCGACTCTTCCAATCCGGGAACCATAAATAAGAAACCAAGGACATCATTAAACCACCCTTGAAAAAGACTAGGACAAGGCCGAAACAAATTGGTACATTCTACAGATTGAGGGCCTGATTCAGTAACGTACGCAATTGTGATTACGCATGCAGATCAAGCGATTGTTTGCCATTGCACATGTGTATAAGCCACACTGCACGTATGCAGGGATCGCATTGCGATTACGGATGCACAGAGGAATTAATCGCAAAGTGGGTGACACGCTTCCAGCATTTGGGTGTGGTCATAAAAACGCAGGCGCGTCTGTCCGTTTGAACACAGTTTCATATGCGTGCATAAATTAGCTACTGCGATTGCATACGCAGTACAAGAGCTCTGCGTGCGAGGAGACTTGCAGTGTCTGCGGCTGGTCAGACTTGTCGTAAATGTTGCATGACTGGCCGATGTTTGTTGATGGTACTGATGTTTATGCAGAAGAGCGCCATTGGATGGATATGAGAAAGCAGTAGTGGGTGTCTTTATGCAGGCTGAGCTTTGCCAGAAATTAGCATATTTCCACAGCTGCAATCCGTGCCAAATCGCAGCTGCGATCACATTAGCGTACACTGCTGAATTGGGCCCTAAGAATGCTCATAGACTCAAACTACACATCCCGGGTGTAAAAGCTTCATCTGCTCGCAACACACCGAGGATGGGGAGCAGCACACTACAGCCGAAGCGCGCAGAAGCAGCATACCCTGCATGTTCATGGAGACTCTGGGCCTGATTCAGAGCCGGACGCTATTTGCACTCGCTCGGTCAGAAAAAGGGGCCGGCTATTTAAATTATGCGCTCGCTCTTTGTGATCTGTTGACGCCTCTATGTCTGAGCGAGCGAACGAAACATGCGCTCGCTATTTTGTAAAGACGCCCCATGGCCGCTCGCATCCTACATCATCTCCGCTATTTGATTAATCGAGTACATCGAAAGGCATCTGAACTGCTCGCAGTGCTTGTGGCTGGATTTTCCTACCACAATCATGCGAACAGTTGAAGCAAACAACCAAGTGACGTGGTCGATGATGCTGCTTTGTTAATTATGAACACCCTTAAAATGCCCGTTATGACCGTTTGGCACGCCTGCGTTCGGATCTCCACTCCCCGTTTTCAAGCACCTTCCCCTGTTACCACCCACAAACGCCTCATTCTGTCACTCAAATTAGCAGGCACTCGCTGTTTTGCGAGCGCTCGATTTCTGACCGCAATGACTGGTTGGCGCATGCGCATTATGACCCATACGCATGCGCAGTTGTGCGAACATCGCTCGGAGCGAACAAGCGTCCGCTTACGAGCGGCTCTGAATCAGGCCCCCTTCCCGCCCTCCCAGGACTTGGTAAGTACAGAGGGGGAACCGCACTCTGATTTGCCACACTATCCGGCCAGCACCTCACTCCAAATCAACTGGCACAAACAGGGAGTAGCAAACACTCTGGTAACGCTTACATACCAGCAGGACGCCTCACTGAACAGACCCTGGACTCGTATAGCTTCACCCCCATATAAACTTAATTGAAGACCGGTGCGCTGTTACGTATGGAAATGCTGTTATCGATGGTATGGGAAAACCCACAGCCAAAGAGGCCATGTTCAGACGGAGACACTGTAACTACCATAGGCCAGGTGGAAGTGTTGATGGTGCGCCAATGGTGGAGTGTCTTGAAACACAGGCAGTGTTACACTGTGCAGCAACGTTGAAAGTGGGACTGATGGTATCAGAAACCGTGAGGCAAAATGATGGACATTCCTGGGAGGTGACCTGTAGTGAACACAAAAATTATGTCTCGAGGGTATGTGATGTGATGGCAGAGTGGTGAGCGTGTCAGTGAAAGGGCCTTCCTACCCAGACTTACTGTATAGTAGCTTCCAGAGACCATATGGAGTGCAGCGCATGTGCAGAACTTAAAACATCGGACATGTGCGTTAATATTGAATAACGCACATCTGTAAATCAGCCCCTGTGTCACTAATATTTTTTGTTTTCTTGGAAAAAAGGCAAACTTTTGATAAGACATTGGATTATTAAATTAAATATAATTTTTTCCCCCTAACATTCTGCTTTTGTTCACTTTTACAAAGTTGGCACCGACGCAGTTAATATTAGTTCACTTTTCCACGGATTTAATGATATAGCTTGATTAATAGTATACACAATGAAGTTATTTTGTTTTTTATAATTTATTTGGAAAGTCTGTGCGAATGTACAGTATGCTGTATTCAGGACTTGCCTCTGTGGCCATTGTTCAGCATGTATGCAGCTATTAAAGACACATTTCTGCAGTTCCCCAGCATTCTTTGGTGATTCGCACACGGCCTCAGGTACGCAGGGCCTCATGTACACAAAACCGATGGTGGGACGTCGGCGTCATGTGTCATCGCACACAGTGCCTCCTGAGCCACAGTCTGATTGACAGGCTGTGGCTGTTTGGGGGCAGGGTGGCATTTGGAAAATGGGTCGTCGTTCCATAGACGTAGCAGTGATGTGAACTGTGGGCCTGATTCACTACAAATCGCAATAGTGATTACGCAGGCAGTTCAACTGCGATAGTATGCTAATCCATTGCGATCGCAATGCCGCCACAGCACTACATAAGGATTTTACCTTACACACATCCGTAATCCTTAGCAAGAGTGCGAAACCATCAGTAACATCAAGTACCATCACAGCCTCACGCACACTTGCACTCGCATAATTTAAATGCCCACAACCACTGGCCTTACTCAAAAATTGCTAACATCAACGCACGGTATGAGACGGCAGGCTACGTAAGCCACCGCAGTGGCTAATTTACACACACCCCTGCAACGGCGTTCAAACACACTGGCAAGCCTGCATTTCCCCGACCACCCCGCTATCACCACCAAAAACGGCACTACCTGTCAATCACTCTATACGATGGATCTGCGTAGTGACTGCAATCACAGTGGCTGGTTCGCACACTGCGGAGCATACGCAGATCACAACAATTGCCCGATTGCATGCGTATTAGCAACTGCGTTCCTTGCTGAATCAAGCCCTGTGTCCATCTCTGAATCAAGCTCTCAGCTCATTGAGCAATAAGCTTACAATATTAATTTATCTGAAACTGCTGTTTGCATATTATATTATGTTGTCAAATATGTATTACTAATCATGGAATTGTAAGTGCCATAATTATGACTGCTAACTGACAGTTAAAGAGGAAAGCATGTTCTCCTACTGGCATCTGTGCATTTCTATATGACAATGTGCTAGACTTATTCTATCTTGGCGTGGTTTGAAAATTGCTACCAGGTAAAACGCAGGTCTATAGACCGAGTATTTAAAGCAGCCAAGCTGGTGATCTACTTATCAAGGAGTGTAACAAAGGCAAATAAAATTATCATGGATAATAGTCATCCATGTCATAATCTTTTTGTTCTTTTACCTTCAAACAAAAGATTAAGGAGCATTGAAACCCACACCAGCAGGTTCAGGAATAGCTTCTTTCCATCTGCGATATTTATATTAAAGTTGCAGTGAGCTTTTTTATTACTTGTTAATATTGTGTTCTTATACAACTGTTTTTGAAATGTTTCTTCTTTGCATTTGATGTTTTGTTGTGAGAATAAATACTTGAATTGAATTAAGTCATTTATATAAAGAAATAAAAGGGAGCACTGACTATGCAAAATTGTAACTATGCAAGAGGTTAAAGAAAGATCTACAAATATGAAATAATTTTATTCTATCCATAAATAAAATGCTCTATAGTCTCAAATATCAGATAAAAATCCAAATTACAACTATTTGCAATCTCATAAACATAGTAAAATCACTAAGCACTAATTAGCAGTTGAAGAAGCTATCATCTAAAAAAGTATTTTAACATGGACCATGAAAAAAATTAATGACATTGGACTACTGTAGGCTCCTCCTAACTGGACTCCCTGACTCCCACCTCTCGCCACTCCAATCGGTCCTCAATGCTGCTGTCCGGACCTGAATGCACGATCGTACCTACAGATCTCATTTGTCTTTGGTTTTATGTTATATATTCAACGGGCGATAGCGGGGGCCATGCCACAAATGACATTGTGCTGGGTACACATCGTTTAGTGTGTGCTCAGCTTAAGCTCTCACGAGCAGGGCCCTCTTTCCTTTATGTGATTTTTCCTTCCCTTACTTTCATCATCTACTCTATACTCCCTTCAACGGCACCTATCCTTTGGTTTCTGCCACCCTGCTGCTTATTTGAGTGTTATGACCGCTGATGCAGAAATGTTTAAAAACCATGTACTTGTAATGCATTGTCTTGTACTGTAAGTCACTGTTTTCATGTTTGCTCATTTGTTTATGTACTTTTTTAGGTGCTGCAGAACCCTTGTGGCGCCATATAGATAAGGGTGCTGTTAGAGTGACCGGCAGGAACTTAAAAACAAGCAGTACAATGTGATTGTGAGTTTTCTATAAAGATAATTACGCTTTCCAATAAATCATCTGGGATTTGGCCACATTTTCTCTGTAAAGCGCTGCAGAATATGTATAAATAACTGTTAATAAATAAATAAACTAGGAGAAATAGAGTTAACATATCAGCCAGATATTGAGCACAGATAATAGCTTCTAGAAAGAGATACATGTCCTCACTCTGGACTTATTACCATTTAGCTTCATGACTGGAACTTATTTAGTGGCAGTCTTTGTTCAGTACACACATCTAAAATAGTCAACATCCGCTGCTTTAAAGCAAATCTGCAGCTTCTACGTAATAATGACTCCATAGCTGTTCCTGCTCTCTTCACCATGACAGTGTAAGCAAAGAGTCCCAGGCAGAAGTATATTTACTAGGCGGTCCACAATCTGTTTCTCCAGTAATGCTCTGCTTTTCATCAGGGGAATGTATCTGCTATCATATTGTGCCTATTTAATATGCATGAATCAATAAACTGATACTCTAAAATCATTAATCATCTCAAGTATGACTAATAATTATATATTTCATGCACACACTAAACAACAATAGAAAACAGGCCATTATAGAAGCAGTATATTAGCCGTCAGTGGCTAAATCAGAATTTCACAAAAACGCTGCCATTACAGTCCAGGTTTACGGATATCCATGCTTGAGCACAGGTGACTTAATCAGTACCTCAGTCAATTTGATTTAACCATCTGGACTCAAGCATGGATATCCTTAAAACCTGAGGGTACACTAGTTTGCATAGCGCATCTTACCTGAATTCACTCTGCACCTGCAAAATGACCACATGTAAATGCAAGAATGCAACATATTCCAAACGTATCTACAAAAATTACCAGAGGGGCACAACGGGGGATGTAAGAGACTTTCTCATATAGGTAAAGCTCTGTAAGGACATGTTCAAGCAAATATCGCCCATGCAAACCAGCACATAAGCATCTATATACCTGTTAGGAAGCATATATTATGCACCTATTATAGGCCAATTGCACACTGATAATGAGTTGTAGGAAGCCAGGTGCATACAGTATGTTGCCCATGGAGAAGCATATGTATCTCAAGATGTGTACAGCTTCTATAAAGCTATCCATATATAGGTAATATGTACTAAGGTCCACTCATTCCAGCTGGATACCTATTTATCAAAATCTGCAATTTAGTTGCGGTTACCCAGTGATGATAACCATTATTATCGCATTGCGATAACGTTATCACGCGGATGTATAAACATCCGCACTCCGGGACATAAGTTGCGATAAAGCTATGTCCCAGCGGATTGTCCCCGCAGACTTCTCACAGTATTTTTCATTAAAAAAATACACAGTAAAATGTCTCTGCGCATGCGCCCGCCAGATAGCGCTACCCCCGCACCAGCACTACCCCCTTGCCCCACCGCTAGCACTTACCTGCCTGGTAAGCTCTCTCCGGTCAGCTGGTCTCCGGGCTCCCGCATACACTGTGACCCCGGGCAGCTGATGCTGTAAATAGATGCCGGTTTACAGCACAGCTGACCAGGGTCACAGTGCAAGAGACCGGAGACCAGCTGATTGGAGAAATCTGCCCAAGGTAGAAAATCCACCCAATTTTGTTGATTAGTAGACATGTCAATTCTAAGAGAGATGTACCTGAATCTGTGCAGCCCAAAACTTACTTGAGGAGTTGATGTGCATCCGATGTTGTATCGATGATGGAGTGTACACAACCCTCGGTGGATCTACTCACAACTCAGATAAGGAAAGTGGGTGTAGAAGCATTTGCTCAATCTGGTGCGGCTAGTTCAGGTGGGGAGTCTGTTGGCAGTCATTTGCATATTTTCCCACTTAGACTGCAAATGTAATAGTGTACAACTCTGAATCAGGTCCAAAGTCTCCTAGGAAGGGTATTTTATCCTGTTCAAATAAATATTTCCAAAGTTGATACATTTGGAGACAAGAAAAGACATCGGGGGCATGGTGCAAAGAGAGATCTTTAGAATAAAATTAGGATGCCATCCAGATACACAACTGCTAATCAGTAAATGAGATCATGGAAGATTTAATTGATGAAGTTTTGAAATACTGCTGGAGCATTCCACAAGCTGAGGGGCATCACTAGGTATTTATATAGTAGCAGTACACCATGTTCCTGAGTCTAATGCTGAGTACATGCTGGCAGATATATTGGACGATCAATTGATCAGCAGATATATCTTGTGTGTGTCGGCCAGTGTATACCAGCAATATGTCTGTGAACAATGTCGTTCATAGACATATCGCATCAGCTCTGCTGCACAGCCAATGCCTAATATATCTGCAGATACCCTGACTGCCCGTACACTTGCATAACAGGCCGCAGGGAGGGGGGTGCAACATGCCCACCGGTCAGCGGGACCCGCGGACAGATGACAGATAATGGTTGTTCAGTGTGTATGAACAACCATTATCTGCAGATATCTCTGCCAGGTGTGTACCCAGCTTGAGTCGCACACAGTGTCAATGCCGCTCGCAATTCAGCCAATGTTTTAAGGTCACACATGCGTCACAGTCACACAGCGCAACTGTCCTGATTGTTAGTGCTAGAGATGCAGAACAGAATCGGACGCATGATCTGTGGAATTCAGGGGGCATTCTGGGAGGCAACGGGGTGGCTAAGCAGATGCAGGTGTGGCAATGTAAGCGGCTTTGTCCAAAGACGCACAACAGCTCACACAGGAGGCCACACTCAGGCGGCGAGACTACAGAGATGCACAGAATCGGAACTGCACTGTCATAAGATGCTGCAAGTGGCCGTGGCATTAGCATGTCGTCGCTGTGGCCACCTCTGTGTGCGACAGACTTAGAAATAGACCACATGGGGCATATAGTATAATAGGCTGCGGACTTCAAGCATCGGCGAGTCATGTGTGAGACTGCCCGATGTTTTAAAGTTGCAGTCATTTAAACGGCAAGATAAACCTGGTTTTGCCTTTTAAATGACTGCTACTTTGAAACATCGGGCGGTCTCACACAGGACCCTCCGATGCTTGCAGTCCGTAGCCTTTTACATGCATATACCCCCAAATCTCTATTTTTTATGGATTTACATGGAAGTATGTCACAATAGTGATACTATTCTATATAATATCTCTGGAAATAAATTGTAACACAGCAAATTACAGATACTGTATTGTGACATAAAATACAAACTCATTTAGTTGTAACTGTCCCTGTTAATTGTAATGAAATGTTGGAGAAAGTGGTAATAATTCTGGAGCCCTGAAGAGGGAGACAAATGCTGGGAATAGCTGTCATAGAGTTTCACTTTCCTTCTTTTATGTAGTATACACTTTAGGTATATTTATGTTTCTCAATGACAATATACTAAACATTATAATTTTACAAATGGGCAGTGGGTAAAGGGAAACTAATTTACACACAAAGGAAGATAAAGGGCAGACAGTGCAGAATGGCTGGCACAGATAGACAGGCTTTTACATCTGGCATAGACAGGGGAAGCCCAGGGATTCAAGGGCAGAGAACCTGACTGCTAAATAGCAGAGACATGGAAAAGGCAGAGATACTGGCACAGACTGAGGACGGCAGAGAGGATGGCACAGACTGGGGATGAGCATGGACACTGGCAAAGACTGGAGCCGGGTCCTCACAAGTTCAAAATATGTTTGATCTGACAGTCTATGTGCTTTCCACCCACTGGCAGTGTGAGAAGCCCTATACATTTTTGGAATACAGTATATGCATATATTTATATACAGGTGAAGTGAATAACATTGATTAACTTGTTACAATGGCACCTGTCAAGGGGTGGGATATATTAGGCAGCAAGTCAACAGTCACTTCTTGAAGTTGATGTGTTGGAAGTAGAAAAACTGGGCAAGCTTAAGGATCTGAGCAATTTTGACAAGGGTCAAAATATGATGGATGGATGACTGGGTCAGAACATCTCCAAAAACAGCAGTCATGTGGGGTGTTCCCAGTATGCAGTGGTTAGTACCTACCAAAAGTGATCCAAGCAAGGATAAACAATGAACCAATGAAAGGGTCATGGGCGCCAAGACTCATTGATGTGCGTATGGAGCTACAGAAGAGCTACCGTAACACAAATTGCTGAAAAAGTTAATGCTGGATATGATAGAAAGATGTCACAACACACAGTGCATCACGGCTTGCTGCGTATGGGGATTTGTAGCCGCAGACTGGTCAGAGTGCCCATGCTGACCGCTGTCCACAGCCGAAAGCACACCTACGATGGGCATGTGAGCATCAGAACTGGACCATGGTGCAATGTAAGAAGGTGGCTTGGTCTAATGAATCACATTTTCTTTTACATCATGTGCATAGCTGGGTGCATGTGTGTCATTTACCTGGGAAAGAAATGTCACCATGATGCTCTATGGGGAAAAGATAAGCTGGCGGAGGCAGTATGTGCTCTGTGCAATGTTCTGCTGGGAAACCTTGGTTCCTGGCATTCTTGTGGATTTTACTTTGAAACTTACCACCTACCTAAACATTTTTGCAGACCAAGTACACCCCTTCATAGCAGTGGCATCTTTCAGCAGGATAATGTGACCTGCCACACTGCAAAAATTGTTCAGTAATGGTCTCAGAAACATGACAAAGTACTCAAGGTGTTGACTTGGCCTCCAAATTCCCCAGATCTTAGTCCGATCGAGCATCTATGGGATGTGCTGGAAAAACAAGTCCGCTCCATGAAGACCCCACCTCGAAACTTACAGGACTTGCTGCTAACATCTTAGTGCCAGATATGATAGACACCTTTAGGAGGCACAATACACAGCATTAGGCAGGCAGTTTGTAATGTATTGTGTGTATATATATATAATATATATATATATATACACACACACAGTATATATATTTTACATACATACAAAACATTACTGCCTGTCTAATGCTGTGTATTGTGCCTCCTGAAGGTCCACCCCAGGAGCCGCCACTGTATATATATGTATATATTATTCATCTTAATCATAGTTGCCTACCTTTAATTTCTCCTCCCTGGGAGATGTCCGGAGAGGAGAAGCAAGTGAGTTGT
Source organism: Taudactylus pleione (assembly GCA_031769625.1). Lineage (NCBI taxonomy): Eukaryota > Metazoa > Chordata > Amphibia > Anura > Myobatrachidae > Taudactylus > Taudactylus pleione. The sequence goes on along the minus strand of JAUIMM010000092.1, from coordinate 27,415,370 downwards.
GATGGGGGCGGGGCCTGATGGTTCATGTCATTAAGCCCCGCCCCTGTCGTGGTAAATAGCCACGATTGGTGCACATTCACATAGGGGGCTGGGCTAAATTATGTGATTCACGAAGAATCTTGTTATTAAGCCCCGCCCCCTACACGGGGAGCCACGATCGCTGTGGAAATTCTCCCCATTCTGCCCACTTCACTAGGAAGTGGGCAGAATACAGGAGAAGTGCCTAACCTTCCGGGGGTGCGGGGGATTACCCGAAAAATTGGGAGCCTCCAGCAAAAACCAGGAGGGTGGGCATGTATGATCTTAATACTCAAGCCAAACGCTATATTCATATATTCAGTGTCAACGTTTTAGTCCCATAGGACCATCAAGACGTCATCACACAAATCCGAGGGACACATCCATGAAAAACATGTTTATGAAGGTACAGGAGGTAAATGTCACAGTATATAGGAAAGATTCCTGGTATGCACACGCTAAATATATATAATGGGAGGCGCTACCTGTTGAGACTAATTGCAGGCACAGAAACAGACAAATCTCAGGTGCACAACTCCAAATTACTGATAATATATAAATGCAATCAATACAAGTTTTTAGCATAATCATGGCCAAGGTTATGGGCCTACCCACCATATCCAGCACCTCCCATTATATATATTCAGGGTGTGCAGTCCAGGCATCTTTCCTATATACTCCATTTAATGTGCTTTATTGCACACCTGAGGGAAAGGAGACGCCTTCAGTCTGGATTAGCACCCCATCCTTATTGGTTTAAAAGCATGGAGTCTGGTAATGTATATGCACACTAGAATTAGGCACAATTCTAGGTAAGTCCTACAAGTTATATACTGTAGTGCAACTTTGGTTCATTTTTGGGGCGTGGGTCTCCCTGGATTGCTTTGGTTGATCAGTTTCAGGGCACTGCATTATAACATTTTTCTTTTATAACACATTTTAACCCTTCACTGTTTGTTTATTATACATGGACTTCACTTTTTTATTTTCATTCTTTATATGCAGCTGTGGCTGCTTTTAACTATCTTTTTTACACTGCACTTTTCTTACTATGGCGGTGCCCTGGGGCGGCTTAGCTGGGCTAGTTTGGGGGTATCCTGCGCTCTGGATTTGAACCCTAGTATGTTAGGGACCTACCCTAAAGAGGTTACCTGGATATGGTGGGTAGGCCCATAACCTTGGTCATGATTATGCTAAAAACCTCTATTCATTGCAAAATGTAATTGCATTTATATATTATCAGTAATTTGGAGTTGTGCACCTGAGATTTGTCTGTTTAAATGTCACAGTATGTATTTCCACAACTTCTGAGTGGAGCAAAGATTGCTTAAACAGCATTGTTCACAAGGTTGCTATCAAGGCAACACCAAGTCAATGTGTGGTTATTCCTCAGAAGCATGCAATTGTTTCCTGCTCCAGCAACCATAGGCTTCTGTGTAACACCAGTGCACTATTTGTAGGAGCACTTGTGGGTTTATTAAACAGTAGCAGGGAGGAGCCTACCCCACCCCTGTCTATACCTGGAAAACTACTCTTTTAGTCTGCAGAAGATTTGTAATAAGAGGAAGCCTAAATTAGGTTCTTCATAATTGGTGTCCAAATGTCAAAGAATTCCTATAGCTGGGCACTCACGGCACTACTTTCTGGACCAGGAACAGAAGTGAGTGCAGGGAGATGGCGATAAAGGCCATACATGATATAGAAGGGAGAATTAGAGGTCGATTCATGGGCATAATAAAATACTGTATATATGGGCAAATTCTTCCTTCTATAGTAGATTCATACAAATGCTCTATACAGTAGAGATGTAATTTCTGAGAAAGAGTTGTATGTTCTGATCTACCCTTTCACTTTGACCATTGGATTGTGGGTGGTAGGTTGTAGAAAATGTAAATTTTATACCAAGATTTCTAAATAAGGACCTCCAAAATGTCAATCCCCTGATTTCAACCCAATCGAGCATGCATTTCACTTGCTGTAGACAAAATTAAAGGCAGAAAGGCCCATGAACAAACAACAGCTGTAGTAAAGGCCTGGCAAAGCATAACAAAGGAGGAATCCAGCATATGGTGATGTCCATGCATGGCCGTCGGAACAGGGGGGAGCAAGGGTACGTACCCTTGCCACCCTCTAGCATTTGCAAGGAGCTACGGCTGCAGATGATCAGGGACTGTACTTATAGCAATAGGCTGCACAGCCCCTGCATTGTTTGGAGGAGGAGGTGTAATGTATGGTCTTTAAGTTAAAACACTGTACATTACATAGAGGGAGAGGAAGGGGTGCCACCCCCAGCACCCCCTGTGTACATGGGTTCCAGACTACAGACAGTCATGGTCTGCAAGGGATTTTCGATGAAGTATTAAAAATGAACATTTATGACTGTTAATTTGTCAAATTACATTTGGGCCCCTTGAAAATAGGAGACTGTGTGTAAAAATGGTTGTATCTCTTAAACATTTCATATTATATTTTTGTTCAAACCCTTGAATTAAAACTGAAAGTCTGCATTTCAATTGCCTCTCCATTGTTTAATTTCTGATTAATTTATTACCAGTTATTTATATAGCGCACACATATTCCGCAGCGCTTTACAGAGAATATCTTACCAATCACATCTGTCCCTGTCCACTGGGCATAGTGTCTTGCCACAGGCTGATCACTATTGCCAGTTTTAATAGCAGCCCTAATTGCAGAACGGTGCAGAGCCATTCGTTCATGCAGCGTCCTGTCCGTTTTTCCAACATAGCTCATGCCACATGCTCAGGCTGGACACAATTTATCCACATTGCGCTATATGTTAATCGACCATATACCAGCTATGACCAGAGGAGGTAACAGATCTCTAAAACTGTTACAGTGTGAATCCAGATGGATTCACAGACTGGGTACTTTGAGCTCTAGGGGCTTGAATGAAAATTTGGGATTACGCTGCTCGGGCTGGCTGGCAACTTTTAGCCTGGGGGGCAAATGCATGCAGGCGGCCCTGGCAGAGGAATAGCGTGTAGCCAGGGTTCCCAAAAGAACGTGTGTGCTATGGCGCCCCCCCTCAGGAGAGGACACCCTTATGCAGGCCTCGAGTAGTGCCCCAGTAGTGATCCCCCCTATGCAGTGCCCCTTGTGCCCCCAGTAGTAAGCCCCTTATATAGTGCCCCCAGTAGTGGTAACCCTTATGCAGTGCCCCTTAAATAGTGGCCCCAGTTGTAGTCTTCCCCCTATGCAGTACCCCCACTATTGCCCTTTATATAGAGCCCCCAGCAGTGGTCCCTCGATGCAGTGCCCCCAGTGGTAATCCCCTCCCCCCTATGTAGTGCCCCTAGTAGTAGTCCCTCCCCCCTATGCAATGCCCCTAGTAGTAGTCCCCTTGTAGTGCCCCTAGTAGTAGTCCCCCCCAGTAGTAGTCCCCCCTTGTAGTGCCCCCAGTAGTAGTCCCCCCCTTGTAGTGCCCCCAGTAGTAGTAGTCCCCCCCCTTGTAGTGCCCCCAGTAGTAGTAGCCCCCCCTTGTAGTGCCCCCAGTAGTAGTAGTCCCCCCCTTGTAGCATCCCCAGTAGTAGTAGTCCCCTCCTTTGTAGTGCCCCCAGTAGTGGTCTCCTCCTTATAGTGCCAGACCCCCCGCAGTAGATACACATAATATATATATAAAAAAAAAAAAACACTTACCTGACACCTGCTCCTGGTCCCGCCGCCGAGATCAGCGCCTCCGTCCGCCGCTTTGCATTATGGGAGTGACGCGTCACTCCCATTACCCACTGGCAGTGGGAGCAGCAGCCGATGAGAGTCTGTCAGACTCTCATTGGCTGCTGATCACAACAAACACACAGCTGCCGGACCGGCGGCTGTGTGTTTGTCACTTGTGTAGCGCTGACCGAATTCCGTCCGGTCAGCGCTACACACGCAGTGCAGTCTGTGTCACAGTGACACAGACTGCCCGCGGCCCGCGGCCCACATGATACTGCGGCCCGGGGGGGCACATGGCACCCTGCCCCCCGGCCCAGCCCGCCACTGACGCTGCTTTATTTGAAGTTTCCTGATAGTCTATATTACAGCTGGGTTAATTTTGTTTATTTTTGTGATCGTGTCCACCGATGGCTATCGGGGACACCATACTATTTTGTCTATGATTCTGTATAGCCCTATAGATTTAATGATTCAATATCGTATATTTGACCTTGTATACTTTATGGTGTATATACTGCTATGATTCGGAGGTATAAATTTGAGCGTCATTGCCGTTCTTATATTTCTATGTAATTATCATGTGAAGATCTGTGTTTTATTATGACCCTTGTGTTTTTGTGTTGCTTTTCATGTGAGACCTGTGTTTTAGATTAGCAATATGTAGAAGTAGATGTTTGTTTTTATTTATGTTGGTAACCATGACGGTGGGCCGTGTGTCTGATGTCACTTCTTGGCGCCTGACTTCCGATTCCGTCTGCCGTGGCTGCACGTAGTGTTGGTGAAGGCTATAAGGTTAGTGTATTTGTTAATGTGTTTTATACCCTGAAGACGATGCATTAAAATAGCATCGAAACGTTGGCATAATATCTGATCATGTGATTTATTATCTACCTGAGTGCTGTCGTACATTGGTATGTTACATTGGGATCTGATTTCATGATCACCTATGAGGGTCACCAGGGGCTATCTACTCAAATTATGTGAGTGTCGCCTGACTGTATTCTTTATACAGTATATATATATAGTCCAGAGTAGGTCCGCACTCACAATATGTTTAAAACATTGTGCTGGGGTGACCAACCCATATAGGACATTGGCCCTGATTCAGAGCCGGATGCTCTGACCAGAGCGCTCGCTCTGAATCAGGGCCCACCTCCATTAATATGGAGCGTCCTCCTGGACGCTCGTATAGCTGTGGGTCACCACCCACAGCATATACGAGCGTGCAGGATGATGGTCGCGATGGTCTTGACCATCGCGACCATCGAAACTGCGAGCAGAAGCCTGCGGTTGAGTTTTTCAACCGCAAGGCCAGGAGTGATTTTGGCTCTATCAGAGCCAAAATCACTCCCACTGACATCACTAGTGATGTCAGTGGGGCCGGCTTCAGACGGTAGGCGTTCCCTTGGGAACGCCTCCGTCTGGCAGGCACGCCCCCGGCACGCCCACCAAAGGGGGCGTGCTGTCAGTCAACATCGACAGCACGCCCCCTTTGATGAGACACTCCGAGCGAAGGAAAGTCCTTTGCTCGTAGGGTCTCGCGCATGCGCACGACGGAGCTCCCTCCGTCATGCGCATGCGCAGTGCGGACCATCGACCCACTTGCGAGCGGACAGCCGCTCGCGAGTGGGTCTGAATGAGGGCCATAGTCCCATTAATCCAGATTCATAAGAGAGAAAAACTCTGGGGTGCACTTACCAGGCTTCATAAAAATATCCTTTAATTAATCCATAGAACAAATAGGAACAGCATAATGTTGACATATCAGTCCTACAGCATGGACCTTTGTCAAGACTCAAATACAAGTGATACATGGAACATACATATACCCACCCCAATCAACAAAACCAACCTCCAATTACCAAAAAACACTAATGATCAAAGACAGATGTAAGCATACCCATCTGGTGACAATCAACTACCATATATTACCTTTAACAGTATAATGTCAGGAACATCAAATTGAGACCCCTCCGGGGAACCACGCTGTTCTCTGGCGTGCGTTCCACTCTTATCACTTCCTGTGCCCTGAAGTGCAGTATGACGTGTTGCCACGGTACCAGCATACACTTCCTGTTAGACCAAGCAGGAACCACGCTATACTCTGGTGAGCGTTCCACTTGTTTCCACTTACTGCGCCCTGAGGCGCATTATGACGCATTACCATGACAACCTGCTCGTGTATCCCAGAAACCAAAGCCAGCTAATCAGCACTAGCGAGTGTACCGTTAATAGACTATTTCTTCGTTTGTGGGACACAATACAACGCATCGCCATCATAACCAGTAAGCTTAAATAGTAGGATCAAGCCAGCAATAATAGCTGATTAGTCATAATCATATAAATACAATAATCAATCTATACCATGAACCAGTGTAGCTGATACTAGGCGATAGTGATTGTCAGAAGAGAATTGTCAAACATCAATGTCTATCACATTATAATAACATATCATAACCTTAATAAATATACATATAATCTTATACCCAAAAACTATGGCCACAGACTCCACAAGTGAATCGCCATATTGATGCCAGCACGTTGAAATAAATATAAAATAATAACAAACAAAAATAATAAAAATAGATCCATCTGTTAGTGCACCCCTCAATGGTCACTATAGTAGCCTTCTTAATCCAGAAACATACTCAAACTAAGGCCCTCATTCAGAGCCGTACGCTCTGAGCAGAGTGCACGCTCTGAATGAGGGCCGGGCTCCATTTTCATGGAGCGTCCTCCTGGACGCTCGTATAGCTGTGGGTCTCCACCCACAGGCTATACGAGCGTGCATTTTGATGGCCGCGATGGTCGTGACCATCGCGACCATCGAAATTGCGAGCCGGAGCCTGCGGTTGAGGTTTTCAACCGCAAGCTCCGGAGTGATTTTGGCTCTATCAGAGCCAAAATCACTCCCACTGACATCACTAGTGATGTCAGTGGGCCGGCTTCTGACGGGAGGCGTTCCCGTGGGAACGCCCCCGTCAGGGAGGCACGCCCCCGGCACGCCCACCAAAGGGGGCGTGCTGTCAATCAACATTGACAGCACGCCCCCTTTGATCGGACACAACGAGCGAAGGAAAGTCCTTCGCTCGTCGTGTCTGGCGCATGCGCACGACGGAGCTCCCTCCGTCGTGCGCATGCTCAGTGCAGACCATCGACCCACTTGCGAGCGGACAGCTGCTCGCGAGTGGGTCTGAATCAGGCCCTAAATGCTTCATTGAGACCATGAGGATGAATCGTATCCAGTTTATAAGTCCACATCGCTTCCTTGCGAAGAAGCAACTTGTGTCAATCACCACCCCTCCTTGGTGCAGGTATCTTGTCAATTATCATAATATATACACACACACACTAATATAAATAGTTTTATTTATAGATAGACAGATAGACACTGTATATGTGATTGTCATTTGACCAGTGAGGTTGCATTCTAACCATACCACTCCTGATTTTGGTGTGATTTTGATCAATTTAACAAACATGATTCTAAGTAAATTTGTGATTTGTATTTGAGTCCATGTAAATGATACAGGGTTTGGTCCGATGGTGTATTGTGCTGAATTGGTGTGTTGTCGTTTTACGCCTGCGAGTTGCAGTCAAATTGTCCTACAGTAAATCACACCAAAATCATATTTCTCTTGCCATTTGCACTCTACATGTCTCATTGAGCTGTCCAGGGTTTAACCGCTCCATAGATGATTGGGGGTCATTGCCCCCTTGTAATCCTTATTATTTTTGGGGGCACATAGAGACCATCCATCAGAGAGTGTGTCCCAAAGTGTTTGCTCTAGCAGGGCCCATTGTACTCCCTGTCCCTGCGTCCTGCGTGCACTAGCTCTGTTTCATGTTCAGATAGCAGTAGGGGTGAGGAACCTTTTTTCTGCCGAGGGCCATTTTGATATATACAACTTCATTCGTGGGCCCGGGGCAGGACACGCCCCCTCCGTGTGATGTCACATGGGGACGGGGCCACAATCGCCAATGATTACAGCAATGGCTGGAGCATCCTGAGGATACTTCGGGGAGCTGTAATGGCAGCGGTGTGACCAGCTGAAGCGTCCTAAGGATGCTCCAGGCGGCACTGCTGCATAGATTCTGGCTGCATGGTGCCATTATAGGCACCCTGCTATCCAGATGAGGCTAGCAGTAATATCTCAGAGGACCAGACCAAATGATTCCAGGGGCCTTATACGGCCCCCGGGCCTGAGGTCCCCCATCCCTGCAGTAGGGGGTGCAAGGGTTATTAATCTACCTCCTACTTTGCACTCTAATTTACCCTAGCTCTTGGGTGTGGGCCCCCTTTTTACCTGCGTGTGGCTTTGTCGTGCGCACTACTATTTCCTCTCCTGGGTCTGACCCGGGTGTCACCAGGGTGAGTGACACCATTGTGTACAGGGCCCCAAGATTTCTGTTGCTGGGCCTGATCATTTGGGAGGGAAAGAAGCTTTATTTTAGGGCTTTGGCATCTCGGGTAACTAAAGCCAGGAAAGAATGACACTAATTTGTACATACTGTAACTGTTTCAAAGTAGTCTAAACCTTACCTGTAGGTTTCCAGCAAATCTGACAATCCTTTCCAAACACAGACATAATGATTTCTGCACAGTTAGCAAAGATCAAGCTTTCCTGGATGAAGATTGCTTTAAAAACTCCTCGGCTAATATAACAAAGGACGCTTTTAATATGTTGAATTCTAAATTAATATGCAAGTGTTGCATACACATTCAGGAAAATCTCATCTTATCAAGCTTGTATGTAAAATGTATTTTATGTTTATAAAAAATAAATTTGCAGTATGTTATCCATTCTTTTTATAGAACAATAATCCATTAAATGAATGTATAGTTGATAGATACAAGTGACTTGAGGTAAGTAAGAAAGAAATAATGAAAGAACAAAGTGCTTGATTCTGCAAGGAATGCTGATGCGATCGCGGCTTCAATGGCGCACGCAGTTCTGCTGTGAAAGTATGCTAATAATTGCAATCGCAAAGCACTCGCACGGACTACAGACGCCCACTTCCCCTCTCGCACATCCATAATACCTTGCAATCCATCCAAAATATCAGTAACATCGAAGTACATTGGAGCCACTCGAACATTTAAGGCAGGTCTGACCCTACCACTAAATTACTAACTTACCTGCACACAGTGAGTACACAAGCTGTGTATGCCATCGCAGTGGCTAATTTATGCATGCACCTGTATCGGCGTTCAAATGCACTGGTACGCCTGCGTTTGCCGATCATCCCGCGTCAGCACCCACAAACGGTACTTCCTGTCAATCACTCTGCAATGGGTCTGCGTACTTACTGCGATCACAGTCCCGATCGCACTGAGGCATTTGTGCACGCACACTGTGATGCATGCACAATACGCAACAATCGACCATCTGCGTACACTTTAGCAGTTGCGATCCTTTCTGAATCCGGCCCAAAGTCACCTAAAGGGACTTTTTTGAATTGTTGCCATTGCTACCTGACTGTTAAAAAGACAAAGCATAACACATACATTTAGTCATTGTTTATTTGCAATGCGCCATAAAACTCTGCAGCGCTGGACAGTGGCGTCACTAGGGGGGTGCGGGGGGTGCGGACCGCACCGAGTGTCACCCTGCGAGGGGGTGACACCAAAAGCGCCTGCACACCCCTCCCGCTCCCACAGTCCACAGTATACTGCCCGCACCACCAATCCAATCCACCCCTCTCTGCGGCCCCCGGTATAAAAAGTACCTTCACCCTTGTCTTCCCAGAATGCTGGGCGCACCGCGTGACATCATCACGCCCGTCGAGCGCCGCCCAGCATTCTGGAAGTAGCGCTGATGAGGGAGCGGAGCTGTGCTCCAGTGACAGCTCTGTCAGTCAGTGCCGCCGGGCCGGTTCACGCAGAGCCGGTCACTACAGTGGCCGGCGGCCACCCTCCACTCACCTACAGCCGCTGCCGGGCAGCACTACAGAACAAATTAAATTTGCTATGGGGAGCTGCTGCACATGACAGCCCCAGCCACAGCTGTCAGTCACCACTGACGATGGCTCCGCCTCCAGCCCCTCAGCGTCTCGGCCCTGCCGCCAGCGCCAAGACAGGCTCAGCAACAAGCAGCCTGCCCTGCATGATGGGAACGCTGGCCACGCCACAGACAAGCAGTGGGCAGCCAAACAGAGGAGCAGCAGCAGCAGGTAAATGTTAATGTGTACATGGACAGACACTGGGGCTGAGGGGTGGTTCCTTGGGACTACTTATGCTGTGGGCTGGGACTGGTGGCTGGGGCTTGTTTCTGAGCTCTGGGGAGTGGGGACTGATGCTGGGGCTGAGGACTGGGGCTGTGGGCTGGGGTTTGAGTCTGTGAACTGGGGAGTGGGTATTGATGCTGAGGACTGGGGCTGAGAGATACACACTTGGTCCAGGGGGATTGGGGCAGAGAGATGCGCATTGGGGCAGAGGGGGGGGGGGAATGAGTCTGGGAGACACACTGGGTCCTGGGGTAATGGGGCTGAGAGACGCACACTGGGTCCTGGGGTAATGGGGCTGAGAGACGCACACTGGGTCCTGGGGTAATGGGGCTGAGAGACGCACACAGGGTCCTGGGGTAATGGGGCTGAGAGACGCACACTGGGGCCGAGGTAATGGGGCTGAGAGACGCACACTGGGGCTGATGGAATGGGGCTGAGAGAAGCACACTGGGGCCAGGAGAATGGGGCTGAGACACACTGGGGTTGGGAGAATTAGGCTCAGTGCCACATGTGGGGATGGAGAGATGAAGGGGGTCATGGAGATGGAGATGCAGAGACACAGGGAGCCTGGAGATCTACAGGGGTCCTGGAAAGCCACTGGGGACCTGGGGATGGAGAGATGTAGGGGGTCTGGAGTGACACAGAAATTGTTTGATCAGGGAAATTCACATTTTGCCCTGCACAAAACATTCTGTTACTATATATTAACTGGTTATGATGATGACATTGGTTATGTTTCTACGTAAATAGACATCTTCCAGTCAATGTGATCTCCTACAAGGCTCAAACTCCTCAGAGGTTCCCCTTTGCAGAGAAACCACCATATAGGTAAGAAAAGACTTTCAAACTGACTGGCCTGTACCTAGTGCAGAGGGATGGGGTGCCCCAAAAAGAGTGCATCATTGACCAAGATTTATGTTGCCGACCCTGCAACCCTCAGTGGCTTGCAAAAGCCACTCCAGGCCCTAAGAGGAGGGAGTATTCTGCCCTCCTCCACAGACCCCGCCCTCTCAATATACCCACCTCCATTAGGGCTGATTCCAGAAATTTCCCGGGCTGGTTTTCCACCCCAATCCGCCCCTGGTCAGCTCGCAGTGGTATGTGGCTGTGCGCTTTGTGGAGAGGAGTCTGTGGCTATGCCTGCTCTGTGGATGTTTCTTGTAGAAGTGAGTATTATGCTACCGTCTATCAGATATTGCATGCATAAGCACAGTGACACCAAATAACTTTATTTTTATCTGACTCATTTTTTTATTCAGCATATCTATGATAGTTGCCCTAATTAGGGCAGTTCCCCTTTTTTAACCTGTGTGCGCCATCTTATATAAGTAGAATAACAGAAGAAGTGGGGTCCCGCAGTCCCAGTATAATGGCCGTGGTGACTCCTCTTGGACACTGAGACACTGTCACTGCGAATCCTGACATAATACACAAAGCCGCATGGCCAGAATGCAATTGCATCCGCTGAGCTACCAGGCGCCCCCACGGAGGTGGCTAGCTTCTTTCACTGCCTCTCTCCCACTATCCAGCCCTCCTGGTGACTACATCACTGTGGTGACAGAGCTTAAGCCTGGCCGGGTCCTACAGCTGGTGGTCAGCGCCAGTCAATGGTGCCCCTATGGGGTGGCGCCCACTAGCAGTCACATTGCTCGAATGGCCCTGACACGTGTAATTTAATAAATTACAATTATTTTATTGCCTAATCTGCTAAAATGTAATCCACAAGTATTTTGTACACTAACAAAAGGGACAGTATCTGCGCCAGGTCTTGCTACAAATTGCCTTTTTTCTATTTTTCATAGCGCAGGGAAGCTCTATAAGGCCCGTTTAGTCTGATAGTTTCACCTAAATCCGTATCGCGAATTTAGAAATTATCATGAGTGTGTCAACATTCTCAAGCAGGGGTAGAGCTGTCGAGAATGTTCTGTCCCTGTAAAAACATCACAGCACAAATCTAACTGAATATTTTGCAAAGAAAACCCAGTGAGAATGACTGCGTGCATGCACCGACGCTGGTTTGGATTAACTCCCACCCCCACTGCAAATTAAAGGGCTTGGAGTAGTTTTTATCAAAAATCTGTTTTTACATTATTTTAGTTAAAAAAAAAACAAACTGATATATAGAGTTAGGGTACTTACCTGCCCCAGTCGGGATCTTCATCCGTCGGGCGTACGCTGTCGGGATTTGAACTGGCGGCTAAACAGCCACCGGTATTTCAATACCTTTCCTTGGAGGAGTGATGGACGACCCCATGGGAGCGTGCAGTAAACGATATCATACCCACACACGGAACAATGTCACTGCGATATTATTCCAATCCATCGGATCGGCTGCTATATCGCTCCGTGTGTGGGGACCTTAAGAGACCAAAAAGGTAACATTTACATATATCCCAGGGCCTGTATGAAACACATTACTTAGGATTCTGTATGGCGTTATACGAGAGGAGGTCCATGGGGGAGGGGTGACACCATGAGTTGCCACACCGGGTGACACCAACCCTAGTGACGCCTCTGGCGCTGGACAGTCAGGATGACAAATCATGCAAATACAAATCCCACAAATAAACAGAACAAGCAGAAATTATACCGGGCAGTTCCTCATGTACTCATGATTTTCCTTGGTGGGAATATTACTATCTAGTGAATTAGATTCATTATTCTGTATGTTAGGGCAAGGTACAGTAATATTGAATACAACACTTGCTATGGATACATTATAGGCATTGGGCTTAAAAGTTATTATGAAATTATGAACGTGATAGTGCACCTGAGCAATTCTTTTCAAAGAGAGCGCTTACTGTACCTTGGTCTGAGTATATACATACAGATATACAATATAAATACAAAATTCACCTGGGTGGGGAGAAGAATAATAAAAAGGTAATTTCTGCTGAAACTGAGACAGTGCTAAATAGCTAAACTCAGATAGACCTCTCCAGCGAGAGC